>CM053598.1:113426589-113510892 GCA_028646575.1 Pseudocheirus occidentalis | reverse complement strand
CTATATAGGAGGGTATATATATATGTGCATATGAACACATATCTGAGTATGTGTATATATGTGTACGTAGAGGACACAGGATCAATTGAATAGGAAGGGATGATATTTTAAAAGGTGAAATTCTGAGGTGGGCGAAGATTAGAATGAAAGGAGACAGGGAGAGGCAGAATGGGGTTAATCATGTCATATAGAAAGGACTAGGGATAATTGTTACAATGGAAGGGAAGAACAGGAAGGCAAGAGGAAATGGGTCAACCTTACTCTCATTGAATTTGGCTTAGGGAAGGAATGACATAAATTCTAACCTGGGTATCTTGTCACACAGGAGAGTAAGGGGGGTGGGGATGAGAGGTGGGATGATGAAGGGAAGGGCAGGGTGGGAGGAGGGTTTCTGGAAGTACACACTTCTGTAAAGGGACAGGGACAGGGTAGAGAATAGAAAAAGGGGGGGTGGGATAGGGAGGAGGGACATATAATCAGTCTCTCATAATATGTCCATTGTGGAGATGTTTTGCATAACTACACATGTACAGCCTGTATTGAATTGCTTGTCTTTCCAGTGGGGGTGGGTGATGAGGGAGGAAGGAAGGGAAAGAATCTAGAATTTAAAGTTCTATAATCAAATGTTAAAACTATATATGGATACATTATTATTATTATTATTATTATTATTACCTACATGCAACTGGGAATTAAGATATACAGGCACTGGGGTAGGGAGACCCATCCTGCCTTACCAGAAAGTCAGAGGGGTACTGGGGGAGGTCATAGGAAAGAGCAGATTGGGGGAAGGGCTATACAGTGAGATGGCTGTTTTGAGTTGGTGGGTAGGGGAAATATGGGGAGAAAACTTGTAACTCAAAATCTCATGGAAATGAGTGATGTAACAAGAAAATAAATAAATAAATTTAATTTAAACAAAAAGAAGCTTAAAATGGGGAGAGGAAAAGGTATCCAGAAGCAACATGGTAGAGGAAGTTGGGAATGCTGTGTGGAGAAGAATGAGACATGGCTGACCTGTGCAACTTCCTTCCATAGAATTTCTGGGAGGAGCCATCTCACCAGAGGGAGAGGCCTCATGGGTGGAAGGTACTACCCATGTATGGAAATTCCAGTACTGGAATGAGTTTCACGATGGAGAGCTAAGGAATTATAGAGGAGAAAGGCTAAAAGGTGAATGTTTAGATAATCCCTGGGGCTAGGGGAACTATGCCAATTTTTAAAATTAAATGTATTAATTTTTAGTTTTCTACATTCACTTTTACAAGATTTTGAGTTCTAAAATTTTCCCTCTCCTCCCCTCGCCCCAGAAAGCGTGCAATCTAATATAGACTATACATGTATAATCATATTAAACAGATGTCCACATTAGTCGTGTTATGAGAGAAGAATCGGAACAAAAGGGGAAAACCATGTGAAAGGAAAAGCAAAGAGAAAATAGTATGCTTCGATCTGCACTCAGACTCTATAGTTCTTTTTCTGGATATGGATGAGCTATGCCCATTTTAAGCTGCCTACTGTCTTCAGGAACCACTTTCATGTCTCTGATCTTTAATTTATGCTGTTCTTACTTCTACCCTCTCTGAATCCCTCTACAAAGGGACAAACGGCAAGAGGGCCTGACTCTGCACTAACTTCTTTTTATAGGCCAAGAACAGATGAGTGGCCCACTCGGCAGATCTGAGACAATTAATTCATCCCACATCAATCTGTAGCAGTTCAAACCTAGTAATTCATCCCCAAACAGTAAATTGCCATCAAAATCTCAAGGAAAAGCTACCTGTGAGGTCACTAGGTAGCATAACTGATCGAATGCCAGGCCTAGAGTTAGGAAAACTCATCTTTCTAAGTTCAAAACTGACCACAGACACTTACTAGCTGTGTGACCCTGGGCAAGTCACTTAAACCTGTTTGCCTAAGTTTCCTCATCTGTAAAGTGAGCTGGAGAAGGAAATGGCAAACCACTCCAGTTTATCTGCCAAGAAAACCCTGAAAGGGATCATGAAGAGTTGGATATGACTTAAAAATGACTAAACAGCAAAAAAAAAAAAAAAAAACAACAAACTTCTTGACTCTAGGCCCAGTGCTCTATCCAATGTATACCTAGCTTTCCCCACAGCTAGAGCCAAGAGATTTGAGCCCCAAATATCAAAGTAGCTTGTACATCAACAACAGTAACTGTCCTGAGCAATCTCTTTCTCTTCCTATCCTTTCTTCTTCCCTTGCCTATGTAACCAATCTCACCATCAAAGCTCTAGACGCCAAGATAAATCAGTAACTTGAGGTTTCTCAATTATCAGTACTCCATATAGTTTGTGTCCTCTTGTGAGATTCTCTCTCTAGGAAAATAATAATCTGGTGTGTTTTTAGCTCACCCCTAAGGGAGACCCCATTACTGAAAACAACCTAAGACTTCAAACCATCATTTAAACATGGGATAATCTTTTCAGGACAATAACAAACAGAAACAGCAAGAATCAGAACTCTTTTAGTGAAGCCAGAAAGGAAATAATCACTAATTAAGCAATTACTATGTGCCAGGTGCTATGTTAGGTGCTAGGGATATTAATACAAACAGAAAAGGAGAGTCTCTGCCCTCAAGTAGCTTACATAGTAATGGGGAAGGGGGAAGGGAGCTGAAGATGGAGGGGAGCAAACATATTATGTGATGTGAACTTCAAAAGTCGGGAACAGAGACAAAAGAGGAATGAAGGCCAAGCTGAGCCCCTCCACAAAATGAAGGCCTCAGGAAGAACTTGCCAATGGGAGAAGGGGTCAGACCTTACAGAAGGATCTTCTAGGGTGAGGAAGGATGCAAGTCTGGTTGGATGTTCCAGGACACTCTGAGGAAATTCCCAGATAAAGCAATATGATTCAGAAGTCCCAAAGCCAGGAACAAGGCTAGGAGTGCTATTTTACCAGAGATTCATTTTTAATCCCTGAAAATTCTCAACAACAATTAGGAAAGTCTGAAGGAATCCCAGCAGCCTGAGCAGTTCAGAGTCAACTGACTTTAGCCCAACTCTTGACTTTTGTCACCGCTTCTACAACTTTTAGATTTAGAGGCCTGACCCGGCTGTCATCTCCTGGTTTGGGTTTTTTGGGGGTTTTCTTTTGCTACTGATTTGCCTCCCTGCAGCTTAATCTTTCAACTTAGTCTTGGCCTATCTGGCCCCTCACTTTCAAGTATGACCATTGCCCACATGGTTTTTCTCATCACTGCTGTCTTCTGACCATGGACAAGCTGTTTAATCTTTCTGGACCTTTGCTTCCTTAACTATAAAATGAGAGATTGGAACTAGGTGACTTTGAAGTTTCCTCTCAACTTCAAATCTATGATCCTATGATCTTCTTCCAACTTCCTCATGGTTTTCTTTCCTTTCTGATCACCTCCAATTTGTTGCTTTCTGCCATATGCATTAGGGCCACAGATTTCTGGGAAATGGATTTTTTTTTCCTACTGGAACTACAACCAATGCTGTAGTACAGGTACTTTCCTACCTTCTGTCCTTGTTCCTCCCAAAAGGAATGGAGAGAGAGAGAGAGAGAGAGAGAGAGAGAGAGAGAGAGAGAGAGAGAGAGAGAGAGAGAAAGAGAGAGAGAGAGAGAGAGAGAGAGAAGAAAATAGAGCCTCCACCAACTTCCAACTACCATTCATGTGTGCCATAATAAATTCTTCCTCTTCCCTCACTTTCAAGTGGGGTTGTCAGAGAAGGCTTCAGGCAGGAGGTAAAACTTGAGCTAGACTTTGAAGGATAGGCAGTGATGTTGAGGGAAGAAAGGATATCTTCGCTAATTGTTGTATTTGCCTACAGTTGAAAACCTCTTGAGGGCAGAAATATTAAGGTTCTCTGGAGTCTACTTCATTGAAAGCCTGCTTTAGGAACACAGCAAATACATCTCCATAGGTAATCTATTGATGCAGCCTAAATACATTAATGTAGGCCTTGGAAAGCAAATATAAACCCTGGGCACATGTGTAAAAAAGACAGGACTGATCACCATGGCATTCTGGGCCCAACACAATTTGTCCTTTTCTTAGTGATGAGGCCCTCAGATATAAGAAAAGCTCCTCTTCCCAAGTAGTATATATGCGTAAAATCCAGAGCATAGACTATTCAGGAAGCATACATTTAGTAATCACCAGGAGAAAAATATTTCATAATCTCCATGAGATAGGAGATGCATAATTAATGATATCTATTTCCTACTTTCCACCCGGCTCCTAAGAATATGAAAATCTACAAATTAACACATTCATATCAAATTGAAATTACTGGGCATCCAATTAATCTTAAAACAAACAAACAAACAAACATTGAGTTAGACTTTGAATGCCTTCCTTGAATTATCCAAACTCGAAAATCTTTCCAAACCAGAAAGCTGGCTGCTTAGCTAATGGCAGATTTCCCAAAACAACCATCACCTCTAGCTGTGTGTGGATCACAGACGACTGTGGTTATGGAAAAGTGTTGTGAGCTTGTCTAGTGGAGAGAAACATCTTTGAGAAAGGGAGAAGAATATTTTTGGCATCTTCACAACAAGGTGAGATTGTGAGAGGGAATTGGTTTGCTTGCTGAAGAGGCCCTATCAGTGCCAACAACAGAGAAGTTGCCCGAGTTATGATACATGAAAGTTCATTTTTGAAGGGTCTATTTGTTAAGACTAATTTTATGTATTTATTTATTTAATTATTTAATTTTAAAGAAAAATAATCCCTGGGCCTGTTGCTTGAAGTTAATTTTTGTTCCATTTCAAGGCAGACAGCATGCACAGTTAAAGATTTTTGCACATTTCCTCAGACAAGTACCAAATTTAGACAATTAACAGACTTCTAAGGAAAGAATCAGACTGTCGACCATGCAGACCACAATTATACTCAAGTTCACATTCAGAGAGATCTCAGGGTTCCCTTAGTTACCACTCTCTCATTTCCTCCCCCCAATACATTGCTCTTGAGAGATGATACTATTATCCCAACCCAATGTTTATTGAACATGCCAACTACAGAAATAGGAATATATATTGCTACAGCCAGGAGGTCAGTAAGTTTCAGGGTGAACCTTCCCAGGGGTGGACTAGCAATCAGAGACCCCTCTTGTCCACAGGGATACGCAAGTAATCAATGGACGATTCTAGCAACAGATAATAGGAAGAAATCCAGGACAATAGGCACTTAGAATAAGGGGAATTCAACAGTAAGCAATGCATTAATCTTCTGGAATAACCTTAGAGATTTAACTAGGCTAAAACAACTAGAAGACACTGATAGCACTTTAGTAATGTTGGTGCAACTGAGTTTAGCACCAGGACCATAGGAATGATTAATTAAACTAAGAAGCTGTCTTGGTGCTTCTATCTTGTCAAGCAACTTCCCTTGTCCTAACTGAATCTATTCAAAAGTTAATTGGACACATTTTCCTTGTTGTTGGAACTAGTGTTGGTTGAGAACAGTATAGGCATTTAAAACACACACACACACACACACACTCACACTCACACTCACACACACACATATATGCCTAGATAGTTGGCATGTTCAATAATAACCCGAGATCATGAAGTAGTAGAAAAAACACCAAATACCCAAATAAATCCTCGGCGTTCCTATATATATTTCTAACGCAATCCAATAGCAAGAGATACAAAGAGAAATCCCATTTAAATTTACTGTAGACATTGTAAAATATTTGGGGATCTACCTGCCAAAACAAACCCAAGACTTATATGAACACAACTATGAAACACTTTTCACACAAATAAAGTCAGATCTAACGAATTGGAAAAACATCAATTGCTCATGGCTGGATTGAGATAATATAATAAAAATGACAATTTTACCTAAATTAAATTATATATTTAGTGCCATACCAATCAATCTACCAAAAATTACTTTATAGAGCTAGAGAAAATAGTAACAAAATTCATCTGGAAGAACAAAAGGTCCAGAATATCAAGGGAATTAATGAAAAGAAATGCTAGGGAAGGTAGCCTAGTCATATGAGATTTTAATCTGTATTATAAAGCAGCAGTCTTCAAAACTACTTGGTACTGGCTGAGGAACAGAGTAGTGGATCAATGAAATAGATTGGGTATACAAGACTCAGCAGTCAATGACTATAGTAATCTACTGTTTGATAAACCCAAAGACCCCAGTTTTGGGGATAAGAACTCACTATTTGACAAAAACTGCTGGGAAAACTGGAATACAGTATGGCAGAAACTGAGCATAGACCATTATCTCATACCATATACCAAAATCAAGTCTAAATGGGTGCATGATCTAGGTATAAAGGCTGATACTGTAAGCAATCTGGGAGAGCAAGGAATAGTCTAGCTGTCAGATTTATGGAAAGGGGAAGACTTTATGATCAAACAAGAATTAGAGAACATTATGAAATGCAAAATGCATAATTTTGATTACATTAAATCAAAAAGTTTCTGTATAAAGCCAGTGTAACCAAGATTAAGAGGGAAGTGGAAAATTGGGAAAGAATTTTTATAACTAGTGTCTCTGATAAAGGCCTCATTTCTAAAATATAGAGAACTGAGTCAAATCTATAAGAATATAAGTCATTCTCCAATTGATAAGTGGTCAAAGGATATGAACAGGCAGTTTTCAGAGGAAGAAAAAAGATTTCTCTAATTATATGAAAAATGCTCTAAATCACTATTGATTAGAGAAATGCAAATGAAAACAACTCTGAGGTACCACATCTCACTAGTCAGATTTGCTAAGATGATAAAACAGGAAAATGACAAATGCTAGAGAGGATGTGGAAAAATTGGAATGCTAATGCATTGTTGGTGGAATTGTGAACTGATTCAGCCATTCTGGAGAGCAATCTGGAACTATAACCAAAGGGATATAAATAATTTCATACCCTTTGACCCAGCAACACCACTTCTAGAGTGATATCCCAAAGAGATCATAGAAGTGGGATGAAGACCCAGATGTACAAAAATATTTATGGCAGCTCTTTTTGTGGTGGCAAAAAATTAGAAATTAAGGGGATGCCCATCAATTGGGGAATGGCTAAATAAGTTGTGGTATATGAATGTAATAGAATACTATTGTGCTATAAGAAATAAGGAACAGATGGACTTCATATTGTCCTGGAGAGGCTTATATGAACTGATGCTGAGTGAGAAGAGCAGAACCAGGAGAAATCTGTACGTAATTATAGACACAACATATTTGTGACAACCAACTTTGATAGACTGGACTCTTCTCAGCAATGCAGTTATAAGTCCAAGAGACTCATGATGGAGAAAGATGTCTACATTCAGAGAAAAAACTAGAAAGAGCAGCATTTGAATACAGATTGAAGAAAACTACCTGCTCTCTTTCTTTTTCTTGTTTGGGTTTGTTTCCTCTTTCCCATTGTTCATTCTATCCATTACAATCCTTTATAACCTAATGTCTAATGTGAAAGTAGTTGCAGATCCTATACTTGATTGCGTGCTGTCATGGGAGGGGGAGAGAAGAGTGAGGGAGAGAAAAGGTGAAACTCAAGGGATTGTGGAACTGAATCTTGTAAACGAAAAGTAAACAAACAAATTAATAAAGACCAAAAAAAGAAAAAAGAAAAAAAACATCAGATAAAGAATTAGACAACATGGATTATAGTCTCTGGTCTCTTACCATCCAGCTCTGTGACCTCATAAACCACGTGACTTTATTTCTCTGAGCCCCAGTTTCCTCATCTTTAAAACAGTAGGGTTGGGGTCAGGGTTATGCTGGTAAGTATTTAACATCCAGGGCTCTTGGGCGGAAAATGTATACTCAACATAGTATCAATTTAAGCTGCATTATTACAAGTTTTTCCATCACTTTCTTAATTCTAGACAATCAACAAAATAATAAACTAAACCTTGATTTCTAGTGTTTACCAGTTTCTAAGGTTTAAAGGCTAATGTTGAAATTTTAACAACCAGCTATCATGAGCTGGCAAGAGCTGGCTATAGTACACCACTGATCAGACTAGATGACCTCTAAAGTCATTTCCTGATTTAAGTCTATCCAGTCATGGGGACTAGGATTCATGGGCAAATATTCTGGCAGAAGCCAGGTCCTTAGCAGGGAGTCAGAGTAGGAACTTGGGCATAAGGATAAAGGGTAAGGTTCAAGACAGAGTCCTAGGTAATACAAAAGGAACATAAGACAGGGGCTTGTTTACAAGGAATAAGGTAAGAGCCCTGTTACTGAAACCAGGTCACAAAGTCCAACAAATTACACCATATACCTATAGAGTAACTGCCTACTTTGCTGCCATGAGTCAAGCCTTAGCCATAGAGAAGAGGCAAGCCTCCTGGGGGCTGGGGAGAAGAAAGACCCTCTCCTCTCCCTCCCCCCCACTCCCTAGTGACAGATGACAATAATAATCTTGGCAAGCCTCAGTCACAACTTTCTGTGCTAATGAAAGGAAGCTCTCCACCCAGGCTCTGAGGGATTTCTGTTTTTCAGAGGATGATCATCAATCAACTCTGAGCTGGTGATAGAAGCTGGAGGGCCTGGCAGGCGGGCACACTGCCCTGGCTTCTGGGCTGTGGAACAGCCTTGTCATTGTATAAGGATCAGTCGATGCACTTCACTGGTTTACTAGGGAATAAATCCTTTCATGCAGTCTTAGAGAGTAAAGCTCTTGAGCCTTATAAGTCACCAGAACCCTGAGGTGCCCTGGGTATCCTACTCTGTTCTTGAGGTGCTCTTTTTCTAAGGATTAAGGACATGCAGCATACTTTCTCAACCTGGAATTTGCTTGAAATATTTTAAAAGATAGTGCAAACTTCACAGATTTTTTTTAATGCACAGACATTTCAAAACAACCCCTCCTTTAGAAATTCCTGTTCACTGGAGGGGGAGTGGTTAAAACTCAGAATTTTTTCCTGCTTTGTTATGTTACACAGTTGCTATAGGGTTGCCGAGGCAAATGCGTGTTTTGGTCCGCTGTAAGCGTGGGTGGCCAAAACACCCTAATTTCCTTCTGAAAATAATTCCCAAAGAGAACAGAGATGTCTGCTGTCCAATTGACCTACTTAACTAGTCTCCTAGGATGACATGTCTATGTGTGGCATGGATCCATGCGTGGCATGGATCAAGTTTATTGGCCCTTATCATTTAATCACAGAATTTTACAGTTGGAAAGGAACTGGAAGGTTCAAATTTTCAACCAATTGTAGGAATCTAGTCTACAACATCTTTTATTGATGGGTATAGTACCTAGCACACAGTAGGTGCCTAAGTGCATGTGCATTGATTGATCTAGCCTCTGCTTGAAAACAAAGTTCAGTTACCCTTCCACATTTCTGGGGGCTGGGGGTAGATTAGGGGCATGGCACCTCAATAATCTGGAAAATCTGTGTAAAATTGTTTGGCCCTTCCTTTGTAACAGAGAAGTAGTCTGAATTTTTTCCTTTTCTTTTATGGGGTGATTATAGTACCTTACTGTAAAATTTGTGTTGATATTATAAAATACTATACATATGCTTTATGCATTTCTGAGTTCTTTTTATTTCTTTTTTTTGGCTTTTTGGAGGGCAGTTGGGGTTAAGTGACTTGCCCAAGGTCACACGGCTAGTTTTTGTGTTAAGTGTCTGAGGCCAGATTTGAACTCAGGTCCTCCTGACTCCAGGACCGGTGCTCTATTCACTGTGCCACCTAGCCGCCCCCGTTTCTAAGTTCTTAAACTTTTTCTATGTTGTCTGTTGGCCTTTGTGTGTTGTCTGTGGCTTTCATAAAACTACAAAGTTCCCATTTAATTTCTTATGCTGATCTGCAATGTATCGAAATGGTGATGGGAAAAGTTGCAATGTGGAAGGGATAACTGTAGTAGTTAACCATAGGCAAGGTCAGCATTTCACCTTCCAAGAATCTTGAGAAATTTGAAGGTAAAAAAAAAATCTACTATATGTGACAAGAATAAACCACTCTAGGCCAGACAACCATAAAAGTTCTCAAAGGCAGATTCTTAGAAGGTATCTTTACTCCAAATCCCAATGATTTAGAGCAGAGATGGACATCTCATAGCATAGATACTATGGAACTTATAAATTCTTAAACATTGTCGATTGACTGGTGGCATTCTCTGACTAACCAATATATGCATTTATATCTCTGACTTCTACCTTGTTCTTTTCCTCCACCTCCATTCCCTTTCACCTCTTTTATTTCATCACACTCTGCTGCCCTGAAATGTTATTTGGTCCAGCAGACAACATTCATGGTTGACAATATCAAAATATGTTTGATGGCTTCTACCTGCCTCTTCTCCCACCCTTATCAATGACTTGGTATTTGGGTGAATTTTTTACTCAGTATTATGTACTGTGCATATGATGCCTGGCAGTTTTATTTCAATCCAGCACTTTCTATAAAAGCAACAATGAAGACTTTGTTGGACAAGAATTGTAAGACATTTTCCTAGGCGCCTCGTTGCCAGTGGATTTGGTCCTGGCTATATTCCTGTAAATTTAATTCTCCTGCTATCTCTATTGAGGTGGTTCACTACTTTAGGCTCTCCTGCTTTGGTTAGGGAAAGTAGATTGAAAATGGATGGGCTTTTTAACTCATTACTATATTTGATGGAGAGTTGACCTCACAGTCAGGAAAACCTAGGTTCAAGTCTGGGCTCTGACATATACTGGTTGGGTGGCCCTAGGCAAATTGCTTAACCTCCTAGTTTAGCTTAGGTAAATCATTTAACCTCTTATTGCCCCATAGGAAAGTCATTTAACCTCTCAGTGCTCTAAGTAATTCTCTAGGATTATAAATTGCAGCCTAGTTTTTAAAGTGGATAGAGCACTGGCCCTGGAGTTAGGAGAACCTGAGTTCAAATCTAACCTCAGACACTTACTAGCTGAGTGGCCCTGTAGGGTAAGTCACTTAACCCTGTTTGCCTCAGTTTCCTCATCTGCAGAATGAGCTGGAGAATGAAATGGCAAACTACTTCACTATCTTTTCCAAGAAAACCCCAAACAGGGTCATGAAGAGACAGATATGATAAAAAATGACTAAAAAATAAATAAGTTGTAGCCAAGGACTGATCTGAATTGCTAGAGAAACTTCTGGTTTGGAGTTTTCTTCATCATTAATAATCAGTCCCATGCAGATCCATCCTATTCCTGACCAAAACAATGCAATTCACTTGAAGCCAGGCCTCTATAAATCCTGGTCCCAAGCTACTTGGAGCCTTACTTTTTTTTCTTCTGGATAACCTTTTCCCCTTACTTGGTAAGTATATTTTACTTTCAACTTTTAAAAATAATTAAGTATTTACTTAGTATATTCCAGGCACCACAATGGAGGTCAAAATGAAATCAGTTCCTGCTTTTAAGGAGCTTACATTATAATAAGATAATTTGAAAAAATAATAAAGTCAATAGTACCAGATGTCGTCACTCAAAGATATGAGGACACACCCTGGGGTTCGAAGCCACAACTGTACTTACACTATTTTATACTCTATTTTAATTACTGATGCCACAGGAGGGAAGAGGGAACAAGAAGGGAAAATAATAGGCACCATGCTTTCTGACTGCCTTGGACTCGTGCTGGTCAGATGTGCACAGAAATCTTTTTGAGTCTTTCCATAAGATCTGAGATGCTTTCCAGACCATCAGTGACCTGGATTTGGGTCTTGACCTGAGGTTGGTAATCAATGTCCTATGACAAGGTATATTTCAAAAGATGTTTGATTTCATCAATTTCAGCACTGTACATCAGCATATATCATAAATCACCTAGACTTTAGGAGACAATTCATGAATTGCCATGGTCAGAAAAATGAATTACCTTGTTGCCAGTGCTTTACAGTAGAGACTCTCCAAATTTGGCTAGACTGGTATTTAGATGTAAAAGACCTAAGTAATGGCTTTTGTGGGTCCATATTCAAAGTTTTTCCAGTTTGGCAACATCTGTCAGTTTACCCTCCACTGGCATAATCTTCTAGAACTCAGGATCATTGCCACATCATGAATAGATATTGGAATTAAACTTTAGGGAAGAGGGACAACACACTGATTTTTTTGTTCCTTTTGTTTCTTTTTCCTTGAAAGCCAAAAAAATATTCTTTCAGATCCTAAATTTTAGAGCTGGTATATAGACTCAAAACAAATTTATCAACCCTGCTTTCAGAATGACTATCTTGTTTGTGTATTTGGCACACAGTGGAGTTCCATAAATGTCCTTAACTGACTAGCCCCTGAAAATTATGCAATTGACCTGTCCAAATGACAGGAAGGGTCAGAATGCCCTAAAAGGATGTCAGGTCAGCTTAATATGTCAAAGGATTGATTTCACATCCACATCTGCTTATTTATATAGAAACTGAACTGCAGTGGTTCTGTTTGTCTTATTTAATGAAATCCAATGGGAGCCTTTTCTGGACTTTTAGGAAATCAATTAATCAATCAAGCATTTCTTAAGCACTTACTATATGCCAAACATGTGGCATGATCCAAACTAGAGAAGCAAATAACAACAATGAAACCATCCTCACATTCAAAGATGGCAGAGACAATAAAACATATATATGTATATATAGAATAAACATAAAGAGAATAAATACAAGATAGTTAAAAACAAGACAATGTGGGAGTCAGAGTCCTAGCAGTTGGGGGCACAGGGAAAGATTTTGTGTAGAATGTGGTTTTTGTGCTGCATCCTGAAAGAAGAGAAAGACTCTGTGCAGTAAAGGTGAGGAGAGTGCCTTCCAGGAATAGAGGAAGATCAGGGCAAAGATATCAAAGAAGATGGAAGACCTTAAGGATATCACTTAAGTTCTACAGTGTTGTTCTTTTGGCTGATATGTTACTGTAATATGGATAAATCTAATTGATTTTTAATAGCTTCTCTCCCCGACATACAAACGTTATACTTAATTCTCCCCAACTAAAACTGGTCTTTCTTTCCTCCCTCAGACTTTCTTAAATGCCCTCTGTTTTGATCTCAGTTTTGCCCCATCACATTACTATGTAATTCTTAGGTATGTGCTGCACACTCCACTAGATTGTAAGATCCTTGAGGCCAGTAACTTTTCCTCTTATTCTTGTATCTCGGACAAAATAGGTGATTTAAAAATGTTTTGACTTAAATTTGATTAAATAACCTAAGATAATAAAGCCCTACACCGTTGTGGTTAAAATAAAACCACCAAAAAATTCACTTTGAAAATAGTTTAAACGTGTGCAAATGTACATTTTAAAAATATAAAAAGGATCAGTCTCTCTTGACTAACTATATAGTCTTATATATATATATATATATGTATATATATATATATAGCACATAAAATTTGTGAAGTATTTGAGGATATGAAAAATGAAGAGATTATTTCCCTTGTGGTTAACTATAAGACCACATGTACCCATTTTGGAGAGCTTAATTTTACCATAAGTGGTATGACCTATAAGCTTTTTTCCTTCTCTACTTTTAGTCATTTTTTGGCACATAGATCTCGACTGATGTCTATTGCAACATCAACCAACTATAGAATATTAATTGAATTTAAATCAATTCAACTTAAATTCCCTCATAATTAGCAATAAGTGGGATATATAGGATTCTACGGGAAAGCCCCCCAATTTCATTAGTGGGAATATTCATTAGGAAAAATTCCCATGCGAGCCAATGATTTGACCAAGCTACCTCTAAATAAATGGACTTAATTCATCTTCTCATCTAGTAACTGACCACAAATACACAGGTTTGTGTTTTTATAGCTTGGAATGAAATTAAGAGCTGAAAAGATGCATACAATATTTATGTCCCAGACATACCACACAAGGAGAGCATTATAGGTCAGGAATGGCCAAATACCCAGAGGCCAAAAAATGATGTCAGACTGAGTTAGGTTGAGCCAAAAGGAGTGGACACATAGAGCAAATCCAGTAGGATGCTACATTTTCATGGTGAACACATGGACCACTTTAGATCATTTGAGCGAGATGAGAAATGACATCCAACCTCAGCTTCCATTTTCTGGTGTAAGAATGTTCTGCTCTTTTTAGGGCTTACTATGAAGGCTAGAAGAGTAATTCATCCTGCTAATCTATTTTTTCCCTACATTTCTTATATAACCTGTAAATATCATTTGGCTATCAATGATGTTTAAAATATGTTTCTGATTTTGATCTTTCTACATGTAAACATGTACCAGATATGGAACTAGTTTTTATCATTTAGGGTTTTTTTTTCTTTTTTTCCTTCATTTTAGGGCCATAGGAAATAAAACATGGAAAAATAGGTTGCTTCCCTCTATCTCCTGTCCCCTTGCCATTGTCACACAATCAATAATTTGCATGTTCTCATTTTCCATTTTAATTGTCAGGTACAAGTCTTTGCCCCTGATACACTGGCTTGTATCAGGTGATGAGTTAAGATCTTTCAGTGAATGCCTCAACACTGAAAATGAGGTTGAAAAAAGTTTGAGTGTTGGAAAAACTCTATATTTAAAGTCCTGTCCCTAATGAATCAGTCTTTAATAATATTATTAGTAAGATAAGAAACAGAAAAAGGTAGATAAGAAGGGAAAAGAGAAAAGAAAATGTGAGCTGCATGAGTATTACAAAGGATCATAGATCTAGGTCTGGAAGAGACCTTAGAGACCATGTGGGAAGGGAAATGGCTCATCTATGATCACATAGGCAGGATTTGAACCCAGGACCTCAAAGCCATTCATCTTTCTATTAAACATTGATTCCATTAGGAATGCAGTCTTTCCCCCATGGAATGGCCTATAGCAGGCTTCCTAAGTGGCTTGAACTCTTGAGTGGACTAGTTAGCAATATACAAATGTGGCACAGCTAAGTAGCACAGTGGATAGAGTAGGTGGCCTAGAGTCAGAAAGACCTGATTTCAAATCTGGCCTCAGACCCTTACAAACAGTATGATTCTACAGACAAATTACTTAACTCTGCCTCAGTTTCCTCATCTGTAAAATTAGCTGAAGAAGAAAATGGCAAATCCTTCCAGTATCTTTGCCAAGAAAACCCCAAATGGGGTCACAAAGAGTTGTACATGACTAAAATGACTGACTGCACAATGAACAACATACAAATGTAATCCTTGGCTCAAAGTTTATTTGCATAAGACTCTCCTCATTAGTGGAGATTGATTACTCAATCACTAGGCCTTTAAAAGAGGAGAACTTGGAAGAAGAGAGATCTTGGTATTCTGGCTTCTCACTCTGAGAGAGGACACGTAGTTCCAGACTCTCTTTAGGTCCCTGAAGGGAGAAAAAGACACTGGGAGGAAGCCAGCTTTCAACTATGGGTTACACAGAAACAAGATGTCCTTCAAAATAACAACTAACAATTATATACCACTTTAAAGTTTACAAAGTATTTACAGATATTTAACTCATTTGATTCCCTACAATAACCCTGAAAGGTAGGCAATGAAAGTATTATTTTCCTCATTTTAGAGATGAGGAAATAGTGGCTGAAAGACAACATGGCTCATCAATAATCACGCAATTAAGAAGTGTCAAAAGTAGGGTTTCAACACATGTATCTTTTGACTGTAGGTCCGGTATTTTTTCCATTATACCATTTGGCTCATATGATCTCTAGAAATTAGTCTTGATCTTTGTTTACAACTCAGCAACTTCTTTTTATTATATTTATTAAGAAACTTTCCTGAGTATTATGATAGGTGCTATGTTGAAATTAACTCAAAAAAGTATGGTCCTTGAACTCAAACACTTTATTTTCTAAGTAGAGTTCAAAATCAGATAAAAATCTATGTATTTCTTACCCTCCTCCCAGATATATAGAACAATGGTTTACATTCAGATTCACTACAATTTTGTCTAAACTATTTTTTTAGCTGTAGCATCCTTTAGCTCCTACTTGAAACAGTGTAATTTCTGGATAATAACTGTTCAACTCACAACTTGGGCCTCTATCTAATGTATCTCTGTGTTACTAGTCAGAATTGATGGAGTTAATATTAACTATTAGTAATTATTAACAGCAATTATTAACATCACTAGACATTATTATCAGAGACATAAGTCTAATAAATAGATTTTTATGAAGGCATGAAACACTGTGGATAACCAGGAAGAAAACCCAACAGTTAAAACATTCTTTTCACCTAAACACAAAAGATTATAATTTCCTATAACTCCAAGTGAGTTATAACCTAATTCCTATTTAGTTCTTCTAACTCTCCAACATACTATTAGTATATAGCCACTTCAGAACTCACAGTTTCAGTGGTAGAGCTTTAGCATTCCCTCAGGGTAGAATGGAAAACTTTTTTTCCCCATTTTATTTATTTATTTTCAGTTTTCAGCATTCATTTCCACAAGATTTTGAGTTACACATTTTCTCCCCATCTTTCCCCTATCCCCACCCCAAGATAGCAAGCCTACTGAATATCCCTTCCCCCAATCTGTTCTCTCTTATATTCTCCCCCATTCCCCCAACTTTCTAGTAGGGCAAGATGGATTTCTATACCCCAGTGTCTATATATCTTATTTCCCAGTTGCATGTTAAAAAAAACCCAACTTTTTTTAAACATTTGTTTTTAAAACTTTGATTTCCAGATTCTTTCCCCTCTTCCCTCCTCACCAACCTCCTCTGGGAAGATAAGCAATTCAATATAGGCTGTACATGTGTAGTTGTACAAAACATTTCCATAAGTGGATATATTTTGAAAGACCAACTTTATTTCCCTCCATCCTATCCAACCCCCCACTTATAGAATGGAAAACTTCTCAAAGTAGTTATCCTCACTTTGGTGTCTACCTGAAATAGATGTAGAGCTGGGTTTAGGTAAAATCCCCCTTAAGGAAAGCTTAACTGAAAAAAAAAAACCGTCAACAGCCAATCAGTGTTGAAAGAAATAGAGTGCTCCATAGTCAGTATTCTCTAACATTGGTGCTTGGAATAAGATTCCTTTTTGATGTCAGTGTGTACCTGGGGTTTCACTGTCTTTGAGAGTGTGACCACTGCCATCTGATCTGCCATGAGGCCTCGGCTCCTTCAACGTATCTTGAGCCAACCAGCAATGTTTACATTATAATTCCCCCTAGACTTTGGGGGGGGGGGTGGTGGAATGGGGAATCCTTGTAATTCTCTTCCTGAACTGGCCAGTTTGAGCAGATGATAAGATTTTCTTACCACAAGGGTAGATTCCTTGTTTGCAACCTAGTAACTGCTTTAGCCACCGAGACTCATTTGTAACTGGGGTCTTTCTAGTTACATAGCTGCTCCCTTCTGGAATCCAGTTTCTCTCACTGACTACCTACTCACACAGGTTGACTCAAACTTTGTTCCTATCCTAGTGTCTTTCCAATCTCTCTGAAATAAAACTGGCAACTTCTAGGGGGTTCTAGCCTAACTTCTAAAAACTGAGGCCAGGGAAATGCTGTGGTGAGATTGAGAGGGTGGTGATGGGCTTTGTATCTATCAACTGTTGCCAAGTAACTCTACTTTCTGACACAATGCTGTCACCAAAGGTGCAAAGAAAGAGCATTGAATTTTGGGTCAGGAAGGCCTGTCCGTGGCATTTGCTAGCTTTGTGACAATCAGCAGTCACAATTCTCTGGCACCTCGGTGCCTTCATCTGTAAAATGGGAATTATAGTGACTACTTCACAGGCTTGTAATGAGGTTCAAATGAGATTTTATACGTAAAGCACTTTGCCAACTTTAAAGTGATACAGTAATAGCAACATTGGGCCATTGACCGTGGTTGTAGGGCTCGTCCAGATCTAAATCCATGATCCTTTGTAGCACTCATGGCTCTGCTTGCATTTTCTTTTCTCCTCTCTCTTCTTATCTACCCTTTGCTGTTTCTTGTCTTACTAATATTATTAAAGACTGATTCATTAGGTAGAGAACTTTAACATTGCACTATGTTTGATCAACCATGGTAAACTTAGCTCTTCTCAACAACACAATGATTCAAGGCAATTCCAAAAGACTAATGATGAGAAATGCTATCCACATCCAGAAAAAGAACTGATGGAGTCTGAATGTAGATTGAAGAATACTATTTTCATTTCCTTTGGGTTTTTTTCCCTTTCATTCTATTTCTTCTTTCACAACATGACTAATGTGGAAATACGTTTTACATGATATAACCTATCATGTATAACCTATATCAGATTGCTGGCCATGTTGGGGAGGGAGATGGGGAGGGAGAGAAATTTGGAACTCAAAATCTTATAAAAAAAAAAGAATGTTAAAAATTGTCTTTACATGTCATTGGAAAAAATAAAACACTATTTTAAAAAATCTTTAAAGTGATATATATGTATGCATATGCATACACACATATGTTGGCTGTTATTATGAGTAGAGTTCTATTTCTTTGGAGTGTGTTTGTTGCCTGTAGAATTCCACATCATACATAGTATCCCAGGTTTAGAACTTCAGGAACTCCCCAACTGCCTCCAGGGTATAAGCTCCTCTCTTTACCACTAAAAGCTCTTTATAATCTGGACCCTTTCTACCTCCCAAATCTTCTTACATTTTACTCCCTTCCATACGCTCCATGATTGAATTCCACTGGCCCACATGTTGTTCCTTGCTCATGGTAGTCCATCTCCTAATTCTCTGTCTTTTTGATGCTTGTCCCCCAGCTCTGGAATGCTCTCCCCCACCTCATTTCCTTATTTCTCTGACTTCCTTGATACCTCAGCTCAAATCTCATCTTCAGGAGACATTTCCTGGTCCACCTAGAGATGCCTTCCTCTCAGAAATCGCCTTCCATTTGGTTACATTAAAGTAAAATTATTTACTTGAGAGAGAGATCTTTCCCAGGGTCATCCCAGTGAACTTTTGCCCTACTGGTCCAGCATTTCAGTAAATAATTAGTACCATTCAGAGGTATTAGAAGTAGTCTGATCAATATATGACCAGATTTCCATATTCTGTGACAGTCAAGCCTGTTCTTGTTTTCCCTAGGAAATGTTATGAGAGCAGATTAGAATAGTCATCAAATAAACCTAGAACAGTGGAATTTGAGAGTTGAAAGGGACCTATAAGCAGCCATCTAGTTCAGTCCTTACATGAAGGGAATCTCCACTATAAAACATCCCACAAGTGGTCTTCTAATACCTGCTAAGTCCAGACTGGGCTTTGAGTCAGGAAGGCCTGAATTCCAATCTATCCCCATGCTAGTTTGTGTGATGTGGAGCAAGTCACTTAATTGCTGCCTGCCTTGGTTTCCTAAATTATAGAATGAGAATGATAGTATCTGCCTCTCAGAGTTGCTATGAGGATTGAATGGGGTAATATTTATAAGATGCTTAACACATAGATGCTTAAAAATGCTTATTTGCTGCCTTCCTTGAAGACCTATTTCCAGGGAGGGGGGCCCACTGCCATTTGAGGTAGTCGCTTCCATGCAGTCATTCTTATTCCAGCACATTGCATCAGCTTTCCATGTTCTATGGTCACCTGCTTGGTCCAATTCATTTGATCTAAGAAATTTTCTTGCTTAGCCTCAAGAAATCCTCACTAGGGGCAGCTAGCCAGTGCACTGGCCCTGGAGTCAGGAGGACCTGAGTTCAAATGTGGCCTCAGACTCTTAATACTTACTAGCTGTGTGATCTTGGGCAAGTCACTTACCCTCAATTACCCTGCCTTTAAAAAGAAAAAAAAGAAAGAAATCCCCAATATGCTATCTCTTTTTTTCTGTTCCTTTGGATAGGATAGAGCAAAGCCAGGAATCTACCCTTTTCTGCTTACTAAAAGGTAACAATGTACCAAGAGCATTGGAACAGTTCCAGAGGCATCTCTAAAACAATGTGGTTCATAGAATTAATATAGTCGGTCCTTAGAAAATGTTTGGTAAATGAAATGTGTTGACTGGAAGGATAGAGTAAAGATCTCTTAAAGGATACTTGAAAGATACACTAATTTTATAGATAAGTAAATTGAGATCCAGAGAGAAGGAATGCCTTATCCAGAATCAAAAGCAATGTAGGTGGAAGAAGGGGTCAAACCAAGGTCCTCTGACTCTAGAATCAATTCCCCCTTCCTCTCTACCACACCACTGCTCTTTGGCCATGGGTTATATGAGCAGCAACTTCTATCTGGACTTTGGTGATGTTATGGATTCAATACTAGACTTGGGAGTCAAGAAGATGAGTTCAAATCCAGCCTCAGACATTTATTAAGCTGTGTGACTCTAGGCAAGTCATTTAATCTCTGTCTACCTCAGTTTCCTGAGATAATAATATTTCCCTCCTAGGGTTGTTGTGAGGATCAAATACTTGTAAAACATTTTGCAATTTTTAAAGAGCTATACAATTCCCACTGACAAGTTGGATTTTTTAGTGTCGTTCCTGAATCAAAGGTCTTTGAATTAGTGCTAAGTCCAGACAATTTCTGATTCTAGTTACCATTGAACCTTCCTTAGGGGAGTTAGTGATCAATCGTCCTCCTTGCGGGGTTAGGAGGAAGTAGGAGAATATTTTTCCTTCTTCCCGATGCTTCAGTTCTCCCAGGCAAGGAGGCCATGTTGTTCTTGGGCCTTAGCCTAGAGTTCACTTCATCTTACCTTCTCTCCTCCTTTGTCCATGCCTGGGCTTTTCTGAAATTGACAGGGGTTTATGGAAAGCATTTTTTAAGGATCTGACTTTTAGCTATTTTTAATAAATTAAATCCAATTCAATTCAATAAGAATATTTTTAAACACCTGCTATTACTAGGCACTGTGCTAAAAAACAAAAAGACAAGAATGATAATACAAAGACAGCAAAATAGGAACCCACCTTTTCTTTCTCATTGGAAGGTAACATTGTACAAAAGGCTACCTGCCCTCAGGGAATTTACATTCTATGCCAGGTATACAATGAGTACATAAATAAGAAATAAATACAGAGTAACTTTGGTTTATGCCTTGCTTGACTATCTCACTATGAGGCCTTAACATATAGAATACAGAAGACTAAAGAGTTAAAAACGAGTATTGTGCCAAGAGAGAAATTCTAGGGATATAAATGTGAGAAGGTTACAATGTATAACCAATGACAAACATGGAAGAAAAGCAGGTCTAATTGTATGATGGTATATAGACTAGAGAGTATTTTCTGGCCTCCCAGTCCTTCTTTACAATGGGAAGAAAAGATGAGGTGGTTGGTCTCAAGGCAAACCAGCAGGTGGCCAGCTATAGCGCTCCACTGGCCACCTCCCAAACAAGACCTCTAGCACATCAGATGGACCTTCTGTGGCAAACTTCCAGGAGGTTATAGACAAGAATTACATAGGAAAGACAGGCCTGGATGAGTCATGAACTGCATTGTTGGTGGGAAATTTCAAACCAATGAGATTACAGATCAATCTGAATATTTGAGTAAATATGAAATAATTCAGTTGGTGCTTGGGGAGAGTACTAACCATGGTTGGAGAAGGGGAAAAATCAGGAAAAGCCTCATTTAGCAAGTGGTGCCTGAGCTGATCCTTAAAGAGAATTCAAGGCAGGAGAGAGAACATTACAAATGTGGGGGACATTGTGGGCAAAGGCATAAAGTCAAGATGTAGAATGTTATCTACAAGAACATTGAGTCAGCCAAACTTGGATGGAATGTACATAGACTATGTGAGGGTAAGTAATGTGAAATAAAACTGGAAAGATAGTCTAGAGCCAGATTGTGAAAGGTCTTAAAATGCCAAGTGGTGGAGTTTTGATTTGCTCCTAGAGGCAATGTGGAGCCGTTGTTGGTTCTTGATTTAGTTGTGAGCTTAGACTCATGTCTGTCAACAAGCACCAAGAATTGGTTCATGTTAATTGATATTCCTTGCACCAAATGCTGCTTCCACTTTTTAGAAATGTGATTAAATGTGTTTGAAAACTTGATTGATAGTGATTGTGCTCAGGAAAGATTGCTGGCAATGTATTATCTGCATTAGAGCAGAGCATATGTTAAGAGGAGGAGGAAGAGGAAAAGGAAAGGGGTGAGGAGGAAGGAGGCAAGGAGAAGGCTGACCATATTACTCCACTGCTTTTTGATAAGGGGAGTGCTTTGGTCAGATCTCTGTTTTAGGAGGGGTAGTGAGGTAGCACAATGGATAAAATACGGGGTCTGAAGTCAAGTCAACCTATCTTCCCGAGTTCAAATGTGACCTCAGACACTTACTAGCTGTGTGATCCTGGGCAAATCACTTGACTCTGTTTGCTTCAATTCTCTTGTCTATCAAATGAGCTGGATAAGGAGATGACAAAACACTCCAGTATCTCTGCCAAAGGAAACTCCTAAATGGGGTCACAAAGAGTTGGACATAACCGAACAGAGTGCTTTAGGAATGTTTGAGGTAGAAAGTTATTGTTATAGTTCAAGCAAGAGGTGAGGAGGGCCTAAAGTAAGATGGTAAAGAAAGGGGGATTAATGTGAAAGATATCAGGAAGAGATAAGACTCCTCTGCTAATGAAATTTGGAGGAGTGAGAACTGCTTTGAGCTTTGAACAGAGTAATAATGGTGGTACTTCCTATAGTAGCTGCTTTCAAACTTTATGTTCTTAGAGTTGCTTTACACTTAAATATTATCCAATAACCCTCACACACACCCCAAACACACCAAAGACGTTTGTTAATGTGAGTCATATCTACTGATATTTAGCGTGTTAAAAATTAAAGTGCTTCAATATTATTATGAAAATATTTTTGCCCTTTTGAATACCCTGAAAGGGTCTTGTGGACTCCCAGGGGTCTCCTGATCACACTCTAAGAACTACTACTGTATCGAAATAGGGACATTTTCTGAATTTCTGTCCCAAAACAGTCTTCTATTTTTTTATAGTTTGGAAGTTCTGGTCCTTCCCAGCTCTTGGCTTTCTCCAAGATCTCCTAATACCTTTCCAACCACCTCCTTCCCAATAGTTAGATGGATTATGCAGTCTCTTCTTCAAGACTCAATCATTTTCTGCCCATCTGCCTGCTTCCACTCCACTCTCTAAACTAGCTGTCCAGAAATTATACCTGAGAAGAGCTAATCTGTTCAGTTGGGCTTTCCCTGGAAGTAGGTAGCCTTCTCTTCACCTATCCATTTTCTGCCTTGCCCAGACCTCTTCTTGCCCTAAGAACCGTAATCAAATCAACACACTGTCATTGCCTGTGGGGGAAAATTCATGCCCACTGATCCTCTTATCATTCCATTCACCATCTTTACAATTTCCCAGACTGTAACTAACTACTCCCTTCCCTGGCCACCCCATGTGTGTTGTCTCCACCATTATAACTTAATCTTCTTGAGGACAGGGGCCATCTCACTTGTTTTTGTGTCCTACTCAATTAGCACAATGCTTGGCACATAGTAAATATTAATAAATTCTTTTCATTTCTTCATTTGTTCACTGTAAATTTGGGGATGACCAGACTAATTCTTTAATTCACCTTCCCTTCCCAGGGAAAATGTCTTCATGTTACAGTAATGTGGAGTTCTTAATCTGGAATCTGTGAATTCATTTTTTCAAACAATATTTTGGTAACTATTTTAATATAATTTATTTCCTTTGTAATACTATGTGGATTTTTTTACATTTAAAACCATTATTTTGATCATGGTAGACTTTACTAGACTATCAAAGATATCAATGCTACAAAAAGGTGAAGAACCTGGACGCTCTTTTTGATTCATGAATTCTTATGCTGTTTGCTAGTACACTCTGGATTAGAAATGATCCATTTCCAGTTATCTGTCTCCTAAAAGTTAGATCTTCCAAGACTGAGGTAGTCATAGTCAACACCTAAAAGAGAATTCTTTCTTCTTCCTTCTCTTCTTTAGTGATCCCAGAGTGTTGGTTACTGGCATCGTGGAGCTGATTTGGTCATGCCAGCTGTGGTCTTTTCAGGGGATTCAGATTTAAAGTGTCCTATTTCCTACAACTACAACAAACACAATTTTCAATCTCCTTTCCACTTTCTCCTAGCTTTCACTACTGGGATTCCTGGTTCCTTTCCTGGATAATCTGTCTTCTTCCTGCTGGTCAAGGGTTTCCCTCCATCCCTCTTGGGAGGCCAGGCTCTCTCTGAACCTCCTTTGCTCCCTACCATCTGAGAAAGGTGATACACACCATCCACAGTCATTAAGTTTAGATCTTTGGCCAAAGGGTACACCTTAACAGCCTGGCACTGTTAGTCTGCCAGGTCTCTCACTTTTAAATAACACCAATGAATGACTGACCCTGCTAAAGCTGTAGGGCATGGTATTTTTTCTGGAAGCATTCCTAGTTAAATATGAACTTTGTTTTGAAATACTCATACAAGGTTCATCCTGGTTCTGGAAGGAGGCCTTACATTTGAGCTAACTCTCCTCACAAGTGGCTTGCTAGAAATTGCAGGTGCTCTTGATTAAGGGGATGGAAGGAGAACAGGAAAGAAATATCTCAGAACTTCAATGTGCTTGTTCAAATCATGGTTTGGAAACGTGATGATATATACCTTCAGTGCTATAGGGGAAAAAGTCCTGATTCTGGAGTCAAAGGATCTAAGTTTGAAAACGAATTCAGCTACCTACTACTTAAGTGACCTTGGGTAAGTTCCTCAAGCTCCTAGTGTCCATTTTCCTCATGTATGAGATGAGGAAGACATCTAAAATAAGAGTTCTTAATCTTCTCTGTGCCACGGTCCCTTTTGACAGGCTGATGAAGCCTATGGATCCCTTCTTAGAATCATGTTTTTTAAAAACAAAATATAATAGACAGGATTACAAAAGAAAATAGTTATATTGAAATAAAGATGAATTTTTTTCCCCATCCAGTTTCCCAGATACCTGGAAATCTGTCCAGGACTCTGTGGATCCTAGGTTACAAAGATCCCTCCCAGCTCTAAATTCTAGCTGGAGAAATCATTGGAGGATGATTTTCCTCAGGGGTTTTCTTTCAGCCAAACCGGGCTAATATTCGTTATGTTTTCTCTGCGGTTCTGTTCACCTGCTTGTTGTTATTCAGTCATTTCACTCGTGTCTGACTCTTCCTGACCCCATTTGGATTCTCTCGGCAGTGATACTGGAATGGTTGTCATTTCCTTCTCCAGATCATTTTACAGATAAGGAAACTGAGACAAATAGAGTTAAGTGACTTGCCCAGGATCACACAACTAGTAGGTGTCTGAGGCCAGATTTGAACTCAGGAAGATGTCTTCCTGACTCCAGGCCCAGTACTATCCACTGCACCATCTAGCTGCCTTCATCTGCCTAGCTACCTCTTTTCTTTCTTTTTCCTTTCCTTTCTTTTCTTTTTTCTTCCATCCTTCCTTCTTCTGTGCTTCTTGAGTCTCATCAGATCCTTGTTTTGTATTCTCTTATTTGTATGAACAATCTCATCATGCGTATGCATATTCTCTTATGTACATGTATAATTTCCTTTCAGTAAGCACTTCTTTAGGAAAGGAATCATCATTCTTTAATCTTTGTATTCCCAATCCCAGAGTGAAATGCCTAGTGTTGTGGTTGTTGCTGTTGTTGTTTAGTTGTGTCCAGCTCTTTGTGACCTCATTTGGGATTTTCTTGGCAAAGATATTGGAGTGGTTTGCCATTTTCTCAAGCACATTTTACAGATGAGGAAACGGAGGCAAACAGGGTTAAGTCACTTGGCCAGGGTCACACAGCTAGTAAGTATCTGAGGCCAGATTTGAACTGAGGAAGATGAATTTTCCTGACTGGCCTGGCACTCTGTACTGTGCCACCTGACACCTTGAACTTCCTTTTACAGATAAAGAAACTGAGGCAAACAGGGCTAAGTAACTTGTTTAGGGTTACACAGCTAGTGTCTTGAGGCTGCATTTGAATTCAGGTCTTCCTGATTTCAGGCCCTGTGTTCTATCCACTGTACTGCCTAGCTGCCCCAAATGTATAGTATTTCCTTGATAACAATTTATTGAATTGAAATGAAATTTCTCTCAAGTCTCTTGTCATTTGCAACTTGTGACATCTTCAGCCATGACTTCATGGCATAGGATAATAAATATAGAGCTGGAAGGCACCTCAGAGACCACCTACACTAATCCCTGAGGGTCAGAGGTTAAGGGACTTGACTAGTGACTTACAGTGCTGCTAAAAAGTAGCAGAGATGCAGGATTTGAATACAGATCTTCCTGACTTCAAGTTCAGAATTCTCCCCATCATCATCTTCTTCTGGTGTAAATGCCCAGGGAACAACCTAAACAGAATTCCTTCTCCCCCAACCCTTCCCCCAACCACAGAATTGGCTTGCCTGGCCTGATCTGTTTTTCTTCTAAATAATGAAAACTTTCATTTCTATAGCAATTCACATTTTAAAAGTTCCTGCCTTCTAACTTATGAAGCAGGCAATTACAAATATTATTATTTTTATCTTATAGATAATGAAATTAAACCTCAGGAATGGTAAGTGATTTGCCCATAGTCATATTGTTAATAAGTATTAGAGTGACAATGAGTTGTAGATCGTCAAGGTCAAATCTAGCGACCATTCCAATATGCCACCCTACAAATATGTCATTCCTATCATTCCTTCAAACTGACTCTTCTCCCAAATCCATCATTGAACTGGTCAATTTCAAAGTCTTCTCTTCTGTTGCTTTCTAGATTATTTGCTTATCAGCAAGCACCATTTTGTCTTTTAAGGTTACTAAATGCAGGGTAGCAGACCAAGAGGAAGAATAATAAAGTGGAAAATCACACAGATAAAAGAAGTCTTTAAAATGAACCTAAAGCAATAGTGATCACTGTTTTTTATTGGCATTTCAAAGCAGAACTGATCTTTTAGAGATAGCTATAAATATATACACACATAGCTGTAGATATATACACACATACATAGAGCTATAGATATATACATACATATCTACATACACATAGATATGTTGATATATACCCATACATACATGTATATCTACACACACCACATATACCCATGTGTATGTTCCTACATATGCACACATGTGTGTATACCTATATGTACACACATGTGTGTATACATATATGTACACACTTAAATATATAGCTCTTTTATTCCCTTGTACTGCTATTCCAGATCCCCACTCCATATGCCTTTGGTCCCTAGCATTTGATTCTATAAAGGTATAAGGTATATTTGATTCTATAAAGGTATAAGAGAAGAGTCTTAAAAGCTAGATAATAAAATCACAGAACTGGCTTGAAGATGTAATGGAATGAATTCCTGGGTTTGAATTCTAGTTCTACCACCTATGTGACAGTAAACAAACCACTTACCTTTTCTGGACCTCAGAGTCGCAGGACCATAGCTGTTAGGTTGGAAAAGACCTCAGAAGTCATGTGGTCTGACATCCTAATTATATAGATGAGGAATCTCAGGCTTTAGAGTTATCAAGAGACTTGTCTAAAGCCTCACCAGTAGTAATTGGCAGAGTGAAAATTTACATCCTCAGACTCCATCCATATTCAGCACTCTTTCTTCCTCTATACAATGTGGAGAGTATACTAAATGGTCTCTAAAATTCTTAAATTAGGTTTCTTCACATCTCATGAAATTCCATCTCACCTCCTTTTCTTCAAACACTTAAATCATTATAGATTTACTTAAACTCCAAAAGAACTCCCATCTTAGAGCCAAACAAAAACCATCAACCATAAGGTCTTTATTTCAGTGGAAATTTGATTAGATCAAAGGCGTGGGAGGCAAAGGGAGGGATGGAAAGATGTAGGAATTGGGGGCAGCAGGTGTGGAAATCAGGAGGAGGCTGCTTAGGAGAGAAGTGGGGAGGGGGTGTGTGTGTATCACATTCTGCCACTAATTGTGTCTGCGAATTGCATTCCATTGTATGAGGGTGGGGAGGATGGAAAAGGAGGGCTCCCACATTTGTTATGGGAAGCTCTATCCAAGGAGTATTCCTCTCACCCTCCTAATGGCATTGTGCTGCATCACTCAGACTTCTTTATCCACTAGTACTGACTTCCATGTGGTTGAACAGTAGGAAGCAAAGAGCTTATTTCCTTTCTCTCACCCCCTTAACTTGATGTAAAGCAGCCAGACCTTAGTGATGGGCTGTAGTCCTCTAGCAGCTTTGGCTTCCATTGTGCTGCTCTGCCTTCAGAGGCAGAAATCTTCCAGCTCAGTTCAACCAACTGCAAATTCAGCAGATGGGAGGTGATGCAGTTTAGCTGTTAGCCTGCACTGACCCAGGCCCCCCTGACCTTCTCTTCCCAGCCCTCCTCCCCATCCCATCCTCCTTTTCCTGGAAACAAGGTGGGAAACTTTCCCAACAGACTCTCTCCTGAGACTTTCTGTACTTCTTGGTTTTAATTCTTCAGAAATACTGAGAAAATAATGTGCAATGGCACATTGGTTCTTCAGCTTCCTGTCTCAGCCAAAATTAGGAAATGATAAGAACCACTGAGAAAAAAATCATAGAACATTTTCTTAAATTTCTTGTTTAACTAAGAAAGCATTCCAGTTAGTTTAACACACACATACATATACACACACACACACCGACACCCCCTTCCCCTCAAAAAAACCCCCAACAACAGACTGTTTATTTTAGTCACTTTGGTATGTTTAATTCTAATTATTGCCACAGCCACCCCACAGTTCAGTGGATCTTTTTCCCTAAGGAAAAAAACCATATACTGGGTCTGACTTTCAAGACCTTCCATAATCTAGTAACTACCCTTCTTTCCAGCCTTGTTTCCCACTATTCTACTTTACAAATATCCAAGTTTTGGTCAGATCAGACTATTACTGCTACTACCAACTCACATTCACATACTGCTTTCCTTATAAAAAGTGAAGAGGAATTAAGTATCTTGGTGAGGGTGAAAAGAGAGTGTGAAGCTGGTTTGACACTTGATATCAAAAAAACCAAGATCCTGGCAACTGGTTCCATCACTTCCTGGCAAAAAGAAGCAGAAAAAATGGAAGCAGTGTCAGATTTTATATTCTTGAGCTCAAAGATCACTGTTGATGGAAAATGTAGCCATGAAATTAAACTGCTCGGAAAGAAAGCTATGCAAATCAGGACATCATACAAAAAAAAAACCCCAGACATCATCTTGTCCACAAAGGTTCATATAGTCAAAGCTATGGTTTTTCCAGTAAAAAAAATGTGTGGATATGAGTTAGACAAGGAGAGCTGAGCACCATAGAATCAACACTTTTGAATTGTGGTGCTAGAGGACTTTTGAGAGTCCCTTGGACAGCAAAGAGATCAAATCAGTCAATACTTAAAGGCTATTTATTTACTGGAAGGTCAAATATTGAAGCTGAAGCTGAAATATTTTGGTCACATGATGAGAAGATGGGACTCATTGGAAAGGACCCTCATGTTGGGAAAGACTGACAGCACAAAGGGACAGGAGATGATGAAATGGATAAATAATATCATAGAAAAAATGAACATGAACTTGGACAGACTTTGGGAGATAGTGGAGGCTAGAAGGACCTGGCATACTATGATGGGATAATAACAAGTCAGAGATGACTGAATGATTGAACAACTCTTCCATTAGACTGTGAGTTCCTTGACAGCAGTAACTATTTTTATTTGGGTTTTTTGTCCTCTTTTGTGTCCCCAAAGCTTAACAATAGCATTAGTATAGGCACTTAATCAGTGCTTAATAATTTGACTTGAATTTAGGTCCAGTGCTCTTTTCATTAGTTCTCACTGATCATCAATCTTTTCCCTATCCAAACTGCTGGAATTAGAGTAAAGATGTGAGTGCAAATCCTTCCTTGGACACTTGCTAGCTGTGTGACCCTAAATCATTTAGCTTCCCACCCTCAGTTTCCTCATCTATAAAATGGGGATAAAAATAACACCTCCTTGATAGGATTGTTTTGAGAATCAAATGGGATAACATGAAAAGCACTATGAAAAACTCAAAATGCCATATAAATATTAGATATTATGAATCATTTTTATTTCATCTTGCCTTCTTCTCCCTTCATTGATTCCCTTGCCTGGAATTTAGAAAGCAATGATGAGGCACATGGTTGGTATGAGCAAGATGAAACAACAAATAAGGAACTTGGAAGAAGTGGAGGAGAATATGTTATCAGTAAAACAAGTGAGCCATATGGAAAAGAGATCACTTGCTAAGCTAGGTTGAGCCATCAGAGGTGGAGAGCTGGAGTGCTCCACTGGTACCCTCCTCACATCATAATAATGTAAACAGAAATCAAGGAAGTCCCAAAGAATGCTCAGTGGAATCCTTGTAATGAATTTATGGGAAACATAAGCAAGAATCCCACAAGGGAGGCAGACATGGATAGATTTAGAGACAATTCAATTCAAAATGATGAGAGGTTCATTTGGATATGCCAAGCATAGTTAGCCCACTTAAGTTCCTTCTCTTTCTTCAAGACCTAGCTCAGATGTTATATGGAAGGGTTGGATCAGATTGGAAGTTACCCTCATGGAGGTACATGAGACTTCAGTGGTACAAGAAGATTGTCAAGGACATACAGAAATATTTGGTAAATTAACCATTTTATTCTACTGAAATATTTCCATTGTAGTAGTGTTAGCAAAGAAAGAAAGAAAGAAAGAAAGAAAAGTATAAGGAGGAGGTGGGGGCTGGGTGTATTAATTATAGTGCATCTGAAAATTTTTAAAGAGATGACTGAAAGAAGAACTTCTACTGACCCAAAACAAAACTTTTATCTGTGAATCGAGATTCTCAGGTGTGCTGAGTCAAAAACAAAGCAAGAAACAAACAAGATACTGAATATTACGTATGGACATCCCTTTCAAAAACTATACACAAAATAAGACTATATGGATGACAAGAAACAGAACCAAGGGCCTCACTAATTTATTTCATTGTGTTCCTGATGCACATTTAACAACTTTGTGATACTAAAAAAAATCAGTATGTTCCAAATAAGTGTTTCCTTATGAAAAATGAATTTCTTCATTTTTATATGCGTGTGAATGACAAACTCTAGAACTTATTTGCTCTCCTGTTGAATAAGGTTTGAGAGGAAATATGGTATAATCAATAAAGAACTGACCTCAGAGCCAGGAAGAGGTCACATTCTAGCTTCCCTTTAACTCCTCATTGCTAAGAACAACTCTAAAATTATAACTCTCAGAGACACAGTGTTTACTGGCATAGGCAGAAAGAGTCTTCTCATCTAAGAGTTCCCTATACTAATGAAACCACAAGTCTTGTCCCTACCCTCTTGAATAAAGGCTACAGGAATTACTCAGTCAAGAGACACAAGGTCTGAAAAGTTTGGAAACCCCTGGACTAGATGATCTCTAAGTTTATTTAAGCTCTAAATCTGCAATTATATGGACAACTCTATGAGGTAAGCAGGGCAAGTACTATTATTCCCATTTTGTGGATGAAGAAACTGAAGCTCAGAGTAAATGACATATTCGAAGTCACACAGTTAATAATGGAACAATGTGCAGGTCTCAATATCCAGTACTCTTTCTAATACATCAGGACTACTTTTTATTTTACTGTTATCAATCAATATCAGTATCAAAATCAATAAATATTTATTAAGTATATACTATGTTCCAGGCACTATGCTAAATCCTGGGGATACAAAAAGAGACAAAAGACAACCTCTGCCCTCAAGGAGCTTACCATCTAGAGGCAGAGACAACATGCAAACACATATATGCAAAGCAAGGTATATATATATATACATAGGGTAAATAGAAGCTAAACCTAGAGAAGGCACTACAATTAAGAAGGGCTGGATAAAACTTCATATAGAAGGTGCTTTTTTGGTTTGGATTTAAAGGAAAATAAGGAGGTTGGTAGTCGGAGGAGAAGACAGAGAACATTCAAATAACCTTGGCCAAGTTACTTTATCTCTTTAGGTTTCAGGTTACTTATCTGTAAAATGGAGGTGTTGGGCTTCTTGACTTGTTAGGTCTCTTCCTCATCTAGATCTATATTCCTATATATTCCCATTTATACATATAATGCTTTAAGGTTTACAATGCACTTATTTCACAAGAATCCTACTGTAGAGATAACACAAATATCAGCATCCACTACGTCGTAGTGACTCTGATAACTTAGGAAACTGAGTTCCAGAGAAATGAAGTTACTTACCCAGGATTATACAATTAGTAAATGTTAGAGACAGGATTTCAACTTAGATTCTGGCACTGTCTCCCATACAGTCTATCTCTCACTTAATTGAATTATTGGTTATTTATAGTAGTATCTTTATTAGGTAATGGCCAGGAATACAAAGAAGGAAACACTGCAATTGCCCTTATGAACATTCTATAAAGTTGAAGAGAAAAAAAACAAAAACCGTAAAACAATACGTTTCTTAAATAAGTGTTACAGGCAGTAAGTGTTATAGGAATTCAGTGTAAGGCGAGATCATTGTAGACTGAAGTAGCCAAAGAAAGCTTCCTGGATAGAGTGGTTCCTAGATTCCACTCACTAAGTCTCGAAATTCATATGCAAACAACCCTTTCTGGTTACCAATCCCCATTATGAGTTCTATTCTATTAGAAAGTAAACTCCCTGAGCAAAGGTTGTCTTACTTTTTCTATTTGTTTCTCTAGAATTTATCACACTAGCAAGCATATATTTAGTACTTAACAAATGCACATTCATTCATTCATTCAATAAAGGAGAGAAATTTTTCTGGTAGAGAAGATCAGGGGGGTGGTGACATGTGCAGAGGTAAGGACAAAAGGCATTTTGGGGGACTGTGAGTAGTTCAGTTTGTTTGAGAAAGAGAGTTTGTATGTTAGGAGGTTAAAACTGGAACCAGATTTTCTAAATAAATGAATAAAAAGAGGCAGTTAGATTTCAAAGTGCTGAACGTGGAGTGAGAGAGAGACCAGAATTTGAATCCACCCTCAAATATGTCTTAGCTGTATGATCCTGGGCTCAAGTCAAATCTCTCTGCCTCAGTGTCTTCACCTGAAAAATGAAAGGCTTGGACTTGGTAGCTTCTAAAGTTCCTTTCAATTCTAAACTCTAAGATCCCAAGAACTGTCATCATTCATATGTTATATGAACCATAGAGCAGTTTGAATTGTTATCTGGACAGGGAAAAAGTTTTTATAGAAATTATTTAGAAGACGTCATCCCAATCAGTTAAGAATAAATGTCAGCCGTGTGACCTTGGGCAAGTCACTTAACCCCAACTGCCTTCCAAAAAGCAAAAAAAAAAAAAAAAAAAGAATAAATGTCAGTCCTATGAAGAAAGGTCCACAGTGTTTAGATTGTTTCATGTGACAAATTCTGGAATTGACTGTCCTCCAGTGAATGAAAAATACAAAGACCTGGATTCATATGTTCCTTCTCCATCTTCCATTCTTCAAGTTCTCATAGAGAGCTTACCATAAGCTCACCATGAGCATAAAATGCTCAAACTCATCTTTTAATGTACAAAACCATTTTAGTCCAATGGGAGGAGATCTCAAGGTACCAACCATACAGATGTTAAAGAAATGCAAGATACCTTTACTTCTACTTCTTGTCCAAGACAGAGATAGTCCTCCTAACTTCCTTGGGGATTAAGGAAAACAGAGTCCTTTAGATGTAGACCTGAAAATGCACATCCCTTAGTTCCATGAGGAAATTGCTCACACCAGAACCCTAACTCAGCAGGTTCCCATAGAATTACTTTGAAAGTACTCTTCCTTCTGGGGGGCATGCAGTCCCCCAGCTTCAGGCTTCCCTCTTTCTAACAGCTTCTTCTTGCTCAACATCTTTGTTCTACACCCTCCCCCCTTTCTTCCCAACCAGTTTCTCTAATAGTTATAGTGCTTCCTCCTAAATCGGACTACCCAGCAGTCCCTACACTCCCTCAAGTATACATTTCCTGACCTATTGTCTTTTCTTGCACCAGCATTAACATAGCCACCATCATTAGCATTACACTTGGATACTCTCCCCAGATCTCTGGCAGGTCTCCATAGACTACTCTGACTAGTTGGTAGAATGGGCCCAGAGGCATTTTTTTTAAGGCCAGATTTGGGAGAGCTGTTTAGAGGAAGCTGCTAAAGCTATCTGCTTTATCTGGTGGGTAGGCTACAACTGGGGAAAGAGCAGTTGTTGGAAGTAATGCCAATACTTAATAATTTATAGCTAGCATTTATAAAATGCTTTAAGGTTTTCAAAGCACTTTGCATATCTTATATTCAGTCAGTCAGTCATTTGATCTGTAAAATGTAAACCCCTCTTGGGCAGAGATTGGTTCTTTTTTTTTTGTTTTTATATAGTGAAACACCTGGCATATAGTAGGCACTTAATAAAAGCTCATTGATTTGAATTTGTAGAGGCCTTGGAGAATATAGGAAAAGAATAGAGACATGCCATAGAATGAAGGATTTAAGGCTATCCAATCCCATCTTTTTAATAGGACCAGAGAAGGTTCATGACCTCCCCAAATTCATATTGGTAATAGACTTGGCAAAAAAAAAAAAAAAAGAACCTGGTCTCAACCCCCTGCACAGAGAGAAATGCCCCTTATAGTCTCAAGTTGTACTTTCTATGCTGTGGTTCTGTTCACTGCTCATATTCTCCAGGCCTCTACAAATTCAGGTCAACAAGTTTTTATTAAGTAAGGGCCTACTGTATGCCAGGTGTTTCAGTATTTTACTTCCGAGTTACAGAAAGTACTACCTGCTTTAAGATGAAAAGGTACTTTCAGATTTAGTTAAAGTTGGTTTGTGTTGCTGAACTGCTTTTTTTCCTTTGCTTATTCTTGCTACAGGGATTGGCTTCTTGGGTAGGGCAGGGGAAAGAAAGAAGGAAAGAGAGGGCACAAGTACCTTTATTTATTAAGTGCATGCTTTGTGACAAGCATTATGCTAAGTGCTTTTAAAATATTATCTTGTTTATCCTCACAACAAACCTGGGAGGGGTATATTAAGGAAAAGATAATGTGAAAACAAAATATATTAATAAAAATTTAAAAATAAAATTTAAAAATCTGCTTCAGGGGAAGTCTGACAAACATAGCCCACAGGAGTAGCAATAGCTGAGCATTTCCCATTAGAAATCCTGATAGTGGGGTGGGGTTCTGTGGCTTTGGCCTGCAGAAGTTAGTGGTTTTTGAAGTCTCAGTAGCTACAAGAAGAAAGAAGAATGGGGAACTTCAAGTGGTAAATAGGTGTGGTTTTGAGGAGAGGGAAGTGGGGGAAAGAGAGAAGGAGGGAGGAGGGAGAGAGGGAGGAAAGTCGGGAAGGAGAGGGAGGGGGAGAGAGAGAAAAAGAGGGAGGAAGAGATGGAGAGGGGAGAGAGAAAGAAAAAGAGGGAGAGGGAGAGGGAGAGAGAGAATTATTCTTATTCTTTTATATATATATATATCTTTCACCCTGCTTCTACTTCTCAATAGCGAGCAAATCATTCTTTAGCTTTCCTCCTACTCTTCCCTTCAGGCCTCTCTTCTTTCAGTTCTCTTCTTCCCCATCCAGAGGTTTAGTCAAGATCAATAATCAGGAGATCCCGAGTTCTTCTCTGTACACTGCCTCTAAACTAGTTAGATTTGAACGTAATCGCTAAAAGCATTGTTCAGTTCCAAAATCTTGATTCTCTACAAGCTCCACAAAACTACAAGAGGTAGATTGCCGAGAGTGGGGAGGACGGGGCTTCTAGGGTCGAGAATATAATTTAAAAACATTTCTATTTCCTCTTTCCTCTCAAGACTTGATGTGCAAGGGAACACGTGTTCTTGGTTTTTGTCTTGGGTTTCCTTCGGTCGGGGCAGATCACTGAGGCAACAATATCTGTAGGGGCTACGTGTGTGTAATAAGATCTTTAGGTCTCAATAGTTCCAGATTTTTGGGCCCCTGACTGCTGGGGATTTAGAAACAGAATTCGTGACAGGTGGGATTGGAGGCCGTCCAGGACACTTGCTTCTGTGAACGTGTTTTTTACAATCCACTCAGGTCCGTACCAAGCTCACGTCCACCCTTGCAAATATATCTCATTTTGCTCCTACTCAGTTTGCAAACCTAGGTGTGAAAGGATTTTATATATGTAATGCATGAGCGTGTGTGTGTGTGTGTGTTTGTGAAGGCCGAACCAGAGATACCACAAACAGTAATCAAAGGACACAACTGTGTAAATGGTCGGCTTCCCTGAGGTATCTCGGCAGCTTTTCCGGGAAAATGACCTGGGAGCTAAGGATGAGATTGTATCTTTGCCCAAGCCCTAGAATAAGATGCCCAAGGCGCGAGGGTGGCGGTGAGGGTGGGGCTAGGGTGTGAGCATCTCCACAAAACTACACCCTGAAACCCTCCGGCTGCGTTTCAGAAGGTTTCACAGACTCGAGCCAAGAGCTTATCTCAAATTTCTGTCCTTGCTGTTCGGCTCGCCTGTAACAGAAATCCGATTGGTTCCAGGAAACTTGCAACTGTAGAAGTTTCCCCATCTTGGCGCTGATTGGTTCCTGCGATACCTTCCCCAGGCCAATGGCGATCTCTGTTTCATTTGCCAGTACTGGCTGCCTCCCTCAGTCCATGCTCACAAGCCACACATATCTCTCTCTATGCAAAGGTCCTGCCTCCCCTGCCTACTCCTCACATGCAGCTTTGCAGCCTGAGCCACAGCTGAACGTTTTTTAACCTGATCTGCCCCAGGATGTGGCTTCTGGGGTGACGTCGGGCCCAGATGTTCTCCCCAGACCACGCCCACACCCAGGATTGAAACACCCTCAGAGCAGCAATAACGGGCAAAGCTTGTTGTATTGTCACAATGCAAGGGAAGGGGTAGACCAGCAAGCATTATTTTTTTTTTATGTTTATTATTTGGCATCCTTAAAAAAAAAAATCAGCTTTTGCAGCCGATGAAGCCGAAGCTTCCTGAACTGGGATTTCCTCTCTTTCCTTTCACTGGACTTCAAATGCATTCACTTTTTAATGACCGGCCGGGTGGGATCTTCCTGGACTAAGTGCAGTTTTGGTAAAGCTACAAACCCAGCACTCCCAGTACGCAGCGTGCCCAGAGAGAGAAGACCCATCCCCCACCCCCTCCGCCCACTAGCTTGGATATATAGAGATAGATTTATATATATATTTTTATGCAAAGAGAGAAAAAGTGCAATTCGACGTTAAAACAAACATTTTCTCTGTAAAATGGCAGCCGCCGCCTATGTGGATCATTTTGCAGCCGAGTGCCTTGTTTCCATGTCCAATCGCGCGATTGTCCATAGCCCCAAAGAGGACCCCGACACCTCACCCGAAGGCACAGCAGCCCCTCCTTTTACGAATGCTGAAGACAGACGAGAAGGCAGAGAGACTGGCAAGGACAACGCCTCTTTGATCGTGGTGGCCAGGATTTTAGCTGATCTCAACCAACACGTCCCAGCTCCTGCCCCTCCGACGGAGAGGAGGGAAAATGTCTCCAAAAAGGAGAAATTACCTAGCCGCCTCTCTCCGTCGGGGGATCCGGCTCAGGAAGCCGCCTCCCAGGACCGCCGATGGAGTGGAGAAGCAGCCACACCTACTAGTCCAGCAGGGAGCGAGCCCAGCCTCAAACAAAGGAGCAGACGGGGGAGAAGCCGAGCTGACCCCGAGTCACCTCAGAAAAAGCACAGATGCCACTACGCGGGCTGCGAAAAAGTTTATGGCAAATCCTCCCACCTCAAAGCTCACCTAAGGACTCATACAGGTCAGTCCCCAGCCGGCCCGTGGCTTAGCCATTAAACTGTGTAAGGAGTGGCAACCCCCCAAGGCCAACGTTAGGATTTGTCTCTTGTACGTTTCCAAGCTGACACCAGGTGCCAGACACTCAATGAACTAACACCTTTTCTCCCTGGTTGTTGTTAATGTTTTAAAGTGACGAGAATAAAGTGGCGTGTTAGTGCCGTGGACAGTAAGTGACACTAGTCCTTATCCACTTCCCATCTTCTTTCCCATCACCCCTGTCCCCCAGGTGTCAAGATTGTAAACGGTAGTAAACCTTTTTGGTTTAGCTTGTTTTCGTCTTCTACAAGCTACCTGTCCTCCTCTGTACCCCGCTGTAAGCAAACTCGATATAGAATGATCTGGGATTTTATACGGGAAATAACCCCCGGGGATGGGATTATTTTCCTCCCAAAATGATTCAACCGTTCAGAAAAAGGGCTTGCATAGAGCTGCTTAAAATAGCGACTTCTTCATCGCATACACAATATGATCTGGTTTACAAAAATTCGATTTACACATAACTTTTCCCGGAAACTAGTGCATACAGCGAGGTACACCGGTATTGCTGCAACCCCGGCTACCTTCCATCAATTCTGGATCCCGACAGCTTCCTAGAAACCTTGAACCAAATTTTGCCTTCCTTTCCCTTCCAAGGCTAGAATCTCATTCATTGTCCAGTATCCTCCTCAGCTTTCGGGGTGCGCCTTGGAACCCGGGATTTTGCCTCTGGCAGAGGCACTGGGTGTCGTGGGAAGCCATCACGGCTCGGGTGTTGGGGTAACAGGAGTTGGAGGATCAGAGAACCCTGTCTCCCTCCCACTATAGCAAGCTAGGAGATGACCCCGGTCGGACGCAGGGGCTGGGACAACAAGTGGTGGTCATAGGGGGAAGGTGCTGGTGGTCGGGGCTGGGGGGAGCCGCGAAAGGCGCCCCGTAGTGGGAGCCTGGGTGACCCCGCCCCATTTTAATGGCTCAGCAGCCAGTATCTGGGCGAACCAGCTCCAGAGGCGGCGGGGAGCCGGACTGGGCGTCCAAGGGGCAGGTGGAGGGCTCCGGCCGGGTCCTGTCCCACTTCCTCGCCGACTCCAGGAGGGGAGTGGCCCGGCGCCAGCCCTCCGAGCCTTTTTGCGTTCTCCTTGTAGAATGCCAGGAAAACGAAGCCTCACGTTTTTTCGGAGTTCTCAGATGGGTGAGGGACTAGGATAACTACTAACTACGGGGAAAGCCCTCCTTTCCCCCACCCCCTCCTTTTCCCAGCCCAAGTGAATTTGGGAGGGGCTGGGAGGGAAACCAAGGGGAGGAGCCCGGGCCGAGTCGGGTTCACCCGGGGACACCGGCGCTCTCCACCTACTCTGCACATTCTTCGCTCCCCTCTTCCTGTAAATTTTTTTTTTCTTCTCGGTGCTTTGGGGTTTAATTTGTTGTTACTAGAGCCAACCGTACTGACTGTGTGCAAAGGGGGAGGACCAGAGAAGAGACTCTGCCCCGGGATGTGACGGGACTCGGGGGGGACTGGGTTTTCTTTTTTGGAAGCTCCCCCACCCAACTAGCCAGACAGGAAAGAACAAACTTCCTATTTACAAAGCATTTTTAATCTTTAACTCCGCTAATTTGTTTTCCTGGCTACCTTGGAGCTCCTTCCCAGGAATCCAGATTTCATCTTCAAACATACGACAGTCCTGCCCTCCACAATTGCTGACACTGTCTATACAGCCCAAACTTAACTGCTAAGGGCTGCAAGTAAACAAAGGTAAATAATAATCCCGCAGGCCAGGACTCGGGATCTGGAGTATGGCGTGTCAGAGGCTGAATGAGCACTGTATGTTTGAAAGTACTTGTCTAAGCTTGCTGTTAATTACACACTTTTTTTCATTTTACACTAAACCAACAAAAGGCGTGAGAAAATAGTTGTTCTGACCTCCCAATTGTAATAAAAGGCCTCTTTCCCCCCATGAGACAATGTGAATTAATTTATTAATCTTATTTTAATTCTGTGCCTGGTCAGACCAACAGCCCTAAAAACCTCACTTTTCTGGTCCTTCTGTACATTAATGAATTATTCGTTTATTATTAATTTAATGCACTTCTCACCACAGGGGGAAACTTTACTAGCATCCTATATACAACAATTTTACTTGCCTAAACCCTTATTCACACAGTAGCGAGCTTGGGTGCTCAGTAGACCCTCTGAGTCTTTCCATTGCGCCTTCCAGGACACTAAACTGCTTTGAAGAAAGGAAACTTCAGTCTTACTCTTTTGTTGGCTTTCATTATACATCTACTCTTCTTCCAAGGTACAAATTGTGCCGTCTGTTTTCTTCTCTCACTGTATCTTTTCTTGACTTCCTCTGTTCTTTCTTCTCAACTTCCCAAACATGGGTAAGTGGGAGTTAGGTTTAAAAGAATGTGACCAGGCCTGGGAGTGTGGGGTATGATTTCTGTTTAAGAGTGTAGTACATGTTAGGAGTGTGTGGTTAAGGTTAAGGAACTGTGATCAGAGTTTGTGGGTGTGTAGTATTGAAGGGTAGAAAGCCTTGGAGGGGAAGGGGGTGTGGTCAGGGATGATGAATCTAATTGAGAATGGGGATATGTGGTAAAATTTGAAGGTATGCGGTTAGGATTAAGGGGTTTGGGATCAGAATTAGGGGGCACTGTTGGGTTGGCCACGTATTCAGAGTTGGGGCATGGCCAGTGTTGAGACTGTGCCCAAAACTGTGGCTTGTACTCAAAATTGAGAGGTGTGACTGGTTTTATACTGAAAAAAACAAGCTCAGTTCCTCTTTTGTCCTCTTCACAGACAGGGACACTAAGATGAAACATGACCTTGTGGTTGTGTATTATAAATGGTGATTAGCCTATGAAGTTGAGGGATGGGGGATGGAAGAGGGGAGAATGTAGGCTAGCAATAGGCTTCCTATAGTGAGCTGTCAGAGAAGAGGGTAGGAGGGTAGCCAATTTCCCAGTCTGTGTTCTTACTTCACAGGGTCATTCCTCAGAAACTTTAAAATGTGAAGGAGATTCTAGCCTTTCTATGTGAATTGGAAGTGAGATGGTGAAGGGGATGGGGAAGAGATATGCACACACACACACAAACCTAGAGAAGACTCTAGAAAGAGCCTATTTATTATACCATGGATAAATGGTTTTCTGGATAAGCCTCATTTTAAACACTCAGGAGTTCTGTCTCTTAACAAAGATTGACTACCATTCTGGATCATTTGTTTTCTGGATAAATTACTGCTATCCTATCCACTGGCTTTAAAAGTTGTGGGTTTTTTCTCCCAAATTACCTATATAATTCTCTCAACTGTCACTTCACCTTTCCTATATGAATACTTCCTTTGTGTTTTTGGTTACAGATATTAGTAGTCTAGAATATTGGACCTTTGGGTCTTTTGAATCTAGGTCTGCAGAACACAGTAAATTCAGAAGTTTAAGGAAATGTTTACTCCTCTTTCAACTACCCCTGAAAAAAGAATACTCTATGTGAAGAGGAGCATTTTCTTAAAATGTCTTGCTAGAATATTTTTTCTTTATTCCCCAAATCCTGGAAAAAAACTTCTTTCTTGGTCCTGGTCATCTTGATTCCCACTGACCAGCCAAGTCATTGCCATTCCCATCAACTAACATGACTTTGGAGGGGCTCTTAAGACATTTGCAGTTTCTCCCAGAAACTAAGATTTCTAACATACAGATACCCAAGTAATGCTAGTACTAAAGAGGGACCTGAAGTTTTTTCAAGTCAGGTGAAGGGTTGATATAAATAATGGACTGGGATCAGATTGTCACTCTGTGGGACACTAAGATCTGTCTGATCTGTACTCAAATTGCTCTGTACCAATGGAAACTAACCTCTTGCAGATGGTGAGGATATGGAACTGGGTTTAGTTTGAAGGCTTATTGCAGTACTATTGTATAGGGAGCAGAGGACTCTTTTGCCTTGCAGTCACAAGAACCAGAAGCCCTGTTTTCACCACAAATTAGCAAATCACTTTAACCTCTTTCAGCCTCAATATCTTCATCTGTAAAATGGGAATAAATGTTTACTTTACTCACCAGGTTTTGATGAGGAAAACTTAGAGATAATCATATTAGCTAGCATTTATATAGTGCTTTAAGCAAAGCACTTTATATAAAATTATTTCATTTGATCTTCCACAACCACTCTGGGATATAGGTGCTCTTATCCCTTTTTACAGATGAGGAAACTGAGGCATTAAGAAGTTAAGTGATTTGCCCAAGGTCATACAGCTAAAGTATCTGAAGCAGGATGTCAATTCTGGTCTTCCTGATTCCAAGTTTAGCACTTTATCCACTGCATTGCCCAGCTGCCCCTAGATAGATAGATAGATAGATAGATAGATAGATATAAGTATACACACAGGCACATATATGCACACATACATACATATATATGTAGAGGTAGGAGCCATAGCATGATGTAATGGGGAGAGAACTGGCCATCAAAACCAGAAAGACTTGGGTTCAAATCCTACCTATCACAGGTATTGGATGTAGGGCCATGGACTAATGATTAGCTAATACATATTAGCTCTAAAATAATAATTAGTTAATAATAATGATAAGCTAATTACTTAACTTTTTAGTTGCAGAGAGGATACTAACCTACACTGACATAGGAGTTCCCTATTACCAATGAAATCATAAGTCCATTCCCTGCATTTGTGTGTGTGTGTGTGTGTGTGTGTGTGTGTGATGCCATTGTGACGTGTGTTGTTCCTATTCAGGTGAATGTTTTCTTCCTTCCTTTGAAATTTTTGATCTGGCCCTTTTGCTTAAGCTATAACAGTCAGAGTAACAAGACCTTGGAAAAGAATTGTGTGGAAGGACTTCTGTCAGACCAGATCACAGGAAATCAAAGGATTCAAAGATGGAAAAAGTCATTTAATCCTTCCCTCTTACTTAACAGACTAGAGAGAGGCCTAGAGAATCACACAGGTACTAAATCTAAGGCTTTTTGCCTTTCAGCCACTCTCTTTGAGGAGTTTTGGTTCAGCATCGACAAGCCTGAGGTAGGAAGTAGGTTACTGAGACTCTTTTCCTGTCTAGACAATAACTTTTGGTGAGTCACTTAAGTGTGTTGATCTGTAAGCCGTGGGTAATAATATCTGATCTGTGTACCTTGCAGGGTTGGTATAAAGTGACGTTAGCATGTAGGCACTTAAATGTTTGGTAAATTAACTCTAGAATGCAGGAAAAGTACTATTTTATTATCATATTAGTACAACAGAACTGTTTGACAACGATGGGGTATTATCTTGTAGATTCTAATATACTGAGGATTAAATTATGTCACCCCTACCCTAATAACCACACACAGAAACTATAAAACACAACACTAGGTCACAGGATCATCAATATAGACCTGGTAGAAACCTTAGAGGTAATCTAGTCCAACCCCCTCATTTTACAAGTGAGGAAACTGAGGCCTAGAGAGGTTTAGTGACTTGCCTAAGGTTGCAGAGTACTAAGTGACAGAGATAGGATTCGAACCCAGATCTTCTAACTCCAAATCCAGTGCTCTTTAGCCATGGGGTAGCTCTTAGATTTTTGTATATTTCCCCTATACATTCCACTTTATTTAAATTTAAGTTAATAACAGTTCAAATATCATCTCATTAGAACTTTAAAGCAAAGGTGACACAGCTATATTAAAAAAATATATCTCTCAGGGTGGCCAGGTGGCACAGTGAATAGAGCACTGGCCCTGGAGTCAGGAGGACCTGAGTTCAAATTTGACCTCAGACACTGAACACTTACTAGTCATGTGACCTTGGGCAACTCACTTAATCCCAATTGCCCTGCCTTCCCCCCTCCAAAAAGCAAAAAAAAATTTAAAGTAACAAAAATAACCCCATATCTCTCTGAATATGGTCTTGGCTTTTCATGTCCTAATTCACATTAAAGAGTTTTTTCAAATATGTATGCAAATTTATTGCTGTCATTAATACTCATTTACTTTTCCTGATGAAAGTAACAACTATTCTGAACATTCTTGGGGGTCTAAACATTGTTACTTTAATGAGGATGATATTTTTCTAACAGTTTCAGGAAAGAATATCCATAGAGGGATCCAAATTACATTAATTTAGAATTCAAATCAATCTTATCTGTCAGAATCAGCTTGGTGGCTAAGTGAATAGAATATTGGACCTGGAATCAGAAAGACCTGAGTTCCAATAGAGACACAGACATCTATTAGCTGTGTGAACTTGGGCATGTCATTTCCCTACTTTCTGCCTCAATTTACTCAACTGTAAAATGGGGATAATCAGAGTACCTATCTCCTAGGATTGCTGTGATTATCAAATAAGATAAATGTGTAAAGTGCTCAGCACAATGACTAGCACATAGTTTTTGTTCTTGCATTGTTTCAGTCATATTTGACTCTTCATAACCCCATTTGGGGTTTTCTTGGCAAAGATACTGGAGTGGTTTGCCATTTCCTTCCCCAACTCATTTTACAGATAAGGAAACTGGGGCAGAGTTAAGTGACTTACCCAGGACCACACAGCTAGTAAGTATCTGAGGTCAGATTTGAACTCATGAAGATGAGTGTTCCTGGTAGAGCCTAGTGTTCTATCCCCTGAATCACCTAGCCACCCCCTAGGTACTAAATTAAATTTGTATTTTCTTCCTCATAAAAAAAAAGCTACATAGAACACGAAGACCACATAGATTTTCAGGAAAGTTACTCTTCCAGTAAGAGAAATCTCTCTAATATGGGACAGTCTATCAACCAGAAATCTCTATTAACTGGTAGTTATGGGCCTTAATAATGTGATGATTGTAGATCCTCTGATCTAGATCCCAAAGAGCTTTCCAAATTACTGAAAAATAAAATTACATTCAGGAGAGTTTTAGTGTCGATTGTATTTTATTTCATTCAAGTTGTTTGAAAGCTTAGTAACAGTAATCAGTGTAAGAGTTTTGTATTAGTCATACTATTTGGTCAACCAAAAAACCTTGTCAAAAACTGGGTAAGAGAAGAATTTACTATAGTTTACCGGCTGGGTTTTATTCTCCAGGCTGGAGAAAAAGAGGTTTTAAGCCCTAGTCCTCTAAAAGAGGGGCATTGATGTGGAAATTAAGGAGGGAAATGTGAGGTATAACTGAAAAGACCCTAGAGATCATTGCTTCATTCTTTAGAAAATCTATCCACTAGACTCCGGCAGAGAGCTCTCCTATGAAATAGCTCACTCTGCTTCCATCATTGTAGCCGCTGGCAGCCAGTGTTTTGACTTCGTCAGATTCTGTTTTGTTGTCCAGAGCGATGGGGGGGCTTGGCTTGCTACCAGTGGAATGGACACACTGTCTTTCTTGGCAGAGACACTCTGAATACATTCCTACCTATTTGTTCCCTCAAAAGAATTGTTTTCAGAACAGTTCTGTTCTCTGCTTTTCCTCCAGCCTGCCAGCCAAAACGTTTCTCCTTCCATGTCTTTAACCAGGGCCAATTCAGGTTGCACTTCTCACATAGTTTTTCCATGGCTTTCTGTTAAAGTCAGGGGAAAACTAGAATAATATTGTATGTCTACATTCTTCATGTAAGTTAAATCAGCTCTGCCAAGCTTGCACTTTGGGGGAGTATAGATGCTCTTAACCCTTGGGGACTAAAGCATGAGTAACAAACAGTTGTTCCTTTTGGGGAAAGGGAGGTGGAAAAGAAGGAGGGAGGGAGCATGTGAAATAAAACATTACTAATGACTCCAATGTGATCCATGGGAACTGGTCTGGGCTAAAGTTTATGTTATTAAAGTGAAGCAACTGTTTTGAAAAATTTGGGGACGTTAATTTTCATAGAAATAATTCATGAGCTAATTACACTAACTAGCTCATTAAAGTAACAAAATGTTAGCCTTGGAAGAGTCCTTGGAGAGCATCTCGTCCATCTTTTCATAGATAGTAAACTGAGGCCCAGAGATTTTACCCACATCTTTCACAAATTCAGATGAACTTCTTTAACTAGTTTACTCATTTTTCTATATAGCAATAAGATTGTTGAAATGTTATCTGTTCCAGCTAACTTCTTTTGTGTGTGTGTCTGTGTGTGTGTATGTAAGAGGAGAGAAGAAACCAAAAATATAATTTAAGAAAAACTAAAAAACAACCTTCCAGACTCATAATTTGGTCTACTGGGATATCTCCAGCTGTCATTTCTCCAATAAGAGATCTAATAAGATCACAAATGATGGAATGATAGATTTAAAGCTAGAAGGATCTTGGAAGCCATACAAAGGATTTCATTTGCACAGAAAGGTTAAGTAACTTACCCAGGATCACATAGCTAATAAGAATCTGAGGTTGGATCTAAAGCCATGCTTTCTTGATCCCAAATGTAATTGTCTTTCCACTACGCTTCTTGGGCTAAAATCAGTCTTCCAGCTTGTGTGCATTGTTTTCAAGAAAAGAGTCTAGAGACACACCCGTATACCCACAATTAAATAAACACACAGTGCTGTTGTTTGCCCTCAGAGACAAAGTGACCAAGTGTGTGGTATTTCCTGGGTCAGAATTCCCAGAAACCTCTGCCCTTGAATTGCCTATAGTGATAATAACCGCTATTATATTGTTAAATTAAAGACATATATTATTACTAATACTGTACTTTGCTCTAGTCTGACAGGAAGTTTTATATAATTTATCAACACTGATCTCTATCTAAGCCATTTTCTAGATTGGAAATAAACGTCTAAATCATCATAGTCCCCCATACCTTCTTCTACCCCAATGAATGTCTTAAGAAAATGGAAATCTTAAAGTAGTGAAAGATATAAAACATATATTTAGTCAGGTTTAACAATCCCAAATTGTTGTGTAATCTAGTCACTATGCCATTCCCTCCTGGAATTAAACAAAGGGGGCCCAAGGGCAACTTAATCCTTTCTTAATGGAGAAGACTGGGTGCTAGAGCACCTTACTGGAGATGATCTGGTAAAGAGGAGTCTGTTCTGAGTGGGTGAATAACCTGATCAGCTTCTGGGGTGAGGAAGGCAATGATATAAACCAGACAACTGACTTACTCTTTCTTAAAAGGTTTAAAACCTTTAAAATATATTCCTAAGAAAAAAAGTCTTTTTGTCTTCCCGTCATTCACTTTTTTAAGGGGTTTTTCCCAGGAGTCTGGAAAAGGCTTTAAAGGAAAATATTATTTCTTAGTATTTTCAGTTTTACTTTAAAAAGGAGGTTTTTAATATGTTTCTATGGAACTATCTTGGTTCTTATCTTCTGTAAGAGCTCTGGAGATGGGCAGCATGTAAAGAAGAGCTGGCAAAGAGTAAAGGTACATTTACCAGTGGCTAATAAAGGTTGAAAACTTCTCAGTGATTTCTTTTATAAAATCATACAGTGATATTAACACCTCACTTATGGAGGAGACCTTTTATCTAGTGACTCAGCTATTTAGAACATAGCAAAGAAAAAAAGAGACTGATGAGTAGCTGAAATGGATGTTTATTTTACATATTTTATTTAATAAAATTCATGCATTAAACTTCATGCACTTATTTCATAGGAGTACCTCTGGGTTCTCATTCAGAGACTATTTACTCATACTTTACACACAATCCTAACTTTTTTAGTTATCTGATTTACAAAAGTGGAATTAAGGCAGGCAGCTACAGTAAAATTAAGTAACACCGAAAACCTCATCACCAGGGAGAAAAGAGACAAGGAGATAACTATGAAAAGAAAACAAAAACATAAGAATTCAAGAAACACAGTGACCTGGGAACAATTAAACATGGAAAACATTCGAACAGACCTTAAGAGCATAGGTGTGCAGAGAAGGTGTGCTGAAGGCCTATGGGAATGTACACCCAGGATGTACCCCAAACCACTCAGTTTGTATGTACAACAATGCCCCCAAGTGCACCACTGACTTACACTGGTAAACAAGCAAAACAAAAAAAAAAACCCCAAAACTAGGGTTCATGATTTTGTAAAGGAATATATAATCCATTCGAGAAAACTTATTTTATTAGTAACTTTAAAAAGAAATAGAGTAATTGTCATAAACTTTAATTATCCGGACCATTCATTTGTGGGGAAGACGAGATGAATAAGATGTTATTGTATAAGAGGTTTCCTATAATTTCCCTATAAAATGTTTCCATGTACTCTATTTTCACTTGTATATTGGGCAGGAATTTTACAGACTTGGAAGAGGATAAGTCTTAGCCTCAGTCTTCTTGGGCAAGAGATAGTAGGAATTATGGTGACCATTACTGAGAAATAGGCAGTCGGAAAATGGGCTCAAATTTGAATAAGAATTATTGAGAAAAATGTTATTTGTCCATCGTTCTCAAAGAAGACCATGACATCAGAAAGGTGATGCCATGACTTACAAGTGAATTGAAATTAAGTAAGGGAGGGCTGTGCAAAGTCATCAGCTTCACTTTTTCCTCCAGAGCCATCTGGGCCCAGTGGCAAGATATATAAGGTGTCCCTAAAATATGGACACATAGGAAATCTCATGCATATTTTCAAGAAATAAAATGAATGGAATTTTCAACATTTCGTTTAATTAACATAAATGAGATTTCATAGGAAGGCACAGGAAATATCATTAATTAATTAAATTAAATTAATCTCATGAATATGTCAAATAGTCCCCAATAGCTAATGAAAGCTTTTATTCCATATGAAATTTTTATGGCTAAAATTTATACTAATTAAATAAGATGTTGAAAATTTCATTTACTTCATTTCTTAAAAATATGCATAGTTAATGAGATTTCCTATGTGTCCAGACTTTAGGGACACCCTGTAGCTCCAGATGATTGGAGAAGGCCCCCTGAAAAAAATGGGAAGTATGGGCGTAAGCTACAGGAGCAACCTGGTACAGTGGAAAGTGTTGGTTTTGGAGAGAGAGGACCTGGCATTTGTGTGATCTTGGGGAAGTCAGTTAATTTATATGGGTTCCATTTTCCTTATATGTTCAAAGAGAAGGTTGGCGTAGATAATCTTTAGCATCCCATTATGAAGGTCCTTGAGAAGGTGAAAGGAATAAAGTATTTAAGTGCCTCCAATGCAGGCACAACTCTTTGAGGTAGGTGCTATTATTATTTCCATTTTTAAAGCTTCAAAAACAAAGGCAGATGGGTTAAGTGACTTTCCTAGGGTAACAAAGCTAGTATGTACCTGAGGTCAAATTTGAACCCAGATCTTTCTGCCTCCAGGTCCAATGTTCTTCTTGTCCACTTTACTATCTATCTTCCTGAAAGTAGGTAATATTTCATTCTTTGTATTGGCATTTCTGATACGTAGCAGAGCGCTCGACATAGAGTAAATGCTTAATAAATAAATGCTTGTTGATTGATTGTATCTCTGATACTCTAGTTGCAAATTGAACATTAGAAAGAACTTCCTGTGCTGTATGAATTTATAGAAATCCCTAGATAGCCTTACCTAAGATTTTTGTCCTGTGTGATCCTTCTCCTGTGCAGATTTTAAAGGCAAGTGTAAATGGCTATCTTTATGGAATTATTTAAACAAAGAGGCCTATTTTATGTGACTACTTGAAGTCCATTTCAGATTTGTGATTCTTTGGTTGGCCATGCCCTAGGGACCTGGGTGAAGATGCATATGTCTCATTAAAACTGAAAGCCATTGTCTCCAAGTTCCATCTCCTCCAGGTCCTTTTATTCCTGGCAAACAACTACTCAACTAATTAGCCAATGCAGTTGTTTTATCATCTCTAATTGAATGGATCAATCAATTAGCTTTATTTGGGGAAGCTTTCAGGTGATTTTGCCTTTGGCATGTTAACTATATTGTATCTCATCTCTAGGACTAAAGAAACACACAGACCTGGGCTGGCCTTGGAGCTTGGGTAATTTCCCTGGGCCTGGGCCTTAGGGAGGGCCTGCTGGTCATAAAGCATAACTTAGACACATAAAAAATTTTACAGAAACAATAACAAAAGCAAACCACTAGACCTTCAGGTTATAGTAAATAGCCTATAAACTTCTCTCTATGTGCAGTCTCCCCAACAAACTGGGTAGGGCTTGACCCACTTTCCTTCAGCCTACCTACATGTTATCTTTTTAATGATTTCTTTTTACTTGTAAACCCATGCAGTGCCATGCTATGTTACTTTTAATCTGTGTAAAGTTGTTGGGGAACAAATAGTATGACTTGCTCCAGGCTCTAAATCCACTCCAGCAATGCCCATTACAATCAGCCATGGAGGTCTTTTCTCCTGGTCTTGAGGTTCTGTGTTTCTGAAAAGGAAGAGAGAAGGCAGGAAGGCACAAAAGTGGCAGTTAGAAAAGACTGCGTAGCTGTGAACGGTTCGGAGGCAGGCAGGCTCATGTAAGGAGGCTGTAGCTGACATTTTTACTGTTTACCATACAAGACACACCATCTCTGGACTCGGTGACCTTTCACTGGCTGTCCTCCATCTTGGAATGCTTTCCCTCCTCATCTTTGACCTTTGGCTCTCCTAACTTCCTTAAAGACTTAACTCAAATCCCATCCTCTGCAAAAGGTTATTCTCCTTCCCCCTCACTGCTAGTATCTGCTTTCTGGGACTCCCTCCAATTTGCCCTGTACATGTCTTGTATGTTCATAGTTATTTACATGTCTCCCCTATTCCAATGTGAGCTCCTTGAAACAGGGATCATTTTAGTCTCTCTGTGAATCTCCAGCACTTAGCACATTGTCTCAAACATACCAGGCACTTAAATGTTTCTTAATTGGCTGGCTGTTAAGTGATATTTAAACTAAATTCCGTTTATGGAGGAAAGGAATTCATTTTGAATTCTTCACCAAAGTCACTGCAGTTAGTCATTGAATCTTTAGAAATAATTTCCTTTTGCTGTTTAAAAAAAATTTTTTTAACAAGACTTTTGAGGGTCCTTACTCCTTCTTTGCTCCCACCAGAAGAACGTGATGTAGGGCAATGAAATAACTGGTTTCTTTTCCTGGCATCTGTACCCTCCCTACTTTGGATATTAGAGAAGAACAAGGAGAAAGGGGAGAGGAAGTGAAAGCAAAAGGAAGAAAAGAACAAGGGGTGGGGTGGGGCGAAAGAATGGAGAGGAACATTTGCATCTGCTCATTCATTCAACTAGCCTGTGTTGACTATGTATTCTGGGTTAGGCAGGGAGGGGGGATACTCAAGGATGAAGATACATCATAATTCTTGACTTCCAGGAGCCAATTATATGATAGGATATGATGGTTTTTCTCTTGCCCTCTGTACACTTTGCAAAGACCTAGAAGCCCTCTACTTCCCATCCATAAGGAGCTGGCGTCTACTTGGAAAGCCACCTATCAAAGCTGTCAATATTGCCAAGGGAACTTCTGTGGCAGCTAAATACTAAAAATAACTTGTTTCTATGCAACTTTCCATTTTTCTATAATAAATGTTGAATTTGAGTTTAAATTTGAACCACTTCTGGTTTCTGCACCACCTTTTAACTTAGCCAGACGACTAGACGGTAGGTTTTTCCAGTTCTGTGTTGTAAATCTTTTTAAAAACAAATGATAGCTCTCTAAAAGCTTGGGAAGGTCCAAATCACTGCCTCCTCCCTTCTTTCCCCCCTCCCCCCAATAAATACCACTGCCAAAACAGGTTTTGCTGTTTATACTGGATAAAAATATGTTTCAATAAGATATTTATAGCCAGGAGAAGGTATTTATAGGAGTGTTGTCAGTCATGTTTTTGCACAATTTGCCCATTCAGCTCAAAGCCAGTCCACAAAGATGGAACTATCCCTTGAACTATGTTTTGTCACCTGCTTACTTTGGTCACACCCACTAAGTACCCTAGTGGTAGGGATGTACAAGAAAACCATTAAGGGGAAAAAAAACAAGTACAGATCAAACTCTACACACCGGAACTTGGTTTCTTTCTCCTCCCTCCATCCCCCCCAAGGGGGAGCATTAGAGTACTTTTGGTAGAAACCAACTTCTAGGGAACTCCATATGGGAATATACTTGTGAACTCTTTTTCCTTTCTCCTAGGTCCTGTTCAAAAGCAGAGCTAGTTTTATTTATAATTTGATTCAGATATGAGTTAAGGCCATTACAGAAAAGTTTAAAAAAAAAAAGACAATTAGAAGAAGAAAAAGAGCTGTTCTTTAGAACTGTTTTCCCTAAGAAATTGGACATTATTTAAATGCAACAATAATTTTAACAATATATTTTTAACTAAAAATTATTTAAAAAATATATTTGTGTGTGTGTACGTGTGTTGACAACTGAGTTTATTTTCCACAAAACACTCAAAAACAAAACCAGAAACAAACCAATCATCCTTCTGCTTTGAGGACCTCAAGTGTTACATTTTATTATTGTCCAGGCAAAACATGGTCATGGCTCTTCCCAGTGGGCAAACTTGGAACTTGTTTATATAGGACATGTGATTGCTAGTTCTGTTTTATAACTTAAGCCTATGCCAGAATTTTTTTCCCTACCCCCAAATAACCTTGTATCAGCTGTTTGGAAGTTAACCTTGTTGACAAAGCCAATATACTTTTTCTACTCAAATTAAGAGAACTCTTTCAAGATAATTTGATAACTACCAGGTTCCTACTCCCCAATGTGATTTTTTAAAAAAATTTGCTTAAAAGAAAGTAGAGTGCTGCTTTTTCTGTTTGTTTGCTTGCTCCCAGTTTGATTTTGTTTCTATGTGACTGGATTTGTTGGTTAGATAGCCACCAGACAAATGTTGATTCATTAATAAGAGGCAATGAGAGTCAGACTTACTAATCCTGTATTTGAACTTAAACACTCAGGTTTATACAGGATTTCTATCAAGGGATAAAAGGCAAGGGGAAAAAAGTTCAGCAGGCAGTCCCAAGCAGCTATATGGGGGAGGGAAGAGAGAAGAGGAGGGAAGAGGTCTTAATTTATTCTTTTCTTTTTTTGGCAATCATAGCACAAAAACACTTGCTAACCAGGAACTTGGCTTAAATCGTGCAACTGTAAGCCTGACTATCCTTAAATGACCTCTGTGGAAAAGCACTGAGTGGTTTGTTGCCGTAGGTTATATATCTCTGTGCCCGTGCCAGGTGATAAACACATTTCTGCTGTAACAAAGAGGGAGGGGCTATAGATGATTGGATTTACTGAAAGATCTCATCTGCCACCTAAGGAAATGGCACTGCCTTATTTTCCTGAATCATGGACCTTCCCTCCTCCCCCATCTTGGATCTCTGATCTGCGCTGACAATAATTTGGGAGTTGGACTTTTACAAGGTATTTCAGGCCAAAGTTCCTGCCACCTAGTAAAAAACATTAAGTCTGAATTTATTGGCCATTCTTTGTACTGTTAGCTTCTGTTTCAGAAATGAGTTTAAAAGATGGCAGTTTGGGAGCCTTCCAGATCCAAAAGTTGTCCATTCTAAATTGTGTGGTCTCTGTTAAGAAAAATCTTAGCTAATCAGAATGTGTAGACAGTGGAGTATTCTGGGGAACTGATGGTTTACTCTACAAATAGTGCAATGCCTTTTCATTTTAACCTTTCTAAAGTATTGAATGCATACTAATCTTAAGGAGGATCGCCTAGGAGACTTGGTTTCTAATCCTGACTCTGCAATGAATGGTTCTGTACCTGGAGAGGGAATTTACCTTTTCTGTGCCTTGGTTTCCTTGTCTATAAGATGAATGGTTAGGTTAGAAGATCTCCAAGGTCCTTCTAGCCCTAATTTATATCAGCAGGCACCGCCCCCATTTTATGATGCTCTATCTTAGTAGTCTGTCTTACACAGAATAGGTAATCAATAATGGTACAGCCTGGAATAGTGGAAAGAACTCTGGACTTGGGGTCTTGGCTGAATGTTGACTTAGATGGAAGAAGGTCTCTAGTAGTATGTCCTAGATTTGGACATGTCAAGAGTTTTATCAGTGGCTCAATGAAGAAATAGATAACATTATGGCTGTGCTAGAAAATGCAGAGCTTTGCAAGCTTTTTGATGTGTAAATCATGGCTTGCTTTATTATTCTGCTGAGTGTATAGACTTAAGGAAGTAGTGGGAAAATTTTAATAATGCAAATTAGACTTAAAAGTTTGCTCTCTCTCTCTCTCTGTCTCTCTCTAGTGGGGAGGGGGGCAGAGCTATTCGTTAAACATTTACCAGCACACCTTTGTATAGACTGATTATCAAAACTCAAGATGACACAAAGATGGAGGAGACAAGTAATGGGTATCTATTTATCTTGTTTCTCAGATACTGAAATGAACAAAAGATTGTGAGAGAAATATTTGAAGGTCTATGTGGACTGCACACTAAAAATGCACCAGCAGAACACCATAGTGCAAAAAAAAAAGGGGGGGAATCATTCATAGATGACTAAAGAGAGACATAATATTTTGCTTTGGTCAAACCACTTCTGGTATATCATGTTTACTCAAGGTGCCTCATTTGTTTATGAGGCTTAATCTAAACCTAGAGACGTTTAGGAAAAGTTGAATGGAACATTTTTAATTGATCCAGAGAAGAGCTGAAAAAATGTATCTCCTTCCTTTCATTACAGAATTGAGGGATTAGGGTTATGGAATATTGAATTTGCAGTGAGACATTCAATATTTGGTTGATTTTATGGAAATGCTCCCCCCCTTTTCTTTTTTAAAAATATTTGTTACAAAGGAGAACTCCATGGTGGGGCAAGGGAAAGGGGGGGAAGATATATTCAGAAATGAATGTAATATATGGTTTTTTTTAAAGGCATCAATAAAAAAGAGGGGGGGAAGAGAATGCTTGGTATAGGACAAATGTACAATCCTTAATAATTATACAGTGTCTTTAGGTTTAAGGAAGTCAGATTGTATTACAGTAATCATGCTTAGGACAGGCCTGTCATTTGGTTAGGCAGGGCCTAGAGCAAAAATACTAGGAATTTAGTCTCAATTCCCTTTCTCCATTCTGTAGCCACTTTCTGTGGAAATTGGGCAAAGTTTGAAATAAGAGGACATGTAGTAACTTGTTAGCAAGACCAGAGATGTAGATGGAATGTAGTGGATACTGATTAATCAATGACCTAGTCACAAACCTTCTGTCCCTTCCCCTCTTACCTTGTCCCTGTTACCCTTCACCTATTTCAGTTAAAGTTTCAAACCCATGTAACATTCATGAAAGGGAAAAACAATAAATACATCCTTGGTTTATACATTTCCATTCTCATTGCTAATTCTGTTTGGTTCTTTCAGGAAGGCCTTTTGTCATAAGAGTGTAAACTTTCTTCAACAACATGTTTGTTAAATCTGGATTCTTAGTGGTGTCAATTGACAGATTTTCTGAACTACCACGCACCCTGGTATTTGTAAAGGCTTTGGGAAAGGCCTTAATGAAGACAGAAGCACTTACATAAATCACCAGTTACCCCTGATAACAGAGTTGTAAACAGAAGTATGGTCTGTATTTGCTATTTTCTCCTGAAGACGTAAGCTGGAGATTAGCCTTCACCTCAAATTTTTGTACTCATGTTTAAGAGTTCTGAGTTAACTGCATTTTTATACCAAGGTCCCCTTTCCCAAGGATTTCAAGATGTTTTCCACTTCTCCACTTAAGTGGGTACTGTCTCCTTTTACCTTAATCATCTGTTTGAAGTGATGTCATTTAACTTGAGGGAATACATTGAAGACTCTATCTCCTTTTATTCCTTTGAAATGTGTTTTTATATTAATTTTTTTCTAGATGGTTAAGGAGTAACTGAAGTGAAGAACAGATTGTATTTCCCTCATATTTCCAGTTGTAGTAATTGTATTTGGCAAGACTACCTGTGGTCAGTAGTGGTGACTTAATCATAACTGAAGTGTTTTCATAGTTTTCAAAGATTCTCCAATAGATCATACAATGTCTGAGGGTGTGTGTATGTGTGTTATTGACCTAACAAGGGAAAAGCTTGGGAACAATGGGAATTCTATCATTTTGAGCTAAAATCTGAAGAGGAGCTTCCTTAGTAATATGATGACGATTAAGGGTTAACTTTCCCTTAGAATGACACACATCTTTCTTCTGTGAGTCAATGCAACATTCATATTGGGCACTTGAAACTTTACTTCCTTGTCTTTTAGCTTCATTATTACATTGACATGATTCCTGAGTGATTGAAATCCTGTTCACATTGCTCATTCAGTAATAAAAATGGTGCTTAGAACCGTATTTATCTGTCTGTGAGAGGGCTATGCTTTGACTGCTAATTCTCCAGTAAAATTATTCCTCTGGAAAGAAATCAATCAAAAGAAACCTTGGCCCAGATAGTATAAGCTGCCAGCAATAATGTTTGGTTCCCTTTAACAGGGTACCTTTTGCCAAATGAACTAAGATGGGGGTTACATTCCTTCAAGGAAGAACTGGATCTCATGTGGTATAATTCACAATAGAGTTTATAGGCATGGAAGTATATTAAAAACCTCTTTTTTAGTAAAACTGAAAATATTAAGAAATAATCTTTTCCTCTAAAGCCCTTTCCGGGCTATTGGGAAAAGCCCCTTGGAAAGGTGAATGTTAGGACGTCGGAAAAAAGAAGAAGTAGGTTTTTTCTTTGGGAGATGGATTAAGGATGATACCAAACTTTTTAACCACAACAAAATAACAACTCTTGTCTAGTCTTGTATACCTCATAGAAAGAAGTCTTTTGGTTATTGACTCATCTCTGGACAGTCATCACTTAACCTGTCCACCCAAAGTGATTGGTAAGCCAGCAACTACCCTTCTCTACTGAGTAAAAATTAAGATATCAATGGAAGGGAGGAGGTCTTATTTAACTCCTCCAGGGAGAGAAGGGAGTAGTAGTCCCAGAGGAACAGGGTAGTGACTTAATTGCCCAATTCTGGAACATTAACCTAGATAGTAATAAAGATTCAGATATCTCTTCTTTTTTTGTCAAGATTTCTATATGTAACTTAAGTCCCAAAGCCCACTGGTATAAGACTTGGGTTACATGTGTTACCAGTAATCTTGTGGCAGAGTCCTATCAGAGGGCATAGGGGACCATGTCAATTTGGACAACTCTCTCACAAAGTTAGAAAAGACTTAAAAAAGATTAATGCTAAATTAAATAGTTTCTTTCATATTGGTGCCTGAACACAGGGCACTATATTAGCATTAAGATTTTCCCTTCAACACAGGCAGTTGTGTGTGATTTGTATTTTTGTTCTCGAAGAGGACCGTGGCAACAGGGAGATGATGACATGACTCAGTTGACTTTGATTTGAGGGAGGGAGGGCTGTGCAAGGTCCCCAGCCTCACTTTCTCCTCCAGAGCCATCTGGGTCCGGTGGCCAGATATTCATCAGGATGATTGGAGATGGCCCAGGATGCAATGGGAGACCCTGGCCCTTTTTCAAGGTCTTTTCAAGTTCTCACTCTGAGCGAGGCAACATCCATTCAGTGAAAAGTAGGTATGCCTTTACCTATCACAATATTTTGAGGTAAACAATGGACAAACAAGGGGACCTACAATTTCTGCTTTTACAGTGAACCTTATGGAATTCAGACAGAAAATTATATGTTTTTCATGGATGTATGTGGGGGTGGATTTGAACTATACATACTGGCTGTTTCACTGCATTGCTTACCCTGGAGCAAAGAAATTTAATCTTTACGTAGTTGCCCCTCCCTCAGAGCTCTTTGCCTTCCTGGTCACTTCCCCCCCCCCTCCAATATCTCCCTTGATTGACAGAAATGTTAGTGCTTTCTTAGAGGTCTAGGTGCCTACCAGACCTTTTCTGACTACAAGCTTTAGTGAGGGTTTTCCACTATCTAGTAAAAACCACCACTGGGGGGGTCTATTATTCAAAATTTGAACCCAGGCTCAAGGCCAAAGTAGCACTCAGCTACTCTGAAATTAGTGAAGATTGGAGAAAAAAGGAGGTGGGATTGTGTACAATCTTTTTTTTTTTTTTTTGGTGGAAGTGTTTTTCCAATTTCCCCCACTTCTGTCCTTACCCTAAACCTTGGATTCTTGGAGGTTATTCCCAGTTAGACCATTAACGCACACCCTCAGACACTGTGTGTATCACATGATCAGTTGGTGAATTAGGTCACCAAATCCAGAACAGGGAGAGTTACCTTTTGTGAGTTGGTGCTTTGAGCTCCAGTGTGGGTTTATGAAGTACATATGTGCTTCACATACCAATATTTGGTTAGATGTTCAGCGTAAAGTGCCTAGCACCCAACAAAGCTAAAGGTAAACAACTGTAGCCTTAGAAACTGCTTACTGTGCTAGGCTAAAAAATGCTTGTAGGGAGAGGAGTCTTAATTGTTTCAAGTTTCCAAGTAGAGGTTTTGTTTTGCTGTTTTTTTTAATTGGATAGAGTGACTAAGATATAAAAATGCCCGACCTGGTTCCATGTAATTTTTCTTTTGAACCAACATTAATCTTTCCTTTGTAGGAGGAACAGATTTTCAAGAGATTCATTGAACTTTTTTTTTAATAGTAGAAAAGCCTTTTGAACATTGCCAGGATAGCATTGTTCACTTCCAAAGACAGGGAACAGAAAAAAGGCAGAATCATCACTCCTCACCCCTGGAGGTGGGGAAAGGGAGTAAAACTTGTATTGGAAAACCTCCAAGAATTATGTGAGCCTGAATAAACATAACTCCAGGACTTTATTAGCTTCTAGTGTGATTAGGTCCATGGAAAGTTTCTGGTGGATGCCTGTATTGGAACATCCACTTTTCTAGAACCCAGGCTCTTAGAAATTAGTGATAAAGAATACAGGGCCAGTACTTAAATCATTCTGAAGACTGGAGAAACCCTCCAGTTCTAAAAAAAAATCCTCATTCTTCCTCACAACTAGAGACTGTGATTAGGGAATAAGCCAGTCCTCCCAGTTGGATGATCTCCCAACAAATAACTATGTGCAAGATTTTTTATTAGTGTTCCAAGGTGTGAACATGTTTTATGTTAATGTTACTGCATTAGCCTATTAAATTGCTCAAATGGCAGATCAGAGTCTACAGTGGGGTTTGGGGGGGCTTTTGTTTTATTTTGTGCTGCTCTCTCCCTCTCCCTGATAGTTCTTTGTGGAACGTTGGGTGACAAAACTTCCTGGGGGCCATTGCTGGGAGTTGGGAGGAGGAGGAGGAAGAGAAGGAAGGGGAAGAGGAAGAGGGAGAAGGGTTTACATGCACAACCTTTGGTATGGCTAATTTCCTTTTCAACTGAGGAATCAGCTTGAAGAACACATTTCTGTTGATCTTTAGGACCCCTAACACCTCATTCTTGGTGCTTTCCATGTTCTAGCTTAACTTATAAAGTGTTATCTCCTTGAGAGTGACAACAGTTCATTTTTGCCTTTTTATGCCTAGTGCCTAGCAGAGGGTCACAGTCCCTGGCACAAAGGTGTCTAATAAATATTCATTGACTGGTTATTGGATCTGAGAGATTTGTCTTATGTCATTTTCTTTACCTGTGTCTGTTTTCTTCTTATCCCTTTACTTCCTACTTTGTAAGCAATCATAACTGCTTAGTATTCATGGAAACATTCTAGGAAAGACAATGGGGATTGAGAGAGGGATGGTTTGAGAGTCCTGACCCTGGTTCAAATTCCAGTTTGGGTGCTACTATTGGTATAACCACAAGACAGCCATTTCATCTCTGCAGGTCTCAGTTTACTCAGCAGTAAAATGGGGAGACTGAACTTTAAGTTTTCTTCAAATTCCAAATCTGTAATCCTATGGACTGTAAATAAGACTGGGTCCTAGACTTCTGACTTCATTAGTATATGGAATGCCTAGATGGGGAATCTTTGCCCGCCAGTGCATGTTAACCTTTTCTCTGCAATGTATAGTTGGAGAGAGAATTGTCTGGAGTGCTGAGAGGGTCTATGCCTTGCCTGGGATCATATGGACAGTATGTAAAGGTAAGATTTGAATCCAGCTCTTCTAGTCTTGCAAACTTTAATTTGGCAAATGATTACCAGCAATGATGGTGGTGGTGTGACATGACACTGCCTTTATGAACTAAAAATAAATTTGTATTAAACTTGGAACTCAAGATTCACTTGGCAATGGTGATTATAATAACCGTTTTGGGTCAGGTAGGTGACACAGTGAATAGAGAGCTGGGGCTGAGTCTGGAAGCCTGGAGTTCAAATCTGGCCTCAGACACTCACTAGCTAGGGGACCCTGGGCAAGTCATTTAACCTCTGCTATTGAGTAAATCCAACTTGATCATATTTGTAAAGTGTTTAGGACATAATAGGTACAATATAAAAGGTAGCTATTGATATCCTCATGTCTCATTGGCATCTTAAGCTAGAGGATATCTGAAATAGAATTCATCTTTCCCTTAAACCTCAAAAAGAGCCCATTTCTTTTTCTGTCACCATCAGCCTCTTAGTTACCCAGGTTTGTAACTCCTGAGTCACTCTTGCCCTTACTGATTCTGTCACTTTCTCCCCATGTCCATCAGCTGCCAGGACTTGTCATCTCTTCAATATCACCTGTGTCTTTCTCTTATCCATTCACAGTCCCATTATCTTAGTTCATTTCCCCTTAATTGCACTATGGTAGTCTCCTAATGAATCTCCCTGCCTGTCTTATCTTACCAAAACCTAGGTCTTGACCATAATAAGCCCCTGTTCATAAAGTTTTAATGACTCCATATTCTTGCTAAGATAAAAAAATCTCTAACTAGCATTCACGACCCCTTTACAGTCTGACTGTCATTGCACAGCTGTTGCTTGTTTTTAAAATGTAGCCCACCTTAGTAAAATGAAGTTAGTACTACTTTATCTTCAGCTGGAACAAATTAATGATAATAATAAAAGCTAACATTTATATGGTGCCTAGTATATGCCAGACACTGTGCTAAATGCTTTACAGTTTGCCTGATTTGGTCCTCACAACAAGCCTTTGAGGTAGGTGCCATTTTTATCCCCATTTTACAGATGGGGAAACAGGTAGAAAAAGGTAAAATGACGTGCCCAAGTCACACAGCTAGCAAGTGTCTGAGGCTGGATTTGAATGAAAGCATTCCTAACTGTAGCCTAGGCACAGATTCAGGACTGGAGTTGAGGATGGAGGACAGGACTTGATTCATAGATTTGGCTGTTGGATATTTGGAGATCAGTCAGTCAGTCAGACATACATTTATTATGCACTTATTTTATGCCAGGCACTGTTATGCTAAGCACAAAGAAAGGCAAACAGATGGTCCCACCCCTTAAGAAGCTTATAATCTAATGGGAATGATGATGATTTAACCTGTTAGAGTGGATAAGATCACCAGTTGAGAGAGTCTTAGAAGAGAAAAGAGAAAAGTTGGGGGACATCCTTTCGCAAAAACCTGTACCCAGGGAGTACAGCAGGAGAGAGACAGATGATGGTTAAACAAGGGAGACTGAGAAGATTGTTCAAACAGGTAGTAAGGGAACCAGGAGAAAAAAGTGGAAGAAGCCAGGAGAGGTGAGGGGAGAGGATTCAGGAGAAGGGGATCATCAACAATGCCAAAAGAGGAAGAAAAATTAGTTTTGAGAAACAAATTTCCAGAATGCACAGTTGACAAGTTGTTAATTAACCACATAAGACAAGTGGAATCAGAGAACCTCAGAATTCTATAGGACCTTAGTGGTCAACTTGTCTAATCCTTATTTTATTATTTAGTCTGAAAAGATATAGGCCAGTCACCCCTTTCTTTTCAAATATTTGCTGGTGTTAACCTACGTTTTTCTCCAGAGATGACTGTGCAGAGCCATAGGTAAAAATGTAGGATTGATGTAGTAGCTGGTTTGGGGCCATATACTACTTAGTGATACTGGTTTCATTCATTTTATTCTCTGGCCGTCTAGAGGGGAAAGGAGTGTGTGTGTGTGTGTGTGTGTGTGTGTGTGTGTGTGTGGTGTGAACAGATGCTCAAAACAAAACACATGTGTCCATGTATTCTACTTCTACTTGGTACCAGAACATCATCTGATATTGTAGATTTATCTTTTAGGAAAAAACAAACTTCTAGACATGTGTATGTGGGTATGAGTGTGGGTGTGTATGGTTGGTGTGCACATGCTAAAGGACATGTGCCTGTGTAGTCTATTTGTACTTGTTACCAGAACATAAACTGATATTGTGGATTTATTTTTTGGGAAAAAACAAATAAACTTCCAGACCTTGATTCAAGGTCAGCATAGCTTTAGCATAATTTCCTAAATCTTTTAACACCTGGCATCTTACACACTGAAAATTCATATTTAGAATGAGCACCTGTGAGAACTTTAAAGAACAATCATTATTTTAATTTCATGGGACTCTGATAGGGAGGTGAACCCATCCATTTAATAAAGGTTTTTAACTACAGTTAAATTTAATTTAAAAAAAAGCCTACTGTTGTCTATTACTATGTACAAGTAATTGCATTGTGCTTTGGGAAGTATTCAAAGAGAAATGAAATATATTTCCTGCCCTCATGGAGCTTACAGTCCTATATAGTATATAGATATGTAAAAAAGTAAGCATATGTTTTTTTAAAAATAGGGAAACTGTATAATAGACATACAATCAAAGTACCTTGAGATTTAGATATGTTGTGGCTTGTCCTTCCTTCTCGAAGAGGAGCATGACATCACGCAGATGGTGCCATGACTCACAAGTGAATTAGATTACAGTGGGGGAGGGCTTTTCAAAGTCACCAGCCTCACTATCTCCTCCAGAACCATGGCCAGATACATATCAGGGCAACTAGAGATGGCCCAGGATGCAGTGGGGTCTTGGCCTAAGGTCTTTCTGAGTTCTCACTTTGACTGAGGCCATGCCAGTTTAATGATTTAAATTATTAAATTAAATTAAAGATAAAGGCTGTTTAAGAAGTGAGCCAAGGATGGCTGAGATTTAGGTGTGTGTGTGTGTGTGTGTGTGTGTGTGTGTGTGTGTGTGTGTGAATCAAAGAAGGCTTAATGGAAAAATTGAGTAGATGGAGATTGGAGGAGGATTTTTCAGTAGAAAATAGGGAATATGGTGAGAAATTTTGAGCAACTACAAATAATCCAGCCTTGTTGGAGCATTGGAAGTTTCCCATACCAGTGAAATCACAGGTCAGAAATTTTCCTTTTCCACTTATCCCCTATCCTCTTCTATCCTTCTAAATAAAAAGGGGAGGGACATAAAGGGTAGTAATGTGAGGCAAAAATTGTGTAGTGTCATATTATGGAGTACCTTAAATACCAGACTAAGTTGTTTGTACTTCATTTGGTTGGTAGTGGGGAGCCAGGGAAGAGTTTTTAGCAGTGAAGTCTTAGTATTCAAGCATTAGACAAGATTCTGGAAAGCATTCTTTAGGCTAGGTTGAAGGAAGGAGAGCCTGGACATGAGGAGCCTGGCCAGGAAGATATTGCATTAATTAAGAAAAGATGTAATGACTATCTTATTAGTGTGATGGGATCTGGGAGCAATTTGACAGGTATTAGAGACAGTATTTGGTAACTGATTTAATGTGGGAGAAGGCATCAAAGATGATGGGAAAATCCCAAATTCAGGTAACCAGACCAATGGTAGTGCTTTCAAAGGAAATTCAAGAAGGGGCAGAGTTTATACAAGACAAGGAGTTCATTTCTGGACATGGTGAGTTAGAGATGCTGGCAGGACATCCAGGTAGGGATGTTGAGGAAGCAATTGGAAGTAAAAGACTGACATTTATGCTAGTGTGGGAGATCTGATTTTTGTCTTGTGAATTGCATAAGCTATTCAGTCTTTCTGGACCCCATTTTTTTCATCTATAAAATGAGAAAATTGGACTAGATAGCTTCTAAAATCCTTTGCAATTTCTAAATCAATGATCTTATGATCCTATGACATAGTTTGGGGTGCTCTCTGCGCAGATAAAAGAGTCAAAGCCAAGGGAAGAGAGTACAGAAAGAGTCATGAAGGAAGCAGCAGTTAGAACTTTGAATAGCAGAGTTTTATAAGAAGAGATATAAGGAGAAGGAGCAGAAGTGGAAGGAGGCAGCAAATGACTCAGAAAAAAAAACAATTCTGTCTAAATCCCAGTTAGAACAGTCAGTTAATTACAATATACCCTCTATTTCCTAAACATTGAGCACATAAAGATTTTATTCTATCAACCAGAGATACCAAAAGAAGCAAAAGAAACCAGAAAGCCCCCACATCAGCTATGAAAGGAATACAAAGAAGAGCCCCTTACATTTCCATGCTTCTCCATGACACATTTATTTTTTTCAAAGATGGCAGGTCTCAGTCACTCTAGATGTTAACAAACCCTGTTTGGGATAGCTGCCAATGATGCTGAGATCAGCTGCCACCCTCAACCCTGAAGCAGAATCTTTTAGGAATCCAAATACAAAGATAATACACACATATTATTTATATATTACATATATACACATATATGTATACACACATACACATATGTATATAGTACCCATTTTAAATTATTTTACCCAATATTTATAAATTTAATATATATAAAATATATATTTATATATATAAATATATAATAGTGTATATAAAATATATTAATAGATATATAAATATAAATAAATTTAATATTTATATTGCCAAAAATTATTTTCCTTTTTTGTCTTTTCTGTAATTGGGAGAATCACTCAATCAGCAGTAAATAGATTTGTAGCCTATTCAGAGTGTCTAAGATTTCAGCCACTCTTGAGTGTGATACCTCTGTCTTTGATTACTTCTAATTTTTTAGAGCCTTAGGCAAAGGTGGTTACCATGTTGGATTTCATAACTGACATTGCTTTTGCAATCCCCAGACAATAGTAATTCTGTTTATGATGAAACCAGCTTAATAATTACTTTACATGACAGACAGACAATTCTAGTTTCTGTCGTGTCAAAAGGAATCTTGAACATAAAGAGGAAAATCATACTAGAGATCTATTGTTGGTCATTTTTGTAGTCCTTTTATACTAGTTGAATAAAAGCTTTGACATTGTGTTCTTTTAAAAAAAATTTATCTTTGTACATACATTTTTGGGGGTAGAGATTTTTCATGAAAAAACTAAAATATTAAGAATATCCACTCAGGAAAGAAAATCTAAATCAGGTAAATATCTCCCCCAAATTGTTCTAAAATTGTTTAAAGTAAAATAAGGCAAAACCTGCCCTTTTCAGAAGAGTTTCCACATTGGAAGAAAGGGATTTCTGGGTGTAAAAAAATTAAAAACTTTCTATAATGACAGACTAATTAAAATCCCTATTAGATCATAATGTCCTTGAAAGTGAAGACCCATGGGGCAGCTATATGGCACAGTGAATAGAGCACAAGCCCTGAAGTCAGGAGAACCTGAGTTCCAATGGGACCTCAGACACTTGACGCTTACTAGCTGTGTGAACTTGGGCAAGTCACTTAACCCTAACAGCCTTGCCTTTCCCCCTCAAAAAAAAAAGTGCGGACCTTGTCTTAATAATTTTTTAAAACATTATTTTATTTTTAATTTATAGATTAAAACAATCATTTCCACAACATAGCATAATTTTAAAAAGATAATTGTACAGGAAATTGCAGATCTATTCTGCACAATTTACTATGCCTTTTAAATATATAATAAAGTTATCATGTAAATTTCTTTTTTTTTCCTGTTTTTTCTTCCCCTCTTCCTCCCACACCCCCAACCTAGAGATGGCTTACTATTAGACACAAGTATGTGTGTGTGTGTATAAATACATATATGTATATATACACATGTACATATGTATATATGTATGCATGAATGTATATGTATATATACACACATATAAAATTATTCTATACATACTTCTATTTATCAGTTCTTTCTCTAGATGCAGATAACTTCTTCATTTGTTCTTTATATTTAATTTGTGTATTTATAATAGTAAAAACGGCTTATTTGTTCACCCCAATGTCTACTAGTTTGATCTAGGATAGTTATGCCCACATTGTCATCTGAGTTATCAGTTATCCTTATGCGAAGGTCAGTCACTGGATATCTTTCTGAATGGATCTTGATGCCAAGTTGAGGCAGGTACAGAGAGAAGAAAAGTCTGATTCTGTCAATTGTTTCTGTAGTAGACCTTCAAGAAGTCACTCACAGGTGATGCTGTGTGTGCAATAGAGGTGGTAGCATTTCAGTTAGCTGAATGTAAATTGGAATTCATGACTTATTCAAGCAGAGAGAAAAACACTGGTGCCAAGACTTAACTCAAATACCATTATTTTTCATTGTGAAAGACATACACATATACATTTCAGCTCAGACACAGTGAGTTCAAATACAATAATATCTTGTTTTTTGGACTCATTTTTTTTTTGGCTTAACTTTCTTGGGTTTTAATTCACTATCTTGAATTACTTTAAGTTAAAAAAAAATTAACTCAGTTAGATTTAGAGCTTTGGATCAAGTTTTTTTTTTTTCAAGCGTCTTTTTAGCAAAGATGAACCCTTGTAAATCTTCTTGTTTCTGACATTAGGCTGACTTGTAATCTGAGAAACATGTTAAACTTCTGTTATGTATATGGCACTTCAGGAGAAACAAAAAAAGTATTGCTATGCCACACCTCAAGGATCTTACAATTTGCATGATTTATTTATCTCATTTTGGGGGTGTATTTTTCTGGTGAGATTATATTAGCCACTGGTGGTTATAGGAATAATTTAAAACCGATAGATACAGGTTGTCTGTACCAGTATCCCAAGAAAACTTGGACACAGAGCAAGTTCTTGTATTTCTTCTTGAAGGCAGCAACATAGTATGGAAGAAGGAATTTTTATTTTTAAATTCCTTGTGAGTATTTAAAAAAGGGAAAAAAAAGGAGATGGTTTGCATATAAGGACCCAGCCTTCAAATAGCTTACACATCATTTGGATAAAAAAGTCTCAGCCTTATGAATGAATTAATATTCATCTTAATAACCACAGAGTGCTATAAGAATATCTGGTAGAGAGATCACTTTTAGCTGAGAAGTGGGATGGACAGGCATCATGACGGTTTTTCTAGAACTGGTCCTTGAAAGAAGAGCGGCATTTCAACAGGTAGAGATGAAGAGGGAACACAAGACAAGCATGAGGGATAGCCTACAGTTAGTTAATGGTCAAAGCTCAGCAATTGGTGGAGGAAGTAATCATTTAGCAGTTCAGGCAGGCAGGAATTTGGAGTGTGTGATGGAGAAATAAGGTTGGTAGGATAAGTTAGAGTCAGAGTTTGGAAGATTTTGAATGCCAGATGCTAGGCTGTAAGAAATAGGCAATCATCATTTTGTGGGTTTGGGGTCTTTTGTATTTTTGCTTTTTGAGCCAAGTAGTAATATTGTCATATCTGTTCTTTAAGAAGATAAATTTGGCATCCTTCAGAAGGATGATGGCAGCAATTAGGCAAAGAGACCAGTGAAGATTCTTTTACTATAGTTGAAACAAGTAGTGATAAGTTTCTGAACCTGGATGGTAGTTGTGTGAGAGAAGGGGGTGGTGGTGGGTATGAGAGACATTGTGGAGATAGAATTGATAGGACTAGGCTACTACTGATTGGGTTTGGGAAGTGAAGGAGAGGGAAGAGTAAGTGTTTTTTTTGCCTGGGTGATTGCAACGATGGTGGTGTTGTTATCAATAGAAACAGGGAAGTTGGGAAGATGATCAGGTTTAGGTAGAGAGACAGTGGACATGTTGAGTTTGGGTTGCCAGCAGGATATCTAGTAGAGATGTCTAGAAGGCAGTTAGAAGTGTAGATTTGGAATTTCGGGAGAGACTGGGGTTGGTTATATGATTTGGGAGTCATCTGCATGGAGATGATAATTGAAATCATGGGAAATGTGAGGGGGTAGGGAGCAGCATGGAGAAAGAACAAGACCAAGGACAGTACTTTGAGACACCTACATTTAGGGCCCAAGAGGAGGAAAATAAAATAGTGAAAGAGGTCAAGAAGGCATAGTTAGGCCTAGAGAGAATCCCATCTAAAAGCCAAGGGATGAGAGAATATTGAGAAAGAGGGATGGTTAGAAGGGTCAAATGCTTCAAAAAGTTTAAAAAATAATGAAGACTGAGTCAAAGTTATTGATATGGGCAATTAAGTGGTCATTGGAGGCCTTGAAGCAAGAAATTTCCAGTAGAATGGCGAAAATAGGAGCCAGCTTACAGTGACTTGAGAAGTAAATGGATGGTGGAGAAGTGGAGGTAGCTGGTGTAGATTAATCTTTCTGAAATACATCAATGAGAGGGAAGAGAAATTTAGGGAGTAGCTTAAGACGGTGGTAGGGTTAAGGGAAGGGTCTTTGTTTTGTTTTGATTTCTGGGATAGAACAGAACTGATTGTGTTTCTAGGCTGAGAGGATGGGAAGAGTAGAAAGGAAGTGACTGATTATGAGAGAAGAAAGGGGATGATAAACAGACAGAAATCCCAGAAGAGATGAGAGAAGATAGGATTAAGTTCTACCACGTTATGGTTCTATGACTGACCATAGTTAAGTCAATATCTGGCCTCTGAGAGTTTTTCTCTTCTTTGTAGCTTTTCCTATAAGACCGCATTTCTCTGAATCACCACTTTTAGGTTGTACATTCTGTTTTCTGCTTAGCCAACAACTTGGAAGAGGGCCTCACCCTGGAAAAACAAATAGCACGATCCTGGATAAAAGGGTTGCCAGATCACCTGGTGGCACAAATGAGAGCCTCTATGTCACTTCACAGTGAAGGTGCTCTATTCCCTTTTGGCAAAGACGGCAGAGGTGGCAGGGGAGAGAAAACGGGGTAGGGGTGGGGAGGGAGAGAGAGAGAGAGAGAGAGAGAGAGAGAGAGAGAGAGAGAGAGAGAGAGAGAGAGGAGAATAAAGAGAAGAGGAAAAGAGAGGCCCCAATACAGCTTGAGCTGTTTATTTTTGGAGATTTGGAGCTATCCCAGCATATGAAGTAGAGTTATTATTAAAGCTCTGACAAGTTCATTGGATTTATCTGCTCTTGTTTATATTTAAATCCTAGTTGTGCTTATCATGGCTGCTGCTGAGTGACATGAGGAATACATGGTCCTTGCCACACTATGCCTCTAATAAAAACATGTGGACACATATTCATTCCTTGCAGATGGCTAAACTTTTTTATGTTTGAAAAGAAAATATCTAATGTACCCTACAATGTTAAGATGTGTTCCTGTTCACATAAAAAAATCATATTTTTAAATAATCATCCCAACCTAAGTATTTTAATCTCTCTGATTTATTTTTTATAAAAAGGAATGGTGGGGGAAGGAAAAGTATGATGGAGGAAGACCATGTGATGGGATACGACCACTTCAGTGTGGGTACTTACTGCCTGAGTGACTTTGGACAAGTCATTTAACCTCCCTGGGCCTCACTTTCCTTATCTGAAAAAATGAGGGTGTTGAACTGAATAGCCTCTGCTGGTCCATCCTCTTCCAGATCTTACATCTTATGATCCCATGAACAGAATCCCATGGAGCACAGTTTTAAATTATTCTTTTAGAGAACTTTCACCACTAAAAGAACCAGACTTTTCAGATGCCAACATGTAGTCATTCCCTATAGAAATGAGTGAACAGGATTGTTTTCTTGCTGATTTGTTGCAAATCCCATGTCTTAGCTCTTTCCCAAGCCCCTAAGAAATTGCTGTTGGTGACAGAATATATAGGATATTATAAGGATATTGTAAGCACAATTCCCTTATTCCTGTGTATTTTCTTATGTCACTGTGATAAGGACAGGCTTTGAAAGGACTGAGCAAGGTAACTGAGAAACAGTAATAGACTTGATGCCTCCTTTCTCTCTTTTTTTTTTTTTTGCTATTTGGAGGGGGACAGTCAGGGCAGTTATGGTTAAGTGACTTGCCCAAGGTCATACATCTAGTATGTATTAAGTGTCTGAGGTCATATTTGAACTCAGGTCCTCCTGACTTCAGGGCCAGTGCTCTATTCACTGAGCCACGTAGCCAACCCCTCCTTTCTCTTTTAATCTTGAAAGGAAAAGGTGAAAACTCTCATGATTGTGAATGACATCAATGAAAAGCCAAGTATTTAATGGAGACATATTTAGAGACACCAAGAATTCAGAATTCAGTGCCAACTATTTCTGTATTCTTATGCATATAAGAACCAGTTACCTTTGGCCATCCAAACCTTGACTAAATAAAATTCAATGATCAAATGAAATAATGCACTTAAAGTGCTTTGCAAACCTTTAAAGCACTACATAAGTATAGTTGTTATTGTTACTATTAGTAGATTGTTTTTTCCCAGCAGTTAAAAAAAATAGACTCAGAGAAGCATTTTAGTTCATGGAAATTGCATTGGAACCTCAGTAGCAAGCACTAGGTTCAATTCCTGACTCTGTTAGCCTCAGTTGTTTCATCTGTAAAATGGGATAATAATACTTTCACTTAACTGCATCACAGAGTTTTGAGGGAAGTTCTTTGTAAATGGTAAAGTGCCATTTAAGTAATAAATAAATCAATACCACACATGTATGGCACTTTGAGGTTTATAAAATATTCTTCACAATAACCCCAAGAAGTAGAGAGTACAACTCTTCTTTAAGTAATAATTTTAATAATAATAATAATGATGATGATGATGATGATGATGATTATTTAATGCTTTTGTTATGGTTGTATAAATTAAGAATACCATTAAAGTTCCAAGAGACTTTAGAGACAATCTAGTCCAGTTTCCTTACTTTATAAGTCATCATAATAATTCGAGTCTCCTTTTACAACAACTGTGTGAGGGTCACAGTGCCATGGTTATTGTTTCCAGCTTATAGTTTTACTAGATTTACTATTGACCACATACTAGTAAGTCAGGCAGTCAATTGGTATATGTTAATCACTTACTATGCATCAGGAATTGTTCTATGCACTGGGCATACAAAAGAAGTTACACGATGGTCCCTGTCCTCAAGGAGCTTACAGTCTAATGGCAGAGACAACACGAAGACAACTGTGGACAGAAAAAAATACTTAGAGAATAATTTAGAGGTAATCTCAGAGGAAATGAACTAAGATTAAGGAGGACTGGTAAACAGTTCTTACATAAGGTGGGCATTGAGCTGAACCTCGAAGGTAGCTGAGGAAGCCAGAAGGTAAAGATGAGTAGAGCAAGTGTTCCAAACATGAAGAATATCCTCTTAGAATCTGGAGATGGAAATGCCGTGTCTAAGCAACAGCAAGGAGGACAGTGTCACTGGATCTCAGAGTACATGGTGGCAAGTAAGATGTAGGAAGACTAGAAAGGTGAGATTGGACAAGGTTATAAAGGGCTTTGAAAACTAAGCAGAAGATTTTATATTTGATCCTGAAGGTAACAGGGAGCCAGTGAAGTTTATTGAATTGAAGGGGGAGAGAATAATAGCAATTAGACCTGCATTTTAGGGAGAGTAATTTGATAGTTAAACGGAGCATGGATTGGAAGGGGAGAGATTTGAGAAAGGGAGACCAACTAGCATCATGAGGTAATGAGATGTTATGTAGGTAGAAACAACAGAACTTGATCATTGGCTATGGGCTAGCAGCACCTATGACAGAAGGGAGAGTCAAAAAATGACTGTAAACCTGGAGGACTGGTACCCTCAACAGCAATAGGGAAATTAGAAAGAGAGGAGGGATTGGAGGGAATGAGGAGTATCTGAGGTTGGATTTGAGCCCAAGTCTTTTAGTTCAAGATCTTCTGATTTATACACACACACACACACACACACACACACACACCACACATATACACACACATACATATGTACACACACATACACATATACACATATGTAGTATATTATATATAATATAGTGTATTACATATAATATAGTGTATTATATATATATATATAACGCCATGCTGCCTGTCTAGATGATGAAACTGAGGCTGGATAAAGTCAGATAATTTGTTTAAGTTCAATAACAATTTTCACAGACTGTTTGGATTCTAGGCCTAGAACAAGCCTTAGAGCTCAGACTACCCAAAGGTTTTTCAAAGAAAATTTTGCTAATGAGCTTATAGTAGAAACAGGATCAGAAATCTAGAGCTGAAATGGATCTCAATGGACATTATAACATATTTATAAATTGTGCTTGGGTTGACCTGGAGAGGATTTCTGTAGTGGCTGAATCCCATTTGCCATGCATGATTTTTTTTTTATGATCCTAAACAGTAGAATTTAGCTTTGGGTAACCTGGGTACCTTGTTATTTCTTAGTTTTTATATCATAGTCATACCCTGATATACCACTTCTCCCTCCCAGGCCCTGTCCCTCTCCAGTGAATTTTTCTTAGTGGGAATGGGGTGGGGTGGTAGGGTGGGGGTGGGGGCCATTAAGCAAAATTAGTTCATACGCTAACTCTTTCAGATAAAGTATGTAACATTCTACAACTGCAGACTCTACCTCTTTAAATGAAAGGAGGGAGATGCATTTCCTCATCTTTTCTCTGGGGCTAAGATTGGTAGCTGGGTATTTTCCAAAGCTTCTGCCAAAGCCTTGGTTCCTCAGTTCGGGGTTAACAGACCTTCTACTCTCCCTTCCGCTCCTTCCCCCATGACTATTCTTTATTTTCTGCATTTTCATGTCAATGTCTTCTCAGACTTCCCAACTTCCTACCAGCCCATTATATTCTGTCAAGTGTTTGCAGAAAATTTCTACTTATCACCTCTTCCAACTCTCTCATTTTGCAGATGAGAAAAAAGATTTAGAGAAGTGAAGTCCCTTGTTCAAGATCAGGCAGAGTAACAGATAAATGACTTGAACCCTGCTGTTTTGGTGCCCAAACTCGTACTTGTCCCCCTGTGCAGTGCAAAGGACCCTGGAGAGTCCACAGTGACTATCTTCCCTCTGGGCTGTTTTGGGAGGCTTATCTTGCTGATCTGTGTTTCTGGATCCATGAGAATTCAGGCAGACAAAGCTCTCTGATATCACTGTGGCAACTAAATTTGAAAGAGAGTACTGATTTCCATAAGTGAGTCAGCATCATCATAATAAGTAGTATTTATAGAGTGTTTTATAATATGACAAGTCCTTTCACTTCGTTATATCACTTAATCCTCACAATTCAGTAAGTCCACTTCTCGATTATTGGAAGGGAATGTTGTTACTGGCTAAGAAAACGAAAGAGACTTGGGGAATCATCATCTAAATGTTGAAGAACCCAGGGTACTGACATATTGTACAGGTTCTGACAGCATATTCTTACATGACAAATGAAAAAATGGAAAACTCATGGAATAATTAAAGTCCATCCGCCTGAGCCTTTGAGGGTAGGTGGCTAAGCAGACTGTCCAAAAAGCATTTGGGTCCACCAGTATTACTTTTAAGTAAGTATAAGTAACACTGTTATTCTAGGATCTGCTTTGCTAACAAAGGCTAGCCAGGGCAGATCTGCAACTAGGATAAAGATTTTGGACTTTCCCCCAGGATGTCAAAATAGGGGAGAAGTTGCTTCCTTGGTGTGTGTGGGGGTCTATTTCCTCTCTCCATGATGTTCAAGAGTCTGCTGTCCCCATGTGGAACACTTCATGGTTTTCCTCCAGCCCATTCTGTAATATCCTTTGCCAGACCATGGGCTACCAGCCTTAGAGTCCTGTCACTAAAATGCCCCCTTAGCAGCTCTCTCTCCGAACCCCGGTAAAAACATAGTTCAAACTCTTTCGGGGACAGATTGCCCCTTCTGGTATGGCTATATTCAAATAATACTGCTGTCTGTCTTCTACCTCTTCATGCCCTTTAGCACCTTCCTCCCTGCCTTGGGCTGGCTGGGAACTCCTACTACCACCAGCTGTTTTTACCCCCAGGTGAGAGTCCTCTTGGTTTGGACTCTAACCTCAGGCATGACTTCTCCCATTATATTAACTTATCACTTGAGAGTTCTTGAACAATGAAGGCCTTTGCACCTGGATGGGAAATACTAACCAGTATTTTCAGCAGCTGGGTTCCTAGTAGTTGCTATTGCTGTTGTACTGAGGATTAGTTCTTAAGTGATGTGAAATTTCCTTCCTTTTGAAGTGTTCAGGCTTTTTTAAAATCATGATTCATTCGTTTGGAGTGGACTCCTCTTCTACAAAATGACAGGGCTTGGGCTAAGTTATCCATAAAACACTGCCAGTGTCAATTCTATGCCTCAAGTAGTCTTTTTTGATGCAGATTCAGTGTGTTAAGTGTTGAGCTTCTGACAGATCCTGAGCTGACTCAAAAACACCACAGTTCCTATTTCTCTGGGGATAGATTCTTTCCAATGGCAGGAATGCCACATCTGTCAGCCATCTTTCTCCCCTTCAGTAATGAAACCCAGCAGTGGTTATTCTAGTTCAAGGTGTTGGCACCTGGAGTTCATCTGCAGCCAGTTGGAAATACAGCATCTTCGGAGAGTTTCCAACTCAATCATCTGTGCTTAGCTCAGCTAACTGGAGCTGAATCAAGAACTGGGAAAGCTTTACCATAAAAGCTGCCAGAAGCATAGAGTGTGCCCCCAGACAAGAGGTACTTAGCACAGAGAATCAAACAATTTGAGTTGAAAGGAATTGTAGAGATCAACTTGTCCTACCTCCTTGCTTTCCTGATGAGGAAACTGTGGCCCAGGAAGGTGACATGACTTTCCCAAAGGCACACAGATGGCAAGTGGCAGCGGTAGGATTCAAACCCAGAGCCTGCCTTTGACCCCAGATCCCCTCTTTCCATTGTACTATGTTGCTGTCCAACATCACACAGGTATGAAAACCAGTACATAACATCTGGAATTTGAACACAGGTCCCTGCTTTCTGACATCAAAGCCAGACTTCTTCCCACATGCTGCTCATAGGCATTCAATAAATATGTATTAAATATTAGATGCGCATTATGATAGGGACATGCTTAAGTACTGAAAGTGTGAGGAGAGGAAAAGAAGTGCTAAATTCTTTTCAAACAGGCAACAATTTTGACAATATGCAGTGGTCTCCTTTTTTTTTTTTTTAACGTTAAAGAGCATAAGACAATCTAAGCAGGAGGGTTCTTGGTCCCTACCTGGATCAGAAATAGCCTGGACATCTAAGATATGGCTAATTGTGAGGTATGTAATTTTGGATAATTTATTTCAACTTGAAGGATTCTTAGAAAATTGTTACAGATAGAAGATACAATGGGAATTTCTAATCTAATTCAGTTTATGGATGCAGACACTGTGACCCAACAATGTCACATGACTTGCCCAAGATCATATTTTCTCTAATTGCCCAGACTAGAACCCTGGGCTGCTCTTCTGTAGCTTGTTGGCCCTTTGTTGTTGGGTTTTTTTTTAATGCCTTCAACAGGTAGAGGAAAGACTTCCCATAAAACAAAAACAAATAATTCCCTTCTCTGCCCCTCCTTGCCCCCACTTCTCAGCAATGCTTGACATTCCTTGAGCAGGGTAAAAAAGCCTTTCATTAGAGCGAAGATTAGAAATGAGTAACCTCTGGGAAACGTCAAAGAGTAATTTAAATTCATGTTAAAGTGTGAAGGACTGATACACATATCCTGAAAGCTGGTGTTTCTAGGCAGGAGTTCTTAATCTGTGGTCCATGAACTTTTTAAATATATGTTTTTTTGATAACCATTTCAATATGATTGCTTTTCTTTGTAAATTCTGTAGAGCTTGTTTCATGCTTTTAAAGATGTTATTCAGGGGGCGGGGTATAGTCTATAGACTTTACCAAACTGATAAAGGTATACATGACATAAAACAAGATTTTAAAAACAATGACAACAAACCATTATGGGGGAAGATCCTGACTTTTGGCTAGAGTGTAGTGGGGAGAAGGAAAAATAATTGAATGAGGGAAAGGATTCCAGTAGGTAGAGTCTGAGGGTACATTGGTCTTACCTTGTTTGTCATGGCATTTTTAGTTTGTCTCCTTGCTTCTATAACAGAGCAAGGGACTGTTGTCAATAATCATTTGACTGGTGTCAAGATCATTCTGTGTCCTCCCCTCTTCCTCCCCATGGAATATTTAAACTAGGTTAGAATATCAGAATAGAAAATGGATTATGTATTTATTGATGTCCGGTTTGGAATTGGGAGAAAAATCCTCATCTGGTGAACACATTTGCAAAGAAATTGATAACATGTGTTTCATAGCTTGAGGAGGACAGGGTGTATTGGCCTGCCTGAAGTACCTAAAGTTTTTGGAAACAAGACAAAATGCAATTCACAGCTCTTGACCTTATTCCTTTTGTTTATTAATCCATTCACATATCACAGACTTAATTTTACACATGGAATGATGTACCAGAATGCGAACTAAAAGATCGTTGGATTTCAAACCGAATGAATGTTGGAACTGATCTTTTCCAAACTCCTCATTTTATAGATGCAGAAACTGAGAGCCAAAGAGGTGAACTGTTTTTCCTAAAGTTACATAGTAGCAGAGTCAGGATTCAAACCCAGGTCTTTTGGTTCCAAATTCAATATTCTTACCACTTCGCTGTGCTGCTTTTTAAATCAAGCTGAGTGAATGTTCACTTACATATATATATCATGGGATTTGGTGAGGTTTTTAAGTATTGAGAAGAAAACTTTAAAAAATTATTTGTGGGGATTGTGATGACTACATTTCAATTTCCTTTTTCCTATTCAACAGCAGAACATGATGATTTTCAAAATATAGTATCTTATTTTTCCCCTATGCTCAAGGAATGGGTGAGATTTTGGCTCAATTGTCTGTCCATCTCTCAGAGTTCTTTAAAATTATGTGGTTGGTTCAGATCTTTAAGGACCCTTGTAACTCTGTGACTTGATGATTCATACTCATGATCTTGGCATCTTTAGAATAAGACAGATTGACACAAAATGTATTAGAAAGAGCACGGAATTAGGGAAATAAGAGACCTTGGGATCTGGTTCTTCCTTCATCATTGAGTAACCTTGGGGGAGTTCTTCAGTTTCTGTGGATCTACAGTTTCTTATTTGTAGGATGGAGATGCCTTCTAGTTCTATTATCTCAGATTACAAAACTTTGAATGAGTTCCTAAAACAAAACAAAACAAAAATCATTTGTTTAGAACTTCTGTACCAATTAGCTTTCTTTACAATCTCAAATTGAGATCTAAGGCAAACCTCCCCTGGAATTATCCTAATTACAGTTGTGATCCAAGGAAATTCCATGCTGGGTGCAAAATGCTGAGAAAGTGGCAGGCTAAATGTCCCAAGTTAGGCAGGGAGGTAGCTTGTTACAGTGGCAAGAACATTAACCCTAAATTCAGAGGATCTGAGTTTAAATCATGCCTTTGATAATGACTAGTTGTGTGACCATAGGCAAGTCACTTAACTACTTTGGGCCTCAATTGTTTTCATATGTAAATGAAAAGTTTGGAGGACCTGGCCTCCAAAGCCACTTCCAACTCTAGATTTATGCTCCTGTTATGCATAGTCCCACCTTTGTGGACCAACTTAATATTTTGGCTAGGATGTTGGTCTTGTGTGGCAGCAAGGTGAGTACCTGGAACCTTTCTAGGTACTGAAATTCCCATCTTTTGATTTCCTTCTCTGGAGAGTCACCCTTTCTTTTAGAAAGTTATCATATATATCAGCTTTGGAAGACCAGTTTTAAAAACCAGACCAGTACCTGTATTCACATCAGCATTTTGGTGATAGCAAATGATCACAAAAGAACAAATTTAGGGCATATGGATATAATGTGATATTCAGAATTCAGAGAAATAAGGAAAAAGTTGTAAGAACTGATGCACAGTATCTGACACTTGGGAGGCAGCCAATAAGTGTTTGTTGACTGAAATAAACACAGCTATGAATACAATATACACAATGGCCTTTGTTGTTGTTGAGTCATTTTTAGTTTAGGACTCTCTGTAAGCCCATTTGGGGTTTCAGATACTGGAGTGGTTTGCTATTTCCTCCTCCAGCTCATTTTACAGATGAGGAAACAGAGGGTGAAGTGACTTGCCTAGGGTCACGCAGCCAGTAAGTTTCCGAAGACAAATTTGAACTCAGGCCATCTGGACTCCAGGGCCGACACTATTGAGCTCACCATGTAGTTGCACCATAACTATCATATAAATGAAAAGATCACTAAGAATCCAGACCCTGAGCAGTTAAAAAGAAAAACAGTAATGTCCCTAGAGAACAGATAATGAAATAGAATCCCTGTCCTTTTGGCAATAGACAATGAGGGTAGAATGTTGCATACGTTGCTGGATGTTTTCACTGTATTAGCTGGTTTTGCTTAATTGTTTTCAATCTCAAGATTAGAGTGGGTTTTCTATCCAAAAATGATTTTGATGTTAAACACAACAGGCCACAATAAAATATTTTAAAAAATCAGAAGTATATCACATTAAAGTAATTCCAGCCAAAGTATTAATAACTCATCAGTTCCCTGTGGAAGAATTAGACAGAAGAGCACCAAATATGGAAAGTTGGGGAGCAAGGGATGATCTGCACTCTGGGAACAGGGAGGAGAGTGGCTATGAAGAAGCCAGAGAAGAGCTCGCAGATGAATTGGGCCTCCTTAACCCTTTTTCCAGGAGCAGCTCCATGTGAAATACGCCAGTGTTTCACGGGCTGTTGGACCACTAACATGCATGGAGGAGAATGATAAATGCTGCTCTTTGCATCATGTGATGCTGTTTCCCCTTCGTTATGGCTCCTCAAGCTAGGCATTGGGTGATTCGGTGAGAATGAAACTTCAGTAATGACTGCTATATAACAGTTTCTCCGCTGCTTGGAGAGCTTGCATTTTCCCTTGACCTCTCCCTTTCAGCTTCAATTGTATTTGACAATTCAACAAGTATTTTTTGAGCACTTGCTATGGGGATTGTATTTGACAGTTCAGCAAGTGTTTTTTGAGCACCTGCTACATAAAAGCTCCATGTCAGATGTTTGGTAGATGGAGCAGGACTAAGTCACTGCTTACAAACATATCAGCCTCATTAGTTTTCCAGGACACATGTCTATCCAGTATAATATAAAATCCCTGATCACAGGGGACTGTTTTGTTTTCATCTTTGTATTCCTGTCAGCTCACACAGTGCTTTACACAGCATAGAACAGTAATAATTGAATTAGATATCAAAGGACCCTTGAACTGAATTGAATTGCATATTGCTCTCAAGGAGAACATAAAAGATTGTACCAAATGTTATTGAAATCAGGACATCTTATGTCTAAAGCATCTCCTGATCGACCACTCTAATAAATAAATTTTAGAGAGAAAATCATTTTTAGTCAACTCCTGCTTATTCCTAGTAATCGCCATTCATTTCAAAGTTGGCACAATGCCTGGCACATAGGACGAGCTAGACAAATGTTAGTGATGATGGTGATGGGCTCACAATGATATTTAATGATCTGACCTAGAATTCTGTTGCAGTTCAACATTACATTTACTTATCTGTAGTTTCCAGAATCCACTTTTTCACCCATTTTTTTTTTTTTGCTTTTTGGAGGGAGAAGGCAGGGCAGTTAGGTTTAAATGACTTGCCTAAGGTCACACAGCTGGTCAGAGGCTGGATTTGAACTCAGGTCTTCCTGACTCCAGAGCTGGTGCTCTATTCACTGCGCCACCTAGCCACCTCTTTTTCTTCATTCTTAAAAAAAAATGAAACTTCATCTCCAATTCTCTTATATATCTTCATTTCTCCATGATTTCTCAAGATTATTGACAGTGGCTCCCTAGACACATGTGGATAATCTTTAATGTCTGGGGCAGGAGACTTGAACATATCAAAAGCAGCAAAATATTTTCTAAAACTTTTTCATCTTGGACTTTAATGAGTCAGAAATGACAAGACTTAGTGACTGGACAGGAAGGGGGAGGAAAGAATCAAGGATGACTTGGAAGTTTTAAGTGAGGGTGGGGAGGAAGGCAGTGCCAGTGACAGAAAGTGGGGGAAGACGGATGAAGAGAGAAAAATAAAATAGGAGGAGTTAAGCAGTTCTGCCTTCTCACCTAGCATCATTCATTCCTCCATCTTCCCCAAATCTTTCCTGGTTCATCTTCTTGCTCCGAATACAACTGAAATTTGCCTTTTTGTTTTGCACACCTCCGCTTGTTCTATAAGTCAGCTTTTCTAACACTATTCTTACAGTTTCATGCCATTCCTTTGTATATGTCTTTTGTTAAATATGAACTCAACGGGAGCTTCCTTTGTAACCACAGTTTGTCTCAGGGGTCTCAGCCTTTTAATCCTCATTTGGATTATTCTAGATTATATAGTCAGAATTCCTTTTTCTTCCTTTTTACAGAATTACTCATTCCTCTTGAGCCAGATTTTGTTTTAGTGTCTATCAGCAGATCTCTGATAATGAAAACTATCCCCTTTTCTCTTCTTCATCCCAGGAAAATTTCAACCCTTAGAGAGAAAATGGGGCCTACACCAGCTAGTAATTAGAGGTGGTCACTAGGGCCCAAGCCTGGATCAGGGGATCTTAATCTTTTGTGTGTGTATATGTGTATACATGTGTATGTGCATGTGTTTGTATGTGTGCATGCTTCTGTGTATGTGCATGTTTGTGTATCTGTGTGTGCGTGCTTGCATGTCTGTGAGTGTGTGTATGTGTGTTGCTGTTGTTGCTAAGTCATTTCTGTCACATGTGGTTCCATGACCCCATTAGGAGTTTTCTTAGCAAAGATACTGGAGTGATTTGACATTTCCTTCTCCAGCTCATTTTGCAGATGAGAAAACTGAGGCAAATTGGATTAAGTGACTTGCTCAGGGTCAAACAGCTAGTACATTTCTTAGACTGGATTTGAACTCAGGTCTTCCTGACTCTAGGGCTCATGCTCTATTTCCTCTACCACCTAGCAGCCCCACTTTTTGTGTAACAGACCCCCTTTGCAGTCTGATGGAGCTTATGGTCCCCTTCTCAAAATAATTTTAAACTATATCAATATATAGGATTATCAAGGAAACTGTTTTGAAATAATAGCTATGAAAATATATATTTTTAAAAACCAAATTTGTGAATCCTGGCTTAAGAACCCCTAATATAGAGGAAAGGGGGAATGGTCCCAGATCATTCCCAATCTATGCCAAGTCAAGTCAGAGCCAATCAGTCAACAAGTATTTATTAAGTGCCTTCTATGCTCCAGGGCACAGACATCTGTGCTAACCTAGAGTTCATTAGGAATGTCAAGTCTAATAGGGAAAGTGAGAGGAAAGGAAGTACAGGGTATTTGGTGTTGGGGAAAAGATAACACGTCAGCAGTGTCAGTAGTCCAGACAGAAAGGGCCACTGAACTACAAGTCAGGAGAACTAGATTTAGTTCTAGCTCTGCAATTAATTAGACCTGTGATCCTGAACAAGTCACTTAATTATTCTGAGCTTTATTCTCTCCATCTATAAAATGAGGGAGTTGGACCAGATGCCATCTACAGTCCCTTCCAGCTCTCAGATTGCCGTATAAGAAAGTCTCTCATGTTGGCATTTATGAACAAGGTAGAGAAGTATCACACCTATCACATTTACAGATGACATGAAGCCGGGAGAGATAGCTTACATACTGGGTAATAGTCCAAATTTTAAAAGATCTCAACAGACCAGAAGTATGGGCCAAATTTGAATAAGATGAAATTTACTAGGTGGAATATAAAAACTCTACACCTAGATTTAAAGAACAGGTGTAGGATGAGAAGCAAAGCTAGACAACTTTTTACATGAAAGAGGTCTGGACTGCAAATTCAGCATATTAAGATAATGGTACAACACAGCAGTCTTGCAATCCTAGGCTGCATCTTCTAGACCGGTGGTTCTCAACTTTCCTAATGCCAATACCCTTTAATACTTGTATGTGGGTGTGTCTGCATGTGGGCAGACCCACCTGGAGACAGCTAGAGGAGCTGTGTCTCCGTTCCTAAGACCTATTTCCCACGGTCTTAGGTGACTCCTGTGACCCCTGTGAAAGGGTCGTTCAACCCTCAAACCCACAGGTTGAGAACCACTCTTCTAGACTTTCATTGTAGGAAAGTCACTGACAAACTAGGGAGATGTCAAGATAGGGAGGAGAGTGGAGACCATGCTATAATAAAGATTAGTTGAAGACACCAGGGATAGTTAGCCTGGAGAAGAGAACACTTGAGGAAGCCATGTTAACTGTCTTGATGGGTTTACAGGGCTGTCATACAGAAAAGACACTAATTAGTCTTGTCCTGTTTGGCAGCAGAGGGTGAAGTGTAGAAACTTCTGAGAGGCATATTGTGGATTTGGGCCTGGCACTGATTAGAGTGGTTCAAAAGCGAGGTGGGATGCCTTGAAAGAGGGTGGGTTCTCTCTCACTAGAAGTCTTTTAGGAGAGGCTATATGACCATTTATTGGGGTCATGGAAGGGATTTCTATTTAGGTATTAGTTAGACTAAGTGACTTCTGAGGTACCTTCCAACACTGAAATTTTGTTGTTCTGTGATCTATGAAATATGCTTTCCTAAAGTCAACAATACATGTTGAATTGTAGCAGCATTTCTTTCCTCAAGAGCATGACCTCCCAGATGGAGTTCATGGTCACTTTCTTCCAGTAGTCCCATACCTTGTATACCACCAACCAGTTCCTCCTTGCTATTAATAATAGTGATAATTGACATTAATGAAATGCTTTCTTCACAAAAACCTTGTTAGGTGAGGACTACTCATCTTATTAGCCCAATTTGGGGGACTAAGAATTTGAGAATCAGAAAAGTTGAACAACTTGCTTGAAATCATATAATTGGGAAATGTCAAAACAGGATTTAAACAAGAGAGACCTTAGTTTAAATCCTGTTTTGACATTTCCCAATTCTCTCTTGTCTCCAAGTCCAGCCTCTGTTCCAGGATACCACAGTGCTGCTGATCAGAATTAAGTCTAGATGATCGATGCTGTATTTCCTTTATCTTATAAATGATGAGGCCATCATGAAGGCAAGTCAAGAATTCATCAGATACCTTTTCTTTTAGCAGAATTTGACATGGATCAAATGTTCAAGTAGTTAAAACTCCTCACAGGATTTTATCTTGCCTCTGGGCTAGTTTTATAATTGCTCTTAGAATAATGAATCAATCAATAAACATTTAGTAAGTGCCTACTATGTGCTAGACACTTTGCTAAGCACTGGGGATACAAAAGGAGGCAAAAGACCATCCTTGCCCTCAAGGAGCTTACAGTCTAATTGAAGAGACAGCATGCCAACAAATATATACAAAGCAAGCTATTTACAAGATAAATAGGAAGACATTAGAAGTAAGAGACTTCCTGAATATAGGTTTGTTTCGTCACACATGAAGGATTCATATTAGGGCGTAGTGACATGAGACTGCGTAGACAGCATGGGTGCCAGATTATGGGAAGGGTTTGAATTTAATTTTTTTCCTCTCAACAGTGGGGAGCCATTGGGATTTTTTGAGCATGGAAAGGATATGATAAAATAGGTCTTTTAAGAAGATTCATCTATGAGTTAGTTACATGTAGGATAAATTAGAGTGGGCAAAACTTGGAGAAAGGTCAATTAGCATAATGAGACTATTGGTCTATATGATCTCTCAACACCAACATTGCATCACTTTATAATTATAGGTGATTGTTACAACAATTCAGTCATGAAGGTATGAATATCTGAACCTGTGTTATCAGTGAAAACAAAGGAATGTATAGATAAAAGAGAAATTTTGAAGAAAGAATCAATAGGACTGAATATATGATCTAAAGGGGAAGATAGGATCAAAGATGGCATTCCCTCCTTGTAAGGGTAGTTAAGCAGAAGATGGACAAGCAGTTTTTTTGGAGCTGGTCAGGGTAAGGCTGGATAAGATGATTTCTTTTCATTCTGAAGTTCAGTAATCTAATGATGGTTTAAAAAGTCTATGTGACTGTAATAGCGTTTTCACTGTCTAAAATAGGAAAGTTAGGATAACAAACTAGTTTGGAGAGAAAGTGATGAATTTAATTTTAATGTAGTGAGTTTGAAATGCTGGGAGGATGGTCCATTGGGAAAATCCTATGAATAGTTACAGATCCAGGAATAAAATTCAAGGGACTGGTCAGATTTGAAAAGTTGAAGCCATGGTATCAGTTCACTAAGAAAAAATAATGTAGAGATAAATGAACAGAGAACTATGGACTGAGTCTTAAGGAAGGCCTGTAGTTGGGGGAAGGGAGAAAGAAGAGCAAAAAAGAGACAAAAAGAAGAGAAATAAGAAGACACTTTGTCACAGAAACCAAAGGAAGAAGGAGTTTCAAGAAGTGGGTGTCATGGGGCTCTGCTTTGGGAAAGTCATCTCACTCTTTGCACATGGACCTTTTCTTTTCTTTTCTTTTCTTTTCTTCTTTCCTTCCTTCCTTCCTTCCTTCCATCCATCCTTCCTTCCTTCCTTCCTTCCTTCCTTCCTTCCTTCCTTCCTTCCTTCCTTCCTTCCTTCCTTCCTTGATATAGCAGAGGCAGAATGGTGTACTTGGAGTCATGAAAGCCTAATTTTGAATATTGTCATACACTGCCTTCTGTGTGACCTTTGACAAGTCACATGACTTGTCATACATAAGCCTCAGTTTCCTCACCTGTAATTTGAGGTTGTTGGACATGATAACCTCCAGCTCAGAACAGATGATCCCATGATGATTCCTATTTTCAGCATGCTTAACTGAAAAAATTATACATTTCAATGGATCTCACTTCCTATATACACTCTTTCATTGTTTCCCTCAATTGAATTTTCATTTTTAAATCATTTTTACTGATTTATTCTTTAACCTTTTCCTTTTTAAGGGAGAAGGCTTCCAGTTTAGGGCTTCAATATATTGTCCTGTGAAATTAGTGTTGGTATTGGTCTTAGGTGCCACTCATGTTAATATCTACACCTTTTTCCCCCACAAAAAGAATCTTTAATGCAGTACCAAGTTCAATTGAGGGGTTTTGTGTGTGTGTGTGTGTGTGTGTGTGT
>CM053598.1:113352509-113426089 GCA_028646575.1 Pseudocheirus occidentalis | reverse complement strand
TGAAGTATAATCTATAAGTATATCCTTGAAGTCAGGGAATGTTTTTCATTTTGCTCCCCTTGTTAATAAGCATTGCTGAGTATGTCAAGCCACCACCACCTGGTACCATCACCACCACCACCACCATCTCCCCTCAGACCTTGATAGGATCAGTTCAAGACTCTGAAACCAAGAACCATAGGGAGAGTAATACTTCCCAAGTCTAGTGCCCTCAGACAATGTTTTCCTTTCTGTCTCTCTCTCTCTCTCTCCCTCAAAAAATAATTGGAGTGTCTAACAACTCCCTAACTTGCCTTATTGATAATTTCATCTTTTAAAGAATGAAGGAGCAAATAAAAAGAAATTCTATTCTGGATCTGATAGCTGCTTGGGTGGAAATGATGATCACTCTGGGAGAAAGTGACCACTTCCTCAGAGAGTTTGTTATACAAAGATAGAAATCCAGGTATAGTCTGTGACATGCATTCTATATTTGAGGAAGGCAGATTTCAAAGGGTTCAAAGGAAGAACAGATAGACTCTCGTGCTAAAATACTAGAGGGAAAGTTAGCACAAAGGTATGGGAGATGTTCAAGAATGGAATTCTGAAGACAGAAAGGAAAACAATTCTAATGAGGATGAAAGATGGGATTTGTCTAAAATCCATTGTGACTACATGGCAAATTGACTGATCAACTTAGATTTTTAAAACTATATGCCAAAGATGGAAACCAAGCTAGGAACCGAAGATGAATATAATAAGATCGTGGCAGTGTACTGTAAAAATGATGTCAGGAATGCTAAAGCTCAGAATGAACTAGAGCTGATGGGGGAAGTTGAGGACAATCTTTTAAAAGGGTAGAGGTCTTTATTTTTAGTTCTTCCCCCTCTCCTCTCCATATACTGGAGAAAAGAGAAGAATCAAAGAAGAAATGGAACCTTTCCTTGGAGTGGATGGTACAATGATAATTGATGACAAAGAAAATGCAGAAATACTGAATTTGTTTCTGTTTTCTCTGACAAGGAAAATGACTTGTGTGCTAGAAATGATAGGGAAAAAAATGACTAACAGGAAACTGATATCCAAAGTAAGTAAGGGAATAGTAAAAGAGTACATAGACATCCTTGATAAATTCAAGTCACCTGGCTGTGACTTATCCTTTGGGTGCTGAAAGAGCTGGCAGATGTGATTGCTAAACCACTGGCAGTGATATTTGAAAGATCATGAACAACTAGAAAAGTACCATAAGGTTGGAGAAAAAACAAAGGTTGATCCAATTTTTTTTAAAAAAAAGAAGGGGTTTTAAAACTACAAAATGGTGAGATTGACTTCAATTCTTGAGAAAATTCTAAAATAAATGATTTTTAAAGTAACTGGCAAACATTTAGAAAGGGAAGTTTTGATGACAAGTCAGCATGGCTTCACGAAGAATAAATTGTGTCACATCAATAATCTCTTTTCCTTTTCTTCTAGAATCACTTAACTAGCAGATGAGGGGAATGCTTTGAAGATAATTTACCTAGATTTTACTTTTCATAAAACAGCTCACTCCATTCTTGTTGAGAAAATAGAGAGTCAAGGATTAGATGACAGTCAGATGGCTTCAGAACTCTTTGGAGGATAAGATTCCAATAGTTCAATGTTAACGAAGCAGGAAGTCTCCAGTGGAATACACTAGGAATCTGTACTTGGCCTTGTGCTACTTAACATTTTTATCCATGATTTGGACAATTGCAAAGATTACATATTTTTCAAATTCTGGGTGACATAAAGCTGGGAGTGATAACAAACATAGTAGATGATAGAGTCAATCTAATAGAAGACCTTGGCATGCTAGAGCATTGAATTGAAATGGATCATTAGGAATAAAGATTAAATACTCTGCTTCAGTTTAAAAAATCATCACATGTTTAAGATAGGATAGCTGTGGCTTGTTCTGAAAAAGAGCTGGGGATTTTAGTGGGCTCTAACCTAAATATTAATCAGCAGTTTTCTGTGGCAGTCACAGAAGCTTGTGCTGGATTAAGAGAGAATTTCCAGGAAAAGGAAAGTGGCAGTCACATTGTACTATGCCCTTGTCAGAGTATTATGTTCTCTTGGGAGAATCATAGTTAAAGAAAGATATTGATAAACTGGACTGTCCAGAGGAGGCAACCAGGATGGCAAAAGACTTCGAGTCCACATCATAGGAGGATGGGTAGAAGGAATTGGGTGTGTTTAGCCTGGAGAAGAGAAGACTGAAGGACTGTCATGTGAAAGAGGGATTAGACTGCTTTGATTTGACCTTGGAAGGCAGAGCCATGGAAAAAGTGGCAAAGAGATAATTTCTGGACAAATATCCTAAGGATTAGAGCTATTTGAGGATGGTTCAGAAATGGTGGGTTCCTTTACCTAGAGGCTAGACAACTGCCAGTTGGCTGTGTGATAGTGTGAGTTCCTTTCTTGTATGGATTGGATTATGTTGCTAGTGAGGCCTTTCCTACGCTCAAATTCTGTGATTCTGTGACTAAATGACCTCCAAGGTTCTGGTCAGCAATAATTCTATTATCTATTCTGTTCAGTCCTCTGGAGCCTTTTGTTGTTGTTGCATCCAGTTGCATCCTACTCTTCCTGACCTCCTGCACCACACTGTTCATGAGGTTTCCTTGGCAAAGATACTGGTGTGGTTTTGATGAGATGTAGGCTCTGGGGAGCTCTCCTTGAATCTTTGAGCTCAAGGGGACTCCCAGAGTCTACACCTCATCAGTTTGCCATTTTCTTCTTGAGTGGATCCAGTGGATCCTTTCATCAGGCAATCAGAGATTACATGACTTGCCCAGGTTTACACAGCTATGAAGTATGTGAAGCTGGATTTGAACTCAGGTCTTTCCAAAACCCAATATCCTCTCTTATCCTCAGAACCACTAGCTGCCTCAGTTTTGCCAAGTAGTTTGGGTGCTAAGACATAGATAGGGTCCATGGTGGGGGAAGACTTTCTCCCATCTCAAATTTGCCTTATCCTGGTGGCTTTCACACTTCTCTAGTCAGTAAAATTCTTTCATGGAGCTAACAACTTTCCCAGATGTTCAGCTTTTTGCACAGTGCTTGATACATACTAGGTAATCGATATATGTTTATTGACTATCTGAGAAATAGTTGCCAGGAGATACTCAATGAATTGATCCAGTTGTGGCTGTGGGCTCGGGGATGGAGAGAAAAACAACCGGCTTGTCTCCCACTGGTCTCTGGATGGAATTCCTGAAGTCTAGCTCTTTCCAGGTCCTAAGAGGGATGGCGCATCATCTTAGCCATTGCCATCAGCCGAGGAAAAAACAACAATGTGGTTTAAGAGGGTAATATGCTCCACAGGGCAGGAAAGTGTTCAGCCATCTAGGTCTCTGTGTCTCCATCTGCCAGTTTCTGTGGGTGTCTCGCGGTGTCTCTCCATTTCTCCTTCTCTCTACCTGCCCCATCACTCCCCCCCCACACACACCCAAGTGTGTGTGGCGGGGAGGAGTGAATATTATCCTGTCTTCTAGAGTATCTTCGATCTTGAGAGGTCAGAAAGTATAGTTCGGTACACAAAATTCTCTGGGAGGCATCGAGGCTGGTGGGGATGAAGCCTCTTCAGGAGGCTGTCCAGAACACTCCTTTGCCCCTCCTTGGGAAAGAAACAATAGCATCTGGCGTTTGCAAAATAAACAAGTTAAATTAGATTTTTAACATGCTGGCTACTTTTTGTTTCACGGTGGAATCTGTCTACAGAAAAGAGAAGTAAACTCCGAACCCGTCTGGACGGCCAGGACTGTGGGCTGAGAGCAAATCCCATCCCCTTCGAAGAAAGCGGATTAGGAAAGAGGGGGGTGAGGCCCGGGAGGGATGGGGAAGAGAAGGAAGGGAGGGGAGGAAGGGGAAGGGACAGAGGAGGAGGGAGGAGGGAGGGGGAAGGGAGGAAGAGAAAGGGCAGGAGGGGGAGGGAGAGGAGGGGCAGGGAGACCAGCAGACGCGGCGGCTCCAGCAGGGCTCTGGCCGTTTGTTACCCATCCTTTCTCTCTCCTTCACTTTATAGTTTTTCAGTCTCGTGCTTACGCAGATTATGACACTGCTTTTGTTTGTGCGTGTGTGGGTTGTCGTGTTATGTTTTGCGTCCCCCCACCCCCACCCCCCAAACCCGGTTTGTGTTTTGTTATGTTTTGTATCTGTGCAACTTTGTTTCCAGGATCTTCCAGTAAAGGATGACTCACGGCTGGGTTATCTCCCCTCTCACTCTCCGGCCTGGGAAACTGCAAACAAGCCGCCCTCCTTAAAGGCACACTGCCCGCCCGCCCGCCGCCCAGCTGCCCAGGAAGGCACCCGGCTTCTCTCGAAGCCCCCGTCTCCAGCCAGCTTTGGCAAACTAATTAGCCTCGAAATGGTCTTATGATCAGACTAGATGATCATCCTGCTTAGGAGAGAAGCTTCCATAATTAATTTTTAGGGCAATAGCTTTAAAGAAATGCTTTGTGCCCACAGCCAATTAATCTTAATTATTAACCTCATAAACAAAGTTGGTACATTTTGTAATAAGGCCTGTAGAGACAAATGTCTTATCTTAGGCGATCAAGGCAAATTACTGCGTAGCCAGACCGAAGCAGTCTGTAGTACAGATTATGTGTAGAAATCCTTTATGTTTTCGCTAATTATTGGGCTCCGTGGTAATAAGAAGAAGAATAATTGATATTTATTATAGCACTTTAAGGTTTGCAATGCACTTTTCAGACATTTTCCTTAAACCTCAGTCATCCTGTGAGGTAAGTAATGTCGATGTTATTATCATGTTACAGATGAGTAAACAGACAGATGTTAAGTGACTTCTTACAGTTAGGATCTGAGGAGCTATTCAAACCCAGATCGTCTTTACTCTAGTCCCAAAGATACCTGAAATGCTACTTTAGGAAGTAAATAAAAATAGAACATAAATTCAGATAGTTAATTAACCAACAAGCATTTATTTAGTGCCTACTATATAGGAGCCACGGAATAAAAAAACAAAAGTGAGTCAATGGAAATTTGTTCCAAAGACTACATCTCTTTTGCAGGGAATGTTTACCCAAAATATTCTGTCACTACTTAGGTAAAAAGGGTCCAGAAGCCAAAGCCCAGTTGGGATTTTTGGTTAGCTGACATATCAGAAAGACCACTAGAATGGGAGTTAGAAAACTCTGCCTCTGCCACTGACTACTGTGTGATGTTGAATAAATTTCTTTGCTGGAGTTTCCTCATCTGTAAAATTAAAGGGTTGAATGAGATGCCTTTTAGTTCCTACATTCTTAAGTCTAACAAAGGGCATTTCTGAGCTCTTCTGACGCCATTGTACTGTTTGTCTATTAAGCTGGCAGTAAAATGATTGTCTTGTCCTACCGTCACAGTGCCGTGTATATGCTGCCCTGATTATGAAATCACTATCATGATCTCAGGCTAGGTTCTAGGAAACCACATGTGGTCAATGCCTGGCTTCAGCCTTGACTGGCACATGTGACCAGTGCTTTAGTGATGGCTTGGAGGGGAAACTGGGTGATGCCAATTGCTTTATCCAAGTTTCAAGTTGGTTCTCATAATTACACTTGTCTCCCTTTCTCTAGGGCTATTGGCCCCAGGCATAGACCATGGGTGCAGCCATTTTGGCTGTTTGCCCTGGCAGCCTCCTGCCCTCCTACTTCCTGACACCATTCCACACCTAACCTTCCAGTGCTGTAGGCTGATGTGTGATTTTTCACAAAAATTGTCCTTTGTACCTTCTTACCTTAAGATCTCTAAGGAACATATCTGAACAACTTTTTCTTTCCTTCCTTCTTTCTTTCTTTATTTCAAAGTATAAGCGTGTCTACAACCTGCAGGTAAGCTAAAATAATTTTTACTAGTCCTATGTCTAATATACCATCTGAGATTCTAGGGAAATTATCCCACTTCTGATAGGATAACTCTTCTTAATCAGTAGTGTTTTCTCTCTCTGTCTCTGTCTGTCTCTTTCTCTCTGTCTCTGTCTCTGTCTCTCTCTCTCCTGCAGCTTTAAGTGTTTGGCAACTTAAAGGAAGATAATGATACAGGTTCACCAGATCAAAATAAATCCTAAATTTCACTTTCCCAGTTGAGTGGATTCTTCCTTGAGATCAACCCATTCATTTTTTTTTAATGGAAAGGTAGAATAATATAGGGCAGCAGTTCTCAACCTGTGGGTCGCAACGTCCCTTTCACAGGGATCACAGGGGTCACCTAAGACCATTGGAAAACATATTTCTGATGGTCTTAAGAACCTCTTCTATCCATCTCCAAGCAGGTCCACCCACATGCAGACATGCCCACAAACCACTATTAAAGGGTCGGGGCATTAGGAAGGTTGAGAACCACTGATATAGGGGGATGAATGAAATAAAAGTTATTAAATGGGTTTCTTATGTGTCTAACAAACACTTGCTAAACACTGGGGACACAAACAGAAAAATGAAGACAATCCTTCTCAAGGCACTCACACTCTGAGCCAGACAATATGTAAAACTGTTCTACGGGTCATTCTGACATTGAAAAGCTGCTTAACCTTTGGGCTTCACTTTCTTCAACCAGTGTGGTGTTTGTACCAAATTATCTAAGGTCCCTTCCATCTAAGTCTTCAATTTTATGACCTTGGGTATTTCTGGAAACTTGGACGCTCCTTCAGGTTTTGTCTCTGACTCACATGGACAAGCTCTCTGTGCCTAATCTTACTCCATCTGTTAAAGCACCCCCATGTGTCTGATTTTGTCATAGGTGTCAGGGGCTTAGAATCAGCATAGCATAGCAGATGGAGGGCTAGGCTTGATATCAGGAAGACCTAGGTTCAAATTCTACTTTTGATGCTTATTAGGTGTGTCATCCTGGCTAAATTGCTTTGTGTTTCAGGCAACTTCTTTAGGACTTCTCTCCCAAACTGTGTATTTGTATTATAGCTTGGCCTGTGCTGGTGAATGGTTAACAACTGACTAGGGTTGGGGGATAAGGAGGGAATGTGTGCCAGACATACTTTTAACTTTAATCTGAATTAGTAACACTTTCTACCTCACTTTTTTTTTCTTTTTGGAGGGCAGTTGGGATTAAGTGACTTGCCCAAGGTCACATGGCTAGTTTTTTTGTGGGTGTTAAGTGTCTGAGGCCGGATTTGAACTCAGGTACTGCTGACTCCAGGGCCAGTGCTCTATTCACTGCGCCACCTAGCCGCCCCTCTACCTCACTTTTTTAAGTCTAGGTAATCAACAAAGAAATAAATTAAGCCCTGATTTGTTGTGTTTGCTGATTCCCAAAGTGATGATACTCAGACTGAAAAACCTATTTCTATGATCTGGCTCCAGCACACCCCTGTTTGATGCCTCAGGATTTCCTACAGGGCACTACTGAGTATCTTGTTATACCCTAAAGATCATGGCAACCCCTGGAGATTCCCACGCATCCCCTTTGCCACTCTTCTATCAGAATCATCAAACAGCAAAATTCTAAGATGAGCTTCCTGCTGTTTTAGACAGTGTTAGTAGATTTGTCATGTGTCTCTGTGTGTATGTGTGTGTGTTTGTGTGTGTGAGAGAGAGAGAGAGAGAGAGAAGAGAGGGGAGAAAGGAAGGAGGGAGGGAGAGAGAGGAGAGGAGGAGAGGGGGAGAAAGAAGGGGTGGGAGGGGGAAAGAGAGAGCTATTGTCTTTTTTTTTCTTACAATGTCCCCTCTCTAGTTCTGTAGTTAACTTATAGTTATGTTGGTGATTATCATTACCTTCTCCCCTCACTCTGCAGTACATTCAGCTCTGACTAGTCTCTTGGGTTCTATAGGAAAGTCCCTCTTGCATCTTTTCCATTACCTTAATTTAGTTTATAAACTTAGCTCTCACACTAACCTGGAGGGCTCACCTGCCTCCCCACAAACCCTTTGTCTGTTTCTTTCTCTCCTTTCTCTCCTGTGGCCAGGTGCTTTGTGATATCCACCCCTCCTCTTCCTCAACTAGACTATTGCTAAATGATTCCATTCAAGACTCCCCATTCATCTCCCCTTCTGCTTCATAAGTTTTCTGATCCCCATCCTGGGCAAATCCCTGAGGTCACAAGCATGATGCAACCATACACTTCTGGGAAGTTCTGCGGCTTCCAATTGCGGTTCGTGCTGGCTTCACGCTTGATTGGTGTGGGTTGTATACTTTATTTTGAAGACCAAATCTAACCAGTCCAACTATACTTTTGTTATTTGTGAGTATCTAGAGGAAAAATAAATTAAAATGAATTAATATTATGAAAATGGTTTTGCCCTCAGAGATACCTTGAAAGGGTCTCAGGGATCTCCAGACCACAGTTTGAGAGCTACTATTCTAGACAATAGGGAAACTCTGCGCTCAAAGGTGCAGTGATAGCAAAGGCAGGATAAGATCAAGGAATGATGATAAGTTCTGTTTGCAATGAAGAGTAAGAGACATGGAGCAATTTCTGATAAGGCTGGAGAGACAGGTTGGAGCTAGATTTTGGAGGGTCTTGAATATCAGACTAAAGAATTTGTCTTTTTTTTTTTTTGCTTTTTGGAGGGCAATCGAGGTTAAGTGACTTGCCCAAAGTCACACAGCTAGTGAGTTTGTCAAATGTCTGAGGCCAGATTTGAACTCAGGCCCTCCTGACTCCAGGGCCAGTGCTCTATTCACTGTGCCACCTAGCCACCCCAGAATTTGTCTTTTTTTATTTTAAAGCAGCGGGAAGCCTCTGAAATTTTTTGAAAGGGGAGTGACATGTCCAGATCTGTTTCAGAGAAGGCTTATTTTGGCTAAGGCCTAAAGGTTACATTGGAAAGGGTAAGCTATGATGCTAGGAGGGTATAATGATGGCTTATATACTAGAGTGATAGCAATAAAAGTGGAAAGGAGTGGTTTTGAGAGAGCCTTGGTAGGATAAAATTTACAGAACTTGGAAACTGGTTAGATGTGAGTAGTGTGGATATAGGAAGAGTCCAAGGTTACTTCCAAGTTTTGTAACTTGGAGGATCAAGATAAAAAAAATTGGGACAGGTTCCAAGGGGAAGATGATGAATTTTGAATATAATTCATAGTCTTAGAGATGGAAGGGATGTTAGAATGCATCTAATCCAACCAGTGTTGTGTTTGAGGTGATGGTGATGTATCAGAACTGGAAAGAATGAGCTGGATAGATAAAGATTTGGATTTATCATTTCCAGAGAAGTGATTAAGACATGAGATGGTATAAGAGCATGGAGGAAGAAGAAAAGCAAGTGTAGAACTTTGGGGCATGCTTATATTAAAAGGTCAAAGGTTGTAGGAGAGAATAAATGAAAAAGAAAGGAAGTGATTAGATAGAAAAATGAAGAACCCAGGAAAAGTACCTGGATTCCAAGAGAGAGAAGACTAGCAAGAAGGGGAAATAAATGCTACAGAAAAGGTCAAAGGGAATTAGCTATGATTATAAGATCATCTGGTTCCTTTGGGGGAAAAAGTAGCTTCCAGAGAGTGGGTGATGCAAGCCAAATCATTAGGAGTAACATGCACTTAATTTTTATTATCCCCCTGGAAGTTTGGCAATAAAGGGGAAGAAAGAGATAAGGACAATAGCTTGAGCATAGTGATCTAGCCATCACTGCTCCTTAGCTCTGGTCCTGCTTAATCTAGAAACCCAGCATTGTTCAGAGACTTCCTATTCCCTCTCCAGTAGATAATCCAAGGCTATTCTACCCACAGTCTCTAGCTGCTGTCATTTCTGCACCATGAGCTTCCTTCTCCATATAGTACCTTTTCTAGGAACTTCTTCAGCATTCTGCCACTGTATCTCTACTGCTGCGAAAGCTGGAACTTGGAGGTTCCCAAGGGGAAAGCTGATCAAATTATCTTGCTTCTTTCCTTCCCCCCAACCCAGAGACCCAAGTTTACCTCTGTACATACCTCCTTTTATATCTCCAAATCAGTTCTGGTGTTTGTGCCTCTGCTAAGTCTGTGTTTGCTCCTTTTTTTGTTTTGTTTTGGTAAAGAGTATTTCATTTTTTCTAATTACATATAAAGATAGTTTTCAACATTCATTTTTATAAGATTTTGAGTTCCAAAATTTTCTCCTTTTCCCCTCCTCAAGACAGCAAGCAATTTGATATGGGTTATACATACGCAATCATGGAAACATATTTCCACATTAGTCATGTCATGAAAGAAGAAACAGAACAAAAGGAAAAAGCCACAAAAGACCAAAAAAAAGTGAAAATGATATACTTTAATCTACATTCAGATTCCATAGTTCTTTCTCTGGATGTGGGTAGCATTTTCCATCATGAGTCTTTTGGAGTTGCCTTGGATCATTGTATTGGTGGGAAGAGTTAAGTCCATCACAGTTGATCGTTGTACAATGTTGCTGTTACTGTATACAATGTTCTTCTGGTTACGTTCACTTCACTCAGCATTAGTTCATGTCAATCTTTCCAGGCTTTTCTGAAATGCATCTGCTGGTCCCATATTCAGTGTCAGTGGAGATGTATATGAAGATATTTTCAGAACCAAAACAATGGTTTCATCCTCCAACCTTGTTAAATTAATCAGTTTCCTCCTGATCTGATCATATACCTTTTACAAATAAGAGACAAATTTTTTTTTGTAGGAGTGAAGTTTGAAAGTATAAATTCCTAATAGATCCAGTTTAATTCAGTTTTCTGACTTCTTCCAGCAGCACTTTCAGGAGTAGGATCACAGAAGGTGAGTATTGATGCTTACTTAGGGCTTGGAATAGCAGTTCAGAATGGGGAAACGGACTTAAAAGTGAGGAAAAACAATATTAAAAGAAATGGCCAAGATTAGGGAGGGATGCTACAAGGATGGAATGGGAGAAAAAGGGAAAGAAATGGAAGGTGATAAAGTTGAAAGACAAGTTTAGGGAGAGTAATAGAGTGGGAGAGAAATGGAAAGATAGGAAATTGTGGTGAAAGTATGGAATTCCAAAGATCATATATGTGACCACCTTGGATAGGCAGGTGGTAGCATGGAGAAATGATGGGACATGAAAAAGTAGGAGAGCTGTGAAGCTAGGGTGTTAGAAGAGCCATCTTTGTGAATACTGATATCACCAAAGACAATATCCAAGGATGAGACAGAGAGAAAGATGGCAAGCCACTGAGGAAGATCAAAAAGTATTGGGAGTTGGCATCTGATAGCAACAAGAACCTAGGATAATTGTCCTGTCCTTCGAAGAAGAGCTGCTTGTTGAAGACTAGTGATAAAATAAGTGTCTGGAAGGGTCAGCAAGAGGCAAAGAGGATGCTGACCTCATTTCCTAGGCTTGTGTGTTAGGGGGAGGGAAGAGAAAGAGAAGAGGTGGGCAGCATATTCCCCCAGAAGCTTTCTGGTAAGATAAGGAAGTGGAGGGAGTATGCTCGGAAAAGACTGAGGGTGAAGAGTTCTATCTTTACCAGAGCAGGGTCTCAATGGAAGTGATAAGCAGAGTGCTTTGTACATATTATCTAATTTAGTCCCCTCTAAATTTTCCAGATGGGTAAAGCATTTCACAAAGAGATTTGGTAATTTGTCCGAGTTTACATATCCAGCAAATGGTTGAGCTTAGACTACCCAGGTCATGTGACTTTGAGCTCATGCTCCTGCTAAACTATGCCACCCACAGCGCGTTTGGTCTGCACTGCACCCTTGGTTTAGGTTTGATATTTGTTTGCATACCACCTCATACTGCTCTATAATTGCCCGTATGTGAAAGTTCTGTGTCCCATAACACAAAATCCTCAGAAACTGGGAGGGGGTTTTAATGCTTCAAACACACCTTCTGGAATACTCTTTCACCTTACCTAGATTCCTCTTGGTTACAGATAAGTACCTACACAAGGTGGACTAGGAAACCCAACACTTTAACATGACTTCTCCACCTACTTTAGTATGAAGTGCCTCATATTACCAGGACATCAAGGACATCAATGGAGTCAGATGTTATATGGGTAAGGTGTTCTTGTATAAATCTCATTTTAATGCAAATAACTTGTTTCACTGGCCTAAGGAGTCTATTAGTGTCAACCAATCTGTTCACTGAGAATTTTCTGGAAAGGTCAATAAATTTGAGGTTAGAGGACCATGGTTTGATTGAGACTGGGACTAAATCAACTTAGAACGTGGAGAGGCTATGTGGCCAGGATCATGTAGCCAGTATGTGTCAAAGGCAGGATTTGAACCCAGACCTTCCTGGCTCATGGCTAACACTCTGTACACTACACAGTAGTGCTGGATTCAATTCTTGTTTTGCTATTTGCTCCCTATAGGCTTCAGTTTCTTTTTTTGTAAAGTAAATGTGTTGGGGAAGGGAGGAGGTTGGTCTTTATCACCTCTATGGCCTCTTCCACCTGTGCTTCTACAATCCTACAAAAATGTTTCTCTTTGAAGTAGAGAAATGAGGAAATGAGTGCTAGTCAATGAAAGTCTTAAAACAGTTAATACCTTTCAATAGCACAGATATACTAATTTCAGTAGTCAAATATATCTATAATTAGACCACTACTGGCCAGAGCTCCTCCTGCCCCCACAACTGTAGGTTAGGATGGTTTATTTTTTTTCCTAAAAGGCCACAAAGCTGTCCCTAGACCTTGTCTGACTCAGGAGACTGAGGATAAAACTGGGCTTCCTGTAGCACAGCTTCCTGGTAGACCCTAGATTTATTAAAGTAGTTTCCTGGTCACCCAAAGACATAAAGGGGCTCATCCACATGGAGCTAAAGTCTTACAGACTAAGCTGATTTCCCAAGACCATATGAGACACTACATGCTTACCTACTGACCAGATGGGTTTGTGTAGGGAGATGAAGGGGTCTGGAGACATTATCTATCCAAGCTAGCAATCAAATTGCTTAATCAGTATTCATTTATTAATCACCTTCTATGTGTTAGGCATTGTGCTAAGTGCTAGGATGCAAAGAAGGGTAAAAGGCAATACTTGCCCTTGAGGAGATAATATTATAATAGAAGAGACAACATGTAAACAACTATATACAGACAAGCTAAATATAGAATAAATAGGAAATAACCAAGAGAGTCGAGGCACTAGAATGAAGAGGGATTTAGAAAGGCTTCCGGTAGAACAATGCTGTCAAAAAAACACATATTAACATGATATTCTATTGTATTTTTATTTATTTCTCTAAGTGTTTCCCAAATACATTTTAACTTGGTCCTAACCACACTTGGGAGTGTTTCCAGGCATGTTTGACACCCATGGGATTTTTGCTGGGATTTAAAAGAAGCTAGAAGTCAGAGATGAAAAGGGAGAACATTCTAGGCATGGGGGACAGCCAGAGAAAATGTCCAAAGCTAAGATGGAATGCTTTGTTCACGGTACAGCAAGGAAACTAGTGTCACTGGATTAAAGAGCATAGATTGTAAGAAGTATGAAGATTGGAAGGGGCAGAGGGAGCAGAAAATGTTATAAAGGGCTTTGACAACTAAACAGGGTATTTTACATCTGATCCTGGAGGTAATAAACAGCTATTGTGGTTTATTAGATAGGGAGATGACATGTTGGACCTGAGCTTTACAAAATCACTTTGGTAAATTACGGAAGATGAACCAGCATGAGGAGAAACTTGTGACAAGCAGATCAAGCAGCAGGCTATTGCAGTAGTCCAAGTTTAAGGACATGAGGGCAGGCTCCAGGGTTGGCAGTACTATCTGAAGAGAGAAGAGAGATGTCACAAAGGTAAAACCAGTAGACCTCGGCAGTATTCTTATTAATTATCCTTTCTATCCTTTGGCTAAGTAAACTTCCTTTTGTTAACTTTTGAATGACCTATAAGCATCTCATTTCATTCCAACACAGAGCATAAATTACTAGGCCTGGAGTCAAATTCATCCATCACATAGTAATTCAGACAAGACAGCATCATGGTTCATGTTGGTTCACATGGTTCACATGGTTGAAGTTTAGGAAAGGCAATGCAAATATGGAGGACAGGATGATTGAGTGGCCAGATTCAGTTCTGTAGCACCCTGTGGCAAGGGTTCATATGGGAATGTATGGGAAGTACTCTCAATAGGATGAAGAGCAGGCCCTAACTTGGACAGAACAGTTAGCTCAGTGGGTGCTGGAGGAAGCTTTCAGAGTTAGGTAAAGAAAGGGCTAGGTCTAGTATTCCCTGGTTGTTGTTGACTGTCTCAAAGAAGTTGGATTGTCAGCAAAATAAGACTGAAAGTAATTGGGCCAGGATATTCAACAACTAGAGACAAAACGTTAGGTTTTTAAGGGCCATTCAGTGATAGCTGAGGGGTAGTTTATAGAGCTTACAACAACGTAAGCAAAAAGGGCCCTGCTGAAGAAAGGGGCAAATGATGGGCCACAGCTGGAACAGACAGGCTAAGGAAAATAAGTATGATGTCCAGCCAAGAGATTTAGCTTCAGTGTGCTAAGATCAGAGTCATGAGACAGGAAAATGGGCACAGAGGTTAGGAGAAAACTTGGAAATATGATTTTAAAAAAGTGCCTTGTTTATCCTATTAGTGGCCCTACAAGGTAGTTTCTTTCATTGGGGGAGCAAGGGGTAGGTAGGCTATAAACCACAAAGATACTAGGAAGGTGTTAAGAAAATTCAAAAAGCAACCAGATGAGTCATTGGGATGGAGGCTGCTCCTTCCACAGGAGAGCTAAGTTTTCTGAACTCTCAGATAACTTACTAATTGAATCAGTTACACACACCATATGGAGACTGCCCTTTTCTAACGAAGATGGGAACTTATATGTTCTATAAAGATAAATTCCAATTGCAACTCACTCCCTAGTGGTTCTTCAAGGCAAGGTGGGAAGTCTTCCCACTATACCACTGCCCCTGTTGCTTGCCTCACAAGTTGGCTATGACCAACTTACTTCAGGGTAATTAGATGCCTACCTTTTTGCCTTCTTGTTGGAACCCCATCTGAATGGAATTGGATTTTTGCTATGGGTCTCCCTCACCACACATCTATACAAGAGAGAGCTGATCAACTGGTAAAATGTGATCAGGACTCCCATGGCCTGAGCGAACACTGCTGTCAGTGGAGACGAGCTTTGGGAATGGCTGACAGAGGCACAGATTCTGATGTCTCACTAGGTGGGCAAAAGGCAATGACACTCTCTTTAGGGGAGCTTTGGAAGAGGCTCCTGAAACCCAGAGTTGATCAGAAAGCAATTGATGGTCATCCTATAGAGCATTGGTAAAACTGTAATAAAAAAATCTACCAACTGGGCAGTAAGGACCTGTTAGTTACATCTAAGCCTAAGGCATTCCCTCTAAAGCTGCTCCCTTTGGGTTATCATCTGAATTACAAAGGGAAGACTATGGAGGGAAGGGGACCATCAGTTCTTGGAAGTCAGTGTCTTTAGAAGTTTTTTTGGCAACCTCTATGCAGGTTATTGTGAATTGAACCAAATGGAAACCATTAGAGCTGTGTGGACCATCTCCTATAGTTAACATCAAACAATATCTGTCTCTGGGGTGGGGGGTTGGGGGGAGAAGCTATTTATTTATTTCTAGTGATGGAGGTGAAGGAAGCTGGAGGAAGCAAGATGACACCTGGTCACTTACTATGGATTACAGTCAGCTAAACAAAGTCATTATGCTCATTACTATACCTGTTACTGACTTCATCAATGTAATAGATCACGGACTCCTGGTGGAAGGTGAATGATATGGGATTATTGACTTCAATTTCTTTTTTCTTTATTCCTGTGACTGAGATTAGTGAGGAATAATTATTTTTTTCACCTACAAAGGAGTCCATTTTATATTCATTGTCCTCCCCCAGGGCTATCTGAACTTTCCCTCATATTGCTACATTCTAAAATTGTAGTTGGCAGAGACCCCAAGAAAGGCTTCCCTTTCTGGGGGCCCTGAGATATAATACTACATTGATGATATGATATTGACTAGAACAAAGACCCTAGATCAGATGGTGGTAGGAAATCAAATCTCAAGAAAATCCAGGGTCAAGCCCTCTCAGTTCAATTTTGGGAAATATATATAGGGAATGGGTAAAACCCAGAAGACTCAAGGCACAATCTGGAATAAGCTACTGCACTCACTCCTACACCATCTAATAAGGAAGCTCATATGCTTGTTTTAATTATATTTTATTTTATTTTCAAAGTTCAAATTTCTCTTTCTCCCATTTTCCTCCCTCTCACCCAAATGAGAAAGAAAGGGAGAAAACACTCCTTATTGCAACCATCTATAGCTAAATAAAACAAAATTTCTTATTGTCCATGTTTAAATAAAAATACGTCTCAATATACTCTCAGAGTTTATCAACTCTTTATCAGGAGGCAGGTAGCATGTTTTATCATGAGTCTTCAGGAATTATGTTGATCATTGTGTTAATCAGAATACCCAAATTTGCATGTATGTTTGTTTGTATAAATTATGACATATTATATAACAATTATCTGGTATTATAAATGTTATATTAAAATTATTTGCCTAATGTAAAAACATAGTATAATATAAATATGATATATGTAATATTTTATGTAGATACAAATATGTAGTTAGTTTTGATCAGCCAAGATCCACCTTCTTATTCTCTACCCTATCCCATGCCCATTGAGAATAAAAGAAAAACAAAATCCATTACACACATTTATAGTCAATCAAAATAAATTTCCACAGTGGCCATATCCTAAAAAAAAAGTGTCATTCTGCATTGAGTCTTTCACTCTTCTATCAGGAGGTAGATAGCATGCCTCACCATCAGTCATTTGGAATCCTTATTGGTCATTTAGAGTTCAGCACAATATGATACATATATTCTTGTTCATCAGTCCCCCAATTTATATAATGGACGTCCTCCTTTCGATGTCCATTTTTTGCAACCTCAAAAAGAGCTACAAAATATTTTTGTGCATCCTTAGAATTTGCTTTGCTTAGGACTAATCACTTCTTAAACTCCCCTCCCTTCTCCCTTTTCCTCCTATTTCCCTGTCAAATGAAATGTTATTTCTGTATACAACTCTGTGTGTGTGTTCCTTCTTTTTACTAGTTCAAATGAGAATGAGGTCCAAGTGTCTGCCACTTTCCCCCACCTCTTCCTCCTTGTTTTTATACTTGTCTACTTGTGCACTCTCATTATGTGAGATAATTGTCCATTCCCCTCCCAATGCATTCTTCTTCTCTCTTTCTATTCTGAAGATCAAGACAGTAGAACTACTCCCAAGCCTTGTCTAATTGAATTCAAACTATGAACCCTGATGATGAAAAAGACCAGAAGGCACACATGTATCATTTTCCCATATTTGAATGTAAGCAATTTATTCGTTGCTCATTCCTGTTTGTAATTTTAAAAAACTTTTGCTTAAAATGTTTTTATGTTTATTTTCACTCTGGTATTTGTACTTCAAAGTTTCTCTTCACAGCTCTGGTTTTTTCATGAGGAATGTTTGGAAGTCTTCACTGGATAAGTTATTCTTGGCTGTAAACTCATATCCTTTGCCTTCTGGAATATCATATTGCAAGTTCTTTGCTTCTTGATAGTGGTGGCTACTAAATCATGTGTGTGATCCATGGTGTGGTTCCTTGGTACTTGAATTCTTTCTTTCTGGCTGCTTGCAGTAATTTGTTTTAACCTGAAAGACCTAGATTTTGCCTTTGATATTCTTGGGATTTTTCATTTTAGGGCTTATTTTAGGAAGTAACTGATGGATTTTTGTCTATTTCAACCTTGTCACTGGTTCCAAGAGATCTAGGAAATTTTCATCTTTCTAGAAATGTGATGTTTAGGCTTTCTATCCTTTTGGTCATGACATCTAGATAGTCCAATGATCCTTAATTGTTTCTCCTCTATCAATTTTCCAAGTCAGGTTTTTCCCATGAGATATTTATATTTTCTTCTATTTTTACAGCCTTCTGACTTTGTTTTAATATTTCTTGTTGCCTCATGGAGTCATTGGTTTTTGTTTGGTTCACCCGAATTTTTAAGGCATTGTTGCTTAGGCAAGGTTTTGTACTTATTGTGCTGTGCTGTAATTCCAATTCCAATTCTTTTTTCCATTGCTCTCATTTCTTTTCCAATTTTTTTCCTCAAGTACTCTCATTCTATTTGTAAAAAAAAATATTTAGCTCTTTTTAAAATCTGATGCATCATCTCTTCTAGGAATTTTGGTTGAGTTTGTGCTCAAGCTATGAGCTTTTTTTCTGTGAGGCAAAGCTTTTAGATGGTTTGGAGTCATTCTTTTCTTCTGTGTCTTAAGCATTCCAGGCACTACAGTAGTTCATTATGGTAGAGTACTTTTTTGTTTGCCATTCTTCCAGCCTACTTCCTGAATTTGGACTTGATGTTAGGGCTAGGCCCTGGCACACTTCTAGAGGTATCAGAAGGTTCTGTGCTGGTCCTGTTGCTACATTCTTGGGGTACTGAGTGCTGTATTATTCTAGGATCTTACAGATAGGCTGGGGAGCTTTCAGCTTTCAGTGTTCCCAAAATTGTCTAATCTAGGGCAAAGTCTGATTGCTCCCTGCTTCCTCACTTCTCTAAGTTTCTGACTTGAGTTTGGGTTTCAGCAAGAGCAGACCATCACTGAACTCTGCCCCATCACTCAACTGAAAAGCTTTGTTGACTCAGAGCTGCAGAAATGTATGTTCCATTTTGGTCTGAGATTCCCAGACTGATGATTTTTTTGTAGGCTTAATTAGAAATTGGAAGCAAGACCCTATTTTGTACCTGAGGTCTAAGCAAAAGAACTTCTGCTGCTGCTTGCTTCTGAGTTTCCTCATTTTTTATGAATAGCCCAGGGCCTCCTTACCTGTAATTCCACCATGGTTCATAGATTCCTTTCTCATTCTACCCTGAATCTGTGACCTGGGACTGAGTAGAGGACTGGAAAGTTTCTAGTTGGCCCCTGTTCCTGTTGCAGTGTCCTAGTATGGGTCTGTGGGTTCCCTAAAGTGGGTCTTTTGCCCTAGTGCTCAGGACTCCCTGTAGTGCTCCTTGTGCAGTGGGCTCTGGTCTGCCATGGGGCAGTATCCACAGACCAAATCAAGCTGGCTAGATAAAGGACTCATCATGACTTTTTCTGAATTTCCCCATCAGCATTTGGTTTGTGGATCTATTAGGAGAAGTTGTTAGAGAAGAGTTTATCACTCTGCTTTCTATCACTCCACCATCTTGGCTCTACCTTCAAAGCTCAGAGATTTATTGGATATTTCAAGCTACCATACTCCCTATCTGGGTATCCTAATAGTTTTTACTTACCAAGTCACATGCAAATATGCCCCTTTTGAGGGGGAAGTAAAATGAGTTATACCCCTGGAAGATCTAAAGCAGACCATCCTAAAGGCTCTCTCCTGTAGGGTCCATGCTTTTGGAGGTCATAGTACTTAAAGGTCGGCATGAATGGACCCTTTAGAAGGTGCCAAGAAATGGACAGAATAAGTTACTGTTAGCTTCCTGGATCTTCAAGTACTGTAAAGTGACCATTCACCACACCACTTTTTTTTTCAGGGGAAGAATTAGCATTTATTTTTTAAATAATATTTTCCCCACAATTACATGTTAAAACAATTTAACATTTGTCTTTTTTTTAAGTTTTAAGTTTCAAATTCTATTCCTCCTTCCCTCTCCCCTCTCTGAGACAGTAAGTAATCCAATAGCACTATAGCACTTTTGAAAGGTGGTTTTTCAATTGTTTCTGGTCTCTAGCTGCTATTGAATAGATGACATACAGTCACACTTCATCCAGAGTTACCTATCATGAACAGAATGATGCGAGACAGCCCCCTTTAGCAAGATGGGTAGGGCACCAGTGTTCTCTGTTATTCAATGGAAATGGTACATTTGAAGTCATGCTTACCCAGGTCTCTCAGGTACTAGTGCCCTTCACAGAAAAGGCTGAGGCTATTCCAGAAACTGAGGCTGCTAGTCTAGACCCTGGAACTCTACTTCTTCCACTAGTCTAATGAATTTCCACCTATAAAGACCTGGTTTTTACAGGATGCTATTTTGCATTTTTAACTGATGGCTTCGTCCACTGTGAGAAAGTCATATACAACTGGACATCAGTGGCCCCTAATTCAATAACAGTCTACTCTAGGGAGTGGGGTGGGGGCAGCACAGAAAGGTAACCCTAGGAGGCAGAGTTGCAGGCTACAAGGTTACCACATGAGAGAGCCTTGAGGGTATGGAATGGAGATCTTCATCTATGATGATTCCTGGGTAAGGACCCTGGAGATGTATGGTCAAGTAGTCTGGAACCTAGAGAAAAGAGGATCAGCGATTCAAAGTTGTACCTTATGCTTTTCAGTGATATGGTTGTTAAACATTTACCACCACACCACTGGTCAAACCCCTCCCATCCCGAACTGGCTAAATGAATATTCTGTAGAATCTAAATTACCAAAAGATATGGAGGAGTATCAGTCAACAGGCTAACAAACTTGCTTTCAGTTACCAAAGGGACACCACCCTCGCTACTGCCTTAGGACTTCTTCCTTAAACAGAGGCATCTCTCTTCTCCAGTGAGACTAGGATTGGGTGTTTCCCTCTGACCCTCAGCTTTGTGACATCATTTATTTAGAGAGCTTTGAAGCTCTCTCTCACTCTCATCCTTTCTTTACACCCCTCCCTCCTGCTGTAGCTGCTGTGTTTAATGGGCCTCAGAATCACTCGGCATCCTGCTTTGAAAAGGGAAATACTTTAGCTCATTAAATTTTTATTCAATTTTCCAGCTAGGAGAGACTACATTCCAATTATACCAGGTGGGGTGATTGAGGGCGGTGAAGTTGGTACTGGACAGAGTGGGAATAGAAGACTCTGTTATGTCTTTCTGTATATACGAATGAAGATAATTCAAGCCTCAGTTGTTACCGGAACTGTGAATGTGTGCGATTTTTATTTCTATATTGTATAAATGCTTTCCTACATTAAAGAAGAATTTATTTCCCAAAAAAGTGGTTCTTCCCTGTCTTTTCTCTTCCTTTTTCCCTTTCTTTCTTCCTTCAATTTTTTTCTCTTTAGAATAACAAGTAAACTGATATTTGAGTTCTTTAATTCATGCATGGAAAGAAGAGTCAATTTCCCTGAAACACTATTTACAATCAGTAGTTAGAGCTGAAAGGGACCTCATGTATAGTTTGCCTACAAAATGTCTCTAAACCAGAGACTTTCTAATAATTTTCTTCCTCTTACACAGAAATTAAATTTATTCATTTAAGAAAGCAGCTAATTTTATATCCCATACACTAATTCTATTCTTCTCCCAAAAAGAATTGTGACCAATAAAATGATAATTCATTATAAATTTTTATTTCAAAATGTAAACATCACTAAACATGCATAACAAGTTAAGACAATGTATTTTACAATTCTGTTAATTTTTCTTTTGCATAGGACATCATTATAATATATAATCTATGTGATACAAAATACATAGAAAGTTACAGCAGAGAACATGTAGACCAGTATGGAACTGTACAATTGTAATACTTTAATGTAGTGATTTGGAAAGTTGATGAAGGAACTTTGGAAGTACTGGTGTGTTGGTTTTTGTTTTTTTTAAATTCAGACAGAAAATGAAAATGTGTGCTTTATGGAAATGGTCTAGGACCCTTGGATTTTGCCCTTGGCTACTTGCAAATAGCTCCCTCAAAGATCACATCAAAAGGGAAAGGACATAACTTGTGTGTGCAGGGATCTGGAGGTGATTCATCCCCTAGTCCCTGTGCATATATACATAAATAAGGCTGTCTGTACACTCACAGAATCAAGATGTGACTCCCCAACCCCAAACCCAGAACCAAGTATAAGTTGTTTAATAGAGACCCTCTTCCTGATTGCTCTACTCCATCAGGCTGGGACTATCTATGCCAATTGATTTTACAAAATCACAGATGAAAATGGGAAGAAAATTCTTTCTCCTCTGCCACACATATGAATACAATCCCACTGACTTATTTGTGACCAAAACCCTTGGTCATAAATACATTTTTTTACTGTACAAGGTGACAGTGACTGAAAGCAAGGAAAATCCAGCTTCTCAAAAGCACCAAAACAAGTAAATTTGTAGACTTTAGTTCCTCACTCCCACCCCAACCCCAGCTAGAGTCTTAGCCTGTGTCATGCCCTGGAAAAAAATGATCCCATTCACTTTCTTTCATAGTGGGACTGAAATGCAGTTCAAGGGCAAGTTGGCTAAGAAGTCTCTCAAGTTCTGAGCAGAAAGGGGCAAAGTTTAATGGGCAGGATTTGAATTCTTCAGGTTTCATCTAGCAAATTTCATTTCCAAATCAGAAAGCAGAGTTCTTCCTATTGTATTTGCTTTCCTGGCATTAACACCTACTCCAAGATGAAATGGAAATGAAAGTGGTATTTGGGCAGATAGGGTGAGAAATCTATGCACACTATATAGACTACTTTCTACAAAGAGGGGTAGAGAAGGATGTCTATTTTTTAATTTTAATTAAAAAATTGTAAAGTCATATTGGAGAGGACAGTAATATGGCCTGATAATTTGGGGTGATAATAGGAAACCTATACAATCTGGTGTTTCTAACTTGAATGGACCCAAGATTCGAATCTCCTGTCAAATAAAACTCTTTATGCTAATATGGAATATAAACAATAATAAAGCAAATCATCTAATAAACCTCAGTTTGTACTCCACAAAATAAATAGCTACCTCTCTCAATTAGGTTATGTTGCCCTTCGATATAGTAGGTTAGATTTCTTAACAGAAACCAGAAGAGAAATCCATTAGAATATCTCCAGGACAAGCCACTAAAATCCAGTGTCAGTGGGTCCCAGTGTCAGGAAAACAATTCATATCAATATATATGTATATATGTACATATGTACATGTAATATACACACAATGCATATACATATATATGTACGATTTAAGTCTTTGGATAGGAAAACATACAGGATGATCTAAGTCAGAGGTGTCAAATATGCAGTCCAGTGATGAACCAGATTAAAATGTAATTGGGAAATATTTAACAAAATAAATTAAAATATAATAGAGCATAGATAACATTAATATATGGTTTCTGAAGTCAACACATCACCCCCTGGATCTTTATGTACAATTTAGTGGTCCCTTTCTTTTCTATTTTTCTATTTGAGTTTGACACCACTGATCTAAGTCATTTCTATCACTTTTCTACTCTTCCTCATTGGTTGCAATGTAACCAAGAAATAAAGGCCTTTTATTTTGACTCTTTGGGACAACTGCCTGGATTCCATGGAAACAAATCAACCAAACTGGCTAGGTGTGAATTTATAGCTCTACCACAACAGTAACTGGCTAGTAGTCTCTCAAAGTTCCATCAATGAGAAGTCACAAAATGCATTACCCACCCTTGTGACAGCATTGCTATAATAGCTGGCACGACTTGTTGCTGTTGTTGGAGATGGAGGGTTTGTTCAAGTGGATAGCATTGAGTGGTGATACTTGCCTTCTGATAATTGCCTCCTGTCTCAGAGTAAAGAGCAGGGAAAAGCCATTGTGAATTGTACCCTTAATTCCCTGTCCCACCCCATACCTTCAAACTTAAGCCTTAGTTTCACAGATGGGGTGGCAAAAACCATTTGTTAGTGGATGCTTAAAGCTATAAAACCAAACTATTTCCACTGCCTCTGCTTACCAGTCGAGATTTTTCCTAAGAACTGGAGAGGGGATCAGATTCTGGCTTCTGATGCATTTGACCAATATCAAGATCCTCACGAGAGAGCAATATATCAAAATGCAGTATCTGTCCCCCATGTTGTTTGGAAGCCTAAAGTCACTCCACTCTGGGAGTTTAAGATTACATTAGAGACTATACGTTGGAGTAATCTGATACTTTGCATTTATATAGCACCTTTCAAAAAGAGGATGGATCTCAAAGCCCTTTATAAAGATGATTGTGTCGATCCATGTTTTCATCTTTATGGCTGTTCAGGATTCAGGAAGCATTCAGGGAATTAGTTTTCCCAGAAGAAAAGACAAATTTTTCTATAGAGTATGTCTAGGGATTTGAGGTGAACTTCAAAGTTTTGGAGGCCTAGTTGGAAAAAATATTTAGATGTGGATCAGCACCACTTTGGTCTGGGAAGGGTCAGTTGAGATTCTTTAAAGCTCTCTTTAAATTCTTCATTCCACCTCACCTTGATGGAGTTTAAATCTCCTGAGGTGTCGATTCTTTTACAATTTTAAGGTGTCTACTTTATAAATACCCAAACCACAGACACCTGAGGTGGTTCCCAAACACAATAAAAGTGAAAGAATTCCAAATGTCTAGAAGACATTTTGGACCAGAAAACAAAACAAAACAAAACATGGCTGTTTGTTTCAGGTAAATTTCCTGTTGTATAAACAAAGGCTTTGCTCTTTTTTTCAACTGAGGCCTGAGTTAATATGGCTTTCTAAATTTTTTTAAATTTCATTCCTTTTTGTTAAAGACATAATACAGGCCACACAAACTGCCTTCTATATCTTACTTCTATAGAAATGGCCTTCTAATGGGAGAATCTTATTTGCCTATAGCCCAAATCTTGTCAATGAGACAAACTTTAAATCTCCCAAGGATTAAGGTGAGACAACGGAAATTAGGCCCTGCAACCTGCCAGCACACAGTAGCTCCATAACTGTCTCAGACATCAACAATAGCCCTGATTGCTTACTTTTAGAGCATTACCCCCATTTCATCAAGTGGAATAAAAAACCACTTTAGGAATGAAGACAGTGAAGACACTGCTGGATTCCTTTTCCAGCAATGGCTAATGCCACCTCATTGTGTTCAGGCTTCCAAGATACAGTAGAATCCTATATTAAGGCAATATTGCCCTTCCATCTAGTGGACAGAACGGCCTTAGATTCAGGTCCTACAATGAAATTAAAACAAAACAAAGTGCTTTCTTTGGGAATAGCAAATCTTCCTTCTCTCCCTTTCCCAGCCCTTATTCCACTCATAAAATAAATTTATTATTCTAAGAGTTCCCTTTACTATTATTTTTTCCTATATAAGCAAATGTGGGATCCGAAAATGCATCTCGGCTATCACAACACGATAATAACCAGGAAAATCACTTATGGGCCCCTCTGTGTATGGCTTTAGAAGCATGTGCACTTGGCACAGAAAAGACAAAACCAAAAAATCTTGAGGCCTTCATCTCCCTCTCTGCTTGCACGTGGGGCTACTTCAGTGACCACCAGAACAAAAGACTTTGGGATAAGTACCCCTAAGTCTGGAATGTGAATTCCTGATATTTGAAATGTATCCAAAACATCAGCTTTCTATGAAAAGCACAGAAACAACTTTGGAAAACACGATAAATTTGCCCTTCAGGGACACCTGACCACAGCCTTTGAGATAACCAGTTGGGTAGAATACACCACGATTTCCCAAGCTTGTCTTTACCTTTTCTACAAGCATATTATATTGCTTCTATTACTGGACCTTTATTTTCAACCAAAAGGTCTAGCCTAAATGAATGAGAATAAACAAAAATGAAGCCAGGTGACAGTTGCAACTATACACACATATATATACACACATATGTGTGTCTATCTATATATTTAAAGACTGGAACAGCTTTGCTTCAACCTGGGTTTAGCCACCCACCACACAACCAAAACAGTGCAAGACATGAACAATGCAACTGTTAAATCCAAGTACCTATTGCACTACTTAGAAACCTCTAACATGTTATTAGCCTATCACAGTTAACATACAGTACAAAATTAGAAACTGGCAAATTGGAACAGTGCAAAGCAGCAAAATGAGAGAGGAATTGAAACTCTTTTGGAATGTGGAGGCATTTGCTTGATGATAAACAGCAGAACAGGGTACTCTGTGTGTGTGTACACACACACACACACACACCTATATATGTTGGTTGGTTGTAATTTCTTTGCTATGCTACACTCTATGACATTTCCATTCCTATAGTAATATGAAATTAAAATGCAAAATAGAAGTCCAAAGAACACCCCACCCCCACTCCCAGTTCAAGAAACTCCCTCTGATCTAACCCAGATGAACCAAAAGGACTTGTTGATAACTCTGGCCATTACGTTTAACTTGGTGGTCATTTCTTCCCAGGCAAAGGTGAAGTGTATTCTGAAAAATAACATAAGTCGACGGTTTCTACAACAGTAGGTGTAACTTTTGAAGAAATCACTTGTCCTGGAGTTGGGAAGAAGGAAAGAAAGGGTGTTGTGAACAGGGAATACAGTCAAGGAAAAGGGATGGTCACCAAAGATCAGTTTTGATTGAGGCTGACCCTAACTGTGGGAAAAGGACCTAGGGATATAAGGATGGGTCCCCCTCTCTCTCCCTCCCCTCCCCCAGCTTAGGACAAGGGAGAAAAATCCCTGTACTGCTTTACACAGTTCCTTGAGGGAAAAGTTGGAGGAGGGGGTGGGGTTTGTAGCTTTTTCTGCCAGCATTTTTGATAGGTCCACTTTACCCATGAAAAAATGTCTCCAAGTCACAATGTTCCAGTCTCTTGCAATAGAATACAAACTGTGCAGTATAATGTGCATGGTTATATGTGTGTATTCTACATACATATACATGGCACACAAGATGCCTGCACACCTGATAAAATACCCCAATAGTTAAAACTTACCCCTTCAAATTCCCTTTTCTTGCAGTGGAAGATGCCTTAGTAGCAGCCATATAGCTGCTTTAAAGAATCAGTGGAGATTTTTGAACCATGGATGAGCTAATAACACTTTTTGACACTTAAAAAATGTAGGCTTTATTTTTCCAGTCAGAGTACATGTTATTATAATAAAAGGTTCCTTTTGCTTTTACCATTCACCACAGTTATGTTGCAAGGGGGTAGAGGAACTTCCTGTGTTGTGCAAGTTCGGTATCTCAGTGGCTTCCATGGGTGCAGTAGGTAAGTACCTTAGTAAGACTCCGTGTGGGGGCAGGGGAAGAGAGGCCAGCAGACGCCTCTTCCACATTCTGCTTCCTCAGCACTTCAAATTTAAAAAAAAAAAAAAAAAAAAAGGAGGGGGAGTTGGTCTCAGCTTTAGCATTTCCTGCTAATTCAGTGGAGAGAGAATTCATAGAGCTGGCCCACTTGGGAGGAAAGGATCCCCAGGGAAAAGAATACTAAAGGAGAGGCTGCCTCTTTGGGGAGGGTGATGCCATCTCTCAGTAGAAGTGGGGAGCCTTAGCATAGCTGTGGCTTTTCTTTCCTTTGCCAATCGGGCGTAAGGCATCACTTTGGGGGAATCTCTGCAAGGCCTTCAACTTGGACCTTGAATGGGGAGAATTTTGTTTTTTGTTTCTGTAATTGGAAGTGGGATCCCATCTTGAAGAAATAACCAGGGTTACAGACTCGGCACTCAGAAGCAATGGGCAGGTGGTTTCGAGGAGGGGTAAGGGAGTGGAGTGGGGGAGGGGTGGAACGGGGAGAGCCGGAAGCAAGACCCTCTAGAGCAGCGCTTTCCTGAACAGGCTATAAGCTCCCAGACCTCTGAGTTTGGTCCTGCACGTTGGTAACATAAACCCAAAGAACGCATTTCCATTATGAAACTGACCAGTCAAGCACTAGCTTCCAGTCCTTGTTTCTTTTATTATTATCAATAGCATTATTATTGTCTGTCTTTTTCCCCAGTGTGTGAAAGAATCTAACAGAAAACTTCTGAGTGCAAATCTATTTACAGAGTAAGGCTGCAGTAAGGGTGTGTCTTCACTGTACTTATTGTGTAACATAAATATCCATCCCTGAGAAAGGGGAAGGGGTGGGGGTTGGGAGGTGGGGGAGAGTTCAACATAGTTGAATTTTAATCACATGGTTTTCTATTGTGCAATTTGTGTTTTTTTTTAATTTTTGTACTTTTTCATTTCTTTCTTTTTTCTTTTTTTTCTTCATTTTTGTTTTTTACAAATCTGCTTTGACACCTGAGGTGAAGAAAAGTTTTGTTGTTGGCTTTTAAAAAATGTTTTTCTCTTTAAAAAAAATATAGGTTAACAAGAAGCATATGGCTATAAAACAAAAGGAATATTTAGGTACAGGAAATGAATTCAATCCGTCCATTGGAAGGTTAGTTCAGCCACCCACAGGAGGAGGCAACAAGTATTTGCCGAGACTGCAAGCTATAACTATTTTTTTTTTCCAAAAAAAATTAAACAGCAACAAGCAAGAGAGCTGTAGACGTGTGCAACAAGTCCGACTCCACAGAGTGCAGCACGGTAGCTTTTGCGGCTGCTCCGGCCAGGGAGATTCAGGGCGAGCTGGCTGGGCTGATGGTGGGGCTGCTGGCGTCCGAGCGGCTGTAGTCACTGACCGATCCCGTCCTGGAACTGCTCCCGCTTCGCCGCTGGAGCATGCTAGGATGGAAGTTGGCGTGGCGGCGAGCGTGTTTGGTCAGGTGGTCACTGCGCATGAAACGCTTCTCACAGATGGGGCAGCTGAATTTCTTCTCCCCTGTGTGGGTGCGGTAGTGCCGGGCGAGCTCGTCTGACCTGGCAAATTTCTTACTGCAGTCCTGCCAGCTGCAGGCAAAGGGTCTCTCGCCTAGAGGAAGGAGAAGATAACACCATGAGCGAACCTTGTGGCTTTCACCCACGTGAAGGAGCATTGAGGCACTGGGGGCGGGGGGGAGGGGAGGGAATGAGGGCTTAAGAGCGAGGTCAGCCCCTCACGACACGGTGATCGAGTCTAGGGGAGGAGATAAAACAATGTCCGGAGCGTCGGAAAGACCCGAGTTTAAATACTGCTGCAGACACCGGCTGTACGACCCTGGGCAAAATCACTTCATCTCTCTTAATGGGGATAATGTTTAAAACTCACTTCACAGGGCTCTTATGAAGATCAAGTTTGATCAAATATGTAAAGCACTCAACAGTGCTATGTAAATACCGTTAATAAAATCAGTACCTGTGCCTTTCATTAAGTAGAGATATGTGAATGCTATATAAATAAAACTCTTGTCTTTTACATCCCTCTCCAAGTTCCTTTTTTGTATCTTTTTGCCCTTTCCTGATGTCTCCTTGCTTCCCCAATACTCACTTCCTTCCCTTCTAACTAGGACACCTTACCCAGGCTTACCCTCCCTAGGTTCCCCTAATCATACCATGTGCACTTATTAAGGAACAGTCCATGCCCTCAAGAGACTTACAATCTTGCCAAGGGAGACAAGAGGTGCGTTTAACGATGGGAAGGGAAGGCACTAGTAAAGAACTGGGAAGACTCAGAAGGTGATGCTTGAACTGAGCTTTGAAGGATATAAATGATTCTAAGGGGATGGAGGTGAATCATGCTTTCAGCAAAACTCTCATTTCCTCAAGGCCCCTATGTCATATTTCCCTTGGGAAGTTCTCAGTTCCTCTAAATCAAACCAAAGGGTCAGTGACTGATAATGGTGAAGTTTGGAACTTCCCAGGGGACTTGAATGTCAAAGGAGGTCCCTTGAACTTGATCTTGGAATTCCAAGGAATGAATCTCAAATAATGGTGGTTTGGTGGAGAAGAGATGGAAAATGAGAGGGATTCTGGGTGCCCCCTTACTACAGCACATAGGCCACCCTACTCACCAGGTACTCTACCAGGCAAAGCTGGGTACTCTTTCATTAACTCTAGCTCTGGAGATGGGGCTTCTAACAGCCATGGGATCTGGGAAGGGGAGAGATGCTCTTACATTAGCCCCTGCTAGAAGAGGAGGCTCAGCAAGGCCTCTGAACACTATCAGCCTGGCAAGCTTTCAGGGGAGTATATTATGACAACTAAAATCCAGCCAAGTACAGTTGGCAGAGGATCACTACCATCCTGCATCTAATGGACCCTCTCTCCACTAATGAAGCAAGCTTGTTAACCAGTCCCAGGTTTTATCTCCATGTGTTAACCAGGCCTTCTGAAGGGGGAAATGATAACGTGAAAGCTCACCTGCTAAGCTGTGGCTAAGATTTCAGCAGGATGCAGCACCCACATCTGTTGTGGTATCAATAAATATGTGTGGGGGGAGAAGTTGGAGAAAGGTGGTAGTGGTGCACATAATCAATCTTGGATCTAGAGCAAAGGCTCTTAACCTTTCTTTGTCCTGGATCCCTTTAGCAGCCCATGGACCCCTTCTCAGAATAAACTTTTTAAAAAAATCATAATTGATGCAAATACTAAATTTCAGTTAGAGGTTAATTAACAAAAATAAACATCAGGTTTTCCCCCCATGCAAGTTCCCAAACCCTCTGAAATCTATTCATGGGCTGCATACAGACTGGCAGACCCCAAGTGAAAAGCATCTAATCTAAAATGACCCCAAAAAGCTTTAGCAAATGTGTAGAACATGGGCAGGGAGCAGAAAGCATAGTGAAAACGTGCAATCTGAGTCCCACTCCCAGCTTTTCTGATCATGGGCAAGACGCTGTACCTTTCTGGGCTTTTCGTATCTGTAAAAGGAAGAAGTTAGATGAGATAACTCATAAGGCTCCTTGCAGCTCTAATATTTTACAAATTAAAATATCAAATAGGCAGCTAAGGGGTCAAAGCGGATAGAGCTTCCTGATCTCATCAGGACAGACCTGAGTTCCAATGCAGCCTCAGACTATTGCTAGCTTTGTGACCCTGGGCAAGTCATTTAACTTTTATCTGCTATATCTGTCAAATGAGCACCTAACCCTCAAGGTTGTTGTGAGGATCAAATGAGCTAATTTGGGGGCAGCACTTTGTCAGTCTTAAAGCTCTTATTTTGAATTGTCCTGTTTTCCTCTCTCCTGCCTTTATATTTGTTATGTCCATCACACTTGTCAAAGGCCATCTCTTCCTGAGCTATGCACTTTGTAAAATTCTTCTGATCAAAATTAGTCTCAATGTAGTTCCTGTAGAGAGGGAAGCTTGGAAGCTTATCATTTTTGTTCATCTATGGTGGTCACTCTACCCGATAATATGGGACCTGGGCCTATGCAAACGAAGTCAGAACCAAGGTTTCTCTTATTTTCATATTAACTAGACTGGTCAACAAGCATTTATTAAGCACCTACTGTGTTGCAGATAATCTATTAGGCAGACACAAATACAAAGAATGCAACAATCTCAGCTCCAGAAAAGCTTGTGTTCTAATGAACATTTTTTACATGTTTTCAAAAGAGAGGGTAAATAAGAAGACGGAGGCCCAGAGGTTAAAAGAGGTCAAGGGCTAGCCAGTTAGTAGCAGAACTAAGATCCATTTCAACCCTCAGTCTTTGATCCTATGAGCAGGGACTACACTCCAGATCCCTGGCCTCCCAAGAATGTGATCTTTCAATCATGCCGCATGGCTCCTTCCTGACATGTGAGTCCTGAATTTTCAATCTGAACACAGGCTCCCAGAAATAGAGCTGTGTACACGTCCTCCCTGAACACCAAGCAGCACTCTGTTCTGGACGGGAGCATCACTTTGCTTTGGCAGGCAGCAGCTCCTGCTGTCAGGGTGAACGTGGGCCTGACGCCAGGGACAAACCTTTGTCTTCTGTTAATGAAGGCGTGGGCCTGTTAAAGCCGCATGCAGCTCGTGTGAAGAAATGGCTTGGCTCTTCTTTGGAAGGGGATGTGGCTTCGTGGTGCAGGTAGTTACATAAATGTTCTCTCTTACTGCCAGTAAAGCTCTCTGTGTGTGTGTGTGTGTGTGTGTGTGTGTGTGTGTGTGTGTGTGAGAGAGAGAGAGAGAGAGAGAGAGAGAGAGAGAGAGAGAGAGAGAGAGAGAGAGAGAGAGAGAGAGAGAGAGAGAGAGAGAGAGAGAGAGAGACTGAGAGACTGATTATACGAACCGATTGCCTAATCTTATCAGGGAACACAGAACACAGCATGGGCTTTTTTTTTTCTTGCTTAAGAGTAAGCAGTGTGAGGGACAGGGTGTCCCTTCCAAAGCTGCTTTCAACACTACTACGAATTTCCTCTGCTCTATCTTCCTGGGCTTGAATCAGAGGGTTGGGAGCTTTAAATGAAGGCAGCATTTAAGATTGGGGTCAAAACAAAATGTTTTTGGACCGAAGCAGCCAGTGGCTGAAACTTGAGAAGCATTAAGGTTAGGTCAGCACTTCCATGGCTACCTGACAAGATTCCAGAGCTGAAGGAGATCAGATCATTAGACTTACTCAGAGAGTCTTACTGAAAGAGGCAAAGGTCATTCCTTAAGACTCTAATGTCTTTGGAGGTGGTGGGTGGGTGAAGAATGAGGGTAAGGAAGAATGTTTATAACATTCCAAAAAAGGAAAAGATTGTTTAAGCATTTAAAAAATGCAACCCACATTGTATATTTTGTTCTGCTAGGACACTTTTGGCACTCAGCAATGTGGGCTAATCATACTTTAAACAAAGTTCGAGATCCTGGGGTGTCCCCTTTGAAAATGTTAACAGCAAAAAAAGCTTTGAGACCTCCCAGGCATTTTGGAAGTCTGGTGCTCAAGGCAGCCACCTGTGCCTTTGATGTGGAAGGGGTAGAAGGGGAGAAAGGGGAACAGGGATCTGGGTTCTAACCCTAGATCATAGCAATAACAGAAATAGAAACCAGGGACAAAATGACCTGCTTGGCCACGCCTTCCTCAAAAGGCTTGGGGCATTTGGCATCATGACCAAGCTGCCCTCCCAAGCTGTGTCTGGCTGGATCCAAGGCCAGATACTGGGTATAGAGCTGGGACAGCTTTCCACTGGGAGTAAAACCAGTTCTATTTACAGAATAGGTGGCCAGCAACAAAATTGTGAAGGGAATCAAATTTTTCTTCATTGTTGCTAGCTCCTTTTTCACCTTTTGCCCTCTCCCAACCCTCTTCCCCCTGGGTTTTCAAATTCTCACACTCTCTTCTTTTCTCCTAGAAGAAGGGAGGAAGAGGGAGCAGAGAAAGGGGAAAGGAAGGAGAGAAAGAGGGAGGGAAGGGGAGAGAGAGAGAGAGAGAGAGAGAGAGAGAGAGAATGAGAATATGCTCTCCCAAAGTCATTCATAATCAAGTATAAATGACTGATCAGGTTTAAAGTATGACTCTCTCCTAGAGATATTTGCATTTTTACCTGGAAAAAGCATTGGTCCATCTTAAGTCCAAGGAAAGAAGTTCTAATTGTGGAATTAAGAACAGGATTTACATCAGGAAGATTTTTTTTTAGGTGGAGCTTACAGTAAATTTGGCTTTATTTTCTGTTACTAACTGTTCTATCAGATACTGTTCTAGAACTATACTTTAGGTATGCCTCAGGCTCTTGTGCTGAGCTGTTGGCAGTAATATGCAGAGAAGATGAAGAATGACCTTCAAAAGACATCAGTAAACCACAGGGCATCAGGCCAACAAGGTTCATTTTGAGCTAGTCAAGTTGCCCAGGGTTGAACATAACAATACACTGGCCCACAGGGGCAGCAAACCCTGAATGTTCCTTTTCCCTCCACAAGTGTCCTCAGAGGAGCAGCAGGTCACAGCAGGAAGAGCAGTAGATTTGGAATAAGAGACTTCCCTCTCACTTGGCCCCAGTCCTGCTCCTCACTGCCCGGGAGACCAGTCACCAAGCCACTCTCTGGGCCTGGTTTTCCTCACCTGTAACATAAGGGAGCTGGACATAACGGAGTCTAAGTTTCCTTCCAACTCTGCATTTGTGATTCTATCCTCCATTATAGACAGTCAGTTCTAGGGGAATCGACGCACTAGGTAGTCTTGGTGTAATGAAAGTCCAGGACCCCTGAGCTTGGGTCCCAGCTGGGCACTTGCTGTGTTACCTTAGTTAATTCAATCAGCCTCCCCAAAGGTCACTTTCCTCCCTCTGTAAAATGGTGGTGGGGATCAATGAGATACAGATAACACCTCTCACAGGTCTTTTTTTTTTAGGAGGTAAATGATTTGTAACTGTAAAATACAAGCAGTTATGATAAAAATGATGGGGATGGGGGGGAGGCAGCTAAGTGACAGAGAATATAGCACCAGCCCTGGAGTCAGGAGGATCTGAGTTCAAATGTCAGCCTCAGATACTCAACACAAAACTAGCCATGTGACCTTGGATAAGTCACTTAACCTCATTTGCCCTGCCTCCTTGCCTCCAAAAATAAAAAACAAAGGAGGAGGATTTCATTATCTCCTGACCTAGGCTTCCCAGAGCTTGCTGCCCTCAAGGCACCGTTCAAATCTTACACATTTAAGACTCAGATCAGATTCTACCACTTCTGTAGTTTCTCCAACTATATCAAGGCAAATTATCTCTTTTTTCCCTTCTTTGAACTCACGTTGCATTTTTAGTATCATACTACTTAGCTGTGGGGAAGCTAGGTGGCATAGCAAATAGAGCACTAGTTCTGGAGTCAGAAGACCCAAGTTCAAATTTGGCCTCAGACACTCACTAGCTATGTTACCCTGGGCAAGTCACTTAAGCCTGCTGGCCTCAGTTTCCTCATCTGTAAAATGAGCTGGAGAAGGAAATGGCAAACTGCTCCAGTATCTTTGCCAAGAAAACCCCAAATGGGGTCACAGAGAGTCAGACACAACTGCAATGACTCAATAGCAACTTAGCTGTTGCTAATGTTGTTTCCATCTCTTAATGTTGCATACATTTTGTTTCCTCATGAAAGTCTTTTAAGGGCAGAGACTATGTATTATATTTTTCCTCCTCTCCCCTTTCCCCCTGCCAAGCGCCAAGCGCCGAGCCCAGAACTGGGTACATTAGAGATGTCTGATGAAAGTCTTCCCATTTATGTTGCACCCCTGGAATACCCCAGTACTCCCTCAGAAGCCCTTCTTCCACCTCCTTCACATTCCCACCAATCAAAATAGACTGTCCATGTCCTGCTCTCTCAGTGCCTTGCTAGATAATCAAATGCTCTTCACTGATGGCTTAATGCATCACCCTAGGCAGATAAACCTTGATGGGAAGGAAGCAATCAGTATATGGCACTGTCCAGAAGGGCAGGTCCATTGGAGACTACTTAACAAAGGGACAAGAGAAAGAGAAAGTCAAACCAAGTCAGGATGAAAGAGGGAAAGGCAGTCAGATTCCAATTTTGTTCTCTCTTGCAAGGCCTCACCTACATTACTGTCCTTTTGTTTTAGATATATAGTTCCTTAGAAGGTGTAACAGCGAGCATCCTGGCACACCCAGGATGGCCTGCCAGAACAGGTTCTTGGATCTTCTCTTCTAAAAGGAAAGCTACTTTTAAGGGGTCAATAATCTACTTTAATTACATTCATTAGTTCAGGGGAAAAGTCAGTACCTTGAATGACAGAGAAAATATAAGCAGAGAAATTAGCATAAAGACCGACAGGGCTCTGATTGCATGAATCAAAGCAATACTGCTATACACTTTACATACACCACTGGATCAATAAACCCTTTACATCTGAACAATCTGGGGGCTCTGAATATGTGGCTATTCAGAATCTCAGCCAGGGAATCACAAGGTCCTTCTCATAAGCAAACCACCAATTCAGAGTATATATACAGTTCTCAGAGCCAGAAGGCATCACAACCATCCCCTGGTGACTCAGTGCCTAATTAGGTTAGTACCAAAAGGTATGAAAGCCTTCCAATGAGCGAGCCTCCCCTAGGCAGGTTTCTCTTTAAGTAAGTTCCTCCCCCAGTGGGCTCTATGTGATTCAGGATGTATCACAGCTGGGCATACAGGCCTATTGATGGGGGGCTGAGGGAATGGGAGGAGATCTTATATCCCATTAACATTACAGAAGAAAGCAAAGCAAAAGTAATTTCTGGTTCCTGGACTGGAATTTCTGGTAAAGAAAGATACTGCATAATGAAATTCTGGACCAATGTAGTGCATCTGGATGATGGTGGACTTCCAGAAAAGCAATTCAAGTCTCATGGTTTCCTTCTCCCTTGAGTTGGCTCAACAGCATGTGTCCTAGCTTTTCTCCCTTGTTCTCCAAGAAAAGAATCCTGCCTAGGATAAATTTAGACTAGAAGGAATATCTTTCCCTTTAAATGGATAGATTAAACTTTGATCCTAGTCGAGAGAGAGTATGGATATAATGAATTAGCCACAGATTAAAGGGATCATCTCCATGGTAACTTGCATTAGGCCTTTAAATATTTTATATTTCTCTGTGGTTTTGTTTCCTTTGATGGCAAATTCCTATAAGGAAGGAACTGAGCAAATTAGTGGAAGCACCAAGGGCAGCAAGAATGGGGGAGTGGAGAAGGAATTGAATGAGGCCAGAAAATAAGAAGCCTGTGGTAGAATCTGGGACTGGTGGTGACCCAGAATTGAGAGAGACCCCAAATGAGCTGATTAAGTGTATTTAGGGATATGGATAAGCACCAGATCTGTGATTACACCAATGTAGGGAACTCCCAGATGGGGAAATCTCTGCCACTACAGGTTTTCACTTTCTCTTCAAAGTTGTCTTAGAGAGTTACCTAAAGCAATAAGAGATGAAATGACTCACTCAGAATCACACATCCTGTTTAATGTCAGAGATGGGAGGCAGGAAGCAGTAGCCGCAGGCCCAGGATCTTCTAGGCCCTCGGCGATCATGGTGAATTGGGTTCAAGTTGTGCTTGACCACTGGGTTCACATCCTTGTGAATTTGGGATTTATCACAAAGAGTAACGAAAAACTAGCTGCTTTCCAAAATAAGGGCATGTTATTTAAAAGAGATTTTAAATCCAATACTGAAGTTACCTGGAAATAAAGTCTATTTAATGAGCTTTTTGTTGTTATTTAGTCTTTTCAATCATGTCTGACTCTTTGTAATACCATTTGGGGTTTTCTTGGCAAGGATACTGGAATAGTTTGCCATTTCCTTCTCTAGTTCATTTTACAGATGAGGAAACTGAGACAAACAGGGTAAAATGACTTGCCCAGGGTCACACAGCTAATAAGTGTCTGAGTCTGGATTTCAGCTGCCCCAATGAGCTTTTAAGTATTGACATTACTTACTACTATATCACTAATTATGTAGTCACTTACTACTAGACCATAAGCTCCTTGAAGACAGAGATAGTGTTCTTTTTCAGCTTTGTATGATTAATATCTAGCACAATGCTGGTCACATTCTAGGTGCCTATCAATGCATGTTGCTTTTGTTGAATAGATCAATGCATTTCTTGTCTATTAAAGGAGAAAGTTAGGCAAGAAACTCTCAGAGCAAAACAGCATCGCTCTCCATGGTTTCAGAAACTGTTACAGAAACCTCGCCCTAGTGATTCAAATTAATAGGCTTTCATCTTATCACTATCTTGCTTTGATTTGTGACTACTGGGTTTCGACATGTTTTCAGCTCACAGCCTCAAGACTTATTCTCCAGGGAGGTTCTATTTATATGCTGGCCTCTCCAGGGACAGCTTAATGGTGGGATGACTGACCACAAGGCTGAAAAGATTCAGTTCAGAGAGAAAAATATGACTTGTCATGTGCAGGCATTGTATTTTATCATGGAAAATGGCTAATTTCTTTAAATGACATTTTGCAACATACTTCTTTACATGAAAAAGAGACACAGCATACACATACTAGAAGTACACTGTAAGGCTGCCTAGCCCAGAGGACTGTGTTGGAGGTAATATGGCCTAAAAGTAAGGTCCCTTTAATGCCTCCATAACTCAAGTCTCTGAGATGGAGTCTGATTCCTTATCAGAATCCCACTCAATGATACATATTTATAGCAAGGTTCTACTGCATTTGGGTACATGTGTATATGCTGATTAATAATAAATAACAGTCCAATATTAAGCCTTGAGAAGCTGCCTAACGTTCAAACCAAAACACCAGAAAAGAAGCCCATGAGATACATATATGCGTACATACTTGTCTTTTTGTGAATGTCTGTGTACATATATATGCATATATATATATATATATATAATATATCCACACACATACACACATATATATGGGAATATATTAATATGTATATATGTACACACATGCAGATATACACATATGTCTACACAAACACACGTGCACTCCACAGAGTAAATGTATTAAGAGTTCTCTTGAAATGGAAACTTACTCTGTTTCTGGTTTTTATTGAGCAATAAATATATATTGGTCCCTCAGGCAAGTGTCAAACATTAGCCCATTGTTAAACTTTAGCCATAACTACTATTACAATTATGTGTGTGTATACAGATGTGCATTGGCATTTTGTTACATAAACTACCCACCACTCTTTCTAGATGAGGCAGGATTTGGCTTAGTTGCAAAGAATCAAATATGCGGTTCCTAAGCTGGATTTGCAGCCCTTAGGCTGAATGCCCTTAAGTTTTCCTTCAATCCACCATATTTCCTGGTTTGAGAGTAGCAAAAGACTCAATCACAGATTATAGAGTCGACATGATACAGAAATAGAGATGGGCTTGATTATCTTACCATGGGTTTACGCTGGGACACACAAAACAAACACAGAAGGGAATGGGAAGGAAATAGCCAAACCACCCTTGCCAAGCTGCTGTTAGACTTTCAAGAGTCCAACCTGACCATTGGCTTCCATATTCTACTTCTCACCCCACTATGAAATTCTAATTTGACAATAGCATTGAATGCACCATGAACCTTGCCTAAATATCCCTCCTTACCAACTCAGATAGCAACAGAAGCCCCAAAGCTCATCTATGGAGCAAAGATGATCACTTGAAGTCCCAGGTTGTGTTCTTCTGCCCCTGCACCTTAGCTAACAAAGTCTCCCATCCACACCTATCTACTATAAAAATAATAATACACAACAGTAATGGTAATACCACAAAATCTTATTTCCTAGAGTTGTTGTAAAGATCCAATGAGATGATATTTCTAAAGCACTTAACAAAGTTCCTGGCATGTAGTTGGTGCTTAATTAATGTTTCCTTCCTTCCTTCTGATACATATGTGCATATATGAGAGGGGTCCTTCTTTCTTTTCTTCCTTTCTTTCCCACAGCTGGTAGAGGTCAAGAGACAGGACTCCAAAAGATGGGAACCAAATTAAGTGGAATGTAACTTACTTACTACTAGGTCTGTATCCCAAAGAGATCCTGACAAAAGGAAAAAGACCTATTTGTACAAAAATATTTATAGCATCCCTTTTTGTTGGTGGCTACGGATTAGAAATTGAGGAAATATCAATCAATTAGAGAATTGCAAAACAAACTGTGATATATGATTGTGATGGAATATTATTGTGCTTATAAGAAATGACAGACATTAAGATTTCACAAAAACCTGGTCAGACTTAGATGAACTGATGCAAAGTGAAATGAGCAGATCCAGGAGAACATTGTACACAGTAACAGCAGTATTGTAGGATGAAGAATTATGAATGACAGATATTCTCAGAGATGCAGTTATCTAAGACAATCCCAAAGGGTTCATGATGAAACATGCTATCTACCTCCAGAGAAAGAATTGGTGTTGTCTGAGTAGAGACTGAAACATACGATTTTGTTGTTGTTGTTTGAGTCCTCTTGTACAAAATGAATAATAGGGAATTTTTTACATGATTGCATATATATAATCTATAGTGGATTGCTTATTCTCTCAGGGAAGGGGAAAGGGGAGGGAGGGTGGGACTAACAGAATTTTGAACTCAAAAATTTTTAATGTTAAAAATTGTTTTAATATATATTTGGTGAAAAATAAAATATTATTAAATTTATAAATATACATATAAATATGTTTACATTAAAAAGGGAGAACGTTATGCTTTGTAGCCATAGATTAAAAAGACAAATAACGTGTACAAATGTCTGTATATACACATGTATTTAAAAGTTTTATTACTGTATCGGGTAGCAGAGCCAAATGATTTAAGAAATGAAAAAAAAATACTCATTTTATAATCCTAGCCAAGACTTCATTAGCACTTCTAATATTACCTGACGTAATAAGTAAAATCATTCCATACTCCTTGATAAAAGAAAAAAAAATAGTTACCTTTCAAACTCCCTAAACCAAAAGAACATCTAAGTACAAATAAGTTATTTCCTGATGAGGCTTTCTCTGGAGCCTTTTCTCTGGAGTTGACAGAAGATTAGACAACCTTCTCAATCCAGGCAAAGGCCTGTCCCATCTGACAGCCCCTAAGGGAGAAAGTCCAAAGGAAATGCTACATTAACACTTGGTAAAATGCAAATGTGGCTTTTCTAGATAAAAACAAAGTAGATGGTAAGAGGAAGAAGGGTAAATTGAGGCCACCCAGGCCCTGAGAAGCTCATTTGAGGCACAGAGACCACCATCATTTCTCCTATTTTCTTTGTGGGTAAGTACACTCTGATAGAACATACTGGGCAAACTTAAAATTCACATTCCCATGGCCACCTAAGTGAAAACACTTAGGTTTCAGGCTCATCATTTGTACCTTCCATTCATCACAGCAATCAAGAAGCAATTCCAATGCCCTAAGAACCAAGTGCTCCCAAATGAATAAGCTATCACTTGTATATACTAGCACTGAAACCAGCTCTGGGCTAAGTTGGCCATGGTTGTCCTTGGCAACCTTCCACTTTGCCCCTTCCCCAGAGATAATGTCTTCTCCCAGTTATAGAACACTTAAGGCCCAGTGATTAGCTAATGCTAATGCTAACATTAATGCAAGGCATTTCAGAGCTGTTGGCAGACCAGTGAAGGAAAGAGTTTGGGGGAGACAGGCCTCTCAAGTAAACACCTTTTCAATGACCCCATATAGGCTGTATGCTTGGCCAGTGTTTGTGGGACAGCTCTGAATACAGCCAAACGGAGACAGCATTACTTTTCTAGAGTACTCTTATCTACTCTGACTTCACAATTTAATATCCTGACCTCTCCCCCTCCCTCAAAGTGCCTGGTTTTATGACTTATAATTTACATTTAACTTTAACTACCTATGCAGCTAGCTACCTGTTGCAGTGGATAGAGCACTGGGTTTGGAGTCAGGAAGATCTTGAATTAAAATCTGGCCTCAGACACATACTATTCTTTGCCTCAGTTTCTTCAACTGTAAATGGGAATAATAGGATAATATAATTATATAATGAGGATTAAATGAGAGAATATTTGTAAAAAGTACTTAGCACAGTGCCTGGCACATAGTAGGCATTATATAAATTTATTCTCTTCCTCTTTTCCTCCCCATTTCCCTCCTGAGACCTAGCATGAAAGGAGTGACATAGGACAAAGGTGCCTGTAATGCAGGGTTTCTTAACCTTTTTTGCATCACGGATCCTTTGGGCAGTCTGGAGAAGTGTCTGAACCCCTTCTTGGAATAATATTCTTAAATGAATAAAACACATAGGACTATGATGGAAACCAATTATATTGAAACAATTATCAAAAACAATTTTTCCCATCTGAGTTCTGGGTGCCCTAAAATCTATCCACAGACCTTCCCCCCCTCCCGTTGAGAATCATTGTTCTAAAGTGAATTAGAAGAACTTCATTGTCCTCCTTGTACTCTGGTACTAACTACCTGTTAGTTTCATCCTCTAAAAAAGACTCTGGTTTCCTTGAAAAAGAGAAGGTTGGATTGGATGCTCTCCAAGCTCCCTTCCAGGCATATGAGAATCAGCTTTAAAAAGAGGAAGGTATAGAAGATTTATGGCAGTTGGATGGATGCCTTCAAATATCTGAAGGGCCTGTCACATAGAGGAGAGATGAGTTGTTCTTTTTGGCCATGGAGGGGGGGGAGGGTAGAAATATGGTAGGAGTAGTTGGTAGAGTTCGAAAACAGTCCAATTTAATCTTAATGAAAAAAAGAAAAACATTAGAAATTAGAGCAAATGAAAAGGTGCATTAGTCTCCCTCTTATCCAGTATGTTAGAAAGGGACATACTGAAGACATCTAAAGTCTTGTGATGTGATAATTGGATGATCTGGCTCCTAGGGAAATTACAGTTTACCTCTTTTTTTTTTTTTTTTTTTGCTTTTTTTGGAGGGCAATTGGGATTAAGTGACTTGCCCAAGGTTACACAGCTAGTTTTTGTGTCAGAGTCACATTTGAACTCAGGTCCTCCTGACTCCAGGGCCGGTGCTCTATTCACTGTGCCATCTAGCTACCAAGATTACAGTTTAAAGCTGTGTATGGTAATAGTGAGTGTCAAGCTTTGAAAATGGAAAGACTTCATAGAGAGGTCATCTCAAAGAATCCAGAAAAATGCAGTGATTCTACCATCCTGTACTTTCCTCCCCTCTGCACACTCTGGGATCCAGAAAACTGTGCTCCTTGGCCAAAATACTCCATCTCCTGAGTGCATTTCCAATGGCTGTGCCCTCATGCCTGGAATCATCTGCCTCCTCTTCTCCTTTTCCTGGCTTCCTTCATCTCATTTTAATCCCACTTTGCACAAGAGTACTTTCAAGATCCCCCTCAATGCTTATGTAGCCTGCTCTTCTGAGATAACCTCCAAAGTGTTTAGGTTAAGCAGAGTTATTTGCATGGTGGTCCCCCCCATAAGACTGTCCCTTGAGGGCAGGGGCTGGTGTGTGTGTGTGTGTGTGTGTGTGCGCACGCGCGTGTGTTTTGCCTTTCTTTGTACCTGGCACATAGTAGTTCTTTAATAAATACTTCTTAACACACAGCTAGTCCATGATAGGAATTGGTCAAAAATGAGTCTCCTGACTTCTAGTCACATGGATGCTTTTTACACTACCCAACATTTTTGGTTTGGATATCCATAGATGAGGGAAACCTTGGTAGCTGACACATTTGTCCTTTATATTTCTTAATGCTTATTATATATGCTAGCAAACAATTGTGCTGGGGCCAGTGAGAATCCTCCCCAAATAATCCCAGAAGCCTACCAGCTTTTTTTTTTCATTTTCATCAATGTCTGGCTATTTTTCCAACTCATTGCACAGTCACAGCAAAGCCTGCCACATGTACTGCTAGGGCTCCAATTAGCCCCTTTTCCAGTACTCCTAATCAGGAGTCAGAGGAGAAATAAGAACCAGAAAAAAATGTCCCAGGGGATGTGTTAGGGAGGGAGACAAGAAATAGGAATGATTCCTTTGTAAGGCAACCAAATTTTTTAAAAGTATCATTCTTAGGTCAGACTTTAACAGGCTTCATTTTAGAATGTTCACTGATAAACAGTCTAAAGAACACTGCCATTTGGAAAAGGTCACACTTTAAAAGGTTATGGAAGAGAAATATTCAGCAAAGAATTTAAACAACATCCATCTGGGGTTATAATTACACTGTGTAAGAAACCCTACCCCCCCTTTTTTTTAACCTTTTATATGGAATATTCTTGACATCGACAAAGCTTTTTAATTCACTGTAAAATTATTTACTCTCCAATCATCTAATTGGGTATATGAGAGATATACCCAGAAGGATAATAAACCCACCCATCTAGGCTACCTCCTGGCATTTATTCGATTCAGTGTCATGGGCATTTATTAGCAGGAAACAGGAAGTAGTCCGGTGTCTAGACTTAGGGACTAGAGAAACAACCGAAAGGGAGCTTTGTAAGTCTAATTTAAACGAACACTTTAAGTAATAAATGTGTTCCTGAAATCAGATCTTGTAAATGTGTGAGGGGAGCTGGTTTCTACTTGTATTTCCTGCTACCTTCTGAGCTATCTCCACCTAAACATCTCTCTGGCTGGCACTTCAAACTTAACATGTCTAAAACTGAACTCACCATCTTCCCACCTAAATAGGCCCCTCCCTGTAACTTCTCTCTGCTAATGGCACCACCATCCTTCCAATTTTCTTGGCTTGTTACTTTGGAGTCATCTTTGGCTCTTCCTGCCCTTTACAACTAGCTGCCAAGTCTTATTATTTCTCACTCCACAATATCTCTGGCATACATCCCTTCCTATCCTCTCCCACTGAAATTTCCTTACTAGTACACATGGTGTGGGAGAGCAGAGTTGGAGTCAGGAAAAACCTGCTTTCAAATCCTGACTCTGATGTATGTACTGGATAACCCTGGCCAAACAACCTCTCTGTGACTTAAGAGTTTTTGTTTTGTTTTTTGTCTTTGTTTTTTGGAGAGGGGGAAAGGCAGGGCAATTGGGGTTAAGTGACTTGCCCAAGGTCACGCTGCTAGTAAGTGTTAAGTGTCTGAGGCCAGATTTGAACTCAGGTCCCCTTGACTCCAGGACCAGTGCTCTATTCACTGCACCACTTAGCTGCTCCTTAGTTTATTTATCTGTAAAATTATGATAATACACTACCTCACAGGTCTGCTACAAAGAAAACATTTTTAGAGGGGGGTAGGTGGTGCAGTGAATAGAGTACTGGCGCTAGAGTCAGGAGGACCCGAATTCAAATTGGCCTCAGACACTTAACACTAGCCATGTGACTTTGGGCAAGTCACTTAACCCCAATTGCTCTGCCCTCCCCCCTCAAGAAAAAAAGCAAAGAAAACATTTTTAAACTTTATGGCATTGAAGAAATGAGTTTATTGTTATTATTATTATTATTATATCGTTTAAATAATTACAATACTTTCCTAAGTGGGCTTCCCATCTCCTGTCTATTCCTTCTTTTATTCATCCTTCTTCCTACCAAATTCTTTGATCTGATCATGTTACTCAAAACCTCAAAAATCTATAGTGGCTCCTTATTGCCTACTGTAAATCTATTGTAGGCAAATACATAAATCTAAATTACTAATGCTGGTGCTTGACACCCTCTTCACAATCTGACTGCCACCTACATCTGCATTCTTTTCTCGCTTTTTCTGGTTCTGCTCTCTGTCCCGTTTTCACCCTGCCGGCTCTCTCTCTCTCTACACTACTCTACGTGCCAGAAATGCCCTCCCCATTTCACCCCACCCCCCATCTCTGGGGAAGTTCTCTTCCGTGGGCATCAACTCCATTCCCACACAGCTTCTCCCTCTAAGTCTTCTCTATCTCCTCAACTCCCATCTCTTCCTCAGTAAAAAGCAGTCTTTGCCTCCTCGAATTCTCACAGCTGTTTCCCCGGACTTCTCCTCTGACTTCATCCCACTCTCCCTTGGATTATAGCTATTTGTGTACGTGCCCTCCCTCCCATTAAGTTGTAGCTCCCTTGTGAGTGGGGCCTGGATCGTATCTATCTTTGAATCCCCAGCTGTAGCTCGATGCCTCACATGTAAGAGGCACTTAATAATGTTGGTTGAATTGGATTGGACTGAACAGTGCTTTTAACTTTTCAAAGCACTCTACCATCTATTATCTCACTTTACGGTTGCCACAGCCATCCACATTACAGGGTATTATCCCCATCTGATACGCAGTTAGGAGTGGTTCTCCCTCCTTTCCCCCCACCTCTTCCCCCCTGTGGCACAGGTGCCTGCTGGGGAAGCGCATGGGTTCTGCCCCTCCCAGCTGCCCCTCCTCCACACTCTATCCAGTTTTTTTTTCTATTGCTTTCCAAGGCCTTTCCCCAAAGGAAGACAGGGAATATGGAGACATGTGCAGAGGGGCAGAAACAAACCTCCAAACCCCAAGAATCAGTGAGAGATGCTGAGGAAGAAGGAAACATCCCACCTGGGAGTTGGGAGACAAGTGGGCATGTGGGAAAATACATCCTGCTTCGTTCAGGCTGGGAAAATAGAGACTTTTATTAAAGTCAAGGCAAGGAGAAGGCAGTTAGATCCCACAAGCACCAGAAGAGGTCCTTTGTTCTTGGATGGGATTACCAGATCCAGAAGAAAGAACAGAAAGTTTCAAGTAACTCACGGGCATTCTGATCCTGATGATCTCATTCTGAAAAGCTATATGGATGGTACTTCCATTTTAATCTCTCTAACATCCATGTGCTCAGGAGCTAGCACTGTCTCTTGGGGAAGATAGCAAACAGTGGGAAGCTACAACATCAGTGAAGAGACATGCTAATGTGAATATGGGAACCATAGGCTAGAGATGCCCAGGAGCAGACAGCATGAGCATCTGTTGCAAGCAAGCCAAATGGCAGTGAGATGGAGAAAATACCAGCCAGAAAATATAGGGCAGTGGAGTAGATAGGGAAGGAAAGAGATCTGTGCAGCAGGAGGCCAAGTCAGTGAAGCTATGAAGCAGGCCCCAACCAACCAAGGTCCAACAAGGCAAAGGGCCCTAAGGTGAAGAACAAACACAGATCTTGCTCCTTGCTTGAGCTTCATGCTGCTAGGTAGCTCAGTGGATGGAGTGCCCAACTTAGAGCCAGGAAGACTCATCTTCCTGAGTTCAAATCCCACCTCAAACACTAACTAGCTGTGTGGCCCTGGGCAAGTCACTTAACGTGGTTTGCCTCAGTTTCCTCATCTGTAAAATGAGCTGGAGAAAGAAATGGCAAGCCACTCCAGTATCTTTGCCATGAAAACCCTGCCATGAAAACCCTAAGTGGGGTCACAAAGAGTAGAACATGACTGAAAAACAACTGAATAACAACATGCTGTAGATCCTTGAGATGGAATGGCACCCCAGAAAAAAAGAGGTCCTACTAATTCCCTAGTGAACCTCAGATATTTTTCTCCTTGTTGGGAAAGAGTGGGGAACCAAGGATAGTAGCAATAAGAGTGCTAAACTTGGAGTTGAGAGATATGGGTGAATTGTGTCTTAGATAACTACTATCATCACAGGGAAGTAACTTCTATCCTAGAGATATATGCTAAAAATGTGTCATCATGAGAGTTACTTCCTTATTTCTCAGAAAGTGAGGCAGTTAAGTGGTACAGTCAATAAAGAGTGCTGAATTTTTAATCAGGAAGACCTAAATCCAAATCTAACCTCAGACACTTAAGTTGTGTGACCCATGGGCAAGTCCCCTAACCTCTATCTGCCTCCGTTTCCTCACCTGTAAAATAATAATAATAATAAATAATACCTACTTCTCAGCACGTTTTTTTCAGGATAAAATAAGACCATATTTGTCAAGCACTTTAGAGACCTTCAAGCTCCATGTAAATACTGGCTATTATTAAAATGTGACCTGATTTCAGTGGTCTGACTCCATGTCTCTGGATGCTGAATCATACAAATTGAAAATGGAAAAAGATGTGCAAGTATGTGGAAGCAGTTCCACCTGGGGATACTGTTGTCAGCTACGACTCACAAAGAATTCTGCACTTCTTTGCATCCTCGTGGGAGATGAAATGAAAGGAAAACACACTATGAATGTGATCTCTTTAGGTGCCTGCAAGCATCTGCATTAGGGAAGGGTGTATACTTCAGTGAAAAATCCTATTTTCATGCCTCATGCTGTCAAGGAAAATATGAGGAAATCCTTCATTTTCATCTTATCTTAATAGAACCTCTTTATATTGAGAGAAGATGGCTGAGTTGGCAAATCATTGAAACTCTTTGGACCATTTACAAATGGGCAATCACTAGCACTGATGCCAGTGAAGTAGAACCCAAGGCAAAGGCAAATGGCACTCTCCCCTTTTCTGTCATTTATCCCTCTTTCTGACATGTTTTTTTTTCTGTCTTCTTTCTCTGTTCCATTCCATTTTTTCCTTTCAATGCTTCTCTTTCTCTCAGGCCTATTGGTGGCACCTTGGGCCACTTGGTTTTGCTGGTGGTACTTGGTAAAGAGGACACCAATCCTTCCTCTGAGGTATATAAGTTTTATTTTTCATTGCAACAAATTAAATATGGTATGATGGATTGACAAGCACTATGGCAGAGTAGACAGACAGAGAGCCAGTCTGAGAGTCAGGAAGACCCAGATTCAAATCCCACCTCTGTAATGTGCTAGTTGTGGGACTATGTCCAAGTATGCCAGACAATTCACCTAGACTCTTATTTATAAGTTGGGAATCTGCAGAGTTGGAGAATTCCCTTTACCAGGGATCTGAGCTATCTAGAGCTTTCTCAGCTACATAAGTAGATTAGAACTGAGTTTTTGGACTTGTCTGTGGTTTCTTAGGCATCCCAATTCACTGACATGAAAACTCCCTCCATTTGGGTCAAGGGAATTTGTGATGAAGTATGACTTCGTATTAAAGGATCATAGATCTAGACCTGGAAGGGTTCTAGTCCAACCCTTCCCCTTTTACATATGGAGAAACTGAGGCCCAAGGATGTTGGGTGGCTTGACCAAGGTCAGATAGGTAGTAAGCACTGGAGGTAGGATTTGAACTTAGGACCTCAGATTCCAGAACCAGTTCCTTTTTCTATTGTACCATGCTTCTTTTTTTCCCCTGGGGCTTTGATGACTGCAAACTCATTAAGGTGTCACTATTCCCAGAGCCATGTCAAGTGGTTCATCTTCATTCATTCTTCTTTCATAGTCTGTGCAGATCCACCACTGTTTCAAACCAAAAACCCACAATGGCTCCCTATTACCTAACCTTTAAAATCTAAATTCTGTTAGACTTTCAGTTGCTATTCATTATCCTCAACCCCTTCACTAAACCCCCAAGCCAATTATTCAAATTCACTTGTTTCTCTATGCACCTTCCTTCAATAAAACGAATGTGCTTCCCTTTTGCCCCAATAATCAACCCCCTGCTGCCACCCCCCCAACACAATTCTACCTTTGTTTTTTTCCAGACAAACCCAAATTCTCTTCTAAATATGTATATTCAATTTATCTTTCAAACCAACTCAACTTACACACTCCAGAAAGTCTTCCTGGACTCACATCACATAATTTGGATTACTCCTTTATTCACTGTCTCTTTGGTATGTGTTTACTGCCTTTCAGCTCTTTCATATTCCACTTACTTGTATGTTGCCTTGTATTGTTCTAAAATGATTTTGTGTTGATTTATTTTCTTTCTAAGAAAACTAGACAAGAATGTGGAAGCTGGTGAAATTTACCTTGACCCTTTACTACCCACTTTATCTCACAGAGAACTAGGCTGGTACTAATCCCGCATAGCTGGGGTTCTTAAACTTAAATGCAGGTGTCTGTGGATAGATGTCAGAGGACTGTGGATTCAGACGAAAAAAAGAATTACATCTTTATTTTCACTAATCTCAAAGTAGAATGAAGCATTTACTCTTGAAAATACTATTCTGAGAAGGAGTCTATAGCATACCATTCTGCCAGAGGAGCCCATGACATAAAAAAGACTCAGACCTCTAACTTAGGCCTTGCTTCCAAATGCCAGTCAACTAATCCCTACTAATGCTTTTGCTGATAATAGCTTTAACTGCTATAAGCTCTCAGGAGTATTTGCATTTTAATAAGTGTCTCAAATATGAAAAACACAACCCAAAAGAACAAATCACAAATGGTGGGATTCCAGGAACCATACATAGATAGTGGGTACATATTTTTGGACAGGGACCCAATTTGGTATCTTTCAAATTACATACTCCATACATGGTCACCTATTCCTGGGACCCTCTCTGCTCCCCAACTGGGCTATAAAGGCCCCTAAAACAGTGGTTCTTAACCTTCCTAATGCCGGGACCCTTTAATAGTAGTATGTGGGCAGGTCTGCACGTGGGCAGACCTGCCTCAAGACCGATAGAGGAGGTTCCTAAGACCATCAGAAATATGTGTTTTCTGATGGTCTTAGGCGACCCCTGTGACCCCTGTGACAGGGTCATTCGACCCCAAAGGGGTTCTGACCCACAGGTTGGGAACCTCTGCCCTAAAATAAAGAACCAGTCTTCTCTTTCCTCTCTATGTCCCGATTGGACCTTTTTGGATCCTCAGGATGCAGTGGGCACTCAGTAAAAACTAAGGAAATAAATTAACTAAGAAAAAAAAGTACTTTTCTATAAAAATATTGCCCAATTCTGATGAATAGAGATAGCCTGCTCTTTCTTAAGGCACTTTAAGATGCTTGGTGATGGTTTTCCAAGAGACTCTGACTAAACCAATTATTTCATCACAGCGTGGGAGTTAATAGAGTGACGAGCCCAAGCTGGTGAAAAGGTTGAAAAGTGTCAGAGTAGAGGCATACTTTAAAAAGTGAAGGATGAAGCGTTAGAATCACGTGAGGATGATTTTTTTTTTTTACAAGACAAATGGACTAGTTGGACGACACCACAGAAGGGGAATGAGCTTCACTAAATTTTTTTCTTTTGTTGTGATTTTTTGTTATTGTTCAGAAGTCCTTGCAAAAAATGTCCAGGGTGAAGAGTTAGAATTAGGATGAGTCTCTGAGAAAACAAATAGCTAACATTTCTGAGTTTAGTTCATACAGAAAATCTTAGGGCCAGACAATATGTTGCCATACTGATGTGCTCATGGTGCCCAAAACCACTTGATCTCTGATTCATAGGAATTAAAGCTAGAAGAAACCTTAGTGATGATCATCCAGTTCAACCCTTTCATTTTATAGATGAGGAAACTGAGGCAGGGTAATCAAATGACTTGCTTAATACCATTCAGATGACATATAGCAAAGCTGAGATTGGAATTCAAGTTTTCTTACTCCAAAACTAGTGTTCTTTCCACTTCACTAAGCTGCCTCAAAGTCATGAGCCAACCAGCTCAAAAAGAGGGACTGTCATTGCCCCTTCCTAGTCTTTCTTTGAACTCTATGGTCCAGTGACATTGGCCTACTTGTACCTTCCACGTCCATGCATTTTTGCAAGCTGTCCCCATACCTGAAATGCTCTCCTTCCTCTCCTCTAACCCCTAGCTTCCCTGATTTCCTTCAAGACCCAACTCAAATCCCTTCTTCTGCATGTCTTTCCTGGCCTCTTAGGAGGCTAAGTGATCCAGAGTTCATTTAATCTTCATTCCTAAGACTCTGGTCAAGTTAAAACAGGAGACAAATGAGGGTTATAGGCTTTATCCAGTACATGGTAGGAATTGTCTTATGGTGCCAAGGAAAGTTCTTACCCTCTGAAATAACCCCCAGTACATGAGAGAACGCAAGCTCCCCAAGAATAGGAATAACTTCTTTTTTAATGTTTTTATTCCCAAGCACCTGGAATAGGGTCTGTGCATAATTGGTAATTAATAAAAGCTTGTTGATTAAGTGATGAAAGAGAATAGCCTGGCCATTCTCAGTGGAAAAACAAAGTGGATGAAAAACATAATATCCAGTTTATGGCATGATGCTGGCCTATTAGGAAGCTAAGTGATCCAGAGTTCATTTAAGTCTTGATTCCCAAGACACTGATCAAGTTAAAACAGGAGGCTATAAAACACAATACACACAGCTTGGCTAAGTACTGTGGACAAATAATGATCAAGTGCCAGAAATGAGTAGAAGAAGCTGGAAAAGGATTATACTTTGGAAATTATGCAACATTTTCAACATCAGTGGTCTCCTATTGCTACTTACTGTATTACTGCGAATCAGAATACACTGGTCTAAAAATAATTTTAATTACAAAACTCAAAGGACACAGGGGCAGCTATGTGGTGCAGTGAATAGAGCACTGGCCCTGGAAACAAGAGGACCTGAGTTCAAATCCGACCTCAGACACTTAACACTTAATAGCCATGTGACCTTGGGCAAGTCACTTAACCCCAATTGCCCTGCCTTCCCCCCTCCAAAAAGCAAAAAACAAAACCAAAAAACCTCAAAGGACAATGGAAAGACACACTAGGGCATAGACATAATGTTAACAACAATGACTTGTGGGTAAGAAGCAGCATAAAAGATATCACTGGGACATGTATGAGTGAACTTGAGGAGAATCAGTTATGCATAAGAATGTAAGACAACAGGCCGATAAACTAAATGACATATTGGTGCCCTTGAGATAGTAGGTTAATAAGAAGACCTCTAACACACTAATAAATAGACACTCTTTGGAAGTTGCTGGGAAAATGGGAAGGATTTGTACAGAATAAAAAGTCATAAATGAATTGGGATTTATGCAAAACGCAAGGGTACACATACCCAAGAGATCATGACTCCAACAAAGTAAAAGGGGGCTTTGCAAGATTGTAGGATTCATCTTATTGAGATCAAATCCAGCCTCAGAAACTTACTAGTTGTGTGACCCTGGGTAAGTCAATTAACCCTGTTTGCCTCAGTTTCCTCATCTCTCAAATGAGCTGAAGAAGGAAATGGTGAACCACTCTAGTATCTATGCCAAGAAAATCCCAAATGGGGTCACAAAAAGTCGGACACAACTGGAAAAAAATGACTGGGCAGCGATATGGATTGAAGGAGTTAACGTGAACATGCTTTGAAAAACTAAAGAACTGTACAAATGAAAATTATTATTATTAATTTCTCTTACTATTCCCCTTCTCTTCTGCCCATTCTTTGGTTGATCTGTCCTTACCTGCTGCTACCTCCAAAGAATGTATTTTAGGACTTGATTTGTCCATTTGACAGAATACAAACTCATGCAATCTAATGAGCAAGGCACTATTCTAGGCACAGGGATACAAGTACAAATAGAAAAATAGTCTCTGCCTTCAAGGAGCTTATATTCTATTGAAATCAGTGATGATTACTGTAATCTCCTATGTCTATGTGACAACTTGAGACAAAAGGAAGAAGAAAAATTGACAACAGATAAACTTACTTTTCCCAGAGCCCTGAAACCTTCAGGGGCATTCCCCAACCATAAGGCATGGGTTAAAGCATACATTTGGAAATGAGTCTGGGTGACAGGCAGAGTAGTATCCCAGCTGTTCTACCCGAAAGCTGAAAAGAACTCATAGGCTATCCCCAGACACTGGCTAATTGAGGTCTGCTTTGTTTGTACTGTAGTGTAAAGCACATTTTGACTTCACCAAGCCAAAGAAACCAAGTCCCAATCCAGCGTCTGCCCACTTGCAAGACTTGGAAGTCTCTATGTTTCTACCAGAGCAGAAAGAGCTTTTTCCTGTGTTGAAGTCATACTTAATCCCTAGACAAGGCAGAAAGAGAAGTTTTCCCTAATCCATTGGGTTTAGGGTTAGTTCCTTCAAATGAATCCAGAATGCTCCACTGCCTCATTTAATTTCAAAAACATTGTCATCTTCAGATTGGACCCATTCACATGGAATAATACGACGGTGTCATTGTGAGCTATCATCACATTAGAAATGTCAACTTTCTCTACCTTTCTACCTCTACCTCAAAAAACCTAGCAACACAGGAAAACATATAACTTCCTGTCTTTCTTTGCATTTATTGCCAGGCTATGAGAGTGAATGATTTGCAAAGGGTGGGAGTTGGTAGGCAAGATGACAACTTGATCTACTCTGCACCAGGTAGCATGTCTAAGAATTTTATAATTATTATCTCATTTGACCCTCACAAGATACGTGCAATTATTATTTCCATTTTACAGATGAAGAAACTGAGGCAAACAGGTTAAGTGACTTGTCCAGGGTCACAGATTTGAATTCAGGTCTTCCTGACTCCAGGCTCAGTGCTCTGTGCACTATAGAACCACCTACCTGACCTTCTACATAACCCTTTACAACTAAAAAAGGGATTTTGGTATTGTCAAAAAAAAAAGTTACGCTGAAGCTAACCTGGTGATAAGCTTCTCTAAACTTAGTAGGTAGGTCTTGAATGGAAGGAATATAATACTCCACTATGCCCAACCTCTAAAGCTTTTCTAGCTTGGTAGAATCTTCTAAGAGCTTATACTTCTCTAGCATTAATTTTCAAGATGCAGGCTCCTATCAACCTAAAATCCTAAGGGGAAGCACTCCATATTTGAAAAAAAAATTGCTGAGAAAGCTATAAAATAACTGGGCAGAAATTAAGTATAGGCAAGAATCTTATTCCACACACCACAAGCTCCAAATGGATAGATAGATAAGACCTAAATACACAAGGTTATATCATAAAAACAACTACATGACAACAGGAAATATTCCTTAGATTTATAGTTAAGGAATTTTTAAACAAATAGAAGTCAAAAGTGACTATAAACAAGGAAATATAATTTTGATCACGTAAAATTAAAGCATACATATGGAAGTGGTTATACATATATATTATATATATATATATCTTTACCAATTGTTTCTGATAAAAATCTAATATACAAGAATACAGAAAACTGACATATATATGTATAACTAAGAGGCATTCCTCCACAGATAGGAGGATATAAACTGACTTTTCAAATGAAGGGGGAAAATCCTGCAAATTACTAATAATAAGAGAAATCTGGTTAATATTTCTTTCTGTTCTCATTTAATTATTTTTATGATGTAACCTTTTGTATTTAGATTCTGTTCATTACAATACAAAATTCCAAGGTAGAAGAAGGTATTGAGAAATAATTGAGTTGTTTTTTTTTAAAAAGGCATCAATTAAAAACATTTTGAAAGCGACAGAGTCATCTTAATGTCATAATGAGGAATCAGAATAGAATTTCTGAGGACAAACAGCATTAATATATTTAGGAGAAGGGTTAAGACCAATAATTTGTTGGCACAGGGAACTCCAAGTATAAAACGTCCCTACACCAATGCAGACCTTATAATTTATAACATAATAACTTATAATTTTCGAGTTTATAACTTATAATTATCTTATAATTTTCGAGTGTTACCAGAAGCACTGAAAGATTAAATTACTTGTTCATAATTACAAAGTTAATATGTGCCAAAGGCAGAACTTGACCCGCAGTTTTCCAGAATTCAAAGCCAGCCTTCTGTCCACTATACCATGTTTTCTATCCTTAAAGTCATTATCACCATCATCATCATTACCACTATCACCAACACACCAGAAACTTGATATTCTTTATAAATTAACAACTGACAAATCCCCATACTACAAATAAAGACTGAAATATTCTTGAGAATTCAACAACAACAAAAAAACCATACTGGAACTGCAACATTATTACAAATGAAACTCTTGCCTATAATTGTTTATAGAGCTGTCTGGGCAGTTATGGGCAAAAATTTTGTTTATGACAATGCTTCATCAGCAGGATGGTTTATTGGTTGAATTCTCAAGGATATTTTGGGAGAAGTGGAGGCAGCCAGTGTGATTCCTCTGGCTCCCAATGAAGTGGTTGATAGCCCTCCTAGAAATTAACCTGGCTTGTTAATATTGACCTGGCCAATCAATACCTCTTGGGCAGTACAGATGTGTTCTTAGAGGGAGTAAGTAATTGACAAGTAGCCCAATGAAAAACAGGCTTATTTGAAGTTAAAGTGCCACAAGCAAGAACTAAAGTTCTTAAATGGACCACAGAGAGAGCAAGCACTTTGATGGGGGGTTGGGGTAGAGGGAGGAGAAACAGTAATTACAAACACATACCCCTTCTTCCAGCTCATTTGCCTGGAGAGGTCAAAAGGACCACATGCCAAGAATTTCATAAGTTGTTTTTTTCTTCTTCATTTTTTTTTGCTGAGAGTTGCAAAACACATCCAAAAATTTCCATTCCCAAGGTCACTTTTAAAACAACAATACCAAAATACTGATCATTTCTGCCACTGGAAGTCTCTGGGTATTTTGTTCCCAGGAGACCAATAGCAACCACAGACAAAAGTCCTCTTTGAGTTAACCTGCCACACACACAAAACAAGTTCCTTCCCAATGGGATCTGAGTTTAGAAATAAATCCTTTGCCCTACATGACAAAAGCTTCCAAATATGCACCTGAAAATACAGCCACACAATACAAGTCCTTTCTCAACATGGTATGTAATGTAATAAGTGGTCTCATGCAAGGTGGTGGCTGATACCCTTCAAACAAACAGATCTTCACAACTCCTTTTTCTCTGATTTGAGAAAATCAGCAGCTCTGCCAAAAGAGAAGCCAAGAAAAGTGAACCAAAGCTCCTGAGGAAAAAACTGAAATGACAATAAAGCTGGTAAACATCTCTCAGGACTTCTTTTTCATTCCCAAACTTGAAAATAGGTCTTTTCATTCTGATTTGGAAGTTGAATACTTCATTAGTATTAGTAGACCTGGCAACTTCATACAGAAATACATTTCAATGGAATGTCTTCACAGAGATTTCCTAAAATTCAATGGGCAGGGATGTAATATCTCTTTTCATCATTGAAAAGATGTAAAGGCTTATTTACGTAATGAAACCTCACTGATACAAAGTAATCAAGAGGTCAATCTTTTGTGCAATGGTAAAATGTTTAATTATGGAAAAGCTTTAAGGAAATTTACTCCCAAACTAACCTTATTCAGAATGGGTCGAAACAAAGTTTTTTTAATCAGGTTCTTTTTATATAGATTGGGGGGGGCAGTATTTTTTGATCAATTGATGCTTTTGGTTCTGTGATTTCATGTGTATAGGACACTCTCTACAGGAAAACTCCCTCCACTGATACAGATGGGCAGCTCATCCATAGGCTATTGCTTTACATCCTGCCCTACCTGAAAAGTTAAGTAATTTATGACTTATCCATTGGTATACAGCTAATACAGGTCAGGTGGAAATTCAAGCACAGAGCTTCCTAACTGCAAGGCCAGTCTGATGATGATGATGATGATGATGATAGCATTTGTATAGTGATTTAGGATTTGCAAACACCATTTACATATGGTATCTCATTTGATTATTTCCATTGTGGCTACAATCACCTGGAGCTTTCTTTCTACTGGCATTGCCTTTGAGAAACTTCAATGTCACTGGGAGGTTTTGGTAGAGGTAGAACTTCTTTTTATATTTTGTTTTGATTTTTTATCATTGTTGTCCTTCTCAAGGAATGTTTAACAATAGCTAATAAATTTTATGATTATTCTTTTTTTAATTACCTTATTTGTTTTTTGTTACATTTTTTAGTTTTAAGTTGTTTCTTTCCCTACCTCCTAATTTTGCATCAGAAACGACCAACATTTGACATAGCTATAAGATGTGGAACCAAACAATACATACTCCCATATATCAGTTCTTTTTCTGGAGGTGGACAGCATTTTCCTTCCAAAGTCCTTCATAGTTTATTCAAGTGTTCATATTACTCAGAATAGCTTAGTCACTCACAGTTATTCTTTGAACAATACTGCTGTTACTATATACAATAATATTCTCTTGATTCTGTTTGTTTCCCTCCACAAGTCTTTCCATGTTTCTCTAAAATCAACCTGCTCATCATTTCTTATAGCACAGTGGTATTTCAGTAGATCTGCTTTTTAAACATAATGAGTAGTAGTCACAATAATAGAGATTGCACCTTTTATGTGCATAGCCCTTTACAGCTTTCAAAATGTAAAATTTCCACATATACAGTTCTAATAACAACACTGAGTTAGGCCAAACAGGTATAGATGAGGAGGGATGGCATAGAAAGAAGGTGCAGTAGATTTCTCCAAAGTTATGTAGATTTTGCTGGTTCAATTAAACATTTATTAAGCACCTGCTACATTTTAAGGAACTGTGTTGGGTACTAGGAATCTAAAGACAAAAGCAAAATCTCCCTGCCCCCCAAATAGCTTACATTCTACTAGGGAGATAGCCTTAAACACAAATAAGTACAATATAAAATTAAGGGGACAAAAGAAAGATCAGATAGGGTGTACTAGGAATATTTGAAGGAGGAAGCAGTACTAATAGCTGGGAATATCATAGAAGGCTTCATAGAGAATATGGGACCAGAGGTGAAGGAAGATGGAGGATGGGGGATAGAGACAAGGGACAAATATAAAGGGATGGTCCTACTCAGCTTGCTTCAAGACATAGTGTAAAACCCACCCATTCTAGGAAGCCTCTCTCAGACCCTTCTTCCTCTCCTACCAGCTGCCGATGCCTTTTCCTTTTAGAGTTCCTTCTATCAACTCTCTGTGTCTATGCATGCATGTATATTTGTATGTATTCATGCACACACACACATCATGTTTCTACCTAGTTGGTTACATGTTGTCTCTCCCATTAGGATTTTGGAAAACAGGAAAAAAAGCATTTATTAATGCGCCAGGCATTGTGCTATGAAATTTTACATGTTCTCAAAGTTCTCATTTACAACTCTCAGAGGCAGGTGTGCAGTTTGTGTAGTGTAGACAGGGATTTGAGGGTATGGACTGTATTTTTGTCTCTTTGAATTCCTAGGGCTTATCTAGCATAATACCTGGTACATAGTTCTTAAAAAATGCTTGGTAAGTGACTAACTGGTTCCTGAATCTCCATTTATACTCTTATATTTCCCACATCTACTGGAACTATCAGTTCCAGAGAAGAGACTGATACTCCCCAAAATTAAAGGCACTGTGCTGAAGGCCATAGCATCCTGATTTTCCAGCAAGGTGGTCAACTTGAAACTATAGGACTTGAGTTTGAATCTTTTCTACCTGTCTTAGATTAGAACTTGGGCAAGTCACCTAATTTCTCTGGGTCTCAATTTCCTCATCTGTAAAATTAGATGAGAGGAAGGGGAGTGGACTAAATGTAGACCTTAAGAGGCCTTCCCATCTCTAGAACTATGCTTCTATGAGTGCAACAGTGACCTCAATAAAACTACAGCTCCTATAATTCTGACTTTCTCCATCATCTGCAGCCACCACGCAGAAACCAGAGATCTCCAAAGTGAGGCTCTGTCTTGCCCAATGTCAGATAAGGGGCAACTCTACTCATTCTCAGAAACCTAGCACGCTTCTCTGCAGACCTGTTTGCCCTTGTTCCCAAAGTTGGGAGCCCTATTAATGAATAATGCAAAGATAATTCTCTGATTTAATCACCAAACTTCTCTTTGAATTATAGATGAGTGGAGTGTACCTTTGCTCCTGCAGAACGTAATGTAGGTCACAGATATGAATTCAGGCTCAGATGTGGAGTTTGTGGCCCAGAGAGAGCAGCTTGCCATTGGCCATGGTGGACAATTCTTAGGCTTGGATGAAGGAATTGTTCTAACCACAAGAACCTAATCATGCATGCATAGCGTATGTGTGCATATCACATAATTCACCTGGTACTTGTCAGACCTATATGTTTTATAGAAAAATCTCAGTTCTCCAGAAGATGTTTATTTTGTTATAGGCTAAATTTGTTTATATCTCCAGGCAGTTCTGTAGATACAAAACTAAAGGATTTCAAATATTTACTTCTGACCCCTCAGCCGTGTGTGTGGGGGGCGGAGGGGAGTTGGACCTCTGGACTTCTGATTCCATCCTAGTGTGGAAGTTCCCACCACCAATCAGCAGCTCTTTTCTAACTTATATTTAAATATCTGATAGCTACTTTCCTTTCATAATTTTGTGTACCTGACTTATGATTTTATTAGTATAAGGAAACTCCTAATAGAGGGTAACTCCCTCTAGTAATGGAGGCTGGCACCTATTCTGTAACTCAGTGTATTGTTTGCATAGGGCACTAAGAGGCTAAGTGACTTAACCAGGGTGACTCAGACAGTAAGAGTAAGAGGTAAGATTTGAATCTAAGATTTCTGGAGCCCAATGACACTTACCACATCTCTCTCTCTCTCTCTCTCTCTCTCTCTCTCTCTCTCTCTCTCTCTCTCTTTCTCTCTCTCTCTCTCTCTGTCTCTCTCCCCTCTCTTCTCTGTCTCTCCAGGTTGGCACTCTATCCAAACACTATACCACACTGCCTCTCAGTTATTGAAAATAATTAAAATAGGAACCTACCAAATGGCCTTCTTTATTTCCCTTCCTTCACCCCCCAGCCTCATCTCTCCTGGCAACTGCTACCACTAATCTTGTTCCACTTATTGAAGTATTCCTGGGCTCCCTGCCTCCCCACAATGAGGTGGTATCCCTTCATTTAAAAAAATCAGAAGTCTCCAGAGTTCTCACTTGTATTAATTTATCATAAAGATGTAATTCAAGAGTGATTTTCCTGTTTTTGTTCCTAATACACTGTGGTTCTTGCCTGGTGTGATAACAAATTGTTAGTTACTTCCAATAAGTCAATCTCTCAAGTGAATTAATGAAGTTTCCTGTGCCACTGACCAATGGAGCAGTCAAATGGTTCGATAATTTCCCTCTCCTCTTTTGCCCCCATAGTCCCAATTTAGAGGGCGCAATGTGTGAGAGGTCGAAATTGTGGAAGTAAATATTGGTTAGTTACAATGTACTCTAATAACATGACTTGGAAGAGTTTAAAATCAATGGCCTCAACCTCTCTTAGAAAATATTACTGTTTCTAAATTTGCAATTAAACTGTAGACTTGGAGTCCAACTTTAATCTCTTAAAGGATAAATGACCATCTGTAGACAATAAATTATCTCACTACGGGGTCAGACATAATAGAAGAACCACATAGCCTTGTATGTTTAATTAAGTCCATTTTTATTAAGTCTGCCCAGTTAGGATTATTCCAATTTCACAAGATGGTTGTTTATTCAGTACTTAAAAATGGGCAAAGCAATTCTATACTCTTCATAAGTATTTAATCCAGTAGTTAATAACCCTTCCCATCACAAAGCTTCTGCCCACTTCTAATCCATCTCTCTCATAATGATTCTTGCTTCTTTCCCCATTTCCAGTTTGCAACAAAGATGAAGAAAAGAAAGAAAAAAAAGGAAAGAAGGAAGGGAGGAAGGGAGGAGAAAAGGAAAGAAAACAGGAAGGAAGGAAAGAAGAAAGGAAGGAAAGGAGGAAGAAAGGAAAGAAGGAATGAAGTAGGAAGGAAAGAAAATAGAAAGGAAAGAAGGAAGGAAGGAAGAAGGAAGGAAGAAAGGGAAGGAAGGAGGGAGAAAAAATATGCTTCAGTCTGCATTTGATTCTATCAGCTCTCTATCTGGGGATGGATGGCATGTTTCAAAATTAATACTTTGAAAGACTGATTGTGTTGATCAGTTACTACGTCTTTCAAAAGTTAATTATCTTTACAATATTGCTGTTATTGAATAAATTGTTCTCTTGTTTCTGCTCACTTCACTTTGTATCAGTTCATACTTAGAAAACACTGGTTACTCATGTTAATTTTATGGTTCACTATTGGCCTACAGATCATCTTCTGAACTTCGTCAGTCACTTTGTATTAATTTAACTTGTTTTCTTTCCTAAGCGCAGTACCTCTGCTACCCATGCCTACTTACCTTCATCATCTTAATGTCTGTCTACTGATCTAGAATGTTATAATAGAAAGGGAGTTAGACAATGATTCTAATTCCTAGCTCAGCCATTAGTCACACGACCTTAGGTAAGTCACCTAACCTCTATGAACCCCAGTTTTCTCAACTATAGAGTTAATAGTTCTTGTTTATTTCATTTCATGGGTTTTTGGTTTGGGTTTTTGGTGTTGGTTTTGTAAAATGAGGATAAAATAAGCTAATGCTTTTGAAAGTAACAGAAAAGGAAAGTATTATTCCTTTTTATTGTAGTTATTATTATGAATTTTCATACACTCTAGCTTTCCTATTCAATAAAAATAAAACATCCCTCCCACACCTATATCCCTTTGCAACACATCACACTATGTGGTTCACCTTTCCCCTTAAAACACAAAACAAGAATGAAGGAGATCCACTCTTCCTCCAAGTCCCAAAGCACTTAACTACACATCTCTTATAAATCATATAGGTGGTAGTACTATCTGAAGAAGTGAGTGATCAGAACCAGCAGGCAAACAGGTGGGTTATCCAGATCCTTCTGTTCTCCCTAAATCTCACTGAAGTGAAAGCTTTCCGCTAATTGCCCCAATCCACTACAAAGAGGCAGGTAGAAAAATGAAAAAGGGTAGCTATATAGAGCTTGTTTATAATAATAGTTATTATTTTTAGAACTAATAATTGCAGTTTACATTTATATATCACTTTAAAGTTTTCAAAATGCTTTCCTCTTAATTCCATTGGATTAGGTAGAAACAAGACTTGAACCTAGGATTTACTGAGCCTGTGAGTATAATTATTCCCATTTTTCAGATGAGGCAAATGAGGTTCAGAGAAGTGAAATGTCCTACTCAGAGTAACATTGCCAAGTAGATATCAGAACTAGGACCTGAAACCAGTGTCTTGACTTCATGACCAAAGAATATCATTTCTACTCTGCCATACTGTTTACAACAAGAGTCAGAGAGCTATAACTTGAAATCAGTTACTAAGCAACCAATTCTTAAACCAAAGACATTAATAGTTTAGAAATAGAACCATTCAGCCATTAGTTAATCAATGAACATACATTTGTTAAGTACACACTATGTGCCAGACACAGTCCATGAAACTGTTCTATAATATCATATGGTAATGTATTTGTTGATCCTTCTACCCCCATTATTCTGTGGGTTAAAAAGTAATAACCAAGAAAAAAATGCCTACTCTAATATCATACAGCCACATGGTGCTGGAGTCAGGATGTAAAGTTCCTAGTCCCTACTCCCATTCTCAGACCATGATGGATGAGGAGAGGACCTGGAAGGAAGGTTCTGACTCCTTGCTCCTAACTAATCATCTATTTGTGCTGCTGTGTGGGCTATTTATTCTTCTTTTGATTTCTTACATTCTTGAGTCTGGGATTTAGTCCAGGACTGGTCAGGATGCATAATATTTCTGGCTGCTTTCCTTATACCTGGAATGAGATTTTAAAATGAAGCCTATTTGAACATGAGGTCAGCCCCACCACATACTCTTAACACTTGGACTTCTGAGCTAAATGAATGATTTCCCAACTTCAGATGGATGAATTGCCTTGGAACTCAACAAATCATTTGGGATATTTTGAATTTCCATATGTTTTTACTCCACATCAAGCTAAAGTTCCATGGGTGGCATTTCTTAGTATTCTTCAACAGTAAGCATCTATTTGGCACGGGGTACTGGGTACTCTTCTAGGTACAGGGAGTCGGGATAAAAAAAAATGACACAGTCCTTGCCCTCATAGAATTTATAATTTATTATAGAAAAATCCAGGAAATAATACATACTCAGGATAAATTAGCCCTGTATGCAAAGTTCCCATGTTCGAGCGCCAACCTATTTTTTCAATCTCATTTTTCTATATTTCCTGCCATGTTCTGCCATAGCTACCATTTTTTGCAGCCCAACTGAACTATTTTATTATACTAGAAAACATTCTTCAAAGTCCTGTCTCTATACTTCTGTTTATACTTTCTATACACCTGGAATGCCTTAGCCCTCATTTTTGTCTATTGGATTTCATCTACCCTTAAAGACTTTGCCCAAATGCTTTCCATTATGAATCCTACTCAGATTTCCATCACTATCCCACCACCAACTAGATGTGTCAGCCTTCTTCTGAGCTCCAAAGTCATTTATTTGTACATTTCCCATAGCACTGAAAGTCTGCTTTTGGGTATAGTCTATTAAAAGTGCTAGACTTGGAGTCAGGGAGACTTGGGTTGGAATCCTGATCAGACACTTGTCAGCTGGTTGACCATGGACAGGTTAAACTCTCTGAATCTCAGTTCTCTCATCAGAAAAGTAAAGGGGAGGGGATTGTACTTCATAACCCATAAGGTTCCTCCCAGCTCTGCATCTAAGGTCCTCAAATTTTATCCCCACCATACTACATTATAAAATTCTTCTGGGCAAAATCCACTATGTCATTGTTTATTTTTATAGCATGTTCCACCCTCCAGTCCTTATCTTGGATGCCTTGTACAAAGTAGGTGCTGAATAAATATTTGGTGGATTTCTTTGGAATCTCTTTTTTATTCTCTGTTAAGAAGAATGAACTGGGGTATTTTAATTGTTATAGACGTGTATGGCTTTTGATAAACACTAGCATGAACTGAAATTTACATATATGTGTGCGTACATTCGTATGTACATGTATGTTTTGTTGGTCAGTCATTTTTTAGTTGTGTTCGACTCTTTGTGACCCCACTTTGGGTTTTCCTTGGCAAAGATACTGGAGTGGTTCGCCATTTCCTACTCCAGTTCATTTTACAGATAAACAAACTGTATGACTTCATCAGGGTCATACATCTAGTAAGTATCTGAGGCGAGATTTGAATTCAGAGGACAGCTAAGTGGTGCAGCAAATAGAGCACCAGCCCTGGAGTCAGGAGGACCTCAATTCAAATCCAACCTCAGACACTTAACACTTACTAGGTGTATGACCTTGGGCAAGTCACTTAACCCCAATTGCCTTCCCCCCTCCAAAAATAAAAAAAAAAGAGTTGAACTCAGAAAGATTAATTTTTCCTGACTTCTGTACCACTCTGTATGTGTGTGTATGTATGTATATAAATATAAATATACATATATATTCCTCTATGTCTATCATCTCTCTATCTATTATTATATTCTATTATAGCATTTATCAGGATTCTAGAATGGCATTCCAGCATCAGTATTACAAAAATAGGGAATGTCACTCTGTATCAGGCCCACTGTACATCTCTCTTAGCATTCTGTCTCAAATAATGGTACCAAGAAATAATTTTTGAAGATCATAGTAGCTGCCCTCCATGACATCCAAAATGGGGAATATGTTAGATATGAATATCCTTTATTTTCTTGTTATAATCCATTATCACCTAAAAAAAACCCAAAATCTTACAATATAACATTATTAATGTGAGAAAATGGTGTTCCTGAGCTGCTATTAATCAAATAATCAATCTTTTTTTTTTTTGGAGAGGGGAAGGGCAAGGCTATTTGGGGTTAAGTGACTTGCCCAAGGTCACACAGCTAGTAAGTGTGTCAAGTGTCTGAAGCTGAATTTGAACTCAGGTCCTCCTGACTCCAGGGTCAGTGCTCTATTCACTGTGCCACCTAGCTGCCCTATAATCAATCATTTAACAAGCATCCATTACATACCAACTATGTGCTAGAAAATGTTAGGAGCTAGAAGTATAAAAGTGAGACAGTCCCTGCCCTCAATGAACTTACATTCTAATGGGGGACATAGGATGTATGGGGGAGTGGTGACACTGTTTTAGTCTAGCAAGTCACAAAGATTGTGAGTAAACCCACAGAGCAGTACATTGTCAGTAGGTTATTTGCCTTGGGTGGGTTGATTGTTCTCTTCACCCCCAAGAATAGAAACCGGTTTCACATGGTCAAGTCTATGACCAGAATCACGTATCCACGGAATGGCTGAGTGGAGTCATGCAGGACTGAGCTTGAGACTTTGACCTCATTAGTACCATCAACATTCAGAACAACTAACTGAAAATGTTCAGTTAATACTGAGGAACAGAGTTGTAATAAAGGTTAAGCAACTTACTAGAGGTATATTAGAAGTTATTGGAAGAGTCAAAGGAATCTGAACACGTCATGTTTCTATCCAAAGCAGACTGTCACCTTTCTTTTTTCATTATTATACAACCATTAAACACATAAACTGGCATTTTATAGCACTTTGAAGTTAGCAAAATGCCTGGTAAATTCTCATTTTAGCACCACCACAACTCTGAGCAATAGATGTTCAAAGTAACATGATTCCCATTTTATAAAAATATGGGGAAATAAAGACTCAGAAAAGTAACTTGCCAATGGTCATGGAGCTAGTATTACATGTCAAAAGTGAATTCAAACACAAGTTTTTCTCACTCTGAGTTCAGCATTCAATCCACTATTTACCTTCTATGATGTGTATACCATAGATATCATGGGAAAGGGCCAGGACAACGAATGAGAAAGCTGGGCTCGTCACTAACCCCTAAGATTTCTAGCTCCTTGGGTGACAGTCTCTAGCACTGCTATCCAGGATCAATACTTGAAATGTTAGAGGGCTCTATTGATGTGGAAGAACTAACTGCCCAGAATACTGGCTTATCATCTTTTCCCTCTTTTACATGTTCTCATGTACCTTCAGGTAAGTGACTGAGTCAATGAACAAATGGATGGAAGACAAATGAATCCACTGAACATATGCTATGTGCGAGGCATTGTAATAAGAACTGAGGATAAAAAATATCTTTTAAAAGAGATAGTGTCTGGCCTCAAGAAGCTTATTTTAATAAAGGAAGATAACATATAAAGGAGAGAGGTGACCAGGGAAGGGAGTTTTGTTCTGAGGGAGAAGGGATACATGCATGTGCAGGTAGAGGGAGAGAAGGGAGGAAATGAGTATTTATTAAAAACCTACTATGTGCCAGGCATTATGCTAAGCACTTTATGAATATTATTCAAGAACCCTGGGAAGTAGGTGCTATTATAAATCCCATTTTCCAGTTGAGGAAACCAAGGCAGACAGAGGTTAGAAGACTTGCCCAGGGCCATACAACTAGTAAGCGTCTGAGACTACATTTGAACTCAAGTCTTCCATGCCCAGAGCATTATCCTAGCTACCTCCATGGTGAGATGGGCTAGGTAGGTGACTGGACTGGATATGAGCCTGAAGCACAGGCTTGCTGACTAGGGCCGGACAGTAGATATAAAGGGTATCTAATAAAACAAAGGGTATGCAGGGGGAGGAAGGTACAATCTCAGCAGTAACACAAGTCCCCAACCCCTAGTACTACAAGCAAAACCGTTCTCATGGGAATACTCCAAGTGCCCTGTCTCTTCACCCCATCTGTGATTTGCATGCCAGACAACACCTGCTCAGAATAACAGCATTCCTAAGAAAGGAAGAAAGGGTCTGAAGAGCCTCCATTAGGAATATTCTGGTTTACCAGAGGAGCCTGTCCTTAACCAGTCAGACCAGGTAAGAAGAAGAGTCAACACTTTGAAGGTATCAGAAAATAAAAATAAGAAAGAAAGAAAAAAAAGCAGAACTAAAGCCACAATCTTAAGGCATCTGAGAATAACATTCTGTTCTTTGCAGAGCTGAAGTGGTTTTACTATTAAAGGGAACTGAAAAATAAAATTGTGAAATATAAAATTAGCCCTTCCCTACCAATTTGACCAAGTTTCAGCAACATATGTGAAATCTTAGCTTGAACCAAGTTTTCCTGAAAACTTTTACCGGCCCACACTACCCTGAGAATCTATAACTGTCTACAATGATTGAGAAGCTGTTTTTGCTTTCAGAATTCAAAAGCTTCAAAGGGCTTGATGGTTAAACTGCCTTCCCATTTATAATTGCAGTAATGGTGGGAATGGGGTTACTTTCTGAGGGTGCCAGCCCATGGACCTCTAATAACACATAAATTTGTCCTTTTAATATGTGGAATCCTCCAAAGACTCAACAAACAATTCAAGCTAGTCAAGCATAAATGTGGAATCTAAATAATTTATGAGGTCTTCAACTAGGGATCCCCAGAAAGGAAACAAGCTTTGTTGAGAAGGGATGTGTTGCTGGTACACAGGGAGGTGTTGCTGGGCTGAGTAACTCACCTAATTACCTGGGGGTTCCTAAGGAAACAGGAGCTTTGGCTCCTCTGGGGTAGAGTCACATGACTCACTCACTGTCCTCTATGCCATGACGGCTGTAGACAACATCTGGAGTCTAACTTTCTCAGTCTCCTCATAGACTTATGATCAAAGCCAACTGCTTCCCTATTCTTCCTCCCCCTCTTCCCACCAAGCAGGCTAAACATCCTTGAGGTCTGGCCACCCAATGATATTTTAGAGGTTCTATATTGGTGGTACACATAGTTTAGGAACTGGGGAAAGATGACTTCCTCTTTTTCTCTCATAAGTGGCACTTGAGTTTAGCTTTATAGTGCATAATTAGCATGACTGAATCCAACCTTTTATTAAGTTTCTATTTATTGATCTCCATAATGTAATAGTTTGGAAAAAGTCAAGAAGAATAAATCAAACCTAGCAGTTATAATTACCAGTAGAAAATAGAGCATACACAATAGGCATTAGACTTTAGTTCTTGCAGAAAAGAGAGACAGAAAGAGGGAACCATCATCAAGAGAAGTGGCTGTTTAACCATGAACACTTTCAAAGACCAGCTTCTTAGTTCCACAGAAATCACAAGGACAACATTGCCAGTTAGACATTGTGTTACAGAGGTTAGAAGTCATTTAGATCAGCTGCTGGATGTGGATGGTTCAAGTAGAAGTCTGACTAGCTGCCTTCTAAGGTTTCTTTCAATCCTGTGCATCTAAGATCCTATAATTCTCCAACAGGAGAGGCTACTGGAGGTGAAAAATAACTCAAGTGTTGAGCAGATATTGCAACTCCACTGGTCAACTTGAATTCATAGGGTTTCCATCACTTCGCATTATTTTCTTTCAGGAATTACTGTTCACCCCAGGCAAGGATTAGGGAGTTTTGCAACATGGGTCAAGGGGAATCAGAATGAAATGGTCCCAATTACTCTAAAGGTTGAAGCTTGAGTATTTTAAAGTAAGAGGTTGTGATCACACATAGGCCTACTGAGCCCTGTGGTTTCTCCCAAAGTCTTTAGATTCTACAGTGATCCTGCTTGTTTATCTGACACCCTTACAGGGTGCTGACTCAGTCATTTTAGTGTGTTGTTCAATGGAGGGCAGGAGGAAAAGCTAAATACAAAATCAATTCCAACCTCTGCCTCCCACCTCCGCCCTCGGTTTGACTGCTAAGAATTTCTAGAGTGCTTTTCAGTTGCCTGTAACTAAAGGTGGGGCTTTTGTGCTGTTATTTTTATAGGAGAAAAAGAAAACAAATAAAACATTTTGACTGTGTGTTTTAGAAAGTAAAACCTTGCAAAGTACCACCTTGAAATACTGCAAAAACCTTTCAGCTTTTAATAACATGACCACCCACGCTCAGACCATAATATTCCATTCAACAAACTACGTGAATACAAAAAAAATTAATTAAAAAGCTTTTGTCTGACACATAGTTTAACTTTAGTATACCCACATCCTATTCTAATTGTTTACATATAATGTATTTCTGGGGACAGGGCAAGATTAGGTCTCTAGGAATGCAGAAGCTTCTCTCCATGCTGCAGGCCTAGAAACCACAGATTAGACAAAGTCTAAAGTCTTCATTATCCCTGGTAACACCTAAAAGTGCATATAACACAATAAACATGATTATTCACAGTAGGACTTAGATGTTCCAACAATGCCTTCTTCTAATTACCCTGTTATTGCTAAATATTAATGACTGGCATTTATATAGTGTTTTAAGTTTTACAAAGCACTTTACATACATTATTTTGATTGCTTTTTACAAAAAACCCTATGAATTAGGGGTTGTCATCCCCATTTCACAGATAAGAAAACTGAGACTCAAGAAGGTAAATGATTTGCTTAGGTACAGACAGCAAATGTCTGATAAAGTTTTATTTGAATGCAGATCTTCCTAAATCAAAGTCTTTTACTCTATCAGCTTCATCTTGATGCCTCCTTTTAAAGAAAATATATTTAACTAACCATGCCACAGTAATAGCAGATTGGCAATCAGAGACTGGGTTCCTAATTCTACCATAAATTAGCTGTGTAATCTTGAGCAATTTGCTTAAGACTCCATTAAATCATAGCATTATAGATTTCAAATTCTATGGGACCTAAGAGATGTTTCAATCTAATCTGCTCGTTTTACAGATGTAGAATCTAAGGCCCAGAGAGTTAAGTGATTTGTCCTAGGTCATAAATGTACTAAGTAGCCAAGGTGGGATTCAAGTTCCAAATATGGCATTTTGTCTAGTATCCTATATTGTACTAGCTCTCAGCTTTCTCATGTGTGAAATAATGGGGTAGCAGAATCATAGATGTAGAAGCTAGGCTGGAAAGGCCTTCAGAGGCCACCTCATCCTATGCCCTCATTATACAGATGAGCAAACTGAGGCTTAAAGAAGCTAAGAGACTTGCTCAAAATTACATGAATAATAAATATCAGAGAGGAAACACAACTAGGCTAGACAATCTCAAAGGTCCCTTACTGCTCTAAAATTCCATCATTACAAATTTCCTGTAAAGCATGTTATGGTGGCTTGAAAATACCTGCTTTGTGTCACATTACTTAGTCTACATTCTGGAGCAAAGGACAAACCCCCAAATAATTTTAACCTTTTACCAATAGTTAAGGGATCCATTACTCTCACTGACAGGGAAACCATGATCTTCTTTCTGCCCATGTTTTAGGATCCCTGTAAGACTTTGGCAAAAAAGAATTTTCACCAGAGCTTGAGGAAGAAGCAGGGGAGAGGAGATGCTCTTCCCTTCTCTGACCATGCAACCCTCTTCCTCAGTTCTGGGTTGAAATAGAAAAGGTGGGGAGGAAAAACAAGGATTCTCTGAAATAGTTTGTCAAATCACTGACAAAAGCCCAGAACACAATGATGGTTCCTGCTCCCTAAATTGACTCAAGCACAGGGTTTCAGAGGAAACCCCCTTTTGGATAGAGATCTTAAAGACGGCCATTTGTGGAAGTGCGTATCACTATAGAAATTCAAAAGTTCCCAGGTTCTACCCCATTTTGGTAAATGAGTTTCATGCACTTCTGACAAAACAGGACAACCCAGTCTGAAGAAAACTTTAAAAGCTATATAAAAATAGATTAGAAGCCTTTTTGCACATCAAACAGCTTTTCTCAACAAGTGTTAGATGAGTTAAGCATAAACGAATCAACCATATGGATTAAATTTTCCTGAAAGTACACATGGGTTTTAAAAACACACACACACACACACACACACACACACACACACACACACACGGAAAGCACTTGGAAAAATACAGTTTCAGAAACTCGAAATATTTCCCACATTTTTAAACATCTGATGAAACCAGAGCATAATTGGCTCAGCCTATCCCTAAACCACGTGCATTTCATATTATAATCTGTAATGAGATATACATAGACGTTGCCCAATTCTTTTGTATGGGAAAATTTTTCTGCACATTAAGAAATTAACTCAGGAAGGGGCCCCAAGTTGGGTTCTGTCTGAGCAGGACTCAGTGTAATTTGGCACAAGGATTAGGGGGATGTCAATGAAATGATAGGAATGCAACCTTTTCACTTGGAATAATGAGCTTATTTTATTTTCTCTATTCTGGTAGTTACAATTTTCCTTTCAAGAATTAGATCATTATTTTTGGTGATTCCTAATATTTAGTTCTGCCTGATTCCTGTAGAATTTATCCAGGTCTTTTTTTTTTTTTTGCTTTTTTTGGAGACAGTTGGGGGTAAGTGACTTGCCCAAGGTCACACAGCTAGTAAGTGTTATATCTCTGAGGCTGGATTTGAACTCAGGTCCTCCTGACTCCAGGGCCAGTGCTCTATTCACTGCACCACCTACCCACCCCGAATTTATCCATTTCTTAAAGGCAATTTGTTCCTTTTTTTTTATTGTGTTCAGTTGTTGGTTTTCTTTCTTTGTTTCTAGGGTTTTGTTGTTGTTTTTTAAGATCAAAAACACATCAACCTACATGCTTTGGATATTGTGATGACATTTAAACTTCCAGGGTTTTAAATGGAAAATTGTAGAAATTCACTTTAGGCAAAGCTCCCTGGCATTGCTTTGTGACCCATGTGCACAATGAGATTTTCATCAATTTTTCAATGGTTTAGTCTACAACATTGTAGTTTCAGCAACACTTCATATCCTTTCCTATTTCTCCAATTCTTTTCATATTGCCAAACACATATGGATAATCAATTAGTCTCATCATTTAACTTTATGTGAATTTTAAGGTACATTTAATCCATCTGTTTTTTCATTCATTTACACTCAAACTCATCAACTTTTCCAGATCTATCAGAAATTCAAAAAGTATCATGAATTCCAGTCCTTTCAGTTCAATTCAACAAGCATTTATTAAATCCAAAGTTCTGCACTAGGTGCAAAGATGAAGCAGCCCCTGCCTTCAGGAAGCTTACATTCTATTTGGAGGAATACAAAGTATACACAGATAAGTGATTACAAGATAATTTAAGGAAAGAAAGAATAGTAACAATGTAGAGTATCATGCCAGGTTTGCCATAAGAAGTGATACCTCAGTTGAGCCTTAAGGAAACTACAGATTCTAAGAGGAGGATGGAATAATAGAATGCTAGATTCCAGGAACAACAAGTTGGATTGTCTGCCTAGGAGAATGAACAAAAATTGGCTATAATACCACTTCCAGAAATGAAGGTGGAATCCACTCTAGCGCTTAAATACACCCTTCTAATCCTGGATTGAAGCAATATACCCCATCTTGATGTTAACTCCATGTATGCCCATTAAGCAGAACCATCTTAAAAAGGTAATATTGAATAATTTTAAATTTTCCCCTATCATATCGCCCCTCCCCCACTGCTACAACATCATATTTCTAAGGAATTTATAATGATTCTTCTCATCTCCTTATCCATTCATCCGCATAACTTTAGGGATGAAAGAGGGAAGTGTCAATATCCCTGTCTGACAAATGGAGCAAACTCTAATCCCAAATGATTCTGTGATTTATCCAAATTCACTTAGCTAGTTAGAGATGGGAGCTGAACTAAAACTTGGGTTTCTTGATTCTCTGTCTTGTGCTTCACTGACTAGATAGAAAGTAGAACCTATCTATCCCTCTGAAGGCAATAGTCCATTGAACACCACTAGTGTGAATGCTCTGTTGACTCTTGCTGCCCTAGTGTTTGTTCTGGAGTGGGCAAACAATGATGGCCCACGTCCAGTGGAGAATTCTCTATTCTCCTGTATTAGTTCACAATCACCTTGGCCTAGGGATAGTTTGGTCATCGTGGCAGATGGCAAGATGATGATCAATGCAGACCAGGCTTGCATCAACCGCCTCCCCCTTTCAGGTGCTGCTCCTGGACACAGTTGTAAGAGTCCTGAAGCCCAGAGACCGCAGGTGACCAAATTATCAAGGGACCAAAGAGCTCAGGCAGACCTGGAAATTAAAAGAGAAATGTGGAGGATTATATGATTCTCCTTTTCTCCAGGTTCATGCTCATTACTGAGGGATTGTTGAGATAGTTTAGGAATGTTATTCCATCTTAGATACTTTACAACTACAGCAAGTCATCATCTTGGGAGAGGGGACCCAGCATATTCAGTGACAAATATAAACAGTTGGTTAGAGTCTAGAGCTAAAAAGGACAAGGTCCTCATGGGGGTCAGGTACCTTCACTGTATTCCAAAACCACATAACCCTGGGTGGTATAAAGTACATTATTATTACAAAAAGGCCTAGGTCAGAGAGTATCAATAGGTCTGCATAAAGTCCACCCCACTGCTAGAAAAACAACTCCAGGTACATGCCCTACTGTTGGGGGATGGGGGTGGAAGGAGATGTGTCACTAGAATAGGCTATCAAATCAGCAATACCCAAATTAATCAAAGGGATATATATATATATATATGTGTGTGTGTGTGTATAGTATTATTTTATTACTTTTTAAAGTAATTTAAGCAATTACTTATTGCCTAGAATTCTGTTTCTCTTCCTTAGCAAACAGCCACATTTCCATTGCTTCTTATATTTCTTCTGATTATCTATTATCACTAAAATCACATCAGACCCAGTCTCTTTAAGACCAGCATAAATGGTCACTAGAGGAGTTGGGGATTGCTCCTATGTGAAAGGCTTATTCCAGCCAGTACAGTGGGTTCTCTTTTGGGGACAAGGCCTGAGAAAAAGAAATCATGTTCTCATACATGGATCTCCACAAATGAGAGTTTTTCATCTGAACCTCCCAGTTTAAGCTCATGCCTTTCCAAAACCAATTTCAGCAACTTAACCAAGTCTTCTCATGAATCAGATTTATCTTTTTCCCCTCAGAAATGCCCTGACAAAGAAGGGGACTGACCAATGAAACTTGTGAACGCAGATATATTCTAAATGTTTTCTGGACATTACACTTTTAGAAATTCAATTTACTCCATTTAGCCACATGTGCTCAGGAAAATGCTGGAGATTGTGTTGGCAGTCAACCAGACACCATAGGTTCAGAGGGTCATCTTATGACTGAAGTGAGTAAAAAGGAATTAGGAGCAATCTCTTGTGTGGTAGAATGAGTTGCAATTTCTCCTTCACTCACTCTTGGCTATGTTTATTTTTATAGTCTCCATTCATCACAGATTAATATGACAAGTGAGGGAAATATTGTAGTCTACATGCAAAGTTTCATTAGTGTGGAAAATTTATTGTCCTTTCATCTGTTGAATCAGTGAGATGTCAAAGACATTTTAAAAGCATTCTTTCAGCAGCAATCACCAGGGCTTGAGTCTCACCCTCAGCCTCTTAACTGTTGTCCCAGTCCAGTTAAGAGTAGAGAGGCTCATCATCACCAGGTTCATCATCAACACGTGAACGGTGATGAATTTTTGACCACAAACATTTTCAATGACCATC
>CM053598.1:113286839-113352009 GCA_028646575.1 Pseudocheirus occidentalis | reverse complement strand
TATTTTCCAGGTCAGTGGTTTTTTCAAGGAGATATTTCACATTGCCTTCTATTTTTTCATTTGTTTGGATCTATTTAATAGTATTTTGATTTCTCATAAAGTCATTTGCTTCCATTTGCTCCACTCTAATTCTGAAGGAATTATTCTCTTCTGTAAGCTTTTGAGATTCTTTTTCCATCTGTCAAATTCAACTTTTTAAGGTGTTTTTCTCCTCATTGGCTTTTTGGGCCTCTCTTGCCATTTGAGCTAATCTATTTTTTAAGGTGTTATTTTATTCAGTCAGGTTGTTGACTCTCTTTTCATGATGTTCTTGCATCATTCTCATTTCTCTTCCCAATTTTTCCTCCACTTCTCTTATTTGGTTTTCAAAATCCTTCTTAAGCTCTTCTGTGGCCTGTAACAAGTTTCCATTTTTCTTGGAAGCTTTTGGAGTAGGAGTTCTGACTGTGTTGTCTTCCTCCCATTCCATGCTTTGATCCTTTTTGTCCCCAGAAAAGGAAGCTAAAGTTGGATTTCTGGGCTTGCTTTGCTTCCTATGCCTGCTCATGTTGCCAGTCAATTACTTGGCTTTTGAGCTCCATAGAACTCTATTTTCAGAGGGGAAAGCTCTGTCCCAAATCATTGGGTTTTTTGCAACTGCCGAAGCTATTAGAAGGCCGCCATCTCTGCAGTCCCCACCAGGTTTGGCTCACTGATCACACACCTCAGGACCACCACCCAAGACCATGACCCCAATCCATGCAACTCAAGGTAAGAGCACAGCCTCTGAATGATAGCTTCCCGCCCTCCCAATCTGCAGGCTGTGAGCTCTGAAGCAGTCATGTGGAGGAGGCTGCAGGGCCACCACTTCAGCTGCTTCTAGCTCTGGGGCAGTCAGGTAGACCCTCTCCCCCAAATTTAGCTGAGTTCCACTAACTTTTCCCTTTATCCTTGGCTCCTATAGGTTGATGATTCTGGAAACTGCTACAGCTGCTGATGTGGTTATGGGGGGAGCTGTGGAGTTTTGCTGCTTCTATGCCACCATCTTAACACCACCCCTCAGGAGCTTAATCTTTTACTGGAGGGATATAACAGTCACATGAATATGCCATTCTGAGATCATTCCATGAACAAAGTTGGCAGTAACAGACAACAGGATTAACAAAGAAGATGATCCAAAAATATTTTTAATTGAATTAATGTATTCTTGTCAGTCAATAAACATTTATCGTGTGCCTTCACTGTTCCAGGCACAGTGCTAAGCACTAGAAATACAAATACAAAAAAGGAAAGTCCGTGTCCTCAAGGGGGCACGAAAGGAAGCTGAAAATCAGGGAGGAAGAGGGAAGTTGCTCAGTTCCAGGGCATGATGGAGAAGAGCCCAGATGAGCAGTTGGGTCTTCTTAGGTTCAGATGTGAAATCACCCAAATTTAGGGTGGTTAGCAGTCCAGGAGTGACTGCTCATCGATTTTTTTCTTAATATCTTTGACACCTCCCTGTTCCCTCTATCCCTTCCTTCCCCATCTCTTCTGCCTGGCCCATCCTCTGCATGAGCATGGTGGACTTAGTCCACCAAGAGATGAGACCATAGGAGCACAACTCAGGTGTTGGGCCAAGAGAGTTTCCTGGTCATGTAATTGCTGGGTCTTCAGAAAGCTCTCTTTTAAAGCCAAAGGACCCTGAAGTGTTCTGTTGGTTGGTTGTTGTCCTTCATTTTCAAAGAGGACCAAAATAAAGTCCCTGTGCTAAAAGTCAAGTTACTACAGTGTGTCCCACTGTGGCCGATCAGACCAGTGCAGCCTGGGAATATTCTACCACATGTAGGACACAAATCGTCTGTATGAACATTTGGGGTGGACTCTCTAAATCTGAGCATCTTGTGTTTCTTTTGAGCTTCTTTAATTCTGCTTTGCTCCTAGGGCACAGCACCTTCTCTCATGGGGGTACATCATGCTGAGCGGTCCTGTGCCAGTGTTTCCCACGTCACACAATCATTTCTAAAGTTCTTAAGAGAAACCTTAAGAGTGTCCTTGCATTGCTTCTTTTGGCCACCATGTGAATGCTCGTCCTGTGTGAATTCTCCATAAAATAGTATTTTTGGCTAGCGTACTTAAGTGTGCTGTAAATCACAACGTTGTCTGCTGTTTTATCAGTTGTCAGATTCAATTCAACAAGTCTACAAGGTGTTGTACTAAGCAAGGGAGAGAGAAAGATAAAACATCAAGATAGCCTCTGCCCTCATGGAGCTTACAATCTACCAGGAAGAAAGAGAACTCACGACCTCATCAGTGTAGGCAATTCCCAGGTGAGGAAACTAGTACCTTCTCCTGACACTTCTAGTTTTAGGGAGCTGCTGAGAGCAAAGCTATCAAATTCAAATAGAACTTGGTGGACATGTGTTGACTTAAAAAACCACACATTAATATTTTCTATGTCCTATTGTATTTTTATTAATTTTGTTAAATATGTCCCTATTACATTTTAATCTGGTGAGAGCTGCACTCTGGAGTGTGGCTGCAGGCAATCCATCATTTGACATATCTGGCCCAGAGAAGTGAGGTTAACTGACTTGCCCAGAGTCATGTAGCCACCATAAGTCAGAGGTGGAATTTGAATCCAGAGCTGTCTAGCTTTGAGATGATCTTTCCATGCACTGCACCACAGCTGTCTCTCAGGATATGGTGTGACAGCTGATGGATGTAGGAAAATTTGAGGAAGCAAATAAACCTTCAGCTGGGGAAAACAGAAAAGCTTTATGGAGAAGGGAGTACCTCCTTAAGGCTATCTATCAGCCTGTCCTTATCATGTATCCTATAATCCTGGCTCTTTCAGAGTCTAGTTATTTTGCAACCTAAGGGAATTCCTGGTGGGGGGAGGTGGGTAGAGGACTACTGGGACTAGGATTTACTAGTAGTGTCCATTCCCCAATATTACAGCTTTAGTGGGATAACCTTCTCCTCTTCTCCCACTCTGGCCCATAGTTTCAATTTTCTTCCTCTTTCATTTCCCAATGGATATTCAAAAATAGAGTCCTTGATATTCCCTCTCAGCTGTATGTATTATTAGCTGTGAAAAATACCAGGTGCCACTGCCCTATCTCTGAGAAGTCTCCTCACCTTCCCTTGGGCAACTTACCATGCAATCAGCTCAATATAGCAAATAAGGGATTAGAACAGATTCTTCACAGTGTTTTATGTCATAACCCTCTTTGGAAGACCATGGCGAAGCCCACGGACCTTTTGTCAGAATAATATTTTTAAATGCTTAAGGCAAAATATATAGAATTACAAAGGAAACCTTTTAGACCGAAATACACTTATTAAAAAGAAGTTCACTGCTCCTAGTTTTAGAACACCTAAATTAGAAGTTTCTCAAATGGGGTCAGGAAGCAGAGTATGGTCATAGCAAAATAACGCTTACTTTTTTTTCCCCCAAAATAACTCTCAGAGAGTTAAATCCCTTAGTAGATGGGAAAGACCAACTCTTGTACCCTTGCCCAGCCAGAATAGGATATAATAAGGCTGTGGGGCCTTACCTATTCTCAATCCCAAAGAAGGAGGCTTGGCATCCCAGGCAGAGATGGAATTAGAGATAAATAAGGTAGGCAGTCACCAAGGGCACAACATATGGGTGGGGGGGCATTTCCAGAAGGAAACACATTTTAACATGATTTCTAAAAAAATAAAGGCATGCATTTTAATTGCCACAAAATCCATTCTCTGTAAATCCATAGGTAATTTTTTGGAGATAAATTGTTACATGTATAATGGTAAAGACTCAAAGTATCAGATGGAAAATAAGATATAATGGGGTCTGACTTTCAAAAATGAGAAAAGGGCATTTTCAAAAGTTCCCTGTGGTGGAAAAAATGATTTGTCCTGGCCCTGACCCTGGCCCACAGTTCCTAGAGGCCCCTCTGAAGATGATCACTGCTTTCCATCTGGGCTTTGGGAGAATTGTAGGGGGCAGGGCTGGTTCAAGTGAAAATTTCAAAATGGGTGAAGATTATCCTTAGAACCTTCCAACCCATAGTACACCCTATTCTCTACCTCTCAGTACCCTCATGGTAGTATCACAGTATTCTGTCTACTGATCAACCAAATGATCCCCAGTTTTAGCAACGTGCCCAGACTAGCCCTTCCCCAAGGTGCCCATGCTCTAAAATTATCTTTCCTTCTTAACACTCTCCTCCCCCTAATCAAGGATCCCATTTCCTCAGTGATGAAGGATGCCAGTTAGGCCTGGGAGAAAAAAAAACTATTTAAACTAATTCACACAATAGTAAGAAAAACTAGATGGGGTGAAATGGCCACTAATGTTTCTTGTAACTTTTTGAAGTTGGAAGCAAACAATAATACTACATAAGAACCAGGTACTTTGTATATGGGGGGCATTAAGAAAGACTTAGGGGTAGCCTCCAAGGACACTTGATTCTTTCTCAAGTTACTAAGTTAGTTTTGTCAGGCAGTTTCACGTAAGCATGGTTGCCAGCTCACAATTTTAAATAATTTAAAAGGAACATTGATAGTAAAAGGCCATAACTAGGATGGAGCAATATGGGCTTTGTCCCCAAGATATCAACACTTGGAAGGCAAAAGGGATAGTTTCTATGGTAACTAATTTTCTTTCCTCAACTCAATTTGTCTTCATTTCTTTCAGTATAAAGAGGAAGAATTATAGTAAATCTTTAAATCAGCTTCATAAATATAAGACAGAAGATACACGCTCAAAAGTTCATGTAAAATGATCTGTGGGTTTTAGTGGACCATAAATTCAATGTTAGTCAACCGTGTGATATGGCAACTGAAAAAACAAATATGGTATTAGATTGTGCTTGGGGAGATAGGGTGGCATAGTGGATAGAGAGCTAACTTCAGAGGCAAAATCCAAGGTCAGGCTCTGTCTCTGACACATATTGACTACAGGATCCTGCACAAGTCACTAAACCTTCAGTACCCCAGATACATCTCTAAGACTATACATTCCACAGAAGGGTATGATAGGCAGTAATAGAAGAAAGTTCTCCATAGCAAGCTACTTACACTAGTGAAATCACAATGAAAAAATTTTTAAACCTTCTTATATTATTTTAATATTAGAAATCACAAAGCTAATTTGAAAGTACTTTCATACTGCTTCCCCAAGGGATATTGCTTACTCCAGATGCCAAAATTGCTAAATATAATTCTGCAGTCATATCCATATTTTTCATCACAACCTTGGGAACCTTGGACTTAGAGCAGTAACTAGAATATTTTTCACGTGGGGCAAGAACAATTTATTTAAGGGGCAAGGGAGCAAGGCTGAAACAGTAAAGGACCAGGCACAAGGACAGCAGTAGCCACAGGGAGGAAATACTCCACCCCTTCCCACATATCAGAACCGTGGGGCAAAGTCCCACGTACCCCGTGTTAGTTATGAAGCTGCCCAGACCACTTGTTCTCCTAATCACAAGGCCTCTTGCCTCCCAGTCCATGTTCTATTTATTAAACTTTACTGCCTTTTCCAACTTGCCAAATAACTTTGAAAACTCCAGGTGAGACATTGTGCCAAGGGCAGGAAGATAACAGTGCCAACCTTCCTTCTGCTCATGCTCAGTGAGTTGTTTGGGTACAGGAAAAATTAACTAGTTTGAGTGTCATATGCAGTCATGGCACCACCTGGAAAGAAACTCTGTGGCCAAAAACCAAATGGGGAAAAGCTCAGAGCTGTTGGAAGACCACCCTGGAAGGAATAGGGCTATGGCAGAGTGCCTCTTCCCGCATCCAGGCTTGGTTAATTACACTGTACTGGGCATGGTCATAGGCAGCCATGACACCATATAATACAGCAATCTTATGCAATGTTCACTTCATTTTGTCTCTGAAGCTGAAAATGAATTCTTTCCTTGCCCAAAGATCACCTCCTAAAATGGTGGAAGTCTGTTTCATTTTATGTGTTGTCTTTCCTTTATATTAACTTTTTCAAGGGGTTTTGTATTTTTGTATAATTCACAACAGTGGTGCCTACATAAGAAAGATGTTGGCAGTGGAAAACAAATTAGAATCAGTAAGGAAGAAAGGTCTGGTGAAAGGGGCATTGCCTGGAGATCTGCTTATTTTATCATTGGACTAGGAGTACCCTTGCTGATATTTTTGCTTAGAAAGGACCCCATATCTCTAACTACACTCTGACCAGAGACTAATTGTATTGCTACCACCTATCTTATTCTGGCCCCCACAACAAAACAGAGCAGAGCTGGTCCTAGGCAAAATTATGACTCAACAGTTCAATAAACATTTATCAATCCATTTAAGTACTGGATTAAGGACTGGAGAGGATTAAAAGTTTAGACTCAAACCTTGCCCTCAGGGAGTTTACATTGTAAGGTGGGATAAGACTGAAACACTGATAAGTCCGATACACAATAATATTGGATAAGTATTTCAGAGAATTTCAGACAGGTCCAAGAGGATAAGTTATTAACAGGGATATCAGGGAAGGCTTTATGGAGTAGGTGGCATTGAGTTTGGTTTAAATGATGAACAGAACATCAGTGAGGGAGAGAGGAAACCCCAAGCACAGATAAGGTCTGGAGGGTAAACAAAAGTTGTTTTTAACACTTCTTACTCTGTTTTGACAAACCAGCCCTTAACACCCAAGAACCCTCTTGCCGGCTTCTAGATCTCAAGGGACCCCTATTTCAGAACTGTCTTACTGCCTCCCTTTTCAAAACTTACGTGCTCCATATCCTGTCCCTACAAGGCTCATCTCTTTCTTAGGTTATAAGGGCTGGCCCAGAGTTAAATAAACACTAGTGTCTATTAAAATAGAAATTTTTTTTTTTGCAAAGAACCTGAAGACTCAAAGGGTAGGAGGGAATTTTGGCAAGCCTCTAAGGAGGATTCAGGGTAGGCACTGCTTGCTACTATCCCTTAATCTATATCACTGCAGGGTAGTTACCTACTTTATCCACCCACAGGCACCCTTTCCCTCCTCCCCAACTTCCCCAATGTCTATTTCAGAGGCAACTGAACAACAACAAAAAAAGAACAGGAAGTGAACCTGAATTGAACAAGATATAGTCACTGGGATTTGTGTTTTTAGTAAGCAGCTGTAATTATATTAACATATGATAGGAGCTATTGATGGGAGAGGTTCTTGGAACTCAAGATAATAGGGGTCTTTTCAGGGCAGAGATAGGACAGGACCTTGAGTGAAGGTAAATCAATGACCGCTGACCCAACCTGACCTGTTGATGCTGTTTGGTCACTGGCATCTAGGGACAGGGGTTGGTTTTGAGGGGTTGGTGAGGACAAGGAAGGAAAAAAAAACACATTCTAAGAAATCTGGGAACTACTTTTTTTTTTAATTTCCCTGAAGATTAGGCAGAATTAAGACATACCAAATTCACTACTCTGTTGTAGATGAGTTATTTCTTCGGTGCATTTTCTACTAATGAGATCTAACATTCCAATGGCATTAATGTGGACAAAGTGCTATACACAAATTATCTTATCTGACCCTCCTGACAGCTGCTTCTTGTACATTCAAATGACCTATGGGGGCACCTATAAGACAAGAAATCGAGGAAACAGGCTAAGATCTGAAGATAGCAATCTTCTCAAATGAAAAATACTTTCTTGCTTTTTTCTCATCATTAAAAACATTATTCATTGTGTACTGCGAGAATATGTGATAGCATAACACATTTTCACAGCTTGTAATATCTTTATACTTGGATCAGATTTTCTGAGGTATGAGATGTTCCAAAGAAATATGTATGTGTTATGCATATATTCTGAATTTAGATTATGTATATGTATATATGCATATATTTATATATATTTGGTATAGACCTGTGATTTCATCAGTGTGGGGAACTCCCAATATGGAAACTTCCTCCACTAGTGCGGTTTGGCAAGTCATTTGTAACTTGGAATCCTAGAGTGTTATCCAGCAGCATTGTCCCCTTAGAAGAGGTTTGCCCATAGTCACAAATTTAGTGTGACAAGGGCAGGATTTGAACCCATATCTTTCTGTTTCGAAGGCTGACCCTAATACCAAATCTCATATTTATATATAACTAGTGTTGTAGGTCAGGCCTGACTTAGACCAGTCTGGTAACTCACGTTCAAAACTAGAACTAGTCTTAGGGGAAATGGGTGGCACTTTTTTTTATAATGATAGCTAGCATTTATACTGCATCTGCAATGTGCCAGGCTCTGTGCTAAGCCCTTTACAATTGTTATTTCTCATTTGAACCTCACTACAACACTGAGAGATAGGTGCTGTTATTATCCCCAGTTTACAGATGAAGAAATGGAAGCTGAGATTATTTGACTTGCCCTGGGTCACAAAGCTAGAAAGTGCCTGAGGCACAATTTGAATTCAGGTCTTCCTGACTCCAAGTCCAGTGTTCCATCCACAGCGCCATCTATCTGGAAACTGAAATCCTGGAAGGCAAAAGGATTTGCCCAAGATCACAGTTACTCAGTGGCAGAGCCAGGATTAAACTCTTGGCCTCCTGACTCCCAGGCTGGTGCTCTTTTACACCACATGTTGCCCATTCAACGGGAGACTAATTGGCCCCTCTGGAGATTAGACCTTTGATCTTGATTTGATTAAATCCCCTATCTAGCTTTCTGCCAGAGGTTGAAAATTAAGAACTGAGCAATAATTCTGAAAAGCAATGAGCCAATGGGAAAGCTGAAATAAGCAGATTTAAAGAATGTCAAAGTAGAATTATCTTTTGATATCTCAACTAATTGAAAAACTCTAAAGGAGAGACTGATTTATCGCTTCCTTATATCAGATATATAATTTATCTTGGTTGAAAGCATAGAGAGAAAGCAGAATACTTCAAAAGCTCTTGGAAAACAACAGACAAAATAAATAGTTTAAAGTTTCCCATCTGGTAACTTGTCTTCTCTTTAGTCCCTTTCCCCACTGTCCATTCTTAGTTCCTTCATCCAATGCCAATTACTTTGCTTTTCCTAGTAACAAATGACCCAGCAACATCAGATTTGTGTGTCTAAACCAAATAACTTAGAGATGTATTCATCTCCACTGCTACCAGAGACAGGAGGGGGAAAGAGAAGAAAGGAAGAGGGGAGGAGGATGGGTGGGGGAGAGAGAGACAGAGAGACAGAGACAGATAGAGCAGAGACAAAGAGACAGAGACAGAGAAGGGGAGGGGGAGAGAGAGGGAGAGACAGAGACAGAGAGAGATAGAGAGAGACAGAGACAGAGACAGAGACAGAGAGACAGAGACAGAGAAGGGAAGGGAAAAAGAGAGACAAAGAGAGAGAAAGAGAGAGAGAGAGAGAGAGAGAGAGAGAAAGAATGAGAAAGGGGGAGCACCAGAGACCAGAGACCAGACCAGACCAGACTCTGATATGGGGCACAAGCTTGAATTGGTACAATCCCCCAAGGACTGTCCTTTTTCTCTGCTCCATAGATGCCAGCTATGGCTAGGCCATGGCAAAGTTTCTTAGTCCAGCAGCAAGGGACAATAATGGAATGACAAGAGTTCTTGGACTCCAGGTTCCTGGGCCCAGCCATGGAGAAGCAGTGATGGAACAGTTAAGAAACTTCTGGAGAGAGAACCATCTTCCCTGGATAGAGGAATTTGGGATAATGTTCAGGTCCTAGACCCATCTTTTTGGGACTAAGTTACTACCCCAAACTGGCCCTGCTAGTTGTTTCATGAATCTCAGTATTCCATCTCCCATCTCCACATATTTGCACTTGTCATCCCTCATGCCTGGAACGAAATCCTTTCTCACCAGCACCTCTCAGAATAGATTTTCCTTCAAGGCTCATCTGAGATGTGATCTTCTCCATGAAGCCTCCTGTGATCCAAATACTTTCTCCTCCCTTCAATTACCTAATATTTTTTAATCTGTCTACATGCTATTTCCCACCACTCCAATTAGAAGTAAACTCCTTGAAGTTGAAAACTGCTTTGTTCTTTCATCATATACCAAGATCCTGGCATAGTGCCTTGCACAGAGTAGGTGTTTACTGAATTTTGGTTGATTTGAGTTGAATAATGTAAAAGCAGGATAGTGGTTTATGTATATGTGTGTGCATATATTAGTTTATAAACACAGAGAGAGCTTTTAAATTCCCTCCTGGCAATTCTCTTAGCAATAACTGCTAAGAAGATTCTGATGTAGAAATGACTCTTTTTGAATGAAAATCATAGAATATTAGAGCTACAAGAAGGGCTGTTGAAAAAATGTATTTGGATTCAGGCTTAAATTCTGTTTCAGCTGCTTAATACTCCTGTGATCTTGGATAAATTATTTCACCTCTCTGTGACTCAGTTTCTTTGTCAGTATAGTGTCCTCTTTGTGGCTATCTTTTGAACTCATAGGTTGGATCTCCTGGGGTACAAATAACTCCTCTGCGGTCAAGGTTTTTTAAGGGACCACATTTTTAAAAATGATAGCTCATTAGCCCCAACCAGTGCATTTACCTGAAATAATCAATCAGAGGACACAATTAGCTCAAAAAAAGGTACTTAGATGGCATCATGAAAATTGTCACTACAAAATATTTCCTCCATATACCTGGGGTACATTTTATGACAAATGCACAGTGTTGGTGAGAAGTACAGGCACATGCTTTGATTGTACTGGTAGAGGGGACCAACATGGCCAAAGGATTCATAACTCCCATATCTCCAATACTTCAAGGTTCTGATGTCCTTTTGCTTTTCATGGTGTCCTCACATTGTTCCTTGGGCTTAGTGTCTCTGGGTTCCCTGAGTCTGCTTTTTTGCATGGCACAATATTTTTTACTTCTTGGCAAAATAGATCTGCAGAAAGTCTCTCTTTTCCCCCGAAATGAGGAATGATTCCTTCTTGAGAGCTACATTCTTCTATAACTGGCTCTCTTTTTTATTGCTGGGGCTAAACTATAATCATAATCATATGCAATGATAATAGCCAGCATTTATACAGTCCTTTAATGTTTGATCTTAACAACAACCTTGAGAGGTAGATTCTATTATTATTTTTATTTTGTGGATGAAGAAACTGAGGAAGACAGAGATCAAGTGACTTGCCCAGCATTACAGTTAGCTAGCAGCTGGAATCATATTTGAACTCGGGTCTTCTGTCTAACATGCCACCTAGCTGCCTTGACAGACTCTCTAGAGAAGATGTGTCCTACTTTTTCAAGACTATCAGGGGTATAGTTGGTCCTTGAGTTAGCCAATGCGCAGCTCTAAAATCCCATCAAATCTGACTGATTTTTCACTTTTCCTTAAAGGAGTAACAATGTATAAATGCTTTCTTGCACTGGGTAACACTTCATTTGTCTTTATCACTCTCCCCTTACAACCTGTAATATCATCAAATAGCCTGAGCCAAGGGGAGGCTGAGGAACCAATTGAGCTTTTCGAACCAATTGACCAATTCCTTGGTCAATCTCTCCCCACCCTCTCCATCTATAAAAGTTGGGGATTGGATCTGGTGATCTCTCAGGTGTCATCCAGTTCTAAATCTTACCAGTTTAGTCCAAATGCATCATTTTACAGACTGGAGGCAGAACGTTGTGGTGGAAGTTAGTGAAAGAACGTTGGACTTGGTATCAGAGGTCCTGGGGTTGAGTTTTATAACCAGCACATTCTGCCAAGTCACTTAGCTGCCTGGATCTCTTTTTTCTCATCTGTAATGGGAATAACGACACTCTCACTGCTTCCCTTACCAGGTAAAGAAAGCACTATGTAGAGTGAGCTATCATGATAAAAAAACTCAGTCTCAAAGAAAGTGACCTGCCCAAGGACAAAAAGTTCATTAGCATCAGAACCAAGTGCAGATCTCCTTGATTCCTAGCCCAGTCCCATTTCTACAACATTCACACTGATTTCCCCAAGGTCAATGAGCATATTGAGGACAGGGACTGTATCTTCCAACTTCTTTGGATGAAATGAAAGAAGGAAGTGCAAACACATTGTGTGTTTGCTGTGTGCCAGGCATTAAGCAAAGTACTTTCCAAATATTATCTCATGTGATCCTCCTCATGAACTTGGAGGTAGGTTCTTTTATTATCCCCATCTATAGTTGAGGAAACTGAGGAAAACAGAGGTGAATTGACTTGCCCAAGGTCACACAGCTAGAATGTATCTGAGGTCAAATTTGAACTCTGGTCTTTGCTTCTGGGCCCAGCTCTTCTACATAAAAGGTGCTCCATAAATAAGTCTTGGATGAATGGAAACTTCCTGTAACGTAGAATATAAATCCCAAGCAAACAAGCAAAAAACCCAAATTCCAAGTGGGGGAGGGTGAAAGGAGACTTAAGCCAGTTACAAAATACCATTGGTTGTGGCTTTTGTTTTGTTTTGCCCCAGACTCTCTGTCTCAGTTTTTCCTCCTTCTTTTCTGTTCCCCTTTGTATTTGCCATGAATACAGAACATGTATTTTCCCATGCAATGACCTTCAGTGCATGCAAATCAGTGCATTTCAGAGATTTCACTTTGTAATGCATCTAGTCTCAATTTTTAAATGGCAAAATGATTATCCTGAGGAAGAAAGATAACTGTTCCTTTAATTATTAATTTCCAGAGTGTTTCAAGTAGAGTTAAGTCTGAATTGTATGTGCAGGGGTGGAGGAAAGAACTAAGGGGTGGGGAACTCTATGAATCTAACAAAGCCTTTGTCTGGTATATTTACATATTTCTTTATACAATATGGTACTTTGACTGTTGAGCACAAAACAGTTTGCAACTTGGCATAGGTTATTCAAGAAACTTGCCAATTCAAACAAGCTGATTTCTACAGTTATAGAAGCAACAACACAAGGATTTTTCAAAAAGGAAAATTGTGCAAAACCTAAAATCAGTTTTTCTCCTTATTGAGTTCCATATGCCATCAATATTGTCCTTGAAATAGAAGCATCAGTGGAGCTAAATAATTAGTTGTCTTCCCTGGAAATGCAAACTCTATTTACTTCTGGTGTTTCTGATCATGGATCATAGAAATAGAGATGGAAGGAGCATTAGAGGTAACCAAATCCAAGGCCTGCATTTTTTTATATAAGAGAAACTGAGGCCAATTGAGAGTGACTTAGCTAAGGTCATATGGGTTAGTGATAGTAATAAGCTTGAACCCAGGTCATGACCTCAAAAGACAGCTGTAGAGATATTAGGAATGGGTCGGACTGATCAATGCATTATTAAGACTTTAGAAAAAAAATTTGTAGTTTCCTTTTTGATATAGCTTTTGGTTTCTCCTGTCCTAATATCCTTACACTAACCTTGATTTCTCAGGACAAATATAGTCAATCCTCAACATTCCCACCATTATTGTGATTTTATTAGTAACTTCATTTTCACTTTTGTGTTGGCAACTGTGCACATGGCTATGCACAGTAGAGGAAAAATGAGAGGCAGTATTTGCACAAGTTTATGGAGTGGCTGGTATGCTTCACTGGTCTTGTTCATTTAACTGTTATAAAGAACTCTACATGAATTTGTTGCATATTTTGATCATTTGCCTTTAAAACTCAAGTTTTGTGTTGCAATGATGCCTTCAAAGCATAGTGCAAATCCTTTGGGCTCTAAGCCCAAGTACGCAAAGTCAGTGATGTGGTTTAGTGAGAAAATAAAGGTGTTAGAAATTTTTTCTGGTGGAATTCTGAAGCCTTTTCAGACTAATTGACCAGAGGCTGCCAATCCCATCATCAATCTCAGCCTCAAGGTTAATGATCAACCTGCCTCTGCTATGCTCCCATACTTCAAGATCCTTAAGGATCTTGAATGTGCAAAGCAGACATTACTGACAGATTATTCTACAATCTCCAGTACCATCCACCAGCCATGAAGGACATGAAGGTCAAACACCAGTGTTGGCATCTTCCAACAGCAATAACTACAGTTCTAGCAGCCTCTTCCTTGGTTTTCGGTGAGTGGTCAAGAAAGAGAGGTTTACAGTATATAGAATACAGTACAAAGCCCTCATACCACCTATCATCTGACACAGTGGAAGGTAAGATTCAGGATAAAAAAATATTTAGTTTTAAGAATTATATTTGCTGTACAGTATTTGTGGTACTATAGATTTCACAAGTTACGAAAAGTGAATATTGTTTGAAATCATTTTTAATTGAGATGTTGGCACAAAAGTTCACAGAAATCTAAGAAAGATGTTTTGCATGTTACCAATTTTATTTTGTGTACTGCATTTTATGGGTTATTTCATGAAGGACAAATAACAACAAAAATTATCTTTGTGTGTTAGGAAAAGTGCAAATGATCACAATTCTTCTTTTGTTATAAAGAATTGTATGTAGAAAAGTGGATTTTCAGCAACATCTAGTAAAAGATAGTAATTTTTGGTAGTTGTAGGAACCTAACCCTCTATTTCCCACAGGTACAATATATCAACATTCACATTTTTTACTTCTGTGCCATTTTCATGCCATGTTACCCTTGTGAAAGTTGAGGATTGATAGTAATTTCAAATCAACAAATATCTATTTATGGTGCTATGTACACAATATGACACTAGAGACAAAATTTTGATAAGATTAGGTTTACAGTCTATAAGAAATAATAATTAATAAAGTATAAATTTAAAAAAATAAATAATTATTAAATAATATATAAGAAATACAGAGGATGGGTATAAGAAAAGCACGGGAAATTCTAGATTGTAAAAATAGGGAAGACTTCCAGGAAGAGTGGGACTTTAAAGGAATTTAAGAGCTGGGGCTAGGGTGAGAGATCTAGGTAGAGAGACCACTATAAGTAAAGGTGAGAAAATAGGAAGGCACAGGGCATGTGTAAGGAATAGTAAGCAGTATAATTTGACTATTGAGTTCAATATGTGAATAGAAATTTGGAAGCCAATGGGGATTGAGGTGACCAGGCATACAAATAATGATGTCTGATTTAAGAATATCTAGTAAAGAGGAAAAATGGAGACAACAAGAAGACAGCTTAGGAGACACACTGTTGTTGTTTTAATGAGACTTAATTTTATTTTTAGATTCACATTTTCTCCCTTCTACCTCCCTTCCCTCCTCACTCCCCAACCCAGTCGAGAAAGCAAGAAAAACAAAAGTTTTGTTACAAGGAACCTCTTATAATAGTCAAGGCAAGTGCTAATGGGGGGCTTTATTAAAGGGGCAGCAGCAAGAGAGGACTGGATTCATAATCCAGTAGAAAGAACAATGAGTCAAAGGACCTGGGTTCAAGAACCATTTCTGACAGTACCTGGTTTTTTTTTGTCATTGTGTGTCCTTTGTTCTTGAAGAGTATCATGACATTAGGAAGATGGTGCCGTGATTTACAAGTGAGCTGGATTTAAGTGAGACAGGGATGTGCAAGGTCACCAGGGTCTCCTCTGCAGCATTCTGGGTCCAGTGGCAAGATATAGATCAAGATGGCTGGAGATAGGCCCCAACAGTAAATGTATGAGCTGGGGCAAGACACAACTTGGTTGGACTTTAGTTTCTCATCAATAAAATGAGGGAGTTGGACATCTGAGGTCCCTCCCAGATCTGATTAGGCTATTTTAGCCATTGGGGAAGTAAAATGATCCTCAACCCCATGTATACTCTCATAGCCCTACTTTTCCTACTCCAATCTGACCTCCAATCTTTATTCATAGAAAGATGTGAATGACTAGTACATCAAAATGGTACCTTGGCCAGAATGGTTTTTACTTTAACAGGAATAAAAACATTAAGATAAATTTGGCATATTTCCATTCTTAAAGTAGGGAGGGGAGGGTATTGAGGGGGAAGGTCAGCCAGGACTTTTTTTGTGTCCCAGAATGAGTTACAGATGGAAAAAATGCAGTATTGGATAAAGAAGGAGAGATAGGGCAAGAATAAGAGACAGAAAGGAAAATACCAAAGAAGAAAATTGCAGGGGTGAGTAAGAGAAGACAAGTCTCAGAAAGAAAAAGAAAAAAATGGGATATCTTAAAATAGATCAGGAGAAGTGGGGAAGAAAGAGGGGAATAGACAGGGAGAGAAAAGGGAGAGAGAAAAAGAGAGAGACAGGGGAGAAAAAGAGAGAGAGACAGGGGGAGAGAGAGAGAGAGAGAGAGAGAGAATACCACAAGACCTGAGGGAGGGAGAGAAACTTTCTTGGGAAAGAGGAAGAGAATCAAGGTCATATGCCTAGTATGTGTGCATGGCTCAAATGGAAACTCAAAATGTTCACCACAATTCTGGCCAGTAAATTAGTATTTGATTAGAAACATTTATTATTATCTCAGTGGTAGGAGAGGGAGTTTCTTGGTTCTTTAACTCATAATTTTACACATTTACTCTCTATTTATAAATGTATATCATATTTTATATATTATTACACAATTATATATTACATATATATATATATATACATATGTAGACAACTTAGAAGGATCTATGTTCTTATCTCCTACCTTTACTGATTATAACTCCATCTGTGCCCTACCATCTTGTGCATAAATCCTCCACAAAGGATGCACTCGATGAAATGGACATTTTTGTCTGGTTCTTTTAACATTCTGGGGGCACTGCCAGTATAGTAGTGCTGACAGGGTCCATCTATTGCCGCTTTTCCTTAATATGCAATTGGCCCATCTCTTTTTCTATCATACTTGCCCTTGAAGAGCGGGAAACAGGGAAAGAGCACTGAATGTGGAGTCCAAGGCCCTGGGTATGAACCCACCTCTCCTTTCCCAACTGTATGAGCTTTGGCTAGTCAACTTAATTGCCCTGTGACTCGGTTTGCCCATCTGTAAAATGAAAGGATTAGTTTAGGTGGCTTCTGGGGTCCTCTTCAATTCTGGAAGTGTGTTTTTTTATATCAGTTTGTGGACCTCAGATAATAAATGGAAACATAAGGATAATTTTGCTCCTCCTCCTCACACCCTATTTTTCCTTAATTCTCTCTGATGCATTGGAAATTCCCTTCTCCACCTCCATCTATCAGTCTTCAGTTGGGGGAAGACTATACATTCAGCTTAAGGCATATCTCTGCTCACAGGATCATAGAGCCAGCTGGAAGGGACCTCAAAGCTCCTCTAATCCAACGCCTTCATTTGATAGCTGAGGAAACCAAGGGCCAGGAGGGGAGGATATTTGGGGGGAGGGGACAGCCAGAAAAAAGGGAAACCTTTTTTGTCTCTCAGAATGACTTACTGAAGGGGAAAAAATGGAATGTTGGAATGTCAAATGACTTGCCCAAGGTCACATAGGTAGTTAGCATCATCTTCAACTCCAGACTCCCTATTCTTTCTACCATGACACATTGCTCCCCTTAAATAAAATACAATATAAAAGACTTCATTTTGAACATTACATAAACATTCTTTTGCATTTCTGTGTGATTCACACAATTTCTGAAGATTCCTAGAGTCTGAGTTGTTTCATTTTGTTTTGTTTGGGGGAAGATGGTGAAGGGGGGGGGGAGGCGAGTCCTTCTTCCTTGTGTTTCCCTGGGGTTTTTTGTGTAAAAGGAAACAAGCAAGGCCTGGGAGGATGGTGTTGCAATTTTAGAACTGGGGTTTCTGAACGGCATCACTGAACAGTGAGATGTTATTAAATTTTCCCACCCTCTCTTCAGACTGTTCCACCCTGCTTCTGAGCCCCCTTCACTTTATTGCTTTCCCCTTCTCTTTCCCCAAAGTTCTTGGCTCTTCTCTTTGGATCTCCAGCCCAGCTGTTCCCCCCTCCGCTCCCCCGGGGCGGGGGGGGGGGGCCAGAACATGCTGCTTAAGGCATTTGGCACCGGGGCTGTCTGTATCAGTGTGAGCCATGCCCAGGAGTGTGAAGTACCCTAAAATAACAAGCCTCTCTTCCCTTCAGAGCACACACATGAGTCACAGAGCCTGGCCCAACCTAGCCCAGCACAACACTGGGGCTGGTAGGCATGCCTCTGAAATGTCTATGGCAGTTTGCTAACCAAAAGGAAACCAGCCCTTCCTTTTGAAAATTCACTTTCTCCACTACACACAACGGTCCTCATTTTACAGGATCAACAAACTCCTCTTCTCTGCCTCCTGTCCACAGTCTCTTTGTGTTCTGCTTCTGGGACTGATGAAGATCAAAGTCACCTTCACCATGATCTTTTCAATGTTCAGGGAAAGCTGTGAAGTTGGCTTGATGTGACCTTCTGGCCTCCATCCAGTGGGTCTCTCATCTCTTCTAATCCCTGACTCCAACCGTGTTGTTCCTGCCACTTATGTCCCCAGGGGTGACTACTGTGGTGCCTGACTCAGACTTGCCCCATGGCCCAGACCTTCCCTTTCTCCTCTATCAGTCTTGGTTCCCATGTGGTCCCTGTCTCTGCTAGGGAACTGATCAACTACATTGTGCTACATGGTTAATGGTGGATAATAGCGTTTTGTTCTTGTTCAGTCATTTGTTTTTTGTTTTGTTTTTTTTCAGTTGTGTCTGACTGTGACTATATGTGAGGTTTTCTTGGCAGAGATACTGGAGTGGTTTGCCATTTCCTCCTCTAGCTCATTTTGCAGGTGAAGAAACTAAGGCAAGCAGGATTGAATGACTTACCCAGGGTCACACAGCTAGTAAGTGTCTATGGTCAGATTTGAACTCAGGAAGATGAGTCCTCTTGACTCCAGGCCTGGCACTCTACATACTGCACCACCACCTCACTGCCCAGATAATAGCTTAATCTCACCCAAAGTGAGGCAGGATAAAGGGTAGTCAGAGAGCTGGCTTGGTAGTGGGAAAATCTGAGGCTGAATCCTACTCTGGCTCTGCCTATGTCTGTGATTTTGGGTAAGCCATTGTACAGTGTATAGTGTTCTAATGTATTTAGATAGTGTATTTAGTCAAGAAGATCTCAGTTTAAATTTTAGCTCAGACACTAGGCTGGGCAAGTCATAACCTTTCTGCCCCCCAGTTTTGTCATCTATTAAACCAGGATTTTGGACTACTTGGCTTCAGAATTCCCTTCCAGTCCTAAATTGATGAGTCATCATCAATAATTTAATAATATACATTGATAGAGCCTTCAGTCAGTGTTTCTTAAACTAATTTGGCCAGAGAGTACTCAGGAGCTTGAAATCTATTGACAGAACCTGGGTTATAAGTATTGGCTCAGAACATCTCAGGATCAGGGGAACTTTGGAGCAAACTAGAGGAACTTAAGCCTGGTTTTGTATTGAACATTTTTCACATGTAATATTTTTCACACAGTCAGTCCATAAACATTTATTGAGAGCCCAATGCATAAACAACAGGGCAGCTGAGTGGTACAGTGGATAGAGGTACAGACCTGGAGTCAGGAATCCTGAGCTGAAATCTGTCCTCAGACACTAACTAGCTATATGACCCTAGACAAATCACTTAACCCTGTTTGCCTCAGTTTCCTCATCTATAAAATGAGCTGGAGAAGGAAATGGCAAACCACTCCATTATCTTTGCCAAGAAAAGCCTAAATGGGATTACAAAGAGTGAGACATGACTGAAGACAACTCTACAAAATTAATAAATTAGGAGCCTACTATGGGCCAGGTCCTGTGCTAAATGCTGGGGATACAAAGAAAGTAAAATAAACAGTCCTGTTCTCAAGGAGCTTGCAGTCTAATGGGGGAGACAACAAGCAAGCAAATATGTACAAGCTATATACAGGATAAGCAGAAAATCCTTAAGAGGGAAATCCTAGTTAATGTTGTCCATAGTCTAGCCTCTGGGTCATTCTTCTTCCTTTCTCAACAAGTCTGGTGCCTGGCTTACAATTTTCCTCTTTCCCAACTCCTGCCCTCATACTTGGGGACTTCAAGATGCTGTATACATAATTTTATATGTATTATTTTAGAGGGGACCCCTAACTCACAATATGAAGAATACAACCAGGTGCATAGAACATCATTTGGGAAATACTGCCTTAATCTCTAGTTCTGTTGGGAATTTTGGCCAGGAGGGCTTTCAGGAAGCCACCATGGGAGTTAACCTACTATCCCCACATGCAAATCTGGGCTAGTGCCTAGAAACAGCAGCAAGTTTCTAAGGCCTGGAATCTGGCCATACTCTGCCCACAACCTTCAAAGCTTCGCTCAGAGTTCAGCTCCTAACCTTAGAACTACACAGAGCCTCTGTATCTAATTCCTTCCTGACACTCACCATGCCCCATGTGTTAGTGTTATCTGCTTTAATTTTGAAATCTATTGCTTTAATTTTGTATTGACTCATGTATGTATGAATGGATTGTAAGTTCCTTGAGGGCAAAGACTATTTCAGCTTTGTTTAGTAATTATTTCCTCTTTATCCTGTGTATAGTTTGCTTTGAATATATTTGTTTGCGTATTGTCTCCCCCAATAGATTGTAAACTCCTTCAGGGCAGGGACTGTCTTTTGCCTCTTTTTGTGTCTTCTGTGCTTAGCTCAATACCTGGCACATAGTGGGGCACATGTTTAATGGTCAGAGTTTTCTTGGCAAAGATACCGGAGTGGTTTGCCATTTCCTTCTCCAGCTTATTTTTACAGATGAAGAAACTGAGACAAGCATAGTTAAGTGACTTCTCCAGGGTCACACAGCTAGTAAGTGTCTAAGGACAGATTTGAACTCAGGGATTTGAGTCTTCCCAGACTCCAGGCCCAGCAATCAACGTACTGTGGCCACCTACCTGCGAGGGGTAGGGCACTTAATATTAATTGATTAATTAACACTGCGTGACCTTGGGCAAGTCACCACCTTTCAGTATACTTCATCTTTAGGCAATTCTCTAAGACTAGAAGATGGCAGCCTTCATTGGCAAAGACAGTTTTCTCACCAGGGAGTTCCCTATGCTTTTTATCCCCAGCCACCTGGCAAATAATAGGCACATTATATTCAATTTCATGAACTGAATCACAAAGCACTTTCTTCACTATAAAAGCCTTGTGAAGTAAGTAGTGAAAAATGTTATTATCTCTATCTTAGAGATGAGGAAACTGAAGCTCAGAAAATTGAGGTGACTTTCTATCAGCCACACGGTAAGAGAACCAGACTGGAGGGAGCCCTTGTCTTCTGACTCCACAGCCTAAGCGTTTTTTAAGGGAAAATACTGCTTCTTCATAAAAATGCTTTTTATATACAAAGTGGTTTGTAGACATAATTTCACTCCTTCCTCATGGCCTTCCATCCCTGCAAGGTAGGTGATGAGCATTAATAATTTCATTTTGTAGGCAAGGATGCTGAGAGGTCCTGCCAAGGCCGCACAGCTACATACTAAGTGATGGAGTCACGACCCAACTCTAGGTGTTCTAAATCTAAACCCGATACTTGGGCCCCATCAGCTGCCTGCCTGTCTCAAGTGGATGCTGGTAATTCTTTGCTGTTTGGAAGGGTATGAGTCTCTCTGTAAATATTCCAAGCAAATATTCTGCAAGCCTCTTGAGAGGTTTGTGTTGGCCTATTTGGCAACGTATCTTCCAGCAAATTCTCATTGCCTGACAGCACAACTTTGCTAAGGGTGTTATTATACTCCAAGAAGAGGGAGGAGCTACAGAGATGGGATGACCTCTGTGTTTGTCTGCGATAGTAGAAGGAGCCATGGAAGAACCGGTTCTAATCTTGTCTCTTTTGCTAATTGACTTTTTGAGCTTAACTTTTGGGGGTGCCTCTTTTTTTATTTGTAAATTGGATCTATTTTTAAAAAATGTGTTTCAACAAACATTTATGAAGGGAATAATATCAAATATAAACTTTTCTGTTGTGCATTTAAAACCTTTCACAACCCAGCCCCAACCTATCTTTCTAGTCTTTTTGACACTATTCTACTCCATGCACATTTCGGTTTAGCCAAATTGCCCCCCTCATACACCATACATGCCTATGGTGCACTTCTCACCTATAGCTTCCTTCAAGGCTCAGTCCAAATTCCATCTTACATATGAGGTCTTTCCTAATCTCCACAGTTGCAAGTGACATCCTCTCAAAATAATCATATCTATTTTACCTACGTATATATTTTATAGTGATGTATATTTGGATACATACACGTACATACATACATACACACATACACATATGTGTATATGGCTGTGTACTCCTTGAAGGCACAGATTGCCTCTAGTTCCAGATCTATTTTCTTACCTTTGTATGACTGTTTTCACTTCTGTTTTTGTATCCCCAGTGCCTGGCACACAGCAGGGACTTAATAATTGCTTGCTGATGGATTGATTAACTAAGCTAGGTCCAACACTTGGAGTAGCTCCTGGATTTTTATGACTAAGAAGGTCAGCCATAATACTTTCCTTGGTTGTTTCCGCCCAAGTTGAATACCTCCTATGCCCATCCTAGACCCTACATTAGACTTTGTTTATACCTTTCTCAGTCATATGCACTTAGAATTTATAATTTTATCTTAGAGTTGTTTGTGTATGCATCTCTTTCCTTGTCTCCAAGATAGGTTGCAAGCTCCATGAGGGAAGGGGCTCTGTTTAATTTAATTTTTAAATCTCCCCCTGCACCTAATATAGTGTGTTGCATATAGCAATGCTTAAAATAGGTTTGTTAAACTGAATTATGGTGATGAAGCTTGAGAGAACTTAGGAAAGTCCTCACCCTGCACTATTTGTCTGCCATGCTACCTGAAATTCTACCATTAGAGTTCATTTCATAACAAGTGCTTGATGAATATTTGATGGATGAAGCTGAAGAAAATCATGAAACCCATGCTGTCTGGGTTCTCTGTTCATCTATGTTGCATAATCTTGGCTAGGTCTTCACTTTGCCAAGGCAATCCTTTTATGCATGCTTAATCAATTCCCATTATTCATTTAATTAAATTAATTAAATAATAAATTAAATTCATCCCATTCACTGCAGCAGCTTTTCAAACCTTTTCATCCCTCTTGCAGCCTTCAAAGGCTTCCTCTTCCCCATCCCCTCATCTGAGAACCTTGTCTCATATTTCACTTTCAAAATAGAGGTCATTTGGCAGGAGGTCACGTTGAGGTCATATCTCCCAGGGCTTGACCTGGGCCCTCTTCTCCTTCTATACTGTAACACTTGGTGATCTCATCAGACCCCAAGGATTCATTTATCATCTCTATGTTGATTATTCTAAGATCTACATATTCCCCTAATGTCCAGCTGCCTATTGGAGATCTAGAACTGAATGTACTATCACATCTGAGATTCAAAATGTCCAAATCTGAGCTCACATCCTTCTCTAAACCTTCTCCTCTTCCTAATTGTCCTATTACTGTCAAGGACACCTCTATTCTCTTAGTTATTCAGGCTCATTACTTAGGTATCATCCTCAACCCCTCACTCTCTCTCACCTCCCTCCCCAACCTGTTGCTGAGTCCTATCGATTCTACACTTTCATATAATTCCCTCTTCTCTCCTCTGACATCCTCAGCACCCTAGTGCAAGCTCCCATCCCCTCACATCTCTGCACTATGACAATAGAGTCATATATAGGTGGGTCCTCTCTGCCACAAATCTCTCCCTATGCTAGTCTATCCACCCACTCAGCTGTCAAAGTGATCTTCTTAAAGCACATTTCCGACAACGTCAGACTCCTTTACGCAATAAACTCTAATAGCTTCCTATCATCTCCAGGATCAAATATAAAATCCTCTATTTAGCATTCAAAGCCCATCATACCCTAGCCCCCTCCTATCTTTCAAGTCTTCTTATACCTTAGATCCCACCATGTACTCTGTGGTTCAATGAGATGGGTGTCCTTGCCCTTCCGTGAACAAGACACTCCATATCTCATTTCCAGGAATTTCTTGTGGCTATTTCCTTGGCCTGGACTGCTCTACCTCTTCATCTCCACCTCCTGGCTCCCCTTCCTTTGAGTCCTAGCTGAAATATCCCCTTCTATAAGGAACCATTGTCAACCCCCCTTTGTTGATTATGTTCAATTTATCCTGTATATAGCTTGTTTGTACATGTGTTTTCTCACCTGTTAGATTGTAAGTTGCTTGAGGGCAGGGGCTGTCTTTTGCCTCTTTTTTTTATCCCCAGCATTTAGCACAGCTGGAGATATCTGGCACATAGTAGACTTTTAAATCCTTATTGATTTGAATTGATGAATAAATGGCAAAATGATATAACAAATGGAGGAAGGAAGGAAACAAGCATTTATTAAAGGCCTACTATATGCCAAAGCTCTTTACAAATATTATCTCGTTTGAAGTTTTCCACAAGCTTGGGAGGTAGTGCCATTATAATTTCCATTTTACAGGTGAGAAAACTGAGGCAGACAAGAGGTTAAATGAATTGTCTAAGGTCATCCAGTTAATAAGTGTGTGAAGCTTCTTGACTCCAGGTTCAGTAATTTATCTTCTGTACCACTTAGCTATCTCTGAAATATGGCAAAAGATTGAAAAATATAAAATCTATACAAATGTGAGGTTTCTGTGATTGTCAAAATAACACTAACGTGTGTAAAAGTTGATAGAAGGAAACATTTCCCCCATTTCTAAAAACAAAACAGGATGCATATCATAGACAATGAAATGCAGAGGTTGAATAGGCCAGGTCAAACATGAAACTCAGGAAGGCCCTAGCTGCACCTGTTTGGGGAACGCCCTCTGCTGTCTATTTTATTGCTTTCAGGATCATGCCAGCAGTGAGCAAAGTATGACAGATGTCACCGGAGAGCTGCCAGAGATGATTGGGACAGCAACACTTCTCTAAGTCCTCTGCCCTAACCCTTCTTTGAAGCCCAACTTTTTTGACCAGTGAGAATAAGGAAAAGGATTTCAAAAGACTACGTCTCTAGAACCATTAACCATTGTCCTACTATGTAGGAGGGAGGGAGGGGATGCAGAGGAGGGAAGTGGGGCTCATGATGTTTGGGCTGGAAGGGAATCTTAACCATCTAATCCAATTTCCTCATTGTGCAGATAAGGAAACTGAAGGGTAGAGGGCAAACAATTCGTCCAAGGTCACACCGGCAATAAATTGTTAAGACTGGGTTTCTAATCGAAGCTCTGGGAAAACAATTTCCCCAGATACTAAGAAATAAAGATAATAAAGCTTACATGAACACACACAAATACAAGTTATGTTCACATATACATGCACACACACATGCACATGCCATACATCATACACATGTACATACATGCATATATATTTATATGTATATATAGTATACCCATATACCCACCTACATGTATATTTTATATATGACTGTGTATATAGTAAAAATAGTGCATATGTGTCTATTTATATACATACATGTGTGTTTATATTTGCACATATACCTATGTGTGTTTATGTGTGTACATACACATATACATACGTATGCATATACACATACATATACATACGCATGTGCATATGCATATACACACACACACACATATATATATAAAAGTTTTAGTCTCCATACTCCTTAGTTTTTGGGGAAATTGCCTTGCTAGTTTAGAAGCCTAATCCTACAGTGTGACCTTGGGCAAAGTATTAACCTCTGTCCTTCAGTTTCCTCATCTGTAAAATGAGGTTAGACTAGATGATTTTTAAGATTACTTTTCAGCTTGCTATATCTCTGTCTCTCTGTCTATCTATCTATCTATCTATCTATCTATCTATCTATCTATCTATCTATCTATCTACCTATCTATCTATCTCTCTATCTAGTCTAAAAGGGGTAGAGTGATTGAAAAGAGAGCTAGTTGTTGGACTTGGAGACAAAGGAAACACCTGAAGCATTTTCATCACAACAATGCTGTGGGGCAATTGGGTATTATTGTTCTCCTCAGGGATGAGGAAATGGAAGTGATTTGTCCAAGACTGTATGACTCCTAAATATCAAATCAGGATTTGAATCCTTGGCTTTCCTGATTGGAAATGAAATGCTCTTTCTATTATACCAGGCTTTTATCTAAGTACTAAACATCTTATTTTGCTAGACTAATGTATTTTATTCTTTTATATGTCTGACCTTAAACTAATCAATTTTAAATTTTTAATTAAATTGTATTAATTTAATTAGATTTTGTGTTAATATTTATATTAACATGTAATTAATAAATTAAATAAAACATTAATTATATTTTAAATTAAAGATCTTTTTTTTAATCACTTAATAAATATGTCAAACATTTACTGTGCAAGGAGATAGGAAGTCAACTATGATAGCGGTGGCCCACAACATTACGTGATTAAGTGCATCAGAGAACTACAAAATAAAACAGTTTACATTTGACCTTATAGGCTACTGAGTAATTGGTCTGAGGTAGGATGAAGAATTTCTCCTCTACACCAGGAAAATCAACAGAATCCCTTTCAGAATGGAATCCTGGAGAGCCCAGTAAAAGGGAGGCAGATGGATGTATCCCTGGACCTACAGACAAAAACACCAGAGCTGGATTCCTGACTCAGACACCTACTAGAATCTAATAGAGCCAATTTATCCTCTTGGGCTTACTTTCCTCGTTTGTAAAATGAGAGGATTGAGTGATCTCCAGACTTTAAATGCCCCTTCTAGCTCTCAATCTAAGATTACTCCCAGTAAGTGAGGAGGTCTTAGGAAACAAGTCCCTGGCTATCGTCTGGATTGTAGTGTTTTGCACTGCAGAGTGAGCCTGGGTAAGTAATTTCACCTCTCTAAAACTTTCATGATGACCTTGATCTTCCATCACTTCTAGTCTAAAATTCTATGACTGTATAATTCCAAGTTTACCCTATTCTCATTCCCATCCCTTTCTGCTGCCCTTTTTTCTGATACTGCTTACTAGTCAGTGCTGGGTCATAACATAGCAGAAAAGCTGCTTTGGTTGCTGATGCAGGTAAAGGAGAGCTAACCTTGGGAAGAATCCAGTAGAAAACTAAAGTCCCTCTGCATTTGCCAGCTCCTATTTTCACATGCCTCTACTCAGATGCATCCACATCAAGAGAATCCAGGTAGACTTGAGTTCAAATCTCTTCACCTCAGACACTTTTTAGCTATGTGATCCCGTCCAACTCACTTAATTACTTTAAGCTTCATTTCTTTCATCTGTAAAATGGGAGAACAATCATACCTCCCTCACAAGATGCTTGTGAGGATCAAATGAAATAATCTATGAAAATTGCTTTGTAAACTTTAAAGCATTATATAAATGTTAGTTATTATCATCACTACTATTACTATTACTGTTGTTATTACTCCAAGAGTCATGTGGTTTAGATATGGAAGGGACCTTACAAGTCATTTATTTAACCCCTTCATCTTACAGAGAAGGAAACTTAGGCCAGAGAGGACGTAGATTTAAAGATCAAAGAAATCTCAGAGGTCATCTAGACCCATATCTTCATTTGACAGAGTAGGAAAGTAAAGTAAAATGACTTGGTCATTCCAATGGTAAGTGGTAGATTTGGGATTTCATCTCATGTTCTCTGACTCTTCTGATTGTACCATGATTGGTATGATGATACCATATGGCTGGGCTGGACTGGGCTGGATGTTTCCCAAGGAGCTAGACATATCCTGTGCCTCATTCTGAAGGATGTGTACCCTCACTCAGGTCCATCACACATGGCTTGCTCCATTTCTTTATCCTCTTCTCTCCCTTTCCCACTATTAAAATCTGTCTCAGGAAAGGATCCAAAGTCATTGACACTGAAGTACAGTATGCTTAATATGTTTCTTCTCACAGGGTCATTTTTATTTTAAAGAAGGACCAAGTCTGGGCAAGGAAAGAAGACCAGTACAATAAAATTTCAGAGATTAATAAGCTAGTTCCAAAAGCTGGTTGTTTGGGGTGTCTTTTTTGTTTGTTTTTTTGAAGGGGAGGGGTATAGGGTTAAGGTAGTTTTATTCTGAGTTTCTAAAGTTCTATCACATTGGTGGGTAGCCCCCTATTCAAAAGGTGTCATTGTGTTGTGGTTTAAATCCAGGGACACTATTATGTGCTGTTATGAAAGAGATGATTCTCTTGGATCATGCTGTTGGGTTTTGGTTTTTTTTTTTTTTGCTTTTTGGAGGGCAATCGGGGGTTAAGTGACTTGCCCAGGCTCACACGGCTGGTTTTTGTGTTAAGTCTGGATTTGAACTCAGGACCTCCTGACTCCAGGGCCAGTGCTCTATTCACTGTGCCACCTAGCTGCCCCAGATCGTGCTGTTTTAACCTCATGAGGGATGTGCTAAAGGGCGCATACAACTTTGTGCGCCTCCTCCCTACCCCATAACAGGTTGCTGACATCAAAGAGCAAGAGTCACTGAGGCAGGAAGAACCATTTATTCGGTAGATTTTAGAGAGAGAAAATAGCCACTCTAAATCCCTTCTTCCCTTCTTCTGAATATGAATTCTCAATGAGTTCTCCCACAAGTTGGGGAGGGGCAAGGACTCTTCACCCTCCCCACCCAGCACCCTGAACTCTCTGGGAACGTGTATGTGTGCTGTCTAGCCCAACCTCAGCCTGAATTACAAGGCTCTGAATGCCTCTTCTGCTTTGGGTAGCTTCCTCTGAGTATAGGTGATTGAATAATGACCCAGAGAATGATACTTCCAGCCCTGAGAGATCGGGAACTCCTGCGCCCCACAGTTGGCATTAACTGTACTTTGAGAGCTGTTTGGAGGATCTGGCCACTTACGGAAGGGAATATCCAAGCCATTGCCCTGACTCGCTGGAAGACGTGGACCTTGAGGGAGTTGTTTGTACAATGCTGAGTCAAGCTGAAATGGCTGCTCAACTGCATCACTAATTGTTTCATGTTTTATTATTTTCAAGAATTAACTTCCTAGGGAAAAAAATCATAGGTGTTCTAGGTAATACTATCTTCTAGGTAATACTATCTTATATTTTTGTTTTTGTCAATACATAGTTATCATTCTTTTGTGCTTAAAGGATGTCTTCTATGTTTGAAGAATGTTTTTTGTGTGCGTGAAATAAACAATTATCATATGTTAGATTGAAATTGCATGATGAATATCTTTCTTCTCTCTTTTGGGGAGATTCTAGGCATGAACCAACCTCAAACTCTAGGTGATTTTCCCCAGGGTTCCTGTATGGAGGCCTAAAGAGCCAAAGAGAAGGCATAAAAAAAAGTGTTGGTCCCTCTCTCAAGAGGCCAGGATCCCCTAAGACTTAAATGGTCGGTCCCCTTTTGTAAGACCAGAACAAGTACCTCTTAATGGGAAAGTGAATTCCTGACCCCACCTTCCCTGGGCCAACAACAGGATCTGTTGTTACACTGATAATAATAATGATAATAATAAATAATAATAATAATAATAATCTTAATAGGAAAACCTTGCTGGGAACAATGGTTTGCTTTTGGCTCTCTGGGTGATAATATGTAGCTCCTGGCCACAGGATGAGTTTGGTTCTTTAATTACTGTGTAAGCAGAGTGGAGAGGAATTCATGGTTCATCTAGGATGAGGGCTGGTCTGGGGCTAACATTCAACAAGGGTTTTGTAAAGGGGGATCAGCTCTTTAAAGTCTGTCCTCCCTCCCCAGCATGTGGGCCCCAACGGGCCCAAATCTAAGGAGGGGACTTGACTCATGCCAGCTCCTATGTTTCCTGCCAGAAATGGATATGCCTCCAATCCAGGTGTTCCATTATGAGAACATCATAGGGGCAGCACCTAAAGGAAATTTACTGGTGAGGACCTGGGGGAGAGGGTGGGACCTGGCAGCCCTGCAGAGCACTGATCCACCCTCCACCCAATGTGCCAATGTGTGTACCTCTGCCCACGCTGTTCTTTTATAACACAGCAAAAGCCTTTCTCTGGAAAATGGACATGTGACCCAGCTCTCTCACTGGGCCAAGACTCTGGCTAGAGACAAACAGATTTTTTCCCAGATAAGACTCAAAATACAGCAAGGACATCCCTTCAGCAGGAAAAAAAACTGAAGGGGAAAGAGGTAATTTTGATCATAGGGATCTCATAATATGAAGGGACAGAGAGCAAAAAACCCAACAACAAGAAGTCTTATATATAGGTAGAACTGCAGGGTCTTTCACATAGATGTATTTGTTGAATTGAATTGATGCGGTATTATCTGAAAGATATCTGGGAGCTCCCCACTTTTTGCCACCCTGCTCCTAAATATACTCTTACTTCTCTGCCACACTGTCTGAAATCCCACCATTTGAATGAGGAAGGGGAGTATTTAAAAGTCCTTCTCCTTTAAAATATCCTGGTAACTTCATCCTATTTGCTTAAAGAGGACCTAAGGCTGTGATATCTCGTACCCCAATGGTTAACAAGGTTATTTCAGTTAATATGGCCTGACTAGATAGGGAGACCTTTTTCTCTTCCCCACTTCATATGTGCAGAGGGAAATCAGTATAGAGGATAAATATCTAGTCAGAAAGACCTGAGTTCAAATTCTATCATCTCTGACACATACTCCCTGGATGTCCCTGGGCAAGTGAGAGGAACTTTTCAATATCCTCAGACAGCTCATTAAAACTATAAGTTAAACATGAGCTGTCTATCTATCTACATTGGTAAAGGGAATTTTCTGTATTAATAAAACCGGACCAAAAAATAATCTGTCTAGGTCAGTAGTCCTTTTTTCTTTTCTCACTTCATGTTGTTGTTCCCAAAACTACACACCCCATGAGAAAGAATAGCCAGGGTTTTCTGAAGGAGGAATAGGTTTTTCCTTCACTCAGGGGTAGACTATTAGCTTACTGTTGTTTTATAGGCTCCTTTGACCTCCAAATCTGATCCTCCCTGATTGTAAATTCTATTGGGAAAGTAATTCTTTAAGGTATTATTTGTCATTTATAACAATGTGTAAAGGAAGAACAGAGAGTTTTAGTATGAAAGTCATCTGCTTATTTACTTTTAATCCTGGTAATTAGATTCCTCATTGGCAGATTCAACACTAGCGCAGGCTCTGAAACTAGCCCTGACTCTAGGCAAAGCAATGCTTCCCTCCATGTAAAATGAGGGTGTTGGATAATAAGAACTCTGGAACCCTTCCACCTCTGTGGATTTGGAATATAATCCTATGTCAACAGTATCACAGCTGCCCAGGCAGGCCCCTTCCCACAAAAAGTCTCCAACTTTAGACCCACGGATTGGATTCAGATCGGGGAGAGCTCGATCCCAAAGAAGGATAGCTCAAACTTTCCTCAATCTTTGTGGCTCATTATAACCCTACCCTGGAATAGCACTCATGAGAAAATATCTGAAGCCAATCCCCAAAAAGATTAACAAGATTCTTTTTGAATAAAATACTCAATGTACAAAGTAGATCTCAGGTACAGGACAGCTATTTATTTCTTCTACCACAAAAAAGATTGGAACACAGAAAACCAGTAAGTATGAACTGAAAAATACTTAAAACAGGAAACTGTGATGCATTACTCCTACTATACTTTCCTAAGAAGTAAAGATAACTTCATAAGACTGCTCAACTATTAATTCACATTTATTCTGAATCTGTATTTTTAAGCAGGTCAGAAGTCTCTATCTTCTGACCAGTCAGGCTACAGAGTCCTCCTGGCGTCACAAACACCACTATCTTTTTGTGCTGTGGTAAACACCTTTCACAAGGCTCATGTCTTCTCTAGCTCTTGAGGTTAGCACCAAAGATGGAAATATCCATTTCTCAAACTCACTATTCGGTGACCTGGATTTAGGTAAAGAAATACAAAGTAGAAGAGGAAACTAGGAATTTGAGATCTACTCTCAAACTTACACAAACATATAGCCTTGTTGTTCTGAGTGTGAAGTCAGTCAGTCAAAAAACAAACATTTATTAAGTGTCTATTATGGGCCAGGCATGGTGCTAACCCCTGAGGATACATAAAGAGGGAAAATGGCAGTCTTTTCCCTGAAGGAGCTTATAATCTAATGGGGGGGAGACAACAAGCAAATAAATATGTATAAACAAGCTATATACAGGATAAGTAAAACGGCATTAAGAAAAGGAAGACAGAATTAAAAGGGGTTAAAAAAAGGCTTTGTGTAAAAAAATGGGATTTTAGTCGAGATTTAAAGAAAGCCAAGGAGAATTAGGAGTCAGAGATGAAGAGGCAGAGCATTCCAGGCATAGAGGACAGCCAGAGAAAAACGCCTGTAATGGAAAATGAAAGAATCTTGTTCATAGAGCACCAAGAGGGCCAGCATCAAGGTATGGCAGAGTATGTGGCAGAAGGTAAGGTGCAAGAAAACTGGAAATATAAGAGGGGGTTAGGTTATGAAATGTCAGAGTCATCATTGCTGCTTTTAGGAGCAACTGGTGGTAGTAGTAAGAGAACTGACATTAGATGCATCCCAACAAAGATGCCACCTAAAAAGTGTCTAGAAACAGTTTGTTCATAATCCTCAGTCTACAGAATAGGTGCTTCTTCCAGGATCAGTTATAATCTTTGCTGAAATTATCTGCTGCTTTTATGATTTATTCTTTAACTTACCTATTTTTAAGGATTGCTATTTAGTCTTCTTTATTTTTGTTTCAAATACATTTTTATTGAAGTTCAAATTAATTTGAATCACTTCTTCAGTGGCCCTTTACTGAATATGATTTTTATTGCATCGAGTTTAATAGCTCTGCTTTTCTACATGTATTTGTGAGGTTTTTAATGCCTTAATATATGATCAGTTTTTGTAAAGTTGCTGTGCATAGCTAAGAAATATGTATATTTCTTTCTAGTCTGATTCAATAACTACCTGAGATCTATCATACCTAACTTCTGTAAAATTCTACTTAGCTACTTAACTTCTTATAAATTTCTTTATTTATAGTTGTTTAACTTGTCCAGATCTCAAAGGTGTACATTAAGGTCCTCCAGTATTAGAGTTTTACTATCTTTATAACGAATTTTATTTTTCCTTTGAGAATTCAGATACTATGCCATTTGGTGCATATGTTAGTATTGATATTAATTTATTATCTATGGTATCTTTCAGCATAATAAAATTTTTCTGTTTAATCTCCTTTAATCAAGTCTGCTTTTGCTTTTTCCTTGACTGAGATTATGATTGTTTTCTTTTGGACTTCAACAGAAGCATAATAGATTTTGTTCTAGTCCCTTATTTTAATTCTGCCTGAATTTTTAGATTTTGCATATTTCTTATAAATGATACATTGTTGGATTTTGCTTTCTAATACATTATACTTTCCTCTTTCATTTTATAGGTGAGTACATCCCATTTATTGTCACAGTTATTCTCATTAATTATATATATTTCCATCTTATTCTGTTACACTTTTTTCTTTTTGTTTCTTTCCCTGTTTTTATGAAGAAGAGAGTGCTGAATGAGGGGTGTGTTCAGCACTAGTGCTTTAGGTTGATGCAATCTGCTTCTGCTCTCTTGACTCTCTTCTCTTTCCTTCACTCAGAGTCCAATTACAGATTCTTACGTTTTGTCTTTTCCCCTTCAACTCCTCTTTTCTCTCCAGTCTCCCTAGTTAGAATTTGTTTTGCATAGGACTCCTCACTCCCTTAATCTACCCTCCCTTATACTCTCCCTTCTCCCCTTTCCTTCTCATTTCCCTGTTGAGTAAAATGTTTTTCTGTACCCAACTGTGTATGTCTTTCTTCCTTTGAATAATTCATATGAAAGGAAGGTTCAAAGGTCATCCAGTCCCCATACTTCTTCATCCTTTGCATAGTCTTTTACCTGTATACTCTCATTATATGAAATAATTCCTATGACCCTTCCTCTTCCCCTCTCCCGAATATATTTCCTTTCCCCTTGTCTTTCTTTCTTCTTTTAAGATCATTCACATATAACTAAACCAGTTCCAGGTTTTCTGTCTTATTAAATTTCCTCTATGACCTTGGTGATACTAGAGTTTTGAGGGGACACTTATAACATCTCTCAGTAATGGAATGTAAATAGTTTATCCTTGTTTAGTCCCTTCCAATTGCTCATGTATATTTCCTCTTTTATGTTTCTTTTGAATCTTTTGCTTGTATTCCAAAGCTTCTACTCAGTTCTGATCCTTTTATCAGGAATTATTGGATGCTGAGAACCCCTCTATTTCATTAAAGGACAACCTGGCTCTGGGATATGAGTAACCGAACTCCCAGTTGGCAAATATTCCTGCTCTCAGCACAGTATTAGGCTCCTCTATGCTGGATCCTGGATCTCATTTGACCCTAGTGCATGACTTCAGGCCACAGTAGGTCCCTAAGCTGGAAAGCACTGCATTACCCTTCTGATTAAAACTTGCCCTACAGACCTCTGTCTCCCTATACCAATCTAGGATGGAAAAAAATGTCTCACTAGAACTTTTTTCCTTGAATTTCTCTGTCTAGATTTAGTCTAGTGCATTTTCTAGGTTTTTGTAGAGTAGTTTGGAAGTATTGCTTCCTTCTATTCCATTTTGGGTCATTCTCTTCAGTTTTCAGTCAACAAGCATTGATGTAGGGCTTACCATGGGTTAATTTGCTATGCTAATCACTAGGCACACAAAAAAGGCAAAAAAAAAAATACAGACCCTCAAGAAGCTCCTATTCTAATGGGTGAGACAATACACAAATAATTACATCCAAACAAGATATATTATACAGGATGAATTAGAGATAATCTCAGAGGGGAGGTCTAGTGTAATGAGAGACTTGGAAAGCCTAGTTATAGAAAATGAGATTTTAGTTGAGGCTTGAGGGAAGTCAGACAATCCAAGAGATAGAGATGAGGAAGGAGAACATTCTAGTAATGGGGAAGAGGCAGTGAAAATGTAGGGAGTCAGGAGATTGATGTCTTCTGTGAGTAATAGCAAGGAGGCAAGTGTGAATGAATTGTAAAGGATGCTGGGGGAATTAGATGTTAGGTTAGGAAGGATCATAAATGCTGAAAAGAGGATTTTATATTTATTCCTGAAGTTTAGGTGAGTGACATGGTCAGACCTGTATTTTAGGAAGAGAATTTTGATAGTCAAGTAAAGGATAGTTGGGAATGGGGAGAATCTAGAGACAGGGAGACCAACTAGAAGGCTATTGAAATATTCCAGGCACACAGTGATGAGGGTCTGCCACAGGGCAGCTGCAATGTCAGAGGAGAAAGGAACTATATGTATATGTGTATGTGTGGATATGTGTAAATACACACGTGTATGTATACACATGTGTGTTTATATACATGTATGTGTGTGCATAGAGTACATGCATGTGGTTATATGCATGTGTACGTGCATGTGTTCATACATATATGTAGACAGCTAAGAGGTGCCATGGATAAAATGCCAGGCCTGGAGTCAGGAGGATCTGAGTTCAAATTTGACCTCACACACTTACTAGCTTGTGACACTGGGCAAGTCACTTAACTCTGTTTGCCTCAGTTTCCTCATCTATGAAATGAGTTGGAGAAGGACATAGCAACCCCCTCTAGTATCTTTGCCAAGAAAACCCCAAAAAGGGTCAGACCCAATTGAACAACAATTGCAAGAAATACATGTGTGTGTGAGTGTGTGTATATGTATTTATGATACATATATACATACATACATATATGCAAACATGAGGTGTTACTAATATAGAATCAACAGGAATTGGTAAGAGGAGAGGAGAGAGAATTAGAGGTCAGGTCTTCTGATGCTAAACCCAGTGCTCTTTTTCACTATACCCTTATGGGACTGAGTGGCCAACTACTGTTGCAGATTTCTCATATACAATTCCTGCCTGCTTGCTTTCTCCACCAACTACACCCATTTCTTGCCTTACCTGTGCTTAAATAGATCCCTTCAATCTTCAACCTTGTTTGGATCTCATGTCTTTCTGTGATCCACCCTAGAATAACAGATACCTGACCAAGCTTCCACATTCAGAACACTGTTCCCCTCATCCCTTTTTGTCTGGTCCTGTGGTCCTTCAATCCCTCAACTCTTAGTTCTGGCCTTCCCAAGTATGCCCCACACACAGCTCCATCGCTGCATAAGACTTACTTGTGATATTTGGGATAGAAATCAGTGAGGCAGAAGAAGATGGCTGTCAGTGGGGACAGAGACTGTGCCTTCCATATCAGGGCTCTGCAGGGCACAGCCAAATGGTAGTATTTAAAGGGGCACACATTGTGCGGGGGCCACAGAGGATGCAGAACAGACTATTTTTAGTCAACTGTTCCAACTGAGTGAAAACCCTGAAAGCTGCTGGTGGTGCTTGTCTTCATTCTCACAGCGCAGCTGGAGCTACTAAAATTAGACCCCAACTCCTGGGGCAGTCTGCAGTCACCTCTCAGTGTGGAAATACATCATGAAAGGATGTCTTTAATTTTTAGTGTGGAGCTCCATCTTTCTGAGCACTTCTTACCCTTTGGGCATCACCAAAATAAGTGAAAGAAAATGATTCACTCTCAATATGTAATTGAATGAGGGGTAACGCGGTCATTAGGTCTCCTTACATCTTCTCTGTGAAAAGAGGTGGTTGGACTACTAGATGATTAAGTACCTTCTCTTTCTAAATCTAGAACCTCTCTAGGTACCCCCTTCAGAACAGAAGGCTGGCCCTGGAGTCTGGAAGATGTGAGTTCAAGTCCTGTGCTTGACATATACCTGCTGTGTGACCTTTAAAAAGTCACTTCATCTCTCATGGTTCCCAAGTAATATTCTAAGTTTATAAACTACAGATGTTACTAATCATCATGGGCAGAGACTGTCTAGACCAAAAAAAGGATCAAGTTGAATACAGACAAGCAATCCTAGGGAATACTTTTTTCTCATATATAAGAAAGAGTTACAACTGCAACTAGCTCTCCTCCTCTTCCTCCTCCTTTTCCCCCTCCTCTCCCCTGCCCTCCCCTCCCCTTCTCTCTCTCTCCCTCTCCCTCCCTCTCCCTCTCTCTCCCTCCCTCTCCCTGTCCCTCTCTCCCTCTCCCTCTCCCTGTCCCTGTCCCTCTCCTTCTCCCTCTCCCTGTCCCTCTCTCCCTGTCCCTCTCCCTCTCCTTCTCCCTCTCCCTGTCCCTCTCTCCCTGTCCCTCTCCCTGTCCCTCCCCCCCCTCTCTCCTGTTACTTTCTATAAGTCACAACCAACTACTGACACCCAGAATTTTGGGGTACAATTCCTCCCTTGATCTTCTTCCCTTTGGTAGCTACTGTCACCAGGACCTCATGGTCTTCTGACTGACCTCACCACTATGGGGCAGTTGCTATCTTAAGGATCCCATTACTACAATGCCTTATTTATCCCCATAAGGTCATTATGAGCATCATTAAGACTGTAACTATTTACATAGTCCTTCATGGTTTGGAAAGTTTTTTTTCTCCTGATAAGCCTGTGAAGTAGATAGTGAAAATATTTGTAAGCCCAGGTGGAAAAACAAGAGCACAGGGAAAGTAAGTGATTTGTCCACAATTGTAAGGCCAGTAATATCTGTGTCAGGACCCAAACCTTCTGACTTCAGTGGGAAGAGGGGTGGATATATATATAGATATAGATATAGATATATATATATGAGGTCATATGTAACCGTAGAGTACTATGGAGAAATAGCCTGATACCATAGAATGAACTCTCTGTAGTGACAGGCTCTGGGTTCAAAACCCACCTTTGACTTTTACTACCTGTGTGACTTTGGGCAAATCATTTAATCACATCGGATCAATAAATCAATACACAGTTATTAAGCACCTGCTACGTGCCAGGCATTGCACTAAGCATTGGACATTATTTCCTACATATGTAAAATCAAGGGGTTGAACTAGATGACCTCTGAGGTCCCTTGTGTATCTATTATCTTATGATCCCAAGCATCCTGTTGCCCACTACACATATGTAATAAAAGCACAACATATCTAAGCAGGAGGAAGATAACAACTGGTCTCCAGAGCATAGAATTTGTTCCTGTCTCCCCTTTCCCATTTATTTGCATGGATCTGAGGGTTGAAAAACTTGAAGATCCTTCATCCAGAGAGATCTTGGTAGTTTGGGGGCAGGGGGGAAACGTCTACACTGATCCTAACTGGATACAATTGAGCAATCAGACAGTAAGCAGGAGCCATAAGGAATTACTACTGGTAAATACAAGAGGTTTCTGACTGAAACCTTGCCATCAGGGAACAGGAAACAAAGAAGAGGTTCTTAACCTTTTTTTCATCCTGGAACCCTTTGGCAATCTAGTGAAGGCTCTAGAATCCTTCTCAGAAGACTGTGCTTAAATGAATAGAATTAAGTAAAATACATAGAGTTGCAAAGGAAACCAATTAATTCGAAATCTAGTCATCAAATAAAATGTTTTAAAGCAAGTTCATGGACTTTGGGTTAAGAACTCCTGAACTAGAATTCTGTGGACACTAGCCAGTTGGGACTATTCTTTGTTTCAAAGATCTTGGAATGGAATGAGGAATCTCCTGTTAGAAAGGAAATGCTATTTTAGCCAAGGCTCTAAAAAACTGGCAGATCTTCCTGATAGAAGAAAAATTGCTAAAAGATTTCATTTTCTAGTCTATATATTCTAAGATTTTGCCTTTCTAAAGGAGCTAAACCTTAAGTCACAGGCTTTAAGCTTGGTAGCAGGGTCCACTCTTTTTCTTCCCCTGTGTAAGAAGTCATCCCTGAGCACTCTACATGATGTCAGAAGCAGGAAACAGAGAAAACTTCATAACCTTATGCTTGTTGACTTGACAAGGTGATCAGCCCATCTTCTCTTCCTAGCATACACTTTCCTGATGATATCTTTTATTCCTGTTCCTCAGAGCTATTCATTGGTTGTATGCCTGCTCTCACCCACTGTTATTCTCTATTGTGAAATATTCTTCTCCTCTGTGTAATACTCATTTTCATTTTCTTCAGACTATTACATTTCACAAATGATAGATATGTATCAATACTGATAGGATATTAATACTAAAAAGATGGGCTTTTGTTTAAGGTCATTAAAGGAGTGTCATAGTTTTCCAGAAGTAATTCAGCCTTCCTCATTTTTTTTTAAATTTTGGGTACAATTTGCTGTCCATTTATACCACCTCTACCATAAATACATACCAACAGAGGAGCTCCATGTTTTTTCCCCATTCAACTGTATGTCAAGCAATAGGCACTCTTGATCAGCTTGGTTTTTCTTTTGTGGGTGATCAAGCCAAACTATTTTGAGTAGTTATGGATACCTTCCAGGAGGTTCTGCAATGTTCCAGGGCTTGATGTAACCAGCACAATGAAATCCACAAAAGGAGGAGTAACTGGAGGACCTCATCATCCACAGGGAAGTTCTCTCCAAATTGGACTCTTCACTGGATCTCTATCAAAGCAGTTACACCTTTGGCAAGTATACAGACTCCCTGTTTTATGTCTTACCCGATGTTTACAATCATTGGATTATTGAATAAGAATATTTCTGTTCTGCTCTACAAGGAATCTTGAATGACTTTGATGTATGGATGGGAGATATCACATGGGAAATAAGACCATTTTGTGTTACAAAATAATTTTTTTCATGACAATTGAATGATGAATGACTAAGCATGTATTAAGCACTTAGTATTTGCCAGACACTGTGATAAGTGCTGGGGATGCAAATAGAAGAAAGCAAGAGTTCTTACCTTTATGGAGCGTACATGGAGGAAAACAACACATAAAGGCAATCTAGAAAGGAGGAAGAGGAAGGATACACATGTTATCATGGTTTACAAATAACTGGAAAGTAAGTTGGAGGACAGCTTTATGGCAAGAGGAGGTAAAAGTTTACCTATCAGAGCCCAGAGCAGTGGGATGGGGGATAAGGCAAATGAGGGATTAGAGTGAGGGTCAATTTGCAGATGGCATTGTTTTATATAAACATAGCCCTAGGGCCTCCTCCCTCAGCTACCTGAAATTCAACCAACTTGAAGATCCTTTGAGCCAACAAGCCTCCTCCTTTATGAATGAAAAACAAAATTTAAGTCCCTGGTCTCAATGAATTTACTATTGGTTCTACTACTGAAACTGAACTTCACTGGAGAAGTAATGGGGAGTCCCTTTAATCAAGGATGAAGCAATAGAAAGCCCTGGATCTGGGGTGGCTAGGTGGCACAGTGAATAGAGCACCAGCCCTGGAGTCAGGAGGACCTGAGTTCAAATATGGCCTCAGACACTTAACACTTGCTAGCCATATGACCTTGGGCAAGTTGCTTTACCCCAATTGCCTTCCAAAAAGCAAAAAAAAAAAAATGAAAGTCCTGGATCTCCAGTGTCATCAGGATCCCTTGGAATAGGTCTCCAAACAAACATTTGATTCAGTTAATTTTTAAAGACAGGCCCTAAGGAGGCCAAAAATGGCTACTGTAGAAGAAGTGGTAAAAGCTTAAAATCCACTGAACACTGTCAGCAAAATGTTAAGGTTTGAGGTAGACTGGGAAGTAGTGGTTTAATATACAGCTGCCCCTAAAAATTATTTCAGCTGCTTCTAAGCACTTCAAAGTAAAAGCAAACAAACTTTTGGATACAGAAAAAAAGATAAAACTCAAGCATTTCAAATAAAGAAGAAAGCCTTTTTCCATATCCTGAGGATGTGTATTTTTCCCCCTTTACCAGACTTTCCAGAGAGTGAATTCAAGCCAATTTCTCTGTGTGTGTGTGTGTGTGTGTGTGTGTGTGTGTGTGTGTGTGTAAAAGACTATGTCTCAGCTACCTTTTTCAAAAATAGGAAGAATTTCATGTTTAGGGGGAAAAAATGAGCTAATACCTAGATTTCTTTCCCCTCATTACATGCTCTGAATTAGCCCCAGCTGCTTATGGAAACATGGTATGGTATAGAGAAAAGTCACTCTTGGTAGTCAGAGAACCTGCATTCATATCTTGGCTCCATTATTTATTAGATGTGTGACCTTGGGCAAATGACTTAATCTTCTTGAATGAGCTTCATTCCCTCAGCTATGAAATCAGCAGCTTGGATTAGATGATCTTGGAGGTCCTTTTGAGCTCCGAGTCTATGACCTTGTGGATGTGGGGAGAGCACCTTTAATGCTCTTATTTCCTACATAACCAGCTAACTACATAGAAACGTCTATCTAGAAAATAAGGGGGGAAAGTTGTTTTGTTTTTATTTGTGGTTGGGTCTGGAGCAGGGAAAGAGTCAAATCACATGTCAAACTGGGATGCTTCAGAAATTCTGAGTCAGTGATCCAACAGTCCAAAGCTTTGTGTGACATTATATGTGTGTGTGTTTCCGTGCATATGCACATATTTGTATATAAATGCATTTTTCTCTTTCCTCTAGTGGGTTACTTTGGGTAATGGAGAGCGAGTTTTTTGCCTCATTGTTTCTTTAACCTTGGCAGGCAGGGAATTGCATCGTTGCCAAATGCCCAGGAAAGCTGAGCTAAGGCTTTTCCTGTATAGTCAGGAATTTGGAGCCTGTGATCATCATTTTCTTTCAGTCTCATTCTTATGTTTTGGGGTCTTAAACTTTGTAATCCTAAATTAAGTCTAAAAGGGGGTGGGGGAATCACCTGCTATACAACGTTCCCTTTGTTGCTCTCCCCAGATACCTTTCCAAAGCATCCACCCACTCCTTAGCCTCCCTCATCAAAACCAAAATATAGTCAGTTTCTAATTTACAAACACCTGGCTGACAAATAAAGCCCACCTTCTCCTTCCACCTTCACAGTTCTTCCACCCCAGACAAAAGGCTGCTCTTATCTGAGTTCCTGGTCCCTCCCCAGGGCCTCCAGCGGCTGCTATGGGAGCTGCTTTTTTGTGAGAAGTCTTAGGGCTTTATTTTGAAAGTACTTGTGGTTCAGAAGTAGGATAAAGAAAAATGGCTCTAAAAAGTATGAACAGTTTAGAGGAGCTAATCTTGATGGCCCTCTGTTAGGCAGGGCTGGACTGCTCACGTAGTAGTGTTTTAAACTCTCCTCCCTCAGCTACCTGAAATTCAACCAACTTGAAGATCCTTTGAGCCAACAAGCCTCCTCCTTTATGAATGAATCTTTGGAAGGGCGAAGAGGCTAACAGCACATCCTCTCAGCTGTCAAAGTGCAGGTCTGACTGATACAGTTTTAGGAGTGGAGGGACCCCAAAGTACCAAGGTTCAGGGCAGAGTTACCTGGAAAGAATTCACAGACTCAAGCAGTTTTCCAGTGAAGTGGCAAAAAGCTTATTGTAGTGCTATATAGTGGGAAGAGTTGGTTAGGGACCTTGCCAACTAACCAGAGTGATCTAAAGCTTATATAGGAAAGGTACAGTGAATGGTGTGCCAACTATGCTAAGTACATGGGGAACATACAGTTTCTGTACTTTGGGCACAGGCATTATTTACTACTGGAAACCCTGGGGAGTTGACGTCAATAGCTTGACCTCTAGATTGTACATGGTAACTGGGGGAATCAGTACAAGATAGTCCTGTTCATACAAGGGAAATTTTACAGATTTCTTCTTGTAACAGGGAGAGATAGTTTGCCTCATTGCCAGAGATAGGGTCTTTGGGCTAGGGAGAGATATGGTCCTAGGACTGAGATCTAAGCACAGGCACCTCATCATGACTATGTCACCCCTGTACTCAATAAACTTCAGTGGCTGCCCTGTCACCTCCAGTATCAAATAGAAAGTCCTCTGATGATTAAAAATGCTCATGACCCACCCTCCCTACCTTTCCAGTATTCCACCCTTCACACACCTGCCATCCAGTGACGCTGACCTCCTTACCGTTCCTTGAACAACATACTCTATCTCTTGACTCCAGGCATTTTCCCAGGCTCTCCCTCTCCCTCTCCCTCTTCATCTCTGCCTTCCAGGCTTTTTCCAAGTCCCAACTAAAACCTCACCTTCTGTAGGAAGCCTTTCCCCATCCCTCTTAATTCTAGTGCCTTCCCTCCATTAATTATCTTCAATTTATCCTATATCTAGGTTGTTTGTACATAGCTGTTTGTATCTTTTCTTCTGCCATTAGACTGCAAGCAGGGATTGCCTTTTGCCTTTTTTTAAATTCCCCCCCACCCCCAAGTGCTTAGCAGAATGCCTGGCTCACAGTAGGCTCTTAATAAAGGTTTATTGACCGACTGATTGCAGGGAAGGCAGTCTTGGTTAAGTCACTTAATTTTTGAAAGCCACATTTTCCCGCTCTGCAAATAGAGGACTGACAAGATGATTGCTAATGTCTCTTGTAGGGATCAAGGACTGACTCACTCAGATTGCCTGCTCCTGATGCCTTAGACTTAGGTGAAGTTATCAGTATTTAGGCAATCAGAGTTTCAGCTGTGAGGAAGAAGAGGTAGGTGATTTGGTTTATATTTAATACACTTTGGGGAATAGGGAATTGAGGGAGCTACCACTGGAGACTTACAGTAACATAAAGGAAATGAACACCTGAAATTCTAGGGAAAGAGTGGAGGGGGGGGCAGGGAAGGAAGGTGGAATGATATCAGGAACAAATTTGTCTAAAACCTTGTCTAAAATTTTGCCTAAGACAAGCCCCAGAAAAAAAGGGAGGGAGGGCTCTTCTCTCCCATATTACATGGCCCCCTATTTCCAGGACCCAGCCTTTAAGGTCCCTTAATTAAGACTTGACATATCTCAGCTACATTATGAGTTATACAAGTCATATATTTAAGCTTTAATGGCTTAAAACTGCACTAAGACTTTTGGGACACTCTACGCATACTTATTTAGGCTAGAATGGGGACCTAACCATTATGTATAACACTCTGTCTATGAGAAAATGAATTTTGAGTTCCAAAACAACTGCTTTGCAAGTGAACTTTTAGAACACAATCTACTCATTCAATTCAATTCAACAAAGATTTACTTATTCATAATAATAACTCACATTTATATGAAGATTTCCCTCAGTTCTTGTTTCCCAACCACCCCAGCACTGGTGGTATTATTCCTACTTTGCAGCTGAAGAAACTAAGGCTCAGGGACATTTAGTGACCTGCTCACAATCACATAGTTTGGGAAGGGTCAGAGTCAGCACCTAAACCAAGGCCTCCTTGCTTCAAAAGGTCTCAAGGCTTCTCATCTTGTCCTTTGTGTTCATTTGTTATGACTTAAAAATTTAAATAAACAGAGCCCACCATGCCCCACCCAGACTAGGATTTTGATCAGCATAACACCTGCTTTGCAGTAGTCCAGTGTTTATTCTAGGTCTCTGGCTTTGAATGCAATGAAGGAAAGTAGGTCAGCCCTTGGAATGTGAATGGAAGAAATGTTGTTGTCTTTGGAAAGGGGCCTTCTGAGTGGAATCAAAAGAACTAGACTTGGAACCCAGGCATCTGCTCCTGTCTGGATTACACACTGGTTACAAAGAGGTGCAGAAGCATGTTGGCCTTTTGAATAGGGGGCCTGCCAGCCTTCATAATGGTCTCCACAACTTAAATGGAGCGCGTGCGACAGGGCCCTCATGGGACGATGACTTACTCAGCACCAGCATGGGGACCACTTTTTTTTTCCCCTGAAAAACAATAAAGAGGGTAATTATACTGCTGCCTTTTGGACTATAGCAATCAGGATGCCACAAAAAGCCTCTCGGATAGTATGATGATGTACGTGCTTGGGAAAGCATGGCTCTTGTGTTCTCTGAGAAGGGGTAGGCTCTGGGGCCTTTATGCCAAGGCTGAAAAAGAGCTGACCCAAAGGGCTCTTTCATTTCACAGGATCACAGGAATGTGAACTAGAAAGGCCCGGAAGGGTCACCTAGTCCAAACCCCTCATTGTGCAGGGGAGGAAGCAGAGGCCTAGCCAGGTCGAGTACCTCATGTAAGATCAAAAAGGAAGGGGGGAGTAGAACTCTAATTCAGACTCAAGCCTTCTGGCTCCAGGCAGCCAACTCAGGCCTGGAAGCTAGAGAATCTCCCTATTGATGGCGTGAAGGAATGATACACGAGAGACAAAATTAAAGGTAAATGAAATACAGGGAAGTCAGAATAATGCAGGACACATGGGCAGTAAGAATGGAAAAGAAATGGGGAGAAACACCAATGTGGAAGTCAGATATCCCCACATAACTCATTCTCACTCATCTGCCATCCAATGACATTGACCTCATTGCTGTTCCTTGAAGAAAACACTGCCTTTTTTCCTGACTGTCCCCTATGACAGTAGTGCTTTCCTTCTGCATTTCTGTCTCCTGGCTTCCCAGGCTTTTTTCAAATCTCAACTAAAGTCTCACTTTCTATAGGAAGCTTTTTCTGTTTCCTCATCATTGTAGAAGGGACTTCAGGGTGTATGTCCCTCTAGGAGTAATTCTGAAACATTGGTCATAAGAAGCAGATATGATGAAGCTCTGGATCATTTCTAAATATCATTTTGGATATTTCACCTCTAATACTTTAGTAGTCTGTGTGATACTGGGAAAATAACTTAGTTTCCCCATAAGTAAAATGAGGGATTTGAACAAGGTACCTTCCAGGTCTAAAGCTATGATCTCAAAAGCTGTATATAATAAACCATCTACTTATCCTACATTACCCAGTAGAAGATCTTGGTTGATTCCTGTCTGTCTGGAAGAAGAGTACATGCAGAGTTATAATCAAGGTAGGGTGATTGGGTTTTATCCCACAGTGCTCATATTTAAAAGGCACTGGCAGTATCTCTCAGTGTGAATTTCCTTTCCCTAAGGAATTTCATCCTAGTGAAGCTCCCTCTGTCCCTTGCCCCACCTCCTACTCAATCACGGCTTATCCCAGGGGCAAAGGTTCCTTGCTATGGTTCTGGGAACATATAACAATAGGGATAGGGAATGAAATCGTGATTTCATTGATATAGGGAAATCCTGGGTGAGGAAACTCCCACTACCAATGCAGGTTGGAATATTCTTTGCAATTTATACTCTCAGAGACCTAACTGAAAGGTTGACTGATTTGTACAAGATTACACAGTCAGAATGCTAGAGGCAGGTTTTGAATCTAAGACTTCCTACTTTATGGACAATCATCTATATACACTATGCCTCACTGCAATAAAATTACATTTATTATCATAAAGCCCTTTAAGGCTACTAAGTACTTTTCTCATAACAAACTTTTGAGATATGGAAATACTATCTCCATTTTAGAGATGGAAAAAAAATCCAAGATGAACAGAGGTTAAATTATCTCTGGTCACATAACTAGTAAGCATCAAAGCTAGAATTTGAACCCCAGCCTTTCTGACTCCAAAGCCAGCCTTCCTTCCACTGTGTACTTATCTGTTTCCTGTTCTTTACTGGGTCTACATTCGCTTCTCTGGGTACCCTGGCTCCTTCTAATTGCAGAACCTCCTTGTGGTTTGCTGGGGCCTGAGAAAAACTAGTTGAACCAAAGGTTATGGAGAAACACAGGAAAACTGGGGAGTATAGATGATTTTTATCGCATTTTTAAAAAAAAATACATTTTATTATTTGTAAGACATAATCACTAGCTGAAAATCTGTATAGGGGAAGTTTGGGTCAAGAGAGTATACTGGTCTGCCTAGTACATTTCATTAAGGTGTGTATAAAAGAAAATTTATTATTTTTTTTAAAAGTGAGTATTGACTACTCAATCACAAAAAAATACATTTTAAAAATTTGTTAAAAACCTTAAAAAGCTAAAACTTAACTAAACTTACTTTTAAAAAATTCCAACTAACCTTTACTTTAAAAATATAAACTTTTCAAAGCTCTCATTTTAATCAAACCCTCACCCTTACCTTAAAATATAGAACAGCAATTTCCTTCTTATTTGCTTGGATAAAAAGGTATTTTTCCAACCATACTCTGCTCCCCTAAAACCCACTTTGCCATGGAGAGCTGGCAATGAAGTGTAAAAACTATGACTAGAGGCACAGCCTTTGGAAATGTGAAATTTTAATGTTTTGCCTGACTTGTACCCCTCCCACCCAGATCCTCCAGAGATCTGTATCCATGCCTGAGGCACAAAAAAATAGTCAAAAAAATCAAAGGGGGGGAAATGATTTTCCCCCAAATCTAGCTTAAGATTAGGAGACCTCCTGGGGGTAGGAAAAAAGAAATACAGTCTCCTAATTCCTAAGAGGAAGTGGGCTCTGACAATCAGAAGAGTCGCAGAGGGATTAGGGAAAAAGGTCCTGAGCTGGTCCCAGTTATTAGGGCAACCAAGTCACTGGACACATCTCCATCTTCTTCCCATGAGAGCCTCAAGAAGTGATAGAGGAGAATTAAGGGGAAAGTAGGAGGAGGAAGAGGTAACAAAGACAGCAGCTACAGTTACTCAAAGACTGAGCACATCCAATGCAAACCCACCATGGCAAGAAGACTGCTAGCATATTAAAGGTAGCTCTCCATATGTATGCCTAAGGGTAGGTGAATGGCAGCATAGAGGACAGACCTGCCATCGGTGAAGCCTCACTCAAGAGGAGTGGATCCACTCCCAGTCCTATCCCCTAGGGAAGTTGAGTAAAAGGCAGGCCTGGTAGAATGGCATCATGGAGGCAGGCTCCTAGGAATGGCATCCTGAGGTGGTTGGATCCTATGTCTCTAATGAGCCAGAAGGTAAGGTGCAATCACTATAGGGAACAAGTATGGAATTAGATTCTCCTGAGGAAGATGTGTCCCCTATCCCAACAGTCATAGTCCTGTGCAACATTCTATTTGCCCCATGCTAGTTACGTCTTTGAATGTTGCTCATAAACCCTCAATATTATATTGTCTCTGAGCAACATCTTACAAATAACAGTCACATGGTTGATTAATAGAGAGAGAAAGAGAGAGAGAGAGAGAGAAAAAGAGAGAGAGAGAGAGAGAGAGAGTTTAGAGAAGTGTTTGTGGGATAAAAATTAAAAAGCATCAAAAAAATAAAAAAGTGTTTAGGCTAATACATTACGGCAGCAACATGTAACAGATTCATAGGGTGTTTTAGTAGGAGGGTTGGCCCCATTTTATCATCCGTCTATCAGGGAGGGGGGAACTGGTTGCTAAGCAAAACATTTATCATCTTTCTCTACATTATACTTTCCTCTGGTTGCAGACTGTTTGGTGTCTTGGCTCCATGGCTGCTCACAATCCCCTAGGCAAGAGCAGAGTGCCAGGAGATGCCCAGTGAAGGTCTAATCAAAAGGAGATTCACAGTGTTGAGCTTTTTTCCTGCTTAAAATAGTGTCTTGGGGCCATGTCATGTGTCTCTGTGGAGGAGGTAAAGGATCACAACCGCAGTGCAGTGTAGAATCATGATTGTGCCCATGGTGAGGTGGTGTGGTTGTCCCAGGCTGCAAGCTTGTTAGCCCATTGTCATGTTCAGACACCTCTGACAGTCATCCTGGCAGGAATACCTGAGAAATCTATACTCTGTGCCACGTGAGAGGCTGCTGGGTAGCAGAGCTCACTGCCTAATCCCTGAACCATCCCAACTGGGCCTTAGAAACTTCACCAAGAGAAGTTGAGGTCATCCATGAAGGAGAGTTAATGCAGGAATAGAGGATTTAAAACTAATTATAAACAAAAGTATGTAGGGGTGAGGGCAGTTCGTAAGGCAGCATAGAAAAATCTCTGGATAGAGTCAGGAAACCTGGTTCCTGGGCTTAGGTTGGCCATCAACTAGCTGGGTAACCATTAGAGAAGTCACGTCAGTCCTCTGGGTTTCAGATTTGTCTTCTATAAAATGAGGCAACTGAACCTGAGGAGTTTTTCCACAGTGGAGAGACCACCGAGTCAGAAAAAATCTAGGTTCAAACCCCATATCAGACACTAGCTGTGTGATCTTGATCAAATCACTGAATCTCTTTAAACTTTTGTTTCCTCATCTGTAAAATGAGCATATTGCACTCAGTGACCTCTAATTAAATGCACTCAATGACCTCCAGAATTAAATCTATGATCCAGATGGTTCTGAGTTCTCTTCCCACTTCTAACTGTTCATGAGGTAAGACACAGGGCCCAATATATTTTGCATACAAAAACCTCGTTTAATGTAATAAAATGAACCCCAAAATGTCAAGTTAAAACAATTTAAAAATCATTTATTAAGCGCCTACTGTGTGTCAGGCACTGGGGTTACAAGGAGAGGCAAAAACATAATTACACCCTTAGTAACCATTGACAAAAGGGAATACAGAATGACAAAAAGCAACCACAAATTTAGGAATGTTTTAAAATGAAATTCTATTTCATTCTTCACCATAGTATACAGGTATTTGCAAATTAGTTATGCATATATGTGAGACACTATTCAGTCTATAAAAAGTTTGTGTATTTATGGATTTACATATAGAACCACTGGTCTAAGGCAGAACTTAGAACATAGGTGAAATCTCAGGGGGTTCTTAAATAAACACCACTTTCACAAAGCTTACGAAGTGGATGCTGCATTTCAGGTTAAGAGATGGAATGTTGGTTTCCATCAAGGGGCAGAAGTCCACCTGGAGGTGGGATTTTGTAGTCTTTTTCAGGACCTTCTTTCTCCCTGACTCCCTTCTATTCATATGGCCCTTCCTGTTCCATCAAGTGCCAGAAAGCCAATTGGGGATAAGATTTCTCACAAGCACTCCCAAACATCAGCATTTCAAATTTTACTCACCCTCCCAAATATGGCGTTAGCTTTGCAGTTCTCTGTTTTTCAAGTTCTTCAGATGCTCTCCTAATCTACCTCACTTCATACTGGTCCTCCATCACTGGCATGGATGATAATTGTAGGTCCTTCTCTACAATCCTCATCCTTGTTGCAATCAGCCCTGCTCCATCCCAGGCTGACCATTAAATGTGGTTTAATCATCTCTTAACTCAATCCGTTTTGCCCTTTAGAACCATTTTAACTACAAATTCCCCTGCATCCTCAGTTTTTTTTTCATCCTCAGTTTTCAACCCAAACTGCTTCTGCTTCCTCACTTAACAGAAACTATATTCTTTGAAATTCTGAGTTAGATGCTTCCATTGTTGCTTCCCTCACCTGCAGGACCAGGAGTGGGGCTGGGTAAACTCCAAATATTATTCCTCTAACCCAGTATCTCAATAATTATTATTTTTTAAATCCTTGCCATTCATTTTGAGCACCCTCTACCCAATCTTGTTTTCTACCAATCCAGTGTTCATTGCTCACTACGACTTCAGCAAGGTCTTCATCTCATTCCTAATCCTCATCCTTGGGGATTTTAACCTCATTCTAAGTCATCTGAGGCTCCCTATAATCTGATGCAACCTCCACCTTTTCACTCCTCTCTAAGTATCCTAATGTTCTAGTCAAACCATAAGTAAGATTCTCTGTTGTTTGAACATGTCCCAGATTGTCTTACCTTTTCTGACATTGTTTCCTATGCCAAGAATATTCTCCCACTATCTCTTCATCCATTGAGATCCTACAGGTCCTTTAATATTCAACATAGACCCCACCTTTTCTATGAAGCCTTCTCTGATTTCACCTCTCCAGTAACTCACCCCTTCTATCATGACTGTGCCATTGGTATAGCACATTTTGGTTTATTCCTTTCTGATATATTTATCATACATTACTGTTTAATTATAGTTACCTGAACCTATATCTTACTCTTATACTAAACTATAAACTCCACAAAGGCAGAGGTTGTAGTTTATTTTGACAAAGAATTTTCTCCAGTCCAAGCAATTATAGTTCTCTGAATCCAGAAGGTGTTTAATAAGTGCTTATTGAATTGCATTGAATTAAATCTTCATAGGCCTAGCCGTTATCTCATGGAAACCATTTTCTTCTCAATGAACTCAGAGTGGGTTTTAAGGTTCAAAAGTTCTCAGGGCAAATGGCAGGGGATGTGACCAAGAAAAGGGGGGTTTCCACTGACTTATCTCCCACCCTCCCCCTTTAATGTCTCTGTTTATAATTCAGTCTCTGTCTGTGGCATCATTTAGCCAGTGTTTGATTCAGTGATGTGCAATATATCTTGGGGCAATAGACAAATAATTGCAGTGTTTAATTTTCCATTTGGTGATTAATGAAGGCTTTGCTCATTTTGTGTGTGTGGGAAAGAGGCAACTTTAATATATTTGTAATTGAGAAAGAGTTTTTAGTTTTACTGTCTTGGCATCCATTCCAGGCTCCGGGTGTTTTTTTTCTCCTTCTTCCTCCCTTCACATTGTAACACAACTCTTTTTATCAGAATCCTAGTCACTACATGCCCTGGAACACAGAGGGAGATTTTGGTGCCAAAGAGTGGGGCAGAGAGGGGGGTGGAAGTATTCTCTATTCTCGGCCCATCTTTTATGCAGCTTAATATGCATAAATTAAGAAATAACCATTTCCTGCCCAAACATGAGACAACAATAAAATCCCACAAGTGAAAACCATTTGTGATATAAGATCTCATTATCTTCATACATCTTGGACCTGGCATATGGCTTTCCCTGAGTGAGAGTGAAACAATTCCTACCTTCTTTTCATCATCTCCCTCTTTTCTAACCAAAGGGTTCTATTAAGAACCAACCACTGGATTGAGAGGGAGGTGCCTTAACCTGACTCTGCCACTAATTGGCTTTGGACAAGAAACATGACTTTTCTAGACTTAATTTCTTCATCAGTAAAATGGGAGGGGATTGGCATTTATGATCTTTGTCATTCCTTACAGGTTTTTGTGACATTTGACTACAAACATTTTTATTATCTTGTTAAATATTAACCAGCTTTCTCTAATTTTATCTAATTTCTCTAATTTATTTTAATTGTTCAAAGGCATAGCTACCATCCAAACTGTTCTATCCTCCTGCCCTCAAGGAACTTAAATTCTGGTAGAGGAAACAAAAACAAAGCAATATGACTACTATTGCTATTACTACTATTAGTACAACTACTATTATGACTATTACTGTTACTAATATTACTATTGCTTCTACTACAGCTACTCCTTATAGTACTACTACTACTACTAGCTAGCATTTATACAATGCTTTATGGTTTACAAAGCACTTGGCATGCTAACTCATTTGGTCCCTAGGTACATATGTAAGCATGTACAAAATATATTGCATTTCATTTATGAAATGACACATAAGCTGGACCTTAAAAGAAAGTAGGAATTCTAAGAAGAAGAGAAGACCAAAATGGGTGCATTCCAGATAGGGAAGTGGGGAGAGCTGATACAAAGGAATGGAGACAGAAGATGGCAGGTCATGTGTGAGGAGAACTTAGAAGTTCAATCTGGCTGAATGGTGGTTTGTGAAGTGAAGTAATATGCAATAAACCCAGACAGAATGAAAGCAGGTTGTGAAGGGTTTTAACTGCCAAGCAGAAGAGTTTATATTTGATGCTAAAAGCGTGAGAGAGTCCCTGGAACTTGTTGAGTAAGAAGGGGTGAGATGGTCACACCTAGTCTTCAGGGAAATCACTTTGGCATCTGTGTGCAGGTTAGATCAGAGTGAAGAAAAGATTTGAGGCAGGGAGACTAATGAGAAGACTAATGCAGTAGTCCAGGCCCAAGGTGATGAGGGCCTGCGTGCAGCTGTAGTAGCAACCACACTGGCATACCCAAGATGGCGACTAGTACAGGTTCGTAGCTCTTTTTTACTTGGAAAGCTATCTGTTTAAGGGGTCAACAATCTTTTTTTTTTAATTACATTCACTAGTTCAGGGGAAAAGTCAGCACCCTAAACTTCAGAGAAAATACAAGCAGAGAAATAAAGACCAACAGACAAGGCTCTGACTGCCTGAATTAACTATACACTTTACATACATCCCTGGATTGAGAGAGCTTTTACATCTGAGCAGTCAAAGGAACTCTGAACATACAGTCACTCAGAATCTTGACCAGAGAATCTTGTGATCTTCCTCATAAGCAAGCCCCCAAAGCAAAATGCCCTGTGTGTGTGTGTGTGTGTGTGTGTACTTCTCACAGCCAGAAGGTATAACAACTCTCCTGACTCAGTGCCTAATTAGAAATTAGCAAAAAGTGTGAAAGCAGGGGCAGCTAGGTGGTGCAGTAGATAGAGAACCAGCCCTGGAGTCAGGAGGACCTGAGTTCTAATTGGGCCTCAGACACTTAACACAAAAACTAGCTGTGTGACCTTGGGCAAGTCACTTAACCCCCATTGCCCTCCCCTCCCCCCTCCAAAAAGAAAAAAAAAGGTGTGAAAGTCTTCATACAAGGAAGCCTTCCTTAAGCAAGCTTCCCTTAAGGAGCTCCACATGTGACCTGTTAATGAGTGGGGAAGATCGTAAATCACATTAACATTACCACAGTGGATGTGGGAGTGGAAGGAAGGGAACTTAAGTGCAAAGGTATCATGGAAGTAGACAAGATTTGGCATCTGGTTGGGTAATTCCAGAGCTCCATAAAAATGCTGGATTTTCCTACAATACTCATGTTCCCTAAACCCTTTTAACTAGAGTTCTATTTGGAGTTCTGGAACCTATGACAAATCTGAGTTGGTAAGAGACAGAGACCCCAGGATGGTCCGAGGGTTCAGTGTGCATCCTGAAAGAGAAGCAAGGCTGGTGGAAGATTCTGAGCAAGGACTGAGAAAGTAGCTTAAGGTTGAGAAAAGCCCCTCTGGAAATAAGAGACCTCTTAGACAGGGACATCTTCAAAAAGAGAACTGGGGACTGAGAGAGAATGAGTGCAGAGATTTTAAAGACTTCAGAGAAATGAGACCACCATAACTATCGGTGCCATCACTCATACTGGGCATCCCCATCCCAAGTTGCATAGGAGCCTATGCCTGGTGGTATGAAGACAGTCTGTTCTATTGGTGTGGGGCTGAAGGAGGGAGGGAATAATAATTCCTTTCCCCAGGGTGCCAACATCTGGCAAGAGTCATCTTGCTTTCCCACAGCAGTCTGTTGAACCTCATAGTTCTCTTCTGGTCTCAGTGTGCTTCTGGAACCTTTCTGGTATAAACTGGAGGAAATATACTTCCAAACGTTGGCACCCTGCAAGGAGAAAGTGTTCTCCCTCTGGAAGTCAGTAACCTGGAACCAAGCCCTGGTTGTTCTATGCTTATTGTGACTCTTCTTTACACCTCTGCATCAGCATTGAAGAGTTTAATTGAGGGTTAAATGCTCATGTGTCTCTGGACTGCAAGGGGAAAGTACAAAAGTCCTTTTTTTCTGCAGAGATGTACACACCACATGGGGGATTAGTAATCTGTTTATTTTCTAATTAGCAAAGGGCAAGGAACTCTTTCTGAAACTTCAGGGGTTTAAAATTTCCAGTTACACCCCAGCTTGTACCCAAACAATCATGTATCATCAGCTGAGAAAATATAGAGGACGATACTGCTGGTGGTTATATTTTAGTTTTCTTTTATGCTCTTACTTGTCCATAGATTCATTTGGCTATGGTCACATGATGTAGAGTTAGAAGGGACCTTGGAAGTTGTCAGGTTCAACTCTCTCATTTATAGACTGAGGAAAGTGACACCCAGACAAGAGAAGGGATTTGCCCAAAGTCTGAGCTAAGATTCAAAACCAGGTCCCTTGTCTCAAAATCCACTACTTTTTATGTTATCTCAAGGCTGGGAGTCTCTCTGAGTCCATCTGTTTACCATGGAATCATGGATTTAGAACTATGAGAGACTTTACAAGGCCAATCAAGTCTAACCTCATTTTGCAGATGAGGAAGCTAAAGCATAGAAAAACCAAGTGACTTGCCCAGGGTCACACAGGTAGACTGTGTAATTGGTCTGAATGTCAAAGAGTCACAAATAAAATCATAGGAATTGCTCTGGCAAGTGTCACCTCGATAGTTTAGGTCTTAAGTTCCCTGGTGCTCCAATTTAAGGCACCAGGAAGCTTGTTCTGGGAAGTTTGGGGAGGGGTGAACAGAAGAGCCTTACAATGGACCTCTGAAATTGTAATTTAAAGGTAGTGTTCCTGATTAGTTGGCTACCTGTGTAATCAGTCAGGGGAAAAACACACCTGCCTGCAGCTTTTGTTTGTACATGTACTTGAAGGTAAACTAGATAGGTGGTACAATGGAAAGATCATGGCTTTAGAGTCAGAGCACCTGGGTTCAGATCTTGACTATGCCCCTCTGGGACTCAGTTTCCTCATCCTGAACACTGGCTCTAGTGTCTGAGGACTTGGGTTCAGATCTTGCTTCTAATGCTTAATAATTGTGTGACCTTGGACAAGTCACAACCTCCCTGAACCTGTTCCCTTATCTGCAAAATGAAGGGGTCAGACTAGAGAGCCTTTGAGGTCCCTTCTAGCTCCAGATCTAGGACCCTGTCTATAAAATGAAGGAATTGGACTAGTTTATCTCTACAAATCCTTTCTGGTTTAAACTTTAGTAAGTAGCCTGTGAATAGAGCAGGGAAAAGAAGCATTTGGCAAAACTGAGAAATAGAAAAAGGTTGGTTTTAGTGGGCCCAGCCTTCTCTTTCTTCCCCTTTAATTCCCCTCCATCCTATTGGGAAAAACAAACTGGTGTTTGAGGGGCAGGATTATCTAAGAATGGGTCCTGGAGACCAGGTTGTGAAGGATGGGAGGGTGGGGAAAAGAGCATCCCAGAGAGAAAAGCTGAAGCTGGAAGATGTTATAGCTGCTCCTCAATCAAAGTCTGCAAGCAGTCCAAGATCCTTAGGGAGATGAGAAGTGGATAAGTAGAAATTAAAGCCTGAGCCAGGTTAAGGTTTTGGCAAGGAGATTTGGATAAAAGCCAGCGCCAAAGTCCAGGTCTCCGTCTCCCAGCTCAATGCCTGACAATCATGACAGGGTTCAGCAAAGCAAGGGATCATTTGGCTTAGGGACTTTTTAACCCTGCGCTCTCTTTAGTTGTGACCATTCACAGCTGCATGAGTTTCTACCCTGATACAGCTGATGAAGTGGGCTCACCACCATCTTCTCACCACCCATGGCTCTCTTCCAAGGGTATAAGGATGAAGCTTTTGTGGGTGGGTGAAATGCAGGTCAAACATCATGAGGTTCAGGCTCCTGTGTGTGCTCTTCTGGTTTGATCCTAGCCAGTTAACAAGGGAGCACTCTTGGGTCCATTATATCTTGGATCATAAATCCTTCCTGTCCTGGAGTTGACCATACCAAGGATCTCATAAATTCTTATGAGTTTTCCACAGAAGAGACTAAAAAAACAAAAGTCCATCTGCATCCAAACAGGGAATTCGAAGGCCACAGGAATAATCACTTGTGTTGGAAAGGAATCATTAACACTATTCTCTGCTTTCTGGGAGAGACACTCTGACCGGTCATGTTTCAAGGGTAGTCTGACCTTGTCGTCTCTCCTTTAAGGTTCTCTGGATCCAATTCAGTTCAATTTATCGAACATCTACAAAGTGCAAGGCACAATGCTAAGTGTTAGGGATAAAAAGGAAAAAAAAGAATTGATACTTGCAGGAATCTTACATTTCTTTGCATTGTCTAGTCTTCAGTCTTAAGTTCTCAGTATTCAGTCACTGGTAGTTAGGTTTGGAAAGATGCAGAGTGGGTTGTAAGACTTACTATCTGGCCTCCAGACCCTTCAAATATTGATCAACTATAAGAACGGTGAAGTGAGTAGTGGTAAAAAGAAGAGCTAATCTTATAGCCTCTGAGATATTGTTTTAAGGAATTGTTAGTCCAGTTGGTCTGCCCATTGGATTAAAGTGGCCTGTGATGGAAAGATGTACTTTAATTTGAATGGTAGTTTGAAGGACAAAAATAAATAAATTGATGTCTGTGGTCTGAAACAATGTATTCAATCTATGGATAAAGGAAGACTTGCGTAGTCTCCATTGGAATAAAGAAGTTGAGACAAGGAAGAAATTACACCATTTTAGTAAGGAGTGAGTGATCCACCACTACCAAAATGAAATCTTGACCCCAGAACCAGCGTCCATCTGTGATTAAATCTATGGAGACATAGTTGTAGAGGCATAGGTTATAGAACATTTCCCAGCAAGGTCTTTTGTTGAGACATGGACTATACGTTCTTGTCAAACATATTAAGTGGCATTATGTTGTACATTAGGCCACCAAAAATCATTGGTTGCAAAGTAAGAGGTCTTCACATTACTTCCTTTATCCTGTTGCTACTCATAGTGTATCAAGGTGCAATTCTATCTGACTTGGACTTTTGCATTGGCAATAAGATGAAGGAGAAGGAAGGAGAAACTGGTCCAGGACTCCATGCTTGTCTGGTCATGTGGCAGAAGAAAGTTTTGGTAAAAGGGGAAAATGAGGTAAGACCATCAAGGATGAATATGAATTGCTAACTTGAAAGGAAGAAGGCTGGGAAAAGACTAATGAAACAGAGAGTGGTGGTACCCAGAAATACAAGAAATACAAAATTAAGGCTGAGCTAGTAGCTGAGGTTGGTGTGAAAAAGCGGAGCCTAGTGCACAGCTTTTTTTTTTCTTCCTGCTTCCTCAGAGAACTGGGTTGAGGGAAGTTCCTGTCAATATTTTATCTTGATTCCTTTTCTTCTATTCCCTTCAGAACATCTGGGAGAAGAAATGGAGAAAAAAAGGAAAAAATCGACCCCAGCTGTAATATTATTGTAACCTGTTATGCACTGTATTTTTTAAAATGTCTATTCATGTTTTCTATGTTGTTACCAAACCACATAGCCATTAAAAGTGAATTATGGATCCTATGAGTTTGGGTGGTCATGACTGATGAGGGGAACTTAGTTCATGGGATGGGGACTCAAGCTAAGTGATGAAAGGTTAGTATTTAGAGGATAATTTCTGAGTACATTACTGATCTTACCTATTAGATTCCATTGAACCTCAGGGCTGATTGAAGCTACACATAAACTTGAAAGAGATAGAGCATGAGATAATTTGTTAGGGTGTAGGGGGGAAGTTATTAAGCTATTCATGATTAGTTGGAGCACCATCTGGTGGCTAGATATTATACTACCATCCCCCCTCTCCCCAGCTGGCTAAGTGATTAATAGACTATAGGACAGTGTGTTTATTTCACTGGAAGGGCAAAGAATGAGCAAGGAAACCAAGGGTGGTACAGTTGCCACCAGCCATTCCTCTCAATACTGAATCTAGCACCTACTTTATTTCATTTCTTTGTGGCTTCATTTACATAGCCAGCTGTAGCACCAATGCAATATTCACAGCACCAAAAGTGACTGTAATATGCCAGAATAGTGATCAATTGCAAAATATAATAGAAATTCCATATAGAAGACAGAAATAAAACATTTATTCAGACACCAGAAAAATCAAATTCCAAAACTAGAAAGCCAAATCCATCACAGTAGCAAAGAAAGTAATACACCATAACAGCACAGAGAGCCACATCATCCTTTAGCCCTCCCATAAACAAACATTTACTCACAAGACCAGCTGTCTGCCTGGGTGTGTCCTCTCCTCCCTCTGACTCTAACTGCTCTGACTCCCAGCTTCCTGTGGGCTGTGCTCTATCCTTCAGCAAAACTCCTCCTACCACAGGCTCCATGTGATTACATTCAGCCTATTAGGGGTCAGAGAAAATCTTCAAATCAGAGAAGGCCTTCAAATTCCCTTAGGCTTATTATTGGGCAGGGAAGATCTTCAAATTACCATTACCATTATACCAGCTATCTATTCTCCCTGTCTTTATTTTGTCTTTTATAGGTAAGACCATCAACTGGAAAAAGGGATGTTTCTGGAGAGGATGGAACACTGAGAAGCTGAATGATCTATATAGCATCATAGAGTCAGTGTATATCAGAGGCGGAACAGCCACATTTATTGAAGATCCAGGGAAGAAAATTTTTGCCACTGTCAAATGGTTCAACGTTAGAAAGTGACACCATTGTATCAGTGGAAATGCAATTAAAGAGGCATTGACATCTCTTTTGCTGCTGCACCTGAAGGACCATAGGACCTTCTCCTCTGACTTATAGTTGAAATATTCCATATGTGTTTCTCCCCCATTAAAAAGTGAGCTCCTTGAGAGGAAGGGTTCTTCTTACTTTTCCATTTGTATTCCCAGTTTAGTGCAGTACTTTACATATAATTAAGCACTTAATAAATTCATTCATTCATTCAATCCAGGTCTTCATGATTTTAAAGTCAACTCTCTATCTATTGTACCATACTATCTCTCACCATGCTATGTTACCTCTCATGATAAGTACTTACAAAAGACTTATCATGAAAATGATTGCAGCGTATGCCCCCAAAATCCATCATAAAGGATAATGAGATAGAGAAGTTCTGTGAAGAAAATTTGGTTTAGGAGTAAGTAATGTGAGAGTGCAAAGGCTTCTGGAATACACAGAAGTATCATTCCTATACATTATAAATATATTCATTAAAAAAAACAGCTTAAAGTATAAACTGAAGGACTCCCAATAGAGAGTGATTGTTTGGATGCTCCTGCTTGGGAATGACATTGGGTTAATTACATTAAACCCTAGAACACTGAAGAGCTTTCTAAATGATATCTGTAATCATTCTTAAGAGTCTGACCTAACTATTCACACAGCAAAAGCAAAGTGGATGATGAATACTAATTGTCCAGATTATAATATGCTATTCAAAGCTTGTTTATTGGGGCAGGTAGGTGGCGAAGTGAATAGAGCACTGGCCCTGGAGTCAGGAGGAACTGAATTCAAATCCAGCCTTAGACACTTGACACGTACTAGCTGTGTGACCTTGGGCAAGTCACTTAACCCCAATTGCTTTGCCTTCCCGTCTCCAAAAAAAAAGAAAGCTTGTCCATTAATGTGTGTGTATTATACTTTCAGTGTATATTAAAAAGATTGAAAGATATAGTAAAAAATGTCTATCTATCTAATCTCTCGGACAAATACTAGAGATGGACCTTTATTTGTGCCCAGGGGGAAACAGGTAGAATACAGCAGGTAGCTTTCCTTTGAGAAATTATAAAGTTCCTTTAGTGACCTCAGGCTTCTCCCTGAAACAAAGACCACCTTTTAAATATTGGCATTCTTCATTTCTTTTTGTATGGTTACACAACACTATGGTCTACAAATAATTGAAACTAAGAATTATCCAGAGGACAATAGAGAGGCATTGGGTAGACATGAGTGGGCTATAACCAGTCACAAATAAGCATTTATGCTGAAGAAGAGGCATAAAAATATTGTCAAGGGGATGGATGATTGAAGAAGATGGTTTTGCGATGTGGTGAGACATGACTGCTGGACGGCTTCTGGTTTTATTGGTATTCTCCAGGTGTCAATAAAAAATAAACACAGCTCCCAATATACATAGTCAACTCCTGAGACAAACTTAAATTTGAACAGGAATGGCCAAGCATAGAAGAGTCACAACTGCATCGTTGGAAGGAATAACCACTTAAAAGGCCAATTCTACTTGAGTATCTGAGCATCCTAAATAGAGAGTTCAGATGCATCATGATGCATATCTTTCTTCTGAGGGACAGCATCATGATTTCATCCACATGCAAACCTTGTTAGTGTTCTTTGGAACAGGGAGTCTTTACAACAAATATATTTACTTTCCATGTTAACAACCTCATATTTGCATTATTTCAACTGTTGGATCCTTTCTCCTCTTTCTCTGCTACCAGGACTTGCCCAAGGTCACACAGGTTAGTAAGTGAAGGAGACAAGTTTAAAAGGGAAGTGTTCTGACTCCCAAGTCAGTTCTCTCTCCACTGTACCATTCTGTTACTCTCAAGTCAAAGCCCTTCATTATTTCTCTGGGCCTCAGTTTCCCCATATGTAAATCCTGGATGGTGGACTAGGCAACATGGTACAGCAGAAGAGCAATCTCTTTTTAGTCAAAAGACCTGGTTTCGATCTCTAACTTTGCATCTTCTACCTGTATGTCCTTGGATGACTCATTTACTTTCTCTAGGCTTCAGGTTTTTTATTAGTAAAATGAGGAAGTAGGACTAAAAGATCTCCAGAGGTCCATCAACCTCCAGACCTATGATCCTATGAATATCACACCTGGCATAGCTGTGTTCTGTGAACTGAGCCTGTCCTATTGCTGCTTCAGTTATATTCATCCTAGGATGAGGAGGCTATAAGGTTTTCAGTGCCCATGAGCACTTGCAGGAATAGCCCTCCTTTTGAGCCTTCAGTTTCAAAATCCTACATTTTTGCTCAGATGTTCTATTCTCTGGAGACCTACAGAATACAAAAAATAGAACTGAACAAGAGTCTTGCTCCCTGGACTTATCACTAATTCAGTTTTTAGACCTAGTGCAGTTACCTCTGAACGATGATCAGGGGTGGGTGTGGCACTCCTTCTGGATAATGGCACCAGGTTTTAAGCATTGGCTTTATCAAATTTTTTTCTCTTAGGTCATGTAGTTGGATTTTGCCACCGAAAAGGCATAAAGTGGAGGACATTAAAGGAGTCAGTCTGGGAAATGATAACAGCGGTAGCTATCATGGCGATATCTAACTTTACTATAAAGGGGAGAACCAGGACTCATGTAATACAAAGTACATATTTAAGTCTGGTTAATGGCATGTCTTCCATTGCAGATGACTTCTGAAAACTTGTAGAGGACTTTAGGAGATTATCTGGAATTACAGTGGGGAAAGAAAGGAAGCCAATGTTAATTCCTGCAATAGTAAGAAATCAATCATTGGAAATCCTTTATGATGGATGATGCTCTTTCATGTTAGGATAAAATTCACTTTCCAGGGTTCCATCTGTACTTCAAGTCAGGAAGGGCTGGGTTGAAGTCCTGACTCAAATACTTACTAGCTCATTACCTTGGGTAAATTACTTAACCTCTATAGAATGAGACAATTGGGTTCACTGGCCTTTATGGCCCCTTCTAGCTCTAAATCTATAATCATATGTTCCCAGAACTCTAGTTTGCCCCATATAGCCTGGCATTTTTTGAGTTTGGCACACAAGTGGCCTAGTCCTCCCTCTTCCCACCTGGATGTATACACCAAAGTTTCCTGAGTAGGTCAGCCTGTTGTCCATACTACACCATACCCCATAATGTCCTTACCAGCTAATAACTGTTAGTCTTGGTTAACAATGGCTTAGAAAGCAAATGGCTTCCAGTAGTCCTTGAACAATCAAAGCAAAACAGTGCTGCTTCAGTTTGTAGAAACTCCTGGTTTAATTCCTTCATTTTACAAAAGAAGAATCAAAGACCCTGACAGGCAAAACGACTTGCCCAGGGTCGGACAACTAAAAAATGGCAGAGCCAAAATTCAAACCTTGGTCTTCTGACTTTAAATCCAGTGTTGTTTCCATGATAGATCCCACCTGACTAAATGAGCTGATGTTCCTTTCTTAGCACCTCTCTATCAGGAATTTTATTACTTTGGTTGATCAACTAGATATCCTTGATGATATAATTATCAGTTAATTAACAGCTTATATCTCATTACTTGCTATTATTTCAATGAGAATATAATAATATGCCCTTACTCCATTCAGCTCCTACCAAGACCATTCACAAGTTCTTGGAAAAGATCACAGCAGTGATTAGACATGAGATCACAGGATCATAGGTTTGGAACTGGGAACAACCTTCAAAGTCATCTAGTTCTACACTCTCTTGTACATTTTAGGAAGTCTGGTCCATGGTCACAAAAGAGAAGCCTAGATGTAAGTCCTCTCATTCCAAAACCAGCTTTCTTTCCAATGACACACATGGCTTCTTCCAGGAGAGGGCTTTCTAATAGGGGGCTTGACCATCCTTCCTTGATTAAAACTGAACTAACCCTTGAAGGGGGAGCACTCCTATTGACCATCCAATTCATTACAAAGCTTGAAATACAGAAGGGGCAATTCTGCCACCAACTTTCAGGGTGAGCCAATAGCAGGCTATAGAAATTCTAACAAAAGGACTAGAATGAAACTGGTAGAACAGACATGGGAAAAGCATGTAGGACTTGCATGCTTCCCTTCATTTCTGGTGGACAGAGGAGCATCCAAATTCAGCTCTCTGCAATGTGACTCAATTTCATTTGCAGATTTAAGGATTGTGTGATTTTATGTCATGGTACACTCAACAGAGCCCAAAAGAAGCACTGATTTATTATCTGATATCATCACCTTTGCAAGAATGCTTGTGTGTCTTCAAGTTTACTGCTAAGAATTATATACTCAATTTAAATAAGTTGTTCTTATTTAATAGATTTCAATGTTTGCACTGAGGTAGAAATTTTCCCAAAAGTTCATGGTTTGGCTGGTATTCATTAATACCATTCATTCATGTCCTGTCTTTCAAGTTCAGCCAAAGTTTCCTTTGCTGAAATAATTCTTCAGTTTGCTGACTAGTAAGGGAAATTAATTGTACCCCCAAATCCCTTTCTATAAGTGTTTATAAGATCACACCCACATATTCCCTTCCTGTATGGTACCAACTGAATTCTGATGAAAGGGTGTGGCTTGGGGTTGATAAACACTCCTATTCTGCTTCTTCCTTAGTTCTTCTCACCCACGTACCCCTCCTTGCCCTTTTGGGCATATATTCTTACAATCCTGACTGTGACTCAGATGTTTAATGCCCTGCCTTGCCTTGCAGCCAGCAACAGCAAGCTCAGAACTGTGCCTACATTGAGTCAACATATGTGTTGAAAAATGCCATACATAAATTGCTAGAGTATGGCAGGCATGAAACATTCTGAGGGCAGAAAGATTTGGTACCAAAACAAGCTACGCTGGATCCAGAACAGTCATCTTCAATCCAATTTAATTCAACAAATGTTTATTAAGCACCTACTCTCTGTTATCACCTGTGCTAGCTAAGTCAATGGATAAACAAAGACAAAATTTCTAGAGTTCCTACCCTCAGGAAGCTTATATTTTACCACAAGGCTGCAAAATATAAAGAAATAAATACAAAGTATATATGAAATAATTCCAAGAGAGAATGGAGGAGGTGAAACCTGAGAAATGCTTTGAAGGAAGTAAGGAGTTCTAAGAAGTAGATCTAAAAAATAAGAGCAATCAGGCATGGGAGAGACCCACCTGGGCAAAAGAAGTAGAAGATGGAATTTAGCTTATGGAGAATAGCTAGCAGACCAGTTTGACTGGAATGAAGAGTAAATAGAAGAGAGAATAATATGAATTAAGACTGTAACCCACACCTACGTCAAAGAAGAAAAAGCCTATAAACATGATCCATACTATGATTGTGAGTAGTATATGACTGCCAATGTGGCCCATTTTGCAGGGGGGCGGGGAATTCATGGAGTAATAAAGTTTAGGAGTAAATGGCCAGACAAGCCTCCAGGGAACTTGCTCAGGCACTAGTATTTTTTCCTACTTTGCTCAGTATTTGTTTCCTGTGATCTTGACTATTAATCCTTTGAGAAAGGCAGTCAGGAGCTCATATGTCGTGTCCGTGTTCCCTCTGGTGTTTGCATATGGGTCTATGGTTAGATACTATGCTGCTCCAGAAACCAGATTCCGAATACAATAGAGATCTGGGTAATAATAATGTACCTGTCTTGTTGATTTGATCTAGGGCCACCTCTCTGATCCTCTACAAACAGCCTTAGTATCCTATCCTTAGGAAAGGGAGATTACCACTGGCATCACCATGTGAGAATAAATATGATAGTTTAGCAAATTGGGGAGTAAAAGCCAAGGACACCAGTATCAAAGTGTGATTATATTCATAACCCAGTAATTACAGATTTTTCTACTATTCTTTCAAATAAATAGTATGGGAACCCTGTACTAGAAAGAATACTACAGTTGAGGAACTCTCTCAAGATCTAGGTCTCTAAGCCAATTAATGAGTAGAGAGAAGTATCATCTTGGGATCACAGTTCCTGTAACCAAGACAATTAAATAATTAAAACTCTTACATAGAGGGAAACTACTTTCTATGGGCAAAATTTATCTAGGAACTCCCATTACTTGCTGGGGAATGTTTAGCTGGAATCAGTCAATGGCACAGGATGGCAGGCAGATGGCAAGATAAATCTGTGGTAGGGCTATTATTCTGACACTGAATGTAATACTTCCGGTGCATTCACCAACACATGCCCCATCTAGCCCAAATCACAAGACCACAAGCACCATCATGAACAGCATTATCATTTCTTGGTACGCCCCCACCTGCATTTATTTACACATTTCAGATCTCCTCGGTGATGAACTTTGTGTCCCAGGATTTGAGCACCACCAGACACAAATATGGAACCCAATTAGATATCTAAAGGAACACAGATTTGACTAGGGAACACAGATTTGACTCCCTTCCACAGGGTATCAACAAGCAGGACCAAATAAAAGAGAATGTGAAGGAAACTCTAAAGTATCATAGTTGAGCCATAGAAGCCACCTGACTGGAGAGGATTCTGGAACAATGGCAGAGTAGGTTGTTGGGTCTCTTGTTGGTAATGGGTTGAACTGGTCCTCAGCTAACAGGAGTGCATGTGATCACCTGGGGGCGGAATGCAAAGGTTGCACCTGTTTGCAATAAACAGGATAATCTCTCCGCCTTTGGGGTGATGCACAATTGGCTCTCTATGGTGAGGGCATGGCCAAGGGAGGGGCCCTAAGGGGCCCTGGAGAAAAGACTTAAATGCAGGCTACCCGGAGGCAGAGGGAGTTCCAGCCACACCAGGCTTAGAGAATGTAGATAGAAGCAAGTCCTGTGTCCTGAGTTTTTCTGTGCAGCTGTTTCTCCCGGAGAAAGTGGGAGCCGGGGACGCCTGAAGCCTGTTGAGGAAGG
>CM053598.1:113242809-113286739 GCA_028646575.1 Pseudocheirus occidentalis | reverse complement strand
GCAAGAATCCTGTTGAGGAAGATGTTATGAAACTTAGTGACACAGATGTATATGCCAGACAAATATAGCTTGGTAAAGGGAAAAGGAGTGAAATATACCTGGGAAAAGCAGAAAATATAGCTTAGTAAAGGTGAAATTTGAGGTGAAAAGGGAAGATTGTATGAAATTTATACAACAGGAACTGGGTGGTAGAAGGGAATCAATTGGCTACATATGAAAAGGAGAATCCTGGTACTGTTAGGGAAAGTTATAGCCTGGAAAAATTGTATTTAGAAGAAGTCATTGAGAATTGTAAGGATGTAGATTGGTTTAGTAATTTTTGTTGTATGTGGAGTTGGATTCTGGCGGTCCTGAAGAGTAGCCTTTTACATCTTAAAGCTGATCTCTTCCCCCTAGGCGGTCACCCGCAAAACAAGAGAAGGGAGATGTTGGGTCTCTTGTTGGTAATGGGTTGAACCGGTCCTCAGCTAACAGGAGTGCACGTGATCAACTGGGGGCGGAATGTGGAGGCTGCACCTGTTTGCGAAAAGCAGGATTATCTCTCCACCTTCGGGTTGATGCACGATTGGGTCGCTGTGGCGAGGGCATGGCCAGGGGAGGGGTCCTAAGGGGCCCTGGAGAAAAGACTTAAATACAGGCTACCTGGAGGCAGAAGGAGTTCCAGCCACGCCAGGCTTAGAGAATGTAGCTAGAAGCAAGTCCTGAGTCCTGAGTTTTCTGTGCAGCTGTTTCTCCCGGAGTAAGCGGGAGCCGGGGACGCCCAAAGCCTGTTGAGGAAGGGTATAGGTGAAACCTATACATCCTGACCCCTAAAAACCGTAGCAGATGATGCTCAACGTGTAGGGACTTGAAAGTAGGAAGGGTAGGGGTCAGAAGAGCTGTACAGCCTTGCTATAGTAGCAAGAAGCCTGTTGAGGAAGATGTTATGAAACTTAGTGACACAGACACATATGCCAGAAAAGTCTATAGCTTGGTAAGGGGAAAGGAGTGAAATATAGCTTGGTAAAGGGAAAATGAGTGAAATATAGTTTAGTAAAGGGAAAAGGAGAAAATATAGCTTAGTGAAGGGAAATTTGAGGTGAAAGGGGAAGATTGCATGAAATTTATACAACAAGAGCTGGGTGGTAGTAGGAAAGCATAGGGAAATTTATAGCCTGGAAAAACTGTATTTAGAAGAAGTAATTGAGAATTGTAAGGATGTAGATTGGTTTAGTAATTCTTTGTAGATTGGTTTAGTAATTTTTTGTTGTATGTGGCGTTGGATTCTGGCGGTCCTAAAGAGTAGCCTTTTACATCTTAAAGCTGATCTCCTCCCCCTAGGCGGTCACCCGCAAAACAAGAGAAGGGAGATGTTGGGTCTCTTGTTGGTAATGGGTTGAACCAGTCCTCAGCTAACAGGAGTGCACGTGATCACCTGGGGGCGAAATGCGGAGGCTGCACCTGTTTGTGATAAGCAGGATTATCTCTCCACCTTCAGGGTGATGCATGATTGGCTCGCTGTGGTGAGAGCATGGCCAGGGGAGGGGCCCTAAGGGGCCTTGGAGAAAAGACTTAAATACAGGCTACCCGGAGACAGAAGGAGTGCCAGCCATGCCAGGCTTAGAGAATGTAGCTAGAAGCAAGTCCTGAGTACTGAATTTTCTGTGCAGCTGTTTCTCCCGGAGTAAGCGGGAGCCAGGGACGCCCAAAGCCTGTTGAGGAAAGGTATAGGTGAAACCTATACAGCCTGACCCGCAAAAACCATAGCAGTAGGTCAGAAAACTTTCAGCTTCCCAAATTTCCTCTACACATATACAAAAAAGACAGAACATCACCTTAGAGCAGCAGAAATAAACATGAGGTAAAGAAATGTTCCTCCTAAGACAATTTGAGAAGACCCCAGGAAAGACCTGACCTCCAGGGACAGAAATTCAGCCTGAGTGAAGTGCAAACACCTCCAGGCCACTCTGTAGAAACAACAAACAAGCCTTGGGAATAGCTGGGTTGAGAGGCAGCCTTGGCCTTAGAAACTTTCATCTGGTAGACAGTGCAGGGGTGTGACAGCTTAGTAGGAAAAGAATGAAGCATGTTCTAGTGTTCAGGGCCACCAAACACAGCTGTCCTGACCAAATGTGTCCTGGATTGTGGCTGCAGGGAGAAGGAGCTAGCACACACCTGATGAGTGCAGTACTGAGGGTCAGGGACCCTGTTGATTGTGGGTACTTGCAGGAGATCGGAATCCCTGGTTTCAGTTCTGGGGCAGAGAGGATAGCTGTAGTGTGCAGTCACCAGAAAGAGCCTAGGGAGCAAGATTATTTGTGGGAGGCTGCGGCTGTGGGCCCTAGCCATGGCGTAGGAATGGAGAGAACAGCCGAAGGTAGGGCCTCAAGATGGATCTCAGAAAATAACAGTAAGGAGGCTTGGGAAGCATCATTCCCCCTACCTCGGGACTACAACTTGATCACTCTACTAGCTACTAAAATCCAAATAAAACAAACAATAAGTAAAAGTGAGTAAGCAAAGGAGAAAGAACTTAGCCATAAAGTAGTAGGGATAGAGAAGATCTGGATCATACTCAGAGGAAGATAATGGAACTTAAAAAGCCACTCCTTTTTCAATGAAAAATGTCAAACAGTCCCAAGCACAAAAAGTTCTTGAAATAACTTTAAAAGGACTTTAAAAATCAAATAAGAGAGATTGAGGAAAAATTAAGGGAAAAATAGCAATCTAAGAAAATCAAGTAAATCATGAAAACAAAGTCAACCAACTGGAAAAAGAGAATCAAAAACTTGATTCCTTGAAAAACTAGAATTGGGCAAGGGGAAGATAATGACATTCTAAGACACCAAGAAATCATTTTAAAAAAATCAAAAGAATGAAAAAATAGAAGAGAAAGTGAAACATCTCATCTGAAAAAAAATCAACTGATCTGGAGAACAGATCAAGGAGAAATAATATAAGAATAGTTAGACTACTTGAAAATTACAATTTTTAAAAAAGAATCTTAATACGGTTTACAAGAAATTGTCAAGAAAAATTTCCTGGAAGTTCTAGAACAAAAAGGCAAAGCAGAATTTTTTTTTTAAATCCATTGGTCACCACCTGAAAGAGATCCCAGGAGGAAAACTTATAGGAATATCATAGCCAAGTTTCAAAGTTCCCAGGTTAAGGAGAAAATATTGGAAGTAACAAGGTAACGACAATTTCAATATCATGGAGCTACAATAAGGATTACACAAGACACAGCAGTTACTACATATTCCATAGAGCAAAAGGGCTTGGGTTACAACCAAGGGTCTCTTGCTCAGCAAAGTTAAGAATAATCCTGAATGGAAAAAAAATGGACACTTAACAAAACCAAAGACTTTCAGGGCTTTTTTTGTGATAAACCCCCCAGAACTTAAGGGGAAATTCAACATATCCAGGAGAAATATAAGGCAAACATTAAAGACCAATTATAAAGGCCTCAAAAAGGTCAAATTGTTTACTTTACATATGTGAAATTATTATCAATACTCATGATTTTCATAATTATTTGGGTGGTTTGAAAGAAAGGCATGGGCTGAGCTGAGTATGATGGAGTGATACTAAAAAAATAAAACTCTGTAGGGAGAGATTAAAAGGGGCTACTTATCTCATGCAAATGAAGCATAAAAGTAAAAATTGATACAGAAGAAGCTAGTAGTGGTGAGGGCAGATAGTGCTAGAACCTTACTCTCTTCAGGAATGGGTTAAAGAAGGAACAACCTATATATTTAGAAGAGTATAAAAGTCTTCTAAATTCAGAAAGAAATAAGAGAGCAAGGGGAGAGGATGTGGGGAGAGGATAAGGGAGGGACTATTAGAGGGCATGGGTAGATTAAGGAATAGGAGGGTAAAGTAGTGGATAGAAGTAAAGCCGAGGGACAGGGTAAATAGGGTGAGAAGGATAATGAGGAAAAATAGACGGAGGAAAAGACACAACAAGTAGTTTAGAATATGAATGGGACAAATTTAAACATAAAACAGAAACAGCAGGTTAAAAATTTGAATTCAACAATATGTTGCTTTCAGGAAACGCTATAAAAATGAGAAATAAAGATAAAATAAAGGGCAGGGGTAGCATTGAGTATGTTTTTTAAAAAGCAGGGATAGTAATCATGATCTCAAAGTAAAAGTTAAAATAAATTTAATCAAACATGAAAAATAGAGAAACTACATTGTCGGCAATATTATCTAATACTGTTTTATATCATTTAAAATACCTAGGCAGTGTAAAACACCTGAGTGTATCTCTGCCGAAATAGACACAGGAACTATGTAAACATAGACATAAAACTTTTTATACAAATAAACTCAGCTCTAAATAACTGAAGTAATATTTATTGTTCATGGGGAGGTAAAGTCAATATCATTTGTAAATGACAATTTTATCTAACTAATCTATTTATTCAATGTCATTCCAAATAACTTATTAAAAATTATTTCACTGAGTTAGGGAAAAAATAGCAAAGTTCATTTGGAAGAATGAAAGGACAGGAACTTCAAGAGTTTTTTTCCAAGGGGAAAAGACGTAAAGGAAGTAGATTCGGGAGTATCAGACCTTAAACTATATTATAAGGTAAGACTATCATTGAAGTATAAAAAGGAACATTTTGATTATTTTAGATTAAAATTTTCTTGTACAAATAAGACCTATGTAGCCAAGAACAGAAGGAATGCAGAAAATTGGGTGAAAACTTTCATACACAATCTCTCAGATAAGATATGATTGGGTTGGAACATTGCAGTGGTGTAGGAAATGACGAGCTGGTTGGTTTAGAAAAACATGGAAAGAGTTGGATTTATGAAGGAAGATGCTGTACACCTTCAGAGAAATGACAGGAGGAAATAAGCACAGAACAGTCTTACATATATGTGTATGAGCATCTATGTATAATATGCACATGTTTATGGAGCTCTACATACATGTATCTGTACATGTATGTATGTGTGCATATATATGTTCTCTATATATACATATATGTGTATATATACACACGAATCTCTCTACCTATCATCTATCTAATCTATATCTAATCTATCTATCTATCTATCTATCTATCTATCTATCTGTCTGTCTGTCTGTCTGTCTGTCTCCAGGCATAATTGTAGCCTGGGTGGGGGGAATAAAGTAAAAACTACACAGCAGAGAACAAAAGAAAACCAACAAGCAGACAAAGAAAAGCCTGGCAGTTTTGAAAACAATGTGCAGTATTTATTATATAGGTTTTTTTGAAATTGAAATTTATTGTTTTATACTGAATCCTGTCTTGTGGTCTGCTGTGTGCATGGCAATGTTTTTTTTTCTTTTTTCATTTTGTATTTAAGTTTAAATTTTTTTTAATTTACCAAAAAAAAAAAAAGAAGGCACCTGACTGAACTCTCTCATGAGCCATAATATGAATGAGATATGGACCGATTTGATAGTTATGTGCCAGTGCAGCATGAACCTATTTTAAATGTCTCCTTTGATATGACCTAACTGTAGGTAGATCCTTCAAAGCTTATCTCTAATATACAATTCTTGTTGTATTCCTCTACTGCTGTACCCACTGCTACTCAGAGGGGGTCATGCTCCCTCAGATTCCCTCATATTCAAAGCTGGTCAGCATGGTGCTCTTTTTACTCAAGACTGATGGATGCATTCTAGTGATTGGAGCCATTTGATAAACTAAATATTTTAAAACTCTCTTTGACTCGGTCCAAGGTGAAGCATCACAACCACACCTGTAGGTATAACTACACCTAAGATTAAAAACAACTATTGAGCTCAGCTTCACTGCCTCTACAGTAGAACTTGGCAGGACTCACTGAGGTGGGCAAAGGTAGAGATCGCTGATCCAGCCATCACCATAACCATTACAGTGTCATCATTTTCACAGGTCCATTACCTACCTCCTCAGGTTAGCATTATCTAATCAAACTTGCTTGAGCTGTATTTGTAGTATTCTGGAATGGTTTCTCAAAATCGTATTTCAGCCTACATATCGAGGATCTAAGATAAAAGTCTTCCATAATGTAATCCAATATGGGGAGAAGAAAGTTTATAGAAGGAACAAGTAGGCATACTAAATAGCTGAGAAAAAGTTCTAGTCTACAAAGTAGTCCAGGGTTCTTTTTGAAAATTTTACTTTTAAAAAATGAACACTTATGTGGCAGCTAGGTGGCACAGTGAAGACTGAGTTCAAATCTGGTCTCAGACACCTAACATTTACTGTGTGACCTTGGGCCAGTCACTTAATCCCAATTGCCCTACCTTCCCCCTCCAAAAAGCAAAAAATACAAAAAATACCTAAAAATAAAAAATGAACACTTATTTTTGGCTCCTTCCTATATCCTGCAATACAACCCCCATCCCCACCCCCACTGAACAAATAAAAGCAAAATAAAATTCTTGTTAAAAAAAAAATACATGTTCAAGCTAAACAAATTCCCATATTGGTCAAGTTCTGGTGTGTGTGTGTGTGTGTGTAAGTCATTCTACAATTTGAGTCTATCACCTCTCTGTCACGTAAATTCTTCATCATGGGTCCCCTGGAATCATTATTGGTTCTTGATTCGAGTGCTTAAGTCTTTCAAAGTGGTTTATCTTTACAATGCTGTTATTGCAGAAATTATCTTGGTTCTGCTCACTTCATTCTGCATCAGTTAATACTTACATTTAATTTCCCCAGGTTCCTATCCTGTTAAATGGGTTTAAGTGAGCATTTTTTAGAGAAATGCTGATAAAATTCTTTCTATGTTCTACACCTCAGAAGTCTGGTTTGCAGGAGATAAATTCAGTACCCTTGGGGGAAAATTAAACTGAGCCATACTCTAATGTTCCCAAAGAGACTTGTGGGTGCGGACAAACCTGAGTCATAGAGATCACAGAGAGTAATAATTACTGGGAAGCTTCCAAGGTATGAACTCAGATCCATGTGAATCTAGTACGTCTGTAATGATCCATGGGTTATACATGTGTTCCTAAGAAGGCACATGGTTTATTAAGTGCCTGCTCTTGCAGGTGCCATGCTAAGGGCTTTACAAGCATCTCTTTTAATCTTTATAACAACTCTAAGATGTAGGTGCTCTGATCCTCATTTGATAGTTGAACAAACTAAGGCAGACAGTGCTGAAGGGACTTGTCCAAGGTCACATAGCTAGTAAGTGTCTAAAGCCAGTTTTGAACCCAGGTCTTCCTGTCTCTGTGCTTTATCTAATGTACCACCACTGTCCCAGATAGCGGTAGCAGTGGGACATTGTGGCAAGATTAATCTGAAATGCAAGTTTGAAAAAAAAAACAGGTCTAGTAAAAGGTATGCAGTCTAGAGTACTTGTGACAGGATCTTGGTAGGGCTTATACCCAAGCTATTCAATATGTTGTTTATTTGGGGATCATCAGCCTCGCATCTACTTTTAACTTTGCCGGCTCACTCCACTAGCCAGTGTTATGTATGCTTCTATTCCAGAGTAGATGAAAGGATGGAGTTCCAAAACAGAAGTAACTTTGTGACAGAGGCTATGTAATCTAGTTGATAAAATGTTGACCGTGGAGACAGCATGATCTGGATTCAAATTCTGCCTCACACTTGATGTATGAGTCTGGCCATGAAGGTCTCTTGGCCTTAATTCCTTATCTGTAAAATGGAGTAGATGGCCTCCAAAGTCCTTTCCAATTATAAAACTATGTATGTATGTGTATACACATTTATTCTTATAGAGAAGGGAAGGAAACATGTTGTTTTCCTCCATCAGCATCTCTTTTTTCCAGGGGCTTCAGGGGCTTCAGGGGTATCTGCTTGGAGAGTAGAGGACAATCTGTACCTTTACCAGGTCCAGGATGCTCTGTGTTCTCAGTCCTGATTACAATGGCTCCTTTTTACCTTCTGGATCAAACATTAAATCCTTTGTTTAACACCAGAAGTCCTTCACAACCTTGTCCTTTCCTCCCTCCTTTCCAGTCTTCTTCCATTTTCCCCTTCATTTACTCTACAATGCAGCTATTCTAGCCCAGGGGCTGCTGCTGGCACATGACACTCCATCTTCCCTGGCTTTGCCTTTACATTGGCTGCCCACACTTGCCTGTAATGTCTTCTTCCTTCTCATTTTTGCCTCTTAGCATCCCTGGCTTCCTTCAAGATTCAAATCAAAGACTGCCTTATGTGGGAGGCCTCAGCTAGAGCTTCCCCTCAAAAGTCACCATAAATCAATTCTGTACATACCTTAAATGAGCCCATTTATTTACATTAGAAAAGTAATTAGAAAGTAAGCCACCCAAGAGCGGGTAGTATGTTTGCTGTTTAACACAGAGCCTGGCACATAGTAAGTGTTCAGCAGATGCTTGTTGACTAACTGACAAATACCAGGCAAAGCCCTATGGAGTTGTAGGTATCTAAGATATAATAGCAGGAATGGACAGCATTGCCCAGCTCACAGTCTGAAGAAGGCCCAGGCAAACACTCCTTGTCATATGAAAATTTGCCTCCACTGTGTCTGAATTTCAAGTACTTGTGGGTTTCCTTCAGCTTCCAACTTCTGGCTCTTCTCTCTTGATACCCTCATCTCATTTTGGCGGCTTGACGTTTCTCTTTGTTCCTCCTCTCCTTCCTCTCTGGAGGGTCAAGTTTATCGCTGTATAGACACTTATGGACATTGAGTAGAGTGTATACCTGTAACACCATGTCCTATGCATAGATATAGGTCTTCCCAGAGCCTGGTCTCTTTTAGTGAACAGAGTCAGATGAGTGACAAACAACACCATTGGGCAGTCAAAAAGAGATAGCCATAGGGAACGCCCCTATGATCTCACTGATACAGGAGTCTCTCAGATAAGAAGTCTTTGTTCTACTGAAGGTCAGTGACATCTTGACTTAGAGCATTACTGGTGTCAAAATCAAATGGAAACTGGATCCCACAGGCCACATGTTGACTTAGAAAACCACAAATTAACATTACCTATGTTATATAGCATTTTTCTTTGTTTTTCTTAAATGTTTCCCAATTACATTTCAATTTGGCTTTGACCATATTCAGTTTTGCCAGCTTCTTGTACAAGAAGGCCCTGAGTTTGACACCTCTGAATGTTGAGAGGTTAAGTGACTTGCCCAGGGTCACATAGCCAATGTGTCAGAGATAGGACTTGATCCAGTTTTTAATGACTTGGCGGCTAGTCCTTTGCATTTCTTAAAAAGAGAAAAAGCACGTAAACAATAGTTTACCTGTGTAAAAGTAACATTGATTACAGCCATTTGTTGAGCAGTAGCATGGTAGGTGGAAATCCCACTGAACAGAATGTCTGAAGACCTAAGTTCAAGTCTAAGCTAAACCCTGGTACCTTCTAGTCATATAACCTTGGGCAGATCTCAACTTTCTCTCATCCATAAATGGGAGGTCATAAATCTTAAACACAAGTTGCTTCATGGAGAACATTTTGTAAATGCACTATAAATATGAGCTGTTATAATAATAAAATATACATGTACCTCCTTCCTCATGGCAGAGAGGTGAAGGATTACTAGGGTAGAATGAATGCTGTTTACATTGTTAAATATGGTCACTGTATAGGGTATTTTAGCTTAATTGTTTTTCTTTGTCTTAAGGAAGGGTTCAGTCTATAGGGGGAGAGATTCTTCCCTGACCCCAGAAATGGGGTCATATAGACTATGATACAGATAAACAGCATCAATAAAATATATTTAAAAATAAAGTGAGGCAATGATTTAAGAAAACCACTTACTACTTGTGGCTACTTGTGATATGTGCAAGGACTAGCAGTGATATATGTTGGATTCATTTAGTGCTGTTTGATTACAATACTAAACAAACTCTTTACACATATGCTCAGTATTATGTGTCTAATGCAACCTGGTCATCTGTTCATGCCGTATGTTTGTCAGCTCACAACTTGAAAAATAAGCTGCCTTCTTTGCCTATGTAAAGCTGGATGAGGTTCTAACCATGCCCCCTGGCAGCATCAGGGCATCCAAGCAACAAACTAAACAGAAACTGTGTGTGTATTTATGCTCTTAGTACATCACAGGCAAGGACAGGTTTTTTTAAAATCTGTTTACTTGCTATAACTTATCAATTAACCACCTACAATCATTTATTGATTTCTTGATGACTACAGAGTTCTGACCTTACCTGGTACCTCCTAGTAGCAACAACACTCATGGGTTAACTTCTTTTTTTAGTGTATTGTATGGTAAGAGTCTGGCTTCTTTACAAAGTCTATTTGCTGAATCATTTACCCAAAGAAAGCCAGAGGGGTTAACTGAATGCATGCAGGCAAAGACAGAATACTTTCAGTGTAAAAAGGCAGGTTAGAAACTCAGTTTGATAATTCTGCCTTAAGACATGGTAGGGTTTTGCTTCAGAAGAGAGATGCCTCCAGGAAGGGAGTTGTTTTAGGTTATTCTATAAGGGAAGCTGCTCTAGAAAAATAGAAGTGGAAAGAAGGCAGTGAAGCTAGACAGAGACCAATGACTAAGCAACAAGGAAGACTGAACCAGAAGCACACAAGATATATGGCTCTGGGATAACAAAACAACATTACAGAGACAACTAGACAGCTCAGTGGATAGAGCACCCACCCTAGAATCAGGAGGACCTGAGTTCAAACCTCAGACACTTACTAGCTGTGTCACCTTTGGTAAATCACTTAACCCTGTTTGCCTCAGTCTCCTCACCTGTAAAATGAGCTAGAGAAGGAAATGGCAAATCATCCCAATATCTTTGCCAAGAAAACCCCAAAAGCATTCATGAAGAGTCAGAAATCACTGAAATGACTCAATAACAACCACCACAGAACCAACATTTAAGGTATTTAACACTTGGATAAGGGCTACAAATAACTGATAAAGAAGGTAGAAATCGTTTTCATAATTAAATGCAACACAGTATTATATGTAAGAAGTGAATGAACTGCTTAAATACATTATATAGGGGCAGCTTGGTAGAGCAGTGGATAGAATGCTGGGCCTGGGGTCAGGAAGATCTGAGTTCAAATCTGGTCTTAGACACAGTCTAGTTGTGTGACCCTGGGTAAGTCATTTGACTCCTGTCTGCCTCGTTTTGTCATCTGCAAAGTGAGGATAATAATAGCATATATCTTAGAGGGTTGCTGTGAGGGTCAAATTAAATAACATTTGTGAAGTGCTTAGCACAGATCTTGGCACACAGTAGGCACTATATAAATGTTAGCCATTACTATTCTTAAGATGATGATGACATCTGCATATTATTAATATGGATGATCCCTCCAATGGTGCTGATCACAGCCCATTCATGCCTCATTCCAGGCCATTCTTGTCCGTCCCATTACTTCCTGATGTTCTCTCTCCCTGACTACTTAGGATAGTAAGTATTATTCAGGATGTACTTATATGTGTGTATATATACATATATATATGTATGTATATATGTTTGTTGTTTCCCCTGATAGAAAGTAAGCTTCTCAAGGACAGTGTTTGTTTCTTTTTTTTGTTTTTGTATAGTATAACATCTGGTGCACACTAAGTGATTAATAAATACTTGCTGCTTGGTTAATTACTCTACAGAAGGTCAACCCAACATGCTGGGGGTGAATGGGGTCTTTTTCTGGAACTCTTGATATTACACAGAAACCAAAAGAGTATCTAAACCATCGGTTCTCAACCTGTGGGTTGCGACCCCTTTGGGGGTCAAATGACCCTTTCACAGGGGTCACCTAAGACCATCAGAAAACACATATTTCTGATGGTCTTACGAACTGAGACACTGCTCCTCTATCTGTCTCCAGGTGATCTGCCCACATGCAGATACACCCACATACTAGTATCAAAGAGTCACGGCTTTAGGAAGGTTGAGAACCACTGATCTAGACTGTCTATTAGGTATCCTTTGCTCTTTCTATGTGACCAACCTACTTTCTTTTCCTGTCCTACAGGACAAGAGTACATCTTGGGTGATGCTTTTCTTCCACAGTCCTTTGTTGGTAATGTATGTTTTGTAGTTTCCTCTTGCCTAACATTTATGTCTCCATTTTCCTCTAGATGCCCTTTGACTTTAATTCTAAGAAATTGTGGTATTATATGACAGCATTGCTTGCTGAAAATTGTTATTAAAAAGATAGGCCCAAAGGCAAAGCCAAGATTGCAGAGTGTTAGGAAGCAGCATGGTGATCTACTTTCCACAAAACTCCTCTAAATAAATCTAGAAAATGCATGAGACCTAATTCTAATGGGAAAATCCAGAAAAAGTAACAGTGAGTCATTTTTCCAGTCCAGCTGGGCACAGGGAAATAAACAGGGAGGTCTGTGGATACTCAGGACAGGGTTAGGCCAGGAGGACACTGTGAGAGGAGCTTTCCATGCCCTGGGAGAAGCTATGTACCACCACATAGGGCCCAGACCTGCTCTAGGTCACTGCCATTCCCATACTGGGGCACTGTGATGGGGATGGACGCAATATGGTGTTGTCACTCATTACTTAATTCTAGGTCACAGATCCAGGCCAGGCTGAGAAGGATATCTATATATTGGGTTATTATACCCAGACAGAGAAATCCCAGGCAGCAAATGGAGAAAAAAAGATCAAAAGCCAGCAGGAACAGCAGTATGGCTCAGTTTGCAGGCATAGAGCATAGTCTTGTTTTCAACATCTAGCCCAGCCTGCAGAGGAATAACTGGAGTAGGAATCCCAAACCAAAGTGGAGCCTGTAATTCTTCCACTCTGAATCAACAGAGTTTTCCAGGTGGCTGATAGGCAAGGGTGCAGTTATACTTTGGATCCATGTTCCAGGTCAAGAACATGCAGAGCTCAGATTAAGGGGAGGGGGGCAATAATCAGACTTTGCCTGAGTCCAGACTTCTTGGCGAACACTGGAACCTTGTAAGTCCTCAGCCTATTCCCAAGACACTGGAATAACACAATACTCAATAACCCCAAGAAAGCAGTAACATAACCAGTCCAGATCTTTCCCCTAGAATCAAGGCAGAGTTTAGCCCTAATACCAAGTCCAAAGTCTGGAAGTAGAGTAGAAGAATGGGCAAAAAAAAGAACCCCACCATAATGAACAATTATGATGACAGAAATATCTAAGACTCGAATGCAGAAGAAAATGACTTCAGAACATTTATGAGCAATGCCTCAGAGAAAAATACAGTTTGGGCACAGACTCAACTAGAATTCCTGGAAAAGGTGAAGTAAGAGGTTTTTTTTTAAGAGATTAAAATGATTTTTAAAACTGGAATGAGAATATTTGAGGAAAAAAATTGGAAAAGAAACGAGAGCTATGGAAGAAAAAAAATTGGAAAGGGAATTAACAGCTTGACATGAGGTATAAAACCTTACTCAAGCTACAAACTCCCTGAAACATTAGAGTGAACCAAGTAGAAGCCAATAACACCACAAAGCAATGATAAATATTAGGATAAATTCAAGACTGAAAAAGTAGTAGAAAATGTAAGGCATCTTATAGCAAAAACAACTGATTTAGAAAACAGATCAAAGAGGAAAAAAATTAAAGAATCATTGGACTATATGAATGCTATGACCAAAAAAAGGGTTTAGACATCCTATTTCAGTAACTCTTAAAAGAAAACTGCCCATATCTCTTAGAACCAGAGGGCAAAGCTGAAATAGAAAGAAAGCACCAGTGATCTACTGAAAGAAACTCCAAAATGAAAACTCCCAGAAACATAACAGCCAAAATCCAGAGCTTCCAGGTCAAAGGAAAAAAAAATGTTGCAAGCAATCAGAAAGAATTAAAGTACCCAGGATCTAGCCAGAACCATACATAATTCAGTAGCCGTGGATTTGAAATATAACATTCCAGAAGGCAAAGGATGCAGGCTTATAGCCAATAATAACTTACCCAGCAAAAGGAAATATAATGCTTTGGGGGGAGGGGAGGGACTTAAACCTTTAATGAAATAAGGGATTTCCAAGCATTCCTGATGAAAAGACCAAAGCTGTTGAGAAATTTTGAAGTTCAAACATAGGAATGAAGAGAAAGATTTAAAAAGTAAACATGAATAAACAACGATAAAGTACTGAACAAGGATGAACTATTTACATTCAAATATGGGGTGATGATACGTATGTTTCCTCTGAACTCTATCATTATCAGGGTTCATAGAGGAGGTTTAATTAGGCAAAGCCTAGGAGTGACTCTTTTATGCCTTTAATGATTTTAATAAAAGAATGGGGGAAAAAAAGGGAAAGGAATACATTGGGGGGGAAAGGAAAAATAGAGAAAAACACACTGATAACACTGTTGGTGAAGCTATGAATTAGCACAGCCATTCCAGAAAGCAATTTGAAACTTTTTATATAGTGGCTAAAATGTTTATAACATTTGATCCAGAGTATTAATCCTACTAAGGATTCCAAAACCCTAAAGATATCATAGACAAAAAGAAAAGTTCCATATAAACCAAAATATTTAGAGCAGCATTTTTTTGTGGTAGCAAAGTTATGGAAACAAAATAGACCAGTTGGAGAATGGCTAAACAAATTGTGATTATATTAATATAATGGAATATAACTATGCTATAAGAAACAACAGATATGATACATACAGAGAAACAAGCAAAGACTTTCATGAATTAATTTGAAGTGCAGTAAGCAGAGTTAGGAAAACAATATACACAATCACTACAACAGTGTAAATGGAAAGAACAACCCCCAAAGCAATTTAAAATGAATGTTGGAAAATTATAAAGAATAAGTTTGGCCACAAGAAAAAGATAAAACATCTCCCCCCAACACTTTTCCAGACATGGGAAGGCCACAGGTGTGGAACATTACATTACAATACCTGATTTTTTAAAAAAAATATTAATCGGTGTTGTTCCTGAATTCTTTCTCCTCTTCCTTTTATTTTTTAAATTATTTTTTAATTAATAAACTTGATTTTCTTTCTCATCTGTTTCCACTATTGAAAACAAAAGAAAACTAAAATAAAACAAATTCTTACAACAAATACACATAATCAAAACAAATTCCTGCATTGACTGTGTTCAAAAATATATGTCTCATTCTGCATCCTGACTCTATCATCTCTTTTTTTTATTTAAAAATAAATCTTGTTATAAAGAATGATTCTCTTGACAGGGGATGCTGAGTTGGGGGGGGTTTGGAGATAGAGAAATACAATTTTTGTTGTCGAATCATTTTTCAGTCACATCCAACTCTTCATCATCCTGTTTGGGGTTTTCTTGGCAGAGATACTGGAGTGCTTTGCCATTTCTCCAGTTCGTTTTTACAAACAAAGAAACTGAGGCAAACAGGGTTGAGTGACTTGCCCAGGGTCACACAGCTGGTAAGTGTCTAAGGTCACATTTGAACTCAGGGAGATGTGTCTTCCTGACTCTGGGCCTGGTGCTCTAACCATTTTGCCACCTAGCTGCCTAATACAAATTTCGAAGATAAAAAACAAAAGCTAATGAATAATATCTATTAAAAATATTTACACTGCTTACCTCATGGGGTTTGTAAACTGTAAAGTTCTATGCAAATGTGAATTATACACTAATTAAGCACATTATATAATCTCTATACAACACAATCAGTACAAAATTCAACCATTAACTATACATTGAACATCAACAATGAATGAATTGTGCATATATTTCTCCCCTCTTCTCTTCTAAACATATTTCCCTCACACATCTAAGACTTTACGCATTAGCAAACTATCCTTCCAGTGCTGGGGGAACCAGAAGAGCAGGTAGGTAGCGTGGAGGGCTCTGGTGAATAGAGGAATGCCTGAGGTGTGCGCAGGTTCCAAAGGCTGACTCCGGACCCAGAATGGGAGCCAGGTTATTCATCTGTTTGTTAAGGAGCTGAAGGCTTTCGTGATTTTTCAAAAAGGTGCATCATGACTTTTCCTTTATTATAAAAACATATTCCCAAGTTGTTTTACCTGGATCTCAGGTGGTGGTAGTGGAGGGAGGGGCAGGGCAGGGGTCCAGGTAGAAGGTTTACCTGAATAAATAAATAGCAGTTTCTAATTCCCAGGAAATGGACTTCGTAAAGTGGCTCACTCACCCCACCTGCTGGCGCCGGATGATTTGACACATCTTTAAAAGATGAATAAACACTCCTTACTAAGAAATGCCAACAATTGATTAACTGTATCAATAATAGCAAAAGTAATGCTATGTTTCATTCTATGGATGCTGTAACTTTTTAAAAACACATGTGAAATTTAGAAGTGAACAAAATTAGGTGTCGTGGACTTCTATTTTTTATTTCTTCAGTCATTTCGTCTTTCACCCATCACAATATCAATGTTAAAAATAATTTCTTCTCTAACTTTGTACTAGAGTGACCTTTGGAAAGTTATTTGATTCCAGGTCCCTTAAGTTCTTCACTGAAAAATGAGAAGACTGGACTTGAGAACAGACTTTTATCTCCAAATAGTATGACCCTTTACATAACTATTTAAGAATAAAACCCAGATTTTCACATGAAATTATGGGTGACCAAAGGCTTAGCTCTAACTTGAGGAAGAAAATGCATGGATGGTCAAGGTGTTGCCTGGCTTCCAATCACCCCAGAGACAAAAGTAGAACAAAGAATGCACTGATGAATAATTAAAGTTACTGAATGATAGCTCTCATTTGCTATATACAGCAATTCAATATTTACATAGCATCTTCCTTTCAACTCAAAGACAGCTTGGCCTAGTGTCCAGAGTGTTGGACTTGGAGTCAGGAAGACATGGGCTCAAATATTGCCTCTGATTCTGTAAGATAGGAAGCATGGATACCGTCCCCATTAAATGGATTGAGGAAAGAAGTTGTAATTTGTTAGGGAAAACACAGATAAGTATTAGCAACAGAATTCAAACTCAGGTGTACTAACTCTGACTCACTACTGTGCCATCCTGTCTCTCAAAAGTTTTCCCAACCATATTATTTTTATTTGTTCATTTTTAGCTATATATTACCCAGATCCTCAGTCTGTCCTGCTTCCCATGCTGGCTACTCCCAATTCCTTGGTTACTTACCAAGGGCTAATTGACCAACTCGATCCACATTGTGAGACTCTTTTTCCATTCAATTTTTGACCAAACCAAAATAAAATACTAAGAATGCTAACAGGAAGTCTTGAATTCAAATTGGTCAAAGATAGCACACATTAAAAAAAACCAAAGGATATTTACTTAACACACAATGCAAGGTCTATAACTAAGAGCTAAATCAGTAAGCGTTCATTAACTAATGAATGAAAAATCATTTTTTAAACATTAACTGTGCACCCAGACACTGAGGATACAGATATAAAAAGGAGACAGTCTCTGGCCTCAAGGGAAATAGAACTTCTATGGGAATGGTAGCCAGAGAAGAAAGAACCCAGGGAGTCCCAGAAGTGGTGAGTTGATCTAAAGGGCAGTCAACTGACACGCCCTTTCTAGGAACAATGGGAGCGTGTTGAATGCTGAGCAAAGAGCAACGGGTAGAAAAAGTGTGTATGAAGGGGAGGACGGAGGGAAGAAGACTGAGCAAATGGCACAATGGCCAGAGAGGACAACCCTATGGAAGGTGAAGTGTTCTCTGTGTTGGTCATCCAGAGCTGGCTGTCTTTAGTGAGGAGACATGGGTAGTTTTGTTGTTGTTTATTCATTTTTGTGGTGTCTGACTTTCTGTGGAGTTTTCTTGGCAACGATACTGGAACAGTTTGCCATTTCCCTCCCCAGCTCATATTACAGATGAGGAAAACTGAGGCAGAAAGGGTCAAGTGACTTGCCTAGGGTGACACAACTAGCAAGTGCCTGCGGTCAGATTTGAACTCAGATCTTCCTGACTCCCAGGCCTGGTGCTCTATCTACTTCACCACCTTGCTATTCTATCAGTGAGGTGGTCAGCTATAAGCAGTGCTAGAGACTGGATCATTTCTTCTTTCTCTGATCTCTATTTCCAGTGCTAGTTTCCCAGCAGGATACTTCAATCTGGGGGCGAAAGGTCCTTAAAGACTTGCTAATGGTATCACTGAAGTCTCACCATCTGAAAGGTATAGTTAAAAATAACCTTCAAAGCATGATTGAAGCATTATCTAGAGCCAAGTTACTTTCTTTCTCTTTTCTACTTTCTCTTTTCTAACAGTGAGGACCACTGGCCATTCTTCAAGAGCAATGGTCATACTCCTCTACTAGCACTATTGCTCCCAGGATAGACAGGAGAGAGGACACTCTGCTTCTCCCACAACACCTTGACAACTGAACAAAACAACTTTCTGATTCCTGGATGAATAAACTTGTGCTTACCAGGTGACACAGTCACAGATATTGTTTACATTCTTCCAACTTCCCTCCAGAGATTAAGAATCTATATACACAAGCTCCAAAGGTTTACTGCTAGGGCTTTTACTCTCCAGATAGGCAATACAAATTGTTTGCACTTTCCTCCAAACCCGCTGAACACTGGTCTCATACTTCATCCAGAGGGTTGGTGCTATATTAGACTGGTAGAATATTTTTTTAACCAGGTCTAGAGTACTCTCTTGGCTCAAATGACCAAAGTTATTATATAGATCTTTCGTGACCATGGAATAGTGTAGCTTATTAGCAACAGGTTTCTTCTTGTGCTGCTGCCTACCTCCAACTTCTGCCAGTCTCTTAATAGCAAGGTACCCTCTTAAAGATGAAGCTCGAGTCCTCAAAAATCCTACCTCACATCACTTCTCAAAGTACATCACACGGTTGCTTCTGCTGTCATAAAAACAGGACAGAGAAAATTGGTCCAGAGTCACAAAATTTATATCCAGGGAAGGCACATTCCCTGCTGGAAGTACCACCCTTTCACCTACATTCTCATGCATTACTGGCCTGACTCCCTGCATGTTACAGATTATTTTGACCTTTATATGATTCTTAGGGTGCCTTCAGACATGTGAGACATATGGGATAAGTTATCTGTAATCATGGTAGACTTCTCTGACTACTAATACACACTGAACTCAGTATTTAAATTTTTAGTATTAGTAGTATTATATATTATTAGTATTACATGTAAATATATGTGTAATATGTTATTAGCACTGGTGATGGCAGTTGACTAGCTCCCCTACCCATCTGGGGCAGCCAACATCCAACTTTGTGCCTGTCAAATGATGTCAGCGGATTCTTGTCAGTCTATCCAAACGTGCAGTTCCATACACATAGTTTCAGGCATTAAAGGAACAGCCCACTTTTCAAAGCCAAGAATTCCAATTTGTGGATGGAATAAAGGGTCTCACCATTAGTAAGTCCTCTACTGGCAAATATGACAGGCTTCTCTGGGTACCCTTATTCTCTTGGTATAAAACTAATCTCAAAACTAATTCGTGTCACACATACAAGATAGAATCTTTGGATCTACAAAAATCAGTACTAGTTCATGCCTTAGGTAGCTGACCATGACTTCACAAGTTTGCTCACATTTCTAATTCCAATGTTTTCCTAATGATGCCAGAGACTCCAGCTTAGATTTCCTTTCTTCCTTTCTGCTGCCAGTTCTTTTTGTCCGTGTTCCCACAAATGAGATCATTGAGAGGCCTAGTGACAATATTTCTGATGGCAGTCATGAAATCCTTATTCTTTAGCTCTGAAAATCTATTGAGTATGGCCATGTGGGGAATATCTTTATCTTTTCAGGCTCAGAAATCACTCCCTGTTGCGACCCCCATGTGACCCATTGACTTAGTAGTCCCTTTAGAACTGGCACATGTTAATTGATCTCTTTCTAATCAATCTAACATTTAATTAGCTTTCCCTCGTGCTCTTTACAACCATTTTTTCCTCTCAAATAAAATATACCAATCCTTCCAAGTAGTTCATGCCAAGGACTATCTTCATGAGCCAAAGTCATATAACTAGTAAGTAACTGGTGAGTGGGAATAGAATCCAGCACTTCTGACTTCAAGCTCAATCCACTGTCCCATGCTGATTTTCATAAACTAGCCTATCTAAACCAGGGGTGGGGAACCTGTGGCCTCAAGGCCACATGCTAGGGTCACATCATCAAAGGGCTGCATTTGAGGACCTAGAGGGCTACATGTGGCCTTGAGGCCACAGGTTCCCTACCCCTAGACTCTAAACATTTATAACCTAGCCCCTCCTACATTTCCAGTCTTTATGTACCTTATTCCCTGACAACTTCTCTTTGATCCAGTGACACAAGCCTCCTATGTTCCATGAAGAAGACTCACAGGTGGTCCACAACGCCTGGAATGCTTGGCCCCTTCCACTACTGACCTCCCTGGCTTCCTGTAAGTCTCAACGAAAATTCCTTCTTTTACTTGAACCCTTTCCCCATCGTCTCTGAATTCTATTGCTTTCTCTCTATTAATATTTCCTATTTAGTCTGTAGATAGCTTGCTGTATATATAGTTTTTATGTGTTGTCTTCCCCATTAGATTGTAAGTTCCTTGAGGACAGGGACCATCCTTTGCCTGAAGCACTACACACACACACAAACACACACACACACACACACAGCCTGGCACATAGAAGGTGTTTAATAAATATTGAATGATTGAACTGGCACAGTGGGAAAGCCCAAGTCAGACTCCTACTGCAGAAGATAAAGAAAACTCAACCTTCATCTTCCCAGTTGGTTTCTATCAGTTTGTAGCCCATGACCCAAACTTTTTGAGGGTCCTCTCCTTTCTCAAGGATTAAAAGGGTATAACTTGCCATCTACATGGATGTTGAAGCTTCAATATCTAGCAGGTGTGACTTCTAGGCACATAAAGCATTTAGAGAACTTTATTACTAGAGAATTAGAGGGGCAAAACTCATCAGATACTACTTCTACTAGGGAGCCATAATACCAGCATGGTTTAGACCCTAGCTGAAGAGCAAACCTTCCCCTGTTCACTTCTTTCTTTATGCCTACACCCCCAGTTACTGTTTTTGTTTAGCCATTCACCTAGCATTTATTAAGCACCCATTAAGGAAGATGTGCCATGCTAAATACTGAGAATACAAAGAAAGGTAAAAGACAGTGGCTGCCCTCAACAAGCTCACAGTCTAATTGGAGAGAGAAAATACAAACAAATATTTACAAGCAAGATAGAGAACGGATATTCTGAAGGGGAAAGCACTAAGGTTAAAGAAGACTGGGCAAGGCTTCTTGTTGAAGTTAGGACTTTAGCTAAGTTGTGAAGGAAGTCATGGAAACCAGAAGGAAGAGATGAGGAAGGGGGTGCATTCCAGGTCTAGGAGACTCTGACCTTCTTTACTTGTCTTACCTTCCAAACTGGGCATGCTGAAGAATGCTGAGCTAATGCATGAGCTTCTGAAAAATGTAGTGCAAAGATCCTTGAACACTTTTTCAGATAAATATATTAACATTTTAAGTACTATGTCACATTAGAGAAGTTTCAAAAATGAGATAGGGTCTCATTGAGACTAAGAAGTAGTGAGGACTGGATCATGAGCATTCAATCAGTCTTTCACAGCCTCAATTTCCTCATCTGTGTCATGAGGAGTGAGGGGTGGGGAAGTAGATGGAATGCCAGGACTGGAGTCAGAAAGATTTATCTTCTTAAGTTCAGACCTGGTCACAGACACTTAACTAGCTGTGTGACCCTGTTGCCTCAGTTTCCTTACCTGTAAAATGATCTGGAGAACTACTCTGTTATCTTGGCTAAGAAAATCCCAAATAGAGTCACAAAGAGTGAGATGCAATTGAATGAATAACCACAGCCATCATGAGGAGGCTAGATTCTATAAGGTCCCTTCTAATTTAAAAACTCTGTGACTCTATAGCAGTGGTTCTCAACCTTCCTAATGCTGCAACCCTCTAATACAGTTCCTCATGTTGTGACCCCCAACCACAAAATTATTTTCATTGCTACTTCATAACTGTAATTTTGTTTTGAATCATAATGTAAATATCTGATGTGCGGGATGTATTTTGATTGTTACAAATTGAACATAACCCACAGATTGAGAATCACTGCTCTATAGGGATCATTTGGTCAAGAGCTAGGCTGAAGATCCATTGGCCCTATAATGGGAAGGATCTATTAAGAAAATTAATTAAACAGATAAGATTACAGAGAGTTTTTACTTAAGAGAGTCTGGTTTTTTTTAAACCTTTGAGAAACTTTCTCAAATAAACTGCAGTCATATCTAGAGTGGGATTCCAAAACTTAGCCTCTGCTCCAGGTTAACCTTTTTTTCCATATCATGGACCTACTGTCAGTCTGGTAAAGCCTAAGGACCTCTTCTCAGACTAATGTTTTTAAATATATGAAATAAAATACATTGGATTATAAAGGAAATAAATTATTCTGAAACACAATTATCAAAATGTTTTTAAAAATGAGTTCATAGATACCAAGCTAAGAACCCTTGCTCTAATCATAGACTTTCCACTACATAATTGTGTGACCTCAGTTTCCATATCTGTACCTTAAAGGATTATAGAATTTCAAAGGACCTTCTAGCTCCATGGTCCCATGATCTAAGGAAAATCATGAAGTACATATAAAAGGGAGCCTTTTAAACGAATAAACCTCATCTCTCTATAGACCAGAAGCAAATATAACCTTTTGGATCAAGGGAAGCAATCTCAGTTTAAAAAAAAAACCTTCAAAATAGTATAAAGTCATACTGAGACCATGGAAAGTATTACGTGTATCTTTTTTTTAAATCTTATCCTTACAAAAAAAAAATCTTATCCTATAGCATAGTTTCTACACCATATGGTTTTCTTAAAGGCGATGGGTAGCTTTCCATACAAGGAAATGGTAGGCTATGGAGGAAAAAAAAGGTAAAGTAAGTGAAAATTGTCTTTAAATCTCCACTCCTCCTTGTAATACTCTTTTTCCCTCAAGGAGTCAAGTACCCTGCTGTTGCCTTGTGTCAGCAGCCCATCTTGGTGCCTAGCTGGCCCCAGACATGTTCCCAACTTCATTCCTCTAACTGTAACTTACTTGTCCTATATCCTATATTCCATCATACTTACAGTGGAAAAATCATGGGACTTGGAGCCAGAAGGCCTGGGTTCAAGGCCCAATGCTACCAATTCCTGGTCATATGACTGTGAACCAGTCATTCAATTTCTTTAAACCTGTTTCCTCATGAAACAGAGAAAATAAGATTTGTACTTTTTACCTGACAGAGTCATTAAGGAAAAATCACTACATAAAAAAGCAAAGTACTTTATGGCACCATAGGCCATTTTGGAGCTAGAAGGACCCTTCTACTCATTTCTTTTATAAATGTGGGCACCAAAAGTTAAGAAACTTTCTAAAGGTCACACAGGTTGTAAGTAGTAATCCACCTCCTTTCTTTTCCTGTACTGCTTCTACATATAAACATGAATTATTATTGATCTTATTACTATAGCATTTATCACACAGAATGGGAGTGCTAAACATATTGTCAGGAGGCCTAGATTCAAATCCCACTTCAGACAATTGCTAGAGCCGTAAGGCTATGGATAAGTCATGTATTGTATTCTCTCTAAGACTTAGTTTCCACATTTGTAAAATGGGTACAATAATAATGGCGCTACTTCCCTAATTGGATTGCTGTAAGGAAAATGCTTTATAAACCTCAAAGCACTATATGTCTTTGAGTTTTTCCTCTCTCTTGCCCCTGAAGAACTGCTTTTGTTATACACTATTTATTATTATAGGTTGGGAGCCAGGTTATGAAGGAATTTATGAAGGGAGTAGAATAAGCACTTATATTGCAGCTACTATGTGCCAGGCCCTGTGCTAAATGCTTTTCAAATATTTATCTCATTTGATTCTCACAATAACTGTGCTTGAGGTAGGTGCTATTATTATCTCTATTTAGAGTTGAAGAAACTGAGGCAAACAGAGATTGAGTGACTTGCCCAGGGTCACACAGCTAGTTAAGTGTCTGAGGTCAGATTTGAACTGCTGTCTCCCTGACTCCAAGACCAACACACTACCCGCTGTGCCAGGGGTTGCCCCTGAAAAAATGACTCTACTCTCAGTTGCTTTATATGATCAAATAGATTTGAAGGAATCTTTCTCGTGGTCCAAAGTAGGTTGAAAAAATGACCCAGTCCTTCATTTCCCTTTCATCGATTTTGAGCATTTAGGATATTTTAAGTTCCCTGATATGGTTCTAACTGTTCTAAAATATAGAAGAAAAAAATACTTTACACTGAGATAGTGCCTTTAATTTTTCTCCAAGTATTCTCACATTATTATCTCAATGTCCCTGGAGGTACGTAGGGCAGGAATGATTATGGCCCTTCTACAGATGAGGAAAAGGAGACACAGAGAAGTCAGCCACTGCCTACGCTCGCACAGCTAATTAGAGACAAGACTATGAACCAGATCTTCTGGCTCCAAACCTTGTGTTCTTTCCACCAGACCATGCTGTCTCTCTCACCAAGTGGCAATTTATAGGTTAGAGAAATGAAAAACAAGTCTAATCTGTGGGGTCTCTTTTACTGAGGCTTTCCATAACAACCTGATAATCAGGCTCACATATGGTAGAAAATAAGGACATTTCTTTCTATTTCTTTTTCTTGGCTGGGAAAGGCAAACCCTGAGGAACTGCTGAAGGGCTGGATTCTATTTGCACAATAATAGCTTTTCCAGAAATGGATTAATTCAGTCCCATTATCTTTGGTTAGTTTTACTTTAATATTAGGTGCCTTTTCAATACTCATTCCTTTGTTTCTCAGAAAATAGGCACAGCCTCCACAGAGTTTCTATTATGACTAATAATAATTCACATTCATAGAGATTTACAAAGTACTTTCCTCACAACAGCCTTGTGAAGTAGTTGGTACATGTATTCTCATCAATTTCAACTCCGTTTTACACGTGAGAAAATTGAGACTCAGAATGATGGCCAAATGGAGTCAACAAGCATTTATTTATTATGCACCTACTACGTACCCAGTACTATGCTAAGAGCTGGGGTTACATGGGGGAGCAAAAAGACAGGCCCTTCTCTCAAGAAGCTTATAATCTCAAGCAACTATGTAATTTGTCACTATGTAACTATGTAAATCAGAACAACAATCAGAAAATATATTGGATAAATCAGTTAATCAAGAGGGAAGGCATTAGTGTTTAGGGGTCTCGGGAAAGGCTCCTTGCAGAAGGGGGGATTTTAGCTAGGACTTGAAGGAGGTCAGGGAATCCAGGAGGTAATGGTGAGGAGGGAGAATATTCCAGGCATTTAAAATGCCCTGAGTTGGTAGAGGGAGGGTCTCATACAAGAAACAAGGAGATTTAAGTGACTTGCTCAAGGTCTCATAACAAGTAAAAGATCTGAGATCTAAAACCACATTTTTTGGCTTCTGGTCCAGTACTCTTTTCATGATGTCATGCAGCTCTATTTAAGCAATGTATCATTTAAAATATTTGATAATCGTTTCTTTGTGTCTTGTGATCACACCAGCTGATGTCAAACTGGAAAACATTCATTTTCTTTTTTTCTTTAAAAAAATTTATTTTGTGTTGATGCAACAGACATATACCATTACACTTTCTTACTAGGAACTTAATAATTAGTTTACTATGCACTAAAATAATTAGTTTCTCCATTGTTACTGAAAGGGATATGTCCTTTAGTCTTGATCATAAGGTACTAACAATGATCATTGTTATTGGTCAGAGTTTTGTTGTCTCCCCATGCTGACTTTATTTCTGTTGTTGTATTCATTGTGCATGTTATTCATGTGACCCTACTTACTTCATACCACATCACTTCATACAAGTCTTTCCATGTTTCTCTAAACTCATATTTTTCATTCCTTACAACACAATGTAGTTGTTTTAATTGTGTCTGACTCTGGTGACCCCAGTTGGTTTTTTTTGGGGAAAGATACTGGAGTGGTTTGCCATTTCTTTTACTAGTTCATTTTATGGGTGAGGGAATTGAGGCAAACAGGATTAAGTGACTTGCCCAGGATCACATGGCTGTTAAGTATCTGAGGCCAGATTTGAACTCAGGTCTTCCTGACTCCAGGCCCAGAGCTCTATCTACTATATCACCTAGCTGCCCTATAACACATTGATATTCCACTATAAGTATGTACTACAATTTGTTGTTATTCTATAATCATAAGCCATGTATTTTGCTCCCAGACTTTGTTTTTTATATCAGGTATCTTATCTTCTATTTTTTCAATCTTTTGGTTTTGTTCAAATATTTCTTGCTGTTTCACAGTCATTGATTTCTATCTGCTCTCTTCTAGTTTTCAGGGCTTTCTATTTCTTGGATAAGATTAAATACTTTCTCTCCTAAACTATTTGTTCTCCTTCCAATTTTTATCCAGAGATTTTATTCTATTTTTATTATCTCCTGAATTTTCCCCTGAATCACTGCTCAAAGTTTGATATCCATTGATGTTTTCTTTCTCTCCAGCTTTCTTTCCTGAAATGAGGCCTTGAGTCAAGAGCTGGATCCATATCTGCTGAGCTTTTGGGTGAGGTGGTTGACCCTGCTTGGTCATGGTGAATTCCTATGATGACCTCCACCTCCTAGTTTTAAATTTCCCTGGATCTTTGAAGTTCATAGTGTTAGATCTTCAAGGCCCTCTATTATAGTCTCAGGGGAGAGCATAGAGGCCTTCCTAGGTCTAGACATGGGCCTGGGCTGCCTCAGTTTGAGCACTACGTTGATCTCCTACATGCTATGTTGGTAATTGGTGAACCCTGGTGATTCCCCACCCTGTGACTTTCTGACCACCTCGGGTCTTAGAGCAAAGGGGGAAGGAAGAGGCCTTCTATACTTGCTATCCATGGACACAGCCTTGTAGACCACAACAATCTTTAGTTGCACTGGAAGGACATTGGTTTATTTGCCTCCACCAGAACTTGCTTTGCTAGTGGTCCCTTTTCCTATTGCCTTTGGCCTTCTCACTGACTTTTTATGTGGTTTTGGTGAGGAAGAAGTTACTTACTACAGCTTCTTACTGGATTTCTTGATCATTATTCATTCTGCCACAAATGTCAGGTTTTTGCTGGAGCAGGGATACGGGAACTAGTTGGTCTACTTCCATTTCAGCAGTTATTTTGGCCAGGAGTTGATAACCAATCATGAATACCAAGCAGAGGAGATAGAGAATTCAGTACGCAATAGGGAATCATTGCTTATTCATTCAGTAAACATTTATTAAGTGCCTGCTATGTGCTAGGCACCATGCTAAGCACTGGGGATATGCCCCTGCTCTCAAGGAGCTTACAATCTAATGGGAGAGACAACATGCAAGCAAATTCATTTGAAACAAGGTATTTACAAGACAAATAGGAAATAATTAAAAGAGGACAAGCACTGTAATTAAGAGTATTTGGGAAAGACTTCCTATAGAAAGTAGAATTTCAGTTGAGACTTAAAGAAAATCAGAGAGGTCAGTAATTGGAGCAGGGGAGGGAGAGTGTTCTAAGCATAGAGAACAGCCAGAGAAAATGCTTGGACCTGAGAGATGGAGACTCTTGTTCTTGAAATGGCCAGGAAAACACTGTCACTAGATCAAATATCTTTTGGGGAGTAAGGTATAAGGTAGAAGGGGGCTAGGTTATAAAGGACTCTGAAAACAGCATTTTATATTTGCTCCGGAGGCAATAGGAAACTACTGGAATTTACTGAGTGGGGGGGGGGGTGACATGACTAGACCTGAATTTTAGGAAAATCACTTAATGACTCAATGGTTAATGTATTAGAGTAGGAAGAGATTTGACCAGGTAGACCCACCAACAGGCTACTACAATAATCAAGGCATGTGATGGTAAGGACTTGTACTAGAGTGGTGGTAGTCTAAGAGGAGAAAAGGGGGCACATTCAAGAGATATTGCAAAGTCGAAATCAACAGGTCCTGGCAACAGCGTGGCTATGGGGATGAAAGATACTGAGGAGCCCAGGATGACTCCTAGGTTGTAAGCCTAAGGGACCAGGAGAAAGGTGTTGCCTCTACAATAATAGGGTAGGGGTAAGGTAGGGTTTAGGGTTTAGGGGGAAAGATAACAAGTACTGTTTTAGACAAATTAAGTTTAAGATGTCTATTGGACATTCAGTTCAATTCAGTTCAAGATGTCTGAAAGGCAGTTGGAGATGCAAGACTGGAGGTGAGCAGAGAGATTGGGCCAGGAAAGGTAGGTTTGAGAATTATCAGCTTAGAGATGGTAATTAAACTCATGGGAGCTGATGGAGCTCACCAAGTGAAGTAGTACAGAGGGAGAAGAGAAGAGGGCCCAGGGCAAAACCCTGGGGATCCCATCTGGTTAGAGGGTGGGATCTGGAAGAAGAGCCAGCAAAGGAGACAGAGGAGCATTCAGATAGGTAGGAAGAAAACCAGGAGAGAGTGGAGCCCCAAAAACATAGAGAAGAGAGAGTCATCAAGACTGTCAAAGACTGCAGAGAGGTCAAGGACAATGAGGACTGAGAAAAGGTCATTAGATGTGGCAATTAAGAAATCATTAGTAACTTTGGAGATAGCAGTTTCCATGGAATGATAAGGTTGGAAACCAGATTGTAAGGGGTTAAGAAGAGAGTGAGAGGAGAGAAAGTGTCTACCTATTGTAGACAGCCTTTTCAAGGAGTTTAGCTTTACAGGGCAGAGAGATATAGGACAATAGCTAGCAGGGATGGAACGAACAGTGAATGTTTTTTCAAAATAGGGAGACATGGGAATATTTGTAGGTAGTAGAAAATGAGTTAGAGGAGAAATTAAAAATAAGTGAAACAGTGGGGATGACAGAAGGGGCAATTTGTTGGAAGAGATGGGGTGGAATGAGACCACTTGAACAGGTAGAGAGGGATTAGCCTTGTAAGAAGTAAGGACCCTTCATCATGAGAGACAGGGCTAGAGGAGGAGAAAGGGACAGAAGGCATCTATCTGCCTGATGAGGAAAAGGGGAGAAGAAGGAGCATAGAATGGTCTCAATTTTTCTGTAAAACAAGAGCCAGTTTCTCAGCTGAGAGTAGGGAGAGGGAGAACCATGAGAGGACTGAAAATATTTGGAAGAGCTACTGTGGAGAGTCGCATAGTGAATTGACAAGGGAGATATAGTAGAATTGCCTAGTAGCAGTGAAGGCCCAATTAAGGACATCAAATGTATAGTGAATTCAGACAGAACAGTTTCTGATTTTCTCCATCTTTGTTCAGAAACATGTATATAGACATGAAGGCAATGAATAACAGGAGTAATAGAAGACTGAAGCTTGGTTGGGCATCATATTGGCAACATAACAAGGGGGATAAGGATTCAAGAGAAGATAAATGGAGGGTTGAATTGTTTCACCAAGGAATCAAGTTGGGGAGAATAGGAAAGAGTAGCTAGTGAAAGGGAGATGGGCTGGGAAAGAATTGAAGAGTCAAGGGATTAGAGGACACAGTGCAGATAAAGAGTAGGGAAGGTAGAGGGAGAAGTGAAAAGCCAGTAGATTAGGGTCCAATAAGGGGATTAAGAATTCTTAAACATGGAAGTGGTATCTTTGTGGGTAAGGCAAGACTGAGGATATGACCATTTTTGTGTATGGCTGAGGTGGTGTGGTTGAGTAGTTCATGGGAGATGAACTGATTAGTTAGACTACTATTTGAAGGAGAAGTTCCCTAATACAAGGACAAGAGTTGAGAAGGAAAGAAAAATTGTAAGCCATGTATCAAACTCATTGAGGAAGGAAGTGGAGTGTCCTGGGGCTCTGTAGACAACAGTTGCAGGATTTTGATTGGGTGGTAGATATGAAAAGCATAAACCTTAAAGGAAGAAAGGTTACTGAGTGAAAAGGCAAGAACCTGGGGAGCAAGGAGTATTCCAACTCTCCCACCTCAAGAATGAGTGATGGTGAAGCCAGTACTGGAAAAGGTGACTAGGGAGGCCGTGTCATCAGGGGAAAACTAGATTTCAGTAAGATAGGCAACAGAAAGATTGGGAGAGGAAAGAATTAAAACAAAAGGAAGTTTGTTGTCTATGGAACGAGCATTCCAAAGGGCGCAGTGGAAGGGCTGTGTGTGGGAGAGTTGGGTGGATGTGAGTGAGCAATCAGGTGGTAGGGGATGTGGAGAGGGTTTTAGATGATGATCTACAGGAGTTCAGAGTCCTTGGGATGGGAAGATCATACGACCAGGTGTGAGAATGTATATCACTGAAGGGAGGACACCATTCCTCTACTCTCAAAGGAGGTAGAGAGGAAGATGCAGAAGAAACTTGAAATTGAAAGAAGGGCTGCTCTTTGAGAGAAAGGGACTAACAGAATGATAGCTATGCTTTAAGAAGTGATTTCCTCTTAAGACTAAATTTTAAAAATTGGGGCCTATGAACACAGCTTTTTTTTCCTTCTTCCATTTTTGAAGGCTACAGGGTGCAGTGAAAGAGCATAGGATTTGGAGCTGGAAGACCTGGGTTTGTGTCCTAGTTGTCTTAATCATGTTCGAGTCACTTTACCTATGGGCTTCCAATTCTTCATCTATGAAATGGGGACAATAATCATTGTATCCTATACTTTATAGGATGGTAGCAAGATCAAAGGAGGTTATGTATAGAAAGTGATTCAAAGTACAAACATAATCTATTACTATAATCGAGCTAATGCATTTACCGTATTTGTGCATAACCAGATAGTCAGCTGATGATTGTTTGTTCTTAGCACCAATGACACATGTGAGGTCCCTTTTTATATTGTCAGATAATTTAACGTAAGAGAGAAGGCAAAAAGTGAGGTCAGTCTGCCCAGAAAGGATTAAAGGAAGAGGGAGTCTTGGAAAGGAAACTGGACAGAGCAGGTGGAATACTTCCTTATGGAACAGTGTAAGAGAAGAAGGGAACAAACAGGCTGCACGTCACCAGGAGAATCCCAAACTTCATCTCCACTCCTCAGAGGGTCTGCTGATCCCTTCACTTTCTTCCACTCAGCTTAACTGAAGATGTGCAAAGTTTTTGTGCCCTCTAAATTTCCTCCCATAAAGCAAAGTTGGGGTGGGGGAGTACCCCACCAGTTCTGGCTCTATTTGGCACCTAAAGCCCTTCATAACCTGGCTCCCAGCCTATAATAATAAATAATGTGCCATAAAAACCAGTTTTAATAACACATTGCTCCCGTTCAGGCGTGCACTGGACATTCAGCCCAATTGACCCTCATATGTGGCATGCCATCTCCCTTTGTGCCTTTGTCCTGAGGGTCCCCTGCCTGGAATGCCTTGGCCTCCTTACCTCCAACTCTTGAAATTCCTAATTTCCTTCAATATTTAACTCAAGCACCATCTTCTACATCAAGGATTTTTAAACTCTGTGTGTATGTGTGTGTGTGTGTGTATGTGTGATGGACCCTTTTGACAGTGTATTGAAACCTACAGACCTTTTCAGAAAAAAAAAATGTTTACTGCATTCACAATTGAAAGAAACCCTACAGTTTAGTTAGAGGTTAATTAAAAATAAAGATGGAATTTATTTCCCACCTATGTTTAAGGACCTTCTGAAATTTATCCATGCACCCCTTGAGGGGTCTGTGGAACCCAGGTCAAGAGTACTTGTTCTACATAAAAGCTTCTCTCCAAGTTGTTAATGCCTCACCTTGAAATTGTCTTATAAATATTTCATATATGACAAATGTGTACATGATGTAAGGCCCTTAAGGGCAGGAATGTTTAACTTCTGTCTTTGTATTCCTGGCATCTGGCATAGTGCCCAGCACCTAATATTAATAAATGATTGTTGAGTGATTGAGTAATGGCTTTGCCATGGACAAGCTTAGTGTAGAAATGAAACGTGATCTTTTCACTAAAGTAGTCTTAACCCCGGGGAAATTAGGAATGAGCTCTACTTCTTCCACAATAGCCCTTCACGTGGGGGTGGAGAGTAGGGAAATGAGGGTAAGGTACAGGGTAAAGGGCACTGACTGGCATCAGAGAACCCAGGTTCAAATTCCACCTCTGATATTTCCTTCCTGCATGACCTTGAGCAGCTGGGCCTCAGTTTATACATCTGAAAAGTGAAGGAGTTGGATTAGAGGACTTCTCAAGTCCCTTCCAGCCAAAAATCACATAATCCCCCTTGCAATGGTTACTTTGCATACACTTTTATCCTTGCTCCTCCTTTGGTTAGGTAGAAAAACCTTGGAATCTAGTCCTAGGAGCAGAGTTTGACTTTCCCACCAGAATAAACAGTGAACAAAAACAGCCTGAGGAAATTGCTTTGTGTAGATCTGAAGGGGTAGATTTTCTTTATTTTCTTTTGTAATTGGGTTCAGGTTTGACTTGGAAGTCAACTATAAAGGCCAGACAAAGAGTATCAATTAGATAGACAAATGGTCTGATTCTGAGCTGAAAAGAAAAGCATTCTGAGGAAACATTCATGCCAGACCAGTGTGACAATGGTTCCCTGTGACCCCGAGAGGGTTTAATTGAGAAAGCTAAGGTCCCACTCTCACCCATCATCACTTTTTCAGTTACAGACAAGACAACATTGCCTGGGGCTTCTCATGTACTTTTGCACACCCTTTTGTACACTGTGCTTCCCATAACATGGCCTCCTTATTTTTTAGAAGTTCAAAGTTTCTGAGGCTGGAGATGAAGACATTCAGGAATTTGGACCAAGCCTACAAGATACAGACAATGGTGAGCTTATCTAGTTGAAAGAGAATGCAGGTGTTTTCTAAAATATTAATGACCAATTCTCTTGTTATTTTTTCTGCTTCTGGTTCAAAATAAAGAGAAAAAAATGTCGCATCTTTTTTTAATAGTTTAGAATGAGATTTTTAAAAAGTTCTTACTCAGATTATGTTATTCTTAAAGAGATCTTGGTTCTTTATGGAAATGCTGAAATTATTAATAACTATAAACATTATTCATTATTATTATTTATTTTAGGTCTTCCTAATTTGCCCAGGCTGGGGGTGCAATATGCCCACTGGTGAGTCTCCCTACTGATTAGCACAGGAGTTTTGGACATATGCCACTCCTGGGGGGGTTTCAAAATTCAAGCAATCCACTACCTTCACCCTTTCTGGAAGCAAAGATTATTTGCCATCAGGCCCAGCTGCAGAAGTTAAATTATGGAACATAAATTACCTTTTATTTTTATCATTATTTATTTATTTATTTTGCTTTTCAGAGGGCAGTTGGGGTTAAGTGACTTGCCCAAAGTCACACGGCTAGTAAGTGTGTCAAGTGTCTGAGGTCATATTTGAACTCAGGTCTCCTGACTCCAGGGCTGGTGCTCTATTCACTGCACCACCTAGCTGCCCCTTATAAATTGCCTTTTCATGCATAATAAATAGATATTCCCCTCACCCTCATAGCCTTCTAAATCAAGAAGGCAAAATGCAAGAAGAAATACCACCCATGGTTAGCAATCACAGATGCAGTAGATAAAACACTAGATTCAGTCAATAAAACCTGAATTTAAATCCTATCTCAAACATATACTGGCTGTGTGACCATGGGCAAGTGATTTAACTTTTCTGCAGCAGCGGTGGATACATTGGAAACTATAGTCACAACCCTGCACATAGACTACCCAGGTCATAGGGACATCTTCTCACTGGACTGAAGCCCCAGTGGGATTTGGCAGTCTCCAAGGTGTCTGAGCAGCTTTTTAAAGGATTGTACTGTTCACCTCCTGGCATGAGGAAGAGGCTAGAAAGGATGTCTTAAAAATTGTCTGCTTCACCTAACGTAACCCTAACCTGCTTACTGCAGCAGGTAGGGATCCCACCCTGTGGTTGAAACACAAAATATGTACAAAAACTTTTGCAAAGATGTTTCCATTCACCATTGGTACATGGAATGTGCACATGCTTTTAGACAGCATAAAAGATGAACAGTTCTTGTTGCAAGAGAATTCAATAGCTATCACATCCAAATAATAGTCCTGAGTGAAACAAGACTGACAAATAAAGGTCAGTTTACTGAAGTTGGAGCTTGAAACATGTTTTCCTGGAGTGATGGGTAGAGCCATGAAGCTGATGTAGGTTTCACCTCATCTAGTCAACAAGTCTGTATGCCCCCCAAAAGGACTGAATGACAAGATCATGACGCTGGGATTGCCACTTGCAGGAAAGTGCCACCATCATCAGTGTATATGCTCACATCATAACAAATCCTAATGTGGTAAAAGAAAAATTTTATGAAGGTCTGGAGACCCTCATCATAAATGTGCTGAAAGAAGACAAGCTTGTAATTCTGGATGATTTTAATGTTAGAGTATGCTCACATTATCAGACTTGACAGGGAGTTCTAGGGAAAAACAGAGTTGGAAACAGCAACAGCAATGGTCACTAGTGAAGACCTGTACATCTGACCATTTTCTCATCACCATATTGTTTTCTATTCACCTAAATGCAAAGAACTTTGTGGCTATGTGTTCACAGCAAATGTTGGCATTTAATAGATTATGTCATTGTAAGGAGAAGGAATAGACATGATGCAAGAATGACAAAGGCAATGTGTAGCACAGAATGCTGGACCAATCATAGATTTATCCTCTTTAAGCTAAACATTCACATTCAACAAAAGCAGTGGCCCCAAGACAAGATGATTATCAGGAGGCTTAATGTCAACAGATTAGAGCACTTCTTTTTTCATGAACAGTTTGTTGCTAACTTGGAGGGAAAACAACCAACACATGGTTGGCAAGAGTAGAGCAGAAAGGGAGTAGGCAGCTTTCAGAGATTTGGTGTGCAGCACAGCATTTATTCATCTGGGCTAGAACATTCAAAAACATCAAAGATCAATTTTATGAAAATGATAGGGAAATTCAGAAGCTGCTAAACAAAAAATGAGAATTCCACAGGGTTTATCAGCAGGATAGTTCGTCCATCTCTAAGAAGGCAGCATTTAATTCCATCAGAAGTAAAGTCCAAGTAAAGCTTAGCAACGCAGAATTCTTAGCTCAGTCAGAAGGTAGATGAAATTCATTTTTCACTGATAGCAACAATCTAAAGTGCTTTTATGATACTCTGAAGGCTACTTATAGGCCAAAGACCTATAGTGCATCTCAACTATTCAGTGGTGATGGAGTCACATTGATAAGAGATAAGGACCCTGGAGAGATAGACTGAGCACTTCTACAGCATTCTCAACAGACTATCATCAACTCATACCAATGACCATATACCTTAGGTTGAAGTCAATCACTCTCCAGCCAAACTTCCAACTGAAGAAGAGGCTTTCGAATGCCATTAGGCTCATTTCATGTGGCAGAGCACCTAGTGCTCATTCTATTCCAGCTGAGATTTACAAGTCAGGAGGTCTTCTACTCATACAAAAGTTGACTGAATTCTTGCAGGTTATATAGCAAGAGGAGGTTATCCCAAAGGGGTGCAAGGATGCCTCCATTATTTATCACTATAAAAGGAAAAAAAGGAAATAGGCTGTCCTGTGACAATCACAAGGAGGTCTTCTAGTCATTTCCAGCAAGATTTTTGCCAGAGTTCTCCTTAATATGCTAATCCTTCACTTGGAAGATGATCATCTACTCAAGAATCAGTGTGACTTCAGAAAGGGCTAAGGAACAATTAATATAGTGTTTGTTGCCTGATAACACCAAAAGAAATACCAGGAGAAGAACATAGGTTCATTGATCTGACCAAGGCTTTGGATATTGTCAGTTCTGAAGGCTTATAGAAAATCATGGCAAAATTTGGTTGCCCAGAGAAGTTCATCAACACTTCCACAACAGCATCCTTGCATGGATTCTGGTTAATGGACGATATTCTTGTGCTTTCCCAGTCACCAATGGTGTGAAGCAAGGCTATGTGCTTGCTCCCATACTTTTTAGCATGATGTTTTCAGCAATGTTGTTGGATGCCTTCAATGAGGGGGAAATCGGCATCAGGGTCAACTACTACATTGAAGGTAAATTATTTAACTTGAAAAGGCTATGACCCAAAACTAAAGTGGAGGGAGAGTTGGTGTGTGACTTTTTGTTTGCAGATGATCATGCAATCAAGGTATCTCTGAAAAACTTTGGAATCAATTTTGAAACATGGGAGACACTGGCACAGAACCATCCAGCTTGGTTGTATACATCAAAGAAGGTGTTGTGCTCTATGAATAAAGCAGAATTGTAGTAGTTATAAAGAAATGTGAGATACGCAAATTTAGAGAATCCACTCCAAATGTTCACATAGATTATTTGTGACCAATCTGTGGTAGAGTTGACTGAGCTTATGTTGGTCCAATCAGCCACATTTGGACACACTATACCTTGATGCTGACATGGTAATATCATTTTGATCTTTGAGCATGCAGGAAAACAACCAACCAACTTCACAGTATTGCTATGAAGACCAAAAAAAGATAATGTAAAAGGTAAAGTGTTTAGTAAACCTTAAGGGAATGTGTAAATGCTAGCTATTATTACTTGCCAGTTGTCTTTCCCTTATCATGCCTGATACCTTGTGGGTAGATGTATAAACATGCATATACACACATGGACATGACTGTACAAATATGTACACTGCATGCCCATTCCTATCCTAGCTAGTCAGTAGTCATTCAACAAACATTTGTAAGCATCTACTTTGTGCCAGGTCAGGCACTGTGCTGCGTGCTGGGGATTTGAAGAAAGGTAAAACAAAGTCCCTCCTCTCCAAGGAGCTCACAGTCTAATAATAGAGACAACGAAGTATAAACAAGTTATATACAGGCTAAATTGGAAATAATCACTAGAAGGAAGGTCTAGTTAGACAGAAATATACTCACATATACATTCATATATGTATATGAATATATGTGTATTTATGGAAATGCTGAAATTACTAATATCTGGAAAAGTTAATTATTTTTATTAATTAATTATATTAATTATCTTTTTTATTCTGCATCTCCCTAATTTGCACAGGCTGGAGGTGCAGTGACCATTCATAGGACAGATACTACTACTGATTAGTATAAGAGTTTTGACACACAACTTTCCCCTACTATGCTTCTTGGAAGTTCACCCAATTGACTTTCATCTTACTGCAATTCAGAACTCCCAAGTTCTTTGCATAATGATATGTTTTGTATCCATATTCTCATTATTAAATATACACATAAATGTACATGTACATTAATAGATAAGTGTGTATATATGTACATTTCTGTATATATGCATATGACATGTGTATATAACATGTAGATAGACCAAACTTTCTTTTTCTTCTCCCTGTCCTTCTCCCCTTCTCCCTTCTTCCCTCTCTCTCTCCCTCTTGCTCTCTCCTATCCTTTCTTTCTTTCTCCCCTACCTCTGTCTGTCTTCATCCCCCCCTTTTCTTTCTCTATATGTATGTACATACACATATATAAACATTTATCTTTTTTATTCTCTCTTCTCATATAAGAACACTTGTACTCTAGTCCTAACACCAGTCCCTCCCCCTCTCCAATCATCATCCACAAAGCTGCCAAATTGATTTTCCTAAAGCCCAGGTCTTTGTCAATCCCCTGTTCAAAGATTTTCAGTGGCCCCCAGTTACACCTATTATAAAATGCAAACTCCTCAGTCTGGCATTCAAAGCCCCCACTCCCATAATCTGGCTCCAACCTCTTTTTTGTAGGCTGATTTTACATTCCTCCCCTTAATGAACTTTACATTCCAGTCAAACTGGCTTAATTACTATTTCCTTTATACAACATTCCAATATCCTTCTTTGTACAGGCCTTTGCACGGGCTCCAGGTAAGGAATGCTCTTCCCCTTTACTTCAGGCTCTTGAAATCTCTAGTTCCCTTCAGGAATCAGTTCAAGTGCCAGCTTCTACATGAACATTTTCTTGATCCTCCCTCCCCCTATTATCAATTCCTTTTACTCTCCAATCTCAAAAACTGCATCTCAAGATATAGTGGAAAGAGCACTAGACCAGTGGTCAGAGGGTTTGATTTTGAATATTAATATTGTTACTTATTAGGGAAGGAAGGGAATAATCATTTGTGTGTGTGTGTGTGTATGCCAGGCACTGTGCTAAACATTTTTCACAAATATATCTCACAAATTAAGGGAATGCCCATCAATTGGGGAATGACTGAACAAATTATGGTATATGAATTTAATGGAATACTATTGTGCTATCAGAAACAACAAGCAGGCAGATTTCAGAAAAACCTGGAAAGACTTATATGAACTGATGCTAAATGAAGTAAGCAGAACCAGGAGAACATTATACACAGTAAAAGCAGAATAATTCAATAATCAAGTATGAATGACAGCTCTTCTCAGCAATACAATGATCCAAGATAATTCCAAAGGACTCGTGATGAAAAATGATATCTACCTCCAGGGAAAGAACTGATGGAGTCTGAATACAAATAGAAGTATACTATTTTCACTTTTAAAAATTTTTCGTGGTTTTTTTTTTGTTTCTTCTTTCACAATATAGCTAATATGGAAATGTTTTCCATGATTGTACATATATAAATTATGTCAAAATACTGTCTTAGGGAGGGGGCAGTGAATGAAGAATGCATAATACATGTACAGTTATGACCTGAAGTTGGACAAATGGGTATCTATCACTATATACTCTCTTTCACACTGAATTTCAGTCAAACTGACCAGTTTTCCATTTCCTGTACAGGACATTTCATTTCCTAGCACTATGTCTTCCCAGAAGCCATTTTCCATGTCTAGAAAGCACTTCTTCCTCATCTCTACTCCATGGAATTCTTTACTTTTTTCAAAGCTAAGGTTGGGTACTACCTCCTGCAAGAAACTTATCCAGACCTCCCTCAGGTGCTAGTATCCTCTGTCCACAAATTACTTCATATATATCTTGTATTTATTTTCTGTGTACCTACTGTGTCACACACAACCACCACCACCCACAAGTTTGCTACTTTGAGGGAAAGGATTATTTCCTTTTTTGACTAATACATAGTAGGCACTTAAATGACTGTTGAATGAATGAATATAATTAGAGCAGAAACTACAGGTGGAACAGCATTGATCAGGAAAAGGAAAATGGCACTGTCAAAATTGTATGACATTTTCAAAAACCACAACTACTTCCTGACATTAAAACTCATGTTTTTTTTTCAGAACAATATTTTCCTAGTAATGCTGTATAACTATGAATCACAGAACACCACAAATGCCAAAGAATGAACTTTGCAGGTGGCCCAAACCACAAAGGAAAGAGATGTGGTGAGCGTGTGCAGATGGGAGCATATTCCCAAGGATGACCCTCAAAGATATCTGTGACAAATACAATTAGAAAGGAAGTGGGCTTGTCAAGTAACAAGACCAAGGGACAAAAGATTCCTCCCCCAAGTGCTGCACTGGTGTTGATGAAGAGCTAAAAGATATAAAAGAAGGCCTGTAGAGCGGGAATTCTTTTGTGTTATGGATGCCATTAGCAATCTGGTGAAGCCCACTGACCCCTTCTCAGAGTAAAATTTTTAAATGCATAAAAAAACCAAAGGTATTACAAAGTAAGTTAATTATATTACAAGGCAGCTATCAATTTTTTTTCAAAATGTTCTTTTTAATTTGCAGTCCCTCCCTCATAATAAAAAATATATAAATTTACAAACCCTAAGTTAAGAATACAGTCTGCTCTAGAAAGTTGGGAAGAATCTCTGTTGGTGACAGAGTGGCTAGAGCTATGGGCCTGGAGACAGGAAGACCTAATTCAGCCTCAGATACTCACTAGCTATGTGACCTTGACCTAGTCATTTAACTTCTGATTGCTTCTATTTCCTCAACAGTAAAATGAGAATAATGATAGAATCTACCTTCTAGGGTAGTTATAGGGATCAAACACAATCATTTAGATAAAGTATTGTATAAATCTCAAAGTGATATATGATGTTCATTTTTAACAGCTATTATTAATTAGCTATTAACAATATTAAAGAACAGGCTTTTGTGAGAACAGAGTCAAGAATGGCATGAGATAAGGAGGTGAGTTGTGATCTGCACAAGTGTAGGGGAGCAGCCACCGAAATGAGACAGATCCTGGATCCTCTGAGGTTTGGAAAGGCAAATGTGTCCCCTTGAGATTAATTTGAGGTTAGGAGTGGTTAAGGTCCAAGACAGAATCTGATTCCATATACATTTACTGTCCACCTTTCCTAGTATAGGGAAAGCCCTATGTTGCATTCTGGAAGAGTCCAGAGCTGAGGAAGGAAGGAAGGAAGGAAGGAAGGAAGGAAGGAAGGAAGGAAGGAAGGAAGGAAGGAAGGAAGGAAAGAAGGAAGGAAGGAAGGAGGGAAGGAGGGAAGGAGGGAGGGAAGGAGGGAGGGAAGGAGGGAAGGAGGGAAGGAGGGAAGGAAGGAAGGAAGGAAAGAAAGAAAGAAAGAAAGAAAGAAAGAAAGAAAGAAAGAAAGAAAGAAAGAAAGAAAGAGAAAGAAAGAAAGAGAAGGAAGGGAGGAAGGAAGGGACAACAACGTGCAAAGTACTGTGTTAAGCACTTTACAGATATTATCACATTTGGTACTGAGTACTACGTGCTATTATTATCTCTACGGAACAATTGAAGAAACTGAGGCAGGAGTAACTTGCCTAGGGTTATACAGCTAATAAATGTCCACATCACTTGGTTCCCTCAATCACCTAAACAATTGAGCTAACCCACTCCTGACAAGGAAACACCCTCTCAAATCCCCACTGTTTTAGAAACTAAAACAGACAGCCCAGTAGTGGCATGTGTAGAGATCTTAATCAAGTCCCTGAACCTCTCAGTGCTCCAGGTAACTATTGCAGAAAAGGTGGGGCAGACATTGTTAGCTGCCTTATCAGGTTGTTCCCCATGCCGGTAAAATCACAAGCCTTTCCCTAAATTTCATTTTAACTAATAATGAGGAAAGCGCTACAAATGCAATGAAATTCTAGTAACAGAGAGGTCTAGTCTACAGAACCGCAATGTTCCTCTCTCCCACCTTCACTCCCCCATCCCCCCTTCAAGAAACAGCAAGCCAGGTTGGGGAGAAGAGGGAAACTTTTGTCTTAGTACTCAGGCAATTACAAAAGTTAGCCAGCAGATGGCACTCAGGGTATTCAAAAAACTCAAGAAACAGCTAAGAAAAAAACAAGACGAAGCTCACTCAGAATCATGGGAGAATTTGAGTGAATCTATAAATGCCCATTTGGACAGAATGATCTAACAAGGGGTCTTAGCCTTTTTGTGTCCTGGACTCCTTTGGCATTCTGATGAAGTCTATGGATCCCTCCTAAGAATAAGATTTTTAAATTGCATAAAATAAAATTCATAGGAAGACAGTTACATTGAAATAATTATCAGAGACTGCTTTTTAAGTTCATGAACCTTAGGTCAAGAACCCCGAGCTACAGCCAATGTATCCTCCCTGGGTTCTAGAGGCTCTGAGTACAACAATTCAGATGTGCCCCCAGATCCCTAGGTCCTTGCAATCAGGGACTACTAAACTTGATCATTGGGAACTGTAACTCTGATCAAGGCATTTACATTTTTTTAATCTCATCTTCCTTATCTGTAAAAGGGAGCCAATAATACCTGTAATCCCTACCTGATAGGGATGTTGTGAGGAAAGTCCTGTGCAAACCCTGACACCTACATAAATGTCTTATTGTCATAAGTACCATCTCCTCTCTGATTACTTGGACACCTAGTGACACTTCACTAGAACTTTCGTTGAACTCTTTTAGCCTATCCAGGGGTGGAGAGCCTGCAGTCTTGAGGCTACATGTAGCCTTCTAGACCCTTGAGTACAGCCTTTTGACCGAGTCCAAGTTTTACAGAAAAATTCTTTTATTAAGGGGATTTGTTCTGTGAAGTTTGGATTCAGTCAAAGGGCTGCACAAGAGGACCTAGACGGCCCTTGAGGCCAAAGGTTCCCCAACCCTGGCCTAAGCAGGCTGTACCGTACTCCTTAGAGTTTCATCATGCATTGTCTTATATTCTAATTCTTTAGCTGTTTCCTAAGAGTTACTCATCCTTGAGGGGTGTGGGCTAGGAAGGAGATGGAGAAAGGAGTGGGGTGAATAAGCATGTGAAGTCTTCCTGGAAATTTGCCTGTTTTCATAGTGTTAGAGAAGAGGGGAGAAGGAAAGAGGGTAGGGAGGGTCGCTATGAACAGGAGAGAGGTCACAGAGAAGGAAGACTGGGAATGTTGATGATAGACTTCAGCTGCTTCAAAATTTAGCTGAATTTGGGCAGCCTTGTTTATCTTCAGCTGTACTGGGACAAATGGAAGCCATGTGCAGGATGATTGCTGCCCTGCCTACAGTGTTCACGCATGTCTTAGTAGGAATTCTGCCTTAGAGCATCACACATATAATATTACATAGGAGCTTAGGAACCTATGACTCAAGGGCTAAGGATCCAAAGACAAGCTGAAAAATATTTGGTGTCCTTAAGGAGGTCAAATTTTACTGGGTGATAGCATATAAAAATGTAAGCAAATGTAGGCTAATTTGAGCAGGGAAAGAACACTTAATGAATCAGGGAATCAGGAAAGGAGGTGGCACCCAGGCATCTGGAATTGCTCTACAAATGGCAAACACTTAATAAATGTTTTGCTGGTGATTTGTAAGCCACTTGAGGACAAAAGCTTTTTCTGAACAATAAGAACTAACTAGGTACTGAAATAGAAAGGAATAAAACCTTGGGGGTCAGACAACACTCCATCTTAGAGTTTGTGATAGATAGTAGCACTTAATAGCACCTAAAAAGTTTGGTAAAGTACTTTACAAATATTAACTTATTTAATCCTCACAACAATCCTCATCACCCCCATTTTACAATTGAGGAAATGAAGACAGCCAAGAGGCAAAAGTCTGTTGCCCAGGGTCACACAACTAGTGTCTGAGGCCAGATTTGAACTTGGGTCTTTCTGATTCCAGATCTAACCATTTAGCAGCCTGGGTAACACAGTTGTAAGGGTAATGCATTGGATGACAGAATCCAGAAAGATCATGACAGGCTAGAATACTGGGCTAAAGAGAAGATGAAATCCAACAGCAATAAAGGTCAGATTTTATACTTGCATTTAAAAATGAAGTGTACAATTTTTGTTTATGTAAAAAAAAGATTCAGTGCCCTAGGGATGATCGAATAGAGATAGCTGCAATGTCTTACTCATGGATTCAAAACAACTTGGTGAGTACAAGCTAGGAGAGGCATGGGTAAGCAATGGTTTGTTTGAAAAGGACACTAGGGTTTTAGTGAATTTCAAGATCAATATGAGTTAGCAGATACCCTGAGCCAAGATGGCGGTGTAGAAGCAGCAAGGTTCCACAGCTCCCACACAGCCACCCTAAATACCCATAAAATATGACCCTAAACAAACTCTAGGGCTCCCAAACTCACAAAAATACAGAAAAAACATCTCTCACTGAAGACAGCTCAGCAGGAGGGGATCATCGCAGCAGGCCAGAGGCCAGGCCAGCTTGAAATGGAAACGTGGCCAGGCCCCAGGGAGGTCGGGAGGAGCCAAGCCTCCCAAGCCGCAGCTTGAGTCTATTTCAGAGAAGATCTATAGCACCTGAAGCCATCTTCACATCTATTAAGCCAGGATTAGAGAAGGTCAGTGAAAGTGAAACTTTGAAGCTAAATTTTGGGGAGGAAAAGCAGTTCAGCCAATCTGCCCCCAGGGCAAGGAAGCAGTGGGGGAAGGGCAGGAATTGCTGTAACTGGCAGCTGCCCCCACTGGGCTGCTTCAGAACTTCTGGCCTGCAGACCCCGCAGGGGGGCTGAGTTGATTGATCAGGGCCAAGTGTTCTTGCATTGAGCGGCCTGGATCTAGATCGTGGTCTTGGGTGGTGGTCCTGGGGTACAATTTCAGCAAGTCAAAGCTGGGGGGGGTGCTACAACACCCCCCTAATAGCTCCGGCAGCTGGGAAAACCCCAGTGATTTGGAACAGAGCTTTCCCCCCAGAAGCAGAGTTCCACAAAGCTAAAAAGAAAACAACCAATTAATTGACTGGCCAACATGAGGAAAAGGAAGCAAAATAAGAACAGCAATAAAATTCTAGAATCCTTTTTTGTGGACAAAAAGGATCAAAGCATGGAACAGGAGGAAGACAACACAGTCAGAACTCCCACACCAAATGCTTCCAAGACACTTGAAGAATTCCTAG
>CM053598.1:113200703-113242309 GCA_028646575.1 Pseudocheirus occidentalis | reverse complement strand
AATTACACATGCACAGCCTGTATTGAATTGCTTGTCCTTCCAGTGGAGGTGGGTGACAAGGGAGGAATCAAAAGAATCTAGAATTTAAAGCTCTGCAATACATGCAACTAGGAATTAAGATATACAGGTACTGGGGTAGGGAGACCCTTCCTGCCCTACCAGAAATTTAGAGAGCAGATCAGGAGAGGGTCTTTACAGTGGGATTGCTGCTTTGGGGTTGGGGTAGGGGAAAGACGGGGAGAAAATGGATAATTCAAAAATCTCATGAAAATGAATGATGTAAACAGATACAAACCTTTGTTCAAATAAAAAGAAAGTCCTACAAAAAAAAGAATAGAGAGAAAAAAAAGAACACCCTATGATTATGGGGGAGGTATAGAGTTCTCCAACCAGGGGAATTCCAGACCATACAATGATAATACCCCCATTTCCTGATATGGGAGTAATAATGCAAGTAATACCTAACTCCTGAGGTTGTTGTGAAACTCAAATGAGATTTCATACACACATGACAAATCTCAGAGCACTATGTAAATATCAGTTGTTATAGTTTAGTGATTGATTTTCAAAGCTTATTGCAATCTGTATAATTGATTTATGACAGCATTACTATTAAAGTCAACTCTGAGTTCCTCAAAAAAAAAATATGAGTTAGCAATCTGACCTGGAAACCAAAATACTCATCACAGAATCACAGAATCTGAGAACTGGAAGGGTCATCTGGGGCCAGCTAGTCCCACTTATACTTGAAAGACAAGTCAAACTATGACAAGTCAAACTATGACTGACGAGCAGTTGTCTGTGTTCTATTTTAAGTCCTCCCTTGAGGGGGAACCTACCCCTTCTTGAGGGAGCTCATTCCAATTTGGACAATTCTGTTGGAGAGTTTCTTCCTGACTTAATTCTAAATTTACCTCATTGCAATTCCTACCCATTTATTCTTGGCTCTGCCCTCTGAGACCAAACAGGGAGAAAGGGGGAAAAAAAGCCTAATCCTTTTCTCATATGAATGCTCTTCAGAAACTTGAAGACAGCTTCCATGCATCCCATCCCATCCTGCCCTCATCCCAGGCCTTCTTCTCCAGGCTAAGCATTCCCCCTTCTTTCAACAGATCTCATCTGATCTTCATCTGCTGTAAGACAAGTTTGGTGTCCAGAAGTGCCAAGTGTTCAGGTCTGGGTACTATATTTTAGAAAGAACATAGACGAACTGGAGCGTGTCTAGAAGAGGGAGATCCTGGATGGTGAGAGAAGTCAAGACCATACTGTTTAGTGGTTAGTTGAAGAGAGCAGCAACGGTTAGACCAGAAGGGCAATCAATTACCACAGCCTCTTAATTGGTCTCTCTGGCTTCTATTGATTTCTCCCCCCTCCAATCCACCTGGCACACAGATAGCACATAGATATTCCTAAAGCGCATGCCTGACTTGGTCAGCTTCCCTCCCTCATCTTCCCTCCCGCCCCCAGCCTTAGCCAAGGAACTTTAGTGGCTCCCTATTGCCTCGAAGACGAAATACAAATTCCTTAGTTTGGCATTTAAAGCTCTTCACTCTCTGGTTCCATCTTTCCGGATCAATTTCTTCTTATGTTCCTTCATGCCTTCTATGTTCCTGTCAAACTGGACCACTTGCTGTTCCCATACATGACATACCACCTCCATGCTTTGGCATAATCGGTCCTCTGTTTCTGGATGCTGTGCTTGTCCATTCCCACCTTTCGGAAAAGTTTTCTTTAAGGTAGGACAGAGAATAGAGTGCTGGAGTCAGAAAGGCCCAAGTTCTATTGTCAGAATGGAGTACTCCTCCAATTCAACATACTATAGGTGATTGTCCTAGTCCCTCTGTGACCTTTCTTTTTTTGACCCCATTATGCCCATCTTCCACCTCTGCCAGACTCCCAGAGATCCCCTCTATAGCACTCCCAATGGGCCTACTCTCCTCAAAAGCGTCCTCTATTATGGACCTTTTCCATATTCTACTCAGATAAATCAAAATTCATCCCTCTAGTAGAGGACTGAAAAAACAAATCTGTTAATTCCTATTCCAGGTAAGAAAATATTTGCATTTTAATAGAATCTTTTTGCAATGGTACTTTAATCCAAGGAAGTTAATCCAATGGTACTAGTCTCTTTTTTTTCCTCCATGTTTAAGTAATCCTAAAAGTAACTTTATTATGATTATTATTGTTATTAACTCTAAGTTATTGTTATTGTTATTAACTCTCTTAAGTTATTATTGTTAAATTAATTAAACATTAAATTAATTAAATTATTGTTATTAACTCTCTTAAACTCCACAGGATTATAAATGGTAGTAGTTCTAAGAACTGCACCAGAATGATGAGAGAGATATTTTGGTTAGGGAAGCCTTTCAGCATTTTCTTTTAAATAATATAAGCACCAATTTTCTACACCATGCATTAGGTATAGTTGGCCACCATCTGATATGTCCAATCCATCTGTCTTTGTCTCTCCTTCCTTTTTCTCCTCCTCACTTTTCTTCTCTTCTTCCATGTGCAGGTTTATTTATTGCTAAGAAAACACTTGAGATATAGCCCTGAAATCTAGATTCTGTAAAGCTGATTATGTTCAGATCAAACATTTTTTTGCCAACAGTGCAGCAACAGAAGAGAGTAAGGGGCTCTGTGAATGAACCATTTTTTCCCCTTTGACCTAGTAATTGTATACATAATCAGACCTGTAGTCTGGCACAGTTTATTTCTGCAGCTGCCAAAACATGCTTTAGCCCCCTGACATTCCTGGCTAACCTCCCCGTTCACCTCAGTGAGAGCCTGCACTCTTGTCTTCCAAATTTTCTAGGAGCCTTTTTTTTCCTTTTAAACAAAAAATCTGAGCCTCAATTCTCATTCCTCTGCTGAAGACACCATTCACCCAAGCCTATGGCTGTGGGCACCCATGATTGCCACAGGAGATATCCTTTTCGTACCATCCCCATGGTACAAATGCCCTGGGGATGAACCTGGCATTGAGCACAGAGTCAAGCACAGAGATGAAGTCTATCCATGGATTAGACTGATTGGCAGGGCTTGAAGAGCAGGTTCATCCTCTCTCTTTATTTTATGCCTGAAACAGGAGCAGGTGTTCCCCTCAGGGATACACAAATAACAGATGGGCACCTGAGGATTAAAGGAAGCTTCAAATACAGTAGGCCTGGCCCCCATCCCAACCCTAGTACAGGTGATTTCCTGGCTTCTCTTGAGTTTGGCTCAGCTCTGATCTGAGTATGAGCTTCCTTGGGTTTAATCCGACTTTAGGATGTTCTGAAATAGACACAGCTTAAGCTCTGGGGAGTAGGAGAGAGAGTAATAACATTTGTATTTAATGTCAAGTTAATTCTTTCCATTAAGCCAGTCCTGGTGACTTAGCAAAGGTACATTTTTAATGGCACATTCAAGGAAATGAATTGTGATGGGGCCTCTGTTTTTACAATGTCTTTTTATTTGAGGCACATTTTGTGGTGAAACCAAGGAAGAGATTTTTCCTGTTAACCACTGGCTTCCCAACTTCTTACACACTTGACCTTTTATTTGGCAATTGTTGATAGAACCCTTTGTTCTTCAAGGTTACCAGGTTATCTGGAGCATTGACAAAACACTCTAGGGGCAAGGAATTTATATTACTTATTGTTGGGGATTGTGATTTCATTGGTGTAGGGAATTCAGGGTAGAAAAACTCCTTTTATCCAAGCAGATCAGGAACTCCTATATAAGTTATAGTGTTAAGAAAGTTAACTGGGGCCACTGAGAGGTTTAGTGACTTATCCATGGTCACACAGCTACTGCATGTCAACAGTAGGACTTGAACCAAATTCCTCCTAACTCTAAGACCATCCCTGTATCCACAATGCTACAAGCAGTCTTCCATCCTGTGCTTGTAGACCTCCTGTAAGAGGGTATTCACTCACTACTTATTGAATCAGTTCATTTCACTTTTAAGCCACTCAAAATCTTAGCAAGTATTTCCTTGAATGAAAAATTGCCTCCCAACAGGTTCAGAAGATCCTAGGATTTAGAACTTTATTCAATTTTGTTTTGAAGCCCGTCAATCAAATCCAGGATATAAACCAACTAACCATAGGGCAAACTACATTACCATTTGAACCTGCATTTGTGCTTGTTAGATGTGGAATGAGAAGCCTTGGGTTTGAATCCTGGCTTGGTTATTTACTAACTTTTTAATTTTGGGCCACTCAGTCACCCTCTGTTGGGCTTTAGTCCCTGCCTCTGATAAATAAGGGGGTTGGAGTACATGATCTCTAATGTCACTTCCAGTTCTGACTCCCATGATCCTATCCTCATGCTCTTCTGATTAAAGCTCCGTCTAGGCCCTACAGGGAATACACAAACCCAACACAGTCTCAGTGCTCTGAGATTTCAACAAAAAAATCAATCATACATGCCAGGGAAGTAATGTATACAGATTTCTTCCCACCCAAGCTCTGTCTTTCACAATCTCAAAGAGAGCAATAGCAATAAGAAAAATTGAGTAGATTTTCTTTTCATTTCAACTCAAGATATCATTCTTTTCCCCCACTGGGAACAGGGTTGGCCTTAAGCACAGGCTGAATAAAAAGCTCCCTTTGCTTAATGCTAATACCTTCTCTCTGTTGATAATCTCTAATGTATCCTGGATATATCCTGTTTGTCCGTAGTTGTTTGCAGGTCGCCTTCTCTCCCTCATTAGACTTGAACTCCTCAAAAGCAGGGGCTGATTTTTGTTTTTTGTCTTTCTTTGTATCCCAAGCGCTTGGCTCAGCATCCAACACATAGTAGGCCTGTAACAAAATGCTTGTTGACTTAATTGGACCTTTCAGAGCAATTGAGGGGTGGTTTCTGAATCAAAAATTAAGTGATATTCAGAATAGTTTGTGCTGGGATCACATTTCATTGCGTTTTAAATCTGTGAAAATTGGTTATCTATGTAAAATATACGTGGTAACTCTCTATGAACCAGAACTCCTCCAGGCATGCCAGGAAACAGAGAGTTTGCTGTATTCGGTTTACTTGCCGTCCCACTCGAGCCATGCTTTAAATGCTCCCATCCCTTCGGCCACCAGCCCAAGTCCCTTCTGCGTGCTCCCCAATTGTTCCACTTTCACCTGCCAAAATCTGCCTTCTCCTCTTTTTCTCTCTTGAGTCTCAGTGTGTTTATGTGTACTTTTTACAACTTTAAATAACCAGTGACATCTCCTGCCAAACCCCAGGCTTATTTTAAGCCTCTGTTTTCCCTAGGTGCTCTGGGCTCTGCTCCTTCTAATTACCTTGTTAATCATAAACATTATTAAAGAGGGAAGATTCTCTTCTGTCACAGAACCAAAGCCAACTTCTGTTTGGGGTACTTTTTTTCCCTTTACATTTGCACAGCTTTAAATGAAGTCCAGCCAATTTCTTTGTCAAGTCTACAAGAAACTTCAGTTCTCCTTGTGGTTTCTCCCCAGTTCCTCATCTTGCTTGCTGTTACTTGCTATTTTTAATCCACCGTGGTATTATTGAATAACCCAAACTAAAGGAGTCTCAGATACTATAGCCAGATTAATCTCCCTAAGATATCCTATTGAACATGTAACTGACCCACTAAGAACTTTCAATGTTGCTGTTGACTTACTAGCTGTGGGGGCCTGGGCAAGCCTCTTTACTTTCATGAGTTTTCTGAGTTTCCTTACCTTCAAAATGGTAATAAAAATGTTTCCACTATCTCTCACACAGTACTGCTTTAAGGAGAATGCTTGTAATTAAACTAAAGTGCATGAGAATTTATTAAATGCCTATGATATACTAGATGCTAGGCACAGAAGGACAAAGAAGAAATGGTCAGCATTTATCAAATGCCTACTATGCCCTGGGCATTATGTTAAGTACTTTACAAGTATCATCTCTTCTGATCCTTGCAACAACCCTAGGAGTTTCTCCTGTTACAGATGAGGAAACTGAGGCAGAAAGCAGTTAAGTGACTTGTCCAAGGTGACATAGCTAGTAAGTGTCTAAGGCTGGATTTGAACTTGAGTCTTAACTCTAGGACCAATGCTCTATCTACAGCACCACCAGTTAGAAACTTCTATAGGGAAATAACACGTACACAGATAAGGATAAACAAAATAAAACCAAAGTAATTTCAGTGGGATTGAGTAGTTAGGACGCACAAGGGAAAGAATTAAGAAAGGCCTGTAAGTGGAGTTTTGAAGGAGCAAGGAGTTCCAATAGGCAGAAATGAGCAGAGGGAACTATTCCAGACATAGGGATCAGCTTGTACGAAGTCACAGAGAGAGGAGGTAAGAATTTCATATTTGGAGAGAAGTGAATCAGTCTGGTATGTATAACATTAGGGGGATTCATAGGTAACTAATCTGGGAAGATAGTCTGGAACAAGATGATGAAGGGCATTGAATGCCACACAGTAGCTTTGTATTTTATTGTTGAGGCAATGGGGAACCTCTGAAGCTTTGTCAGCAGGAAGTGACTTGATCATGTATTAGAAATTCTGTTTTCACAGATATGTAGAAGAGAAACTGGAGAGGGAAGAGGGTATAGAATGAAAAACTTATTAAGAGGTTGTTCTAATGATCTAGTTGTAAGATAATAAGCATCTGAATTATGGGGTGAATGGAGAGAAGGGGATGAATGAGAGAGATGATGTGGAAAGAGAATGAAAGAGATTTGGCATGATGGTAATGAGGAGGATCAGTATTAGGAGACAAAGAAAAACAGGGCTTTTGACATGACAGTCTGTATTTCCAAATCTCAAGGGTCCCTAATTTTGTGAGGATGGGTTTTTCCTTCACCAACAGAGATCACAACCCCTCTGTGATGTGGTAAATGGTTTTTGAAAGCTGCTATGTCTTAAAAAAAAATCATCATCCTTCAGTCTCCTGAAATGTAGCTGGTCCCTTAAAAATTAAAATACATTCCTTTGCCAGCCCTACTTCTTCTACCACTTGCTAAAGTCTGAGCTCCATGGTCATAACCTTTAAGAATTCAAGATCTGGGGTGGCTAGGTGGAATAGTAAATAGAACATCGGCCCTGGAGTCAGGAGGACCTGAGTTCAAATCCAGCCTCAGACACAACACAAAAAACTAACCACGTGACCCTTGGGCAAGTCACTTAATCCCAACTGCCCTACATTCCCCCCTCCAAAATGCCAAAAAAAATAAGAATTAAAATTAAAAGAATTCAAGATCTTCTCTGTGACATGATGAGGCATCAGAATTGGCTTTCATTAGATGTCTGGTTGTTGCAAGAGTTCTATTTTCAAAACCCACCATAACAGTGCAGCATGCAACTCTAAACTCACAAGGAATACAAAACATTAGCACTGTACCATAGCAACCCCTGGAAAACTTAACCAGTATCTAGAAGGTAAGTTCCAAATTCTTTATCCTGGCGCACCTTTTGTCTTTGATTACTCTTCCAGGAAAACTGATCTACTGATCATATCTTGCGATTTCACATCTCTGCACTTTTTCTCATACAATGACCCTCTCTGAGAATGTTCTCTTTCTTTTCTGCCTAACTCTTACCTATCCCACACTGAACTTGACACTCCTCCCATCTCTGTACATTTGTACAACCCATTCTTCTATGTCTGGAATGTAATACCCCTCATGTTTACCTCTCAAAATCATTGTGTTCCTTCAAGGCTGAGTTCAGATACCACCTTCATGAAGCCTTTTCCAATTTTCACACTTGTTAGTGTTCTCTCCTTTTTCTGATTCCCTTGCATAATAGTGTCTTCATTTGGGCCCTATTCACAGTCAGTGCGTTGGGATAAAGTGACTGTCAGTCATTCAATGCTCAAGCCCTACTGCTTTGTCCAGGTTCTTAGCTAGGAATATATGGTAAACATGATGTGTCACTTGCCTCCACCTGCCTTCCATTCCTTTCCAAATCCACTGTTGTTTTAGTATTCACTGACTATATCCCTTTCTTCTCCCCACTCAGATTCAAGTTGAACAAAGTTTTAATTACATTAGATAAAAGCAATAAAAATTAGATGTGATAAATAAGTTTCCCAAGGTATAACTTCTCACTCACTCTCAGTTAGCCCTTTCAAGGCAAAACAAAACAAGACAAAAACACAAAACAAAGCCTCTCAGGTTGAAATCTGGTTTTTTTTCTGCCTCCAAATCTCAGCATCAGAGCAAGGAAGAACCAACCAAGAAGTCAATGAATCCTGGTTCAGCTCCTATCTCTCAGTAAAGTAGGACTGGGGAACAAACAGTTAACCCAGACTAGAGTGCACCATGGAAACTTTCAGTGATTCTCATCGTTGAGGCTGCGTGGGCCAACAGAACAGTAGGGATTCTGCTCCAGGGTCTGGAATTGTTCTATGCATTGGTCTAGTTTTTACCTCTCTCTTTCCTTAAGGTCCCTTTCACTGGAAAGAAACCCTGCGTCAAGGCTTCTAAAACTAATGAGACCAGAGTCAGGGATAGCTGTGTCTACCAGCTGCCACTGTGCCTCTGTTTCTATTAATTGGCCTCAAGTTCCAAGCAGAGTCCTGCTCAGTCCCCTCTTCCACCTGCATCATCCCAGGAGGCCAAAAGGTAAGATGAAGCTATGTCAGACTGTCAGAAAGGGGCTAGGATACTACCCCACCCCCACCCCCACCCATCCTCATTGTCCTATACCTATTGTACAGGCATATCCCTTCAGGAGAATATAAATTCCCAGAGGGCATAAACTGTTTCTTTTTGTCTTTGCATCCCTATACTTATAGAAAGTTGAATTGAATTGGAGCTGATTCAAATCATATGTAATTCTTCCTTGACCACCCAAACTGGAATTGCTCTTTCTCTCTCAATGGTGAACTTGGTTTACCGTCCAGATTCAAGGTTTAATATGCAATAAGCACCAACTGGACCATAAAATCCAATTAAAACCAACTTTACTAATTAAGCATTAAGAAGATACAATTCAAAGTTTAAAAGGATAAAAGTTACTCTCTTCTTTCTCCACAATTCTCAAGGCAAAAAACACAAGATACTTTTTTTTTTTTACACAGGCAGTAAGAGCACAACAAGTCCCACAAATTATTAACCTGAGAGTTCCCAAGCAGCAATAAAAACCCAGAAGCATTCTTTCCATGGCAGGCCTTTTTTACCTCTAGCATCTGGGTAGTCAGAATTAATTACCCTGCCTCTTAAAGGAACAAGCCAGGCTGTATGCTATCTGAGTTACCTGGTATATGAAGTGATTATAAATGGAAGATAAATGAGAAGAGAATTGAAGGGGAGGTGATGAAAAAGAAAAGAGAGAGTAGGAGCTTTATCCTCAGGTTATGGGGTAAATACATGGATCTGCCCTCAGAAAAGAGGAGGGACTCCTCCAGTCATTCTTCCCCAGCAACAACCTTGCAGGGCTTATCCAGATTAAAACACACACACACACACACACACACACACACACACACACACACACACACCAGGAGAGCTGCTACTCCAGCTCATTGGAATTTCTGAATCAATTAGCCATCAATCTAGACAGGGTAGCTAGATGAATGGCAGATGAGTGTGCCAGACCCGGACTCAAGCACTGAGTTCAAATTTGACCTCTGCACAGCTAGGCTTGTACGACCCAGGGTGAGTTTCTAGGGAACTTCCTGCTGCCACAATTTCCGAATCTGTAAAACAGGGATAATAATAGCATCAATCCAGGGATGTTGTAAGGATGAAATTAGATCATTTTTATAAAGTGCTTTGCTTTAAAAAGTTGAAAGAGCTATAAAAATGCTAGCTAATAATAACAATACCCAGCATATAACAATATATAGTTAATGTAATAATGTGCATAATATATTATATTAAAATACATAATACAATAATAATATCTGTGAGTCAGATACTAGGGATAAAAATGACAGTTTTGGTCTTTAAAGCACTTACAATTGAATAAGGGATATGTGAGACTTACAGATACATGAGACAAAAGTTAGAATGTGGCAAAGGCAAAGGCGAACCAGGCAAAGTCTCCATATCATCCCCATTCCCTTGGCAAGATCATTTTCTACCCTATTACAATTAATGCATTCAAAGGTGTTTTGTTCTCCTTGCCTAGACTCTAAGCTTCCTGGGGCAGAAACAGTATTTTATATCTTTATATTAGTACAGTGCCTGGCACATAACAAGTGCTTAAAATGCTCCTTACCTTCATATTGCACAGTATCTACAATATCTCAAAAACAGCAAATGCTCAATAAATGAGTTGATGGATAGATTCACATTGACTCGTGCCTTTTGTTCACTAGTGTCTAACACATCTACGCATTCATTTATTCACTCATTCACTTAACAAAGATTTACTGGGTGCCTATTGGTACAAAGCACTGTGTTAAGTTGAGAGGAAGGGAAAGGATACAAAGATGATGGAGGTGCCCCCAGTAGCAGAGAAGAGGCGTATGCAGACATCCATGTCAGGTAGGGTACAACAAGCTCCTGTTCTCCTTTCATTGTTCAGGGGGTCTGACTCTTCATGACCACATTTGGAACTTTCTCACAAAGATATTGGAGTGGTTTGCCTTTTTCTTCTCCAGCTCATTCTACAGTTGAGGAAACTGAGGCAAACAAGATAAGTGACTTGACCAGGGTCACACAGCTAATATCTGAATCCAGATTTGAACTCAGAAAGATGAGTCTTCCTGACTCCAGGCCTGGCATTCTGTCCATGTCACCACCTAACTGCCCCATTCTCTCTCTCGGTTCTCCTTTAATTGATTTTGGCTTGAACAGAAAGGGTTATTTTAGTCTTCTCTGGTTCCACAGTGAAAACACCCACAGACTGGCTCTTCATTTGCTCATTTTTCCTCTCCAAGTCCCACATAATGATAACAAAAAAAGAAGCAACAGAAAGGACCTCACAGGACCTAGGAAGATGCACAAATGTTTTGTCATCTTAAAGCACTATAGAAATTAGAGTTATTGTTGTAATCATCCTTGCCCGCATTAGGGGTCAGGAACTGGTGCACTCAAGACAGAACCTGGATTTCATGTAGGCTCTGTTGCCATGGAATTTAAGAAGTGGAAAATAAACCTAAGAAAGCCTGGAAATAATTTTGGCAGTGGGGGTGAGAGGTGAGAAATAGTGGTCAGTAACAGAATTGCTATTATCAGTAATTGGATTACCTTATAATTAATGGCATGATTATAGTAATTAAGCTACACATCAACAAGTATTTATTAAGGGCCTAGTATGTTCCAGGAACTTTGCTAAGCACTGGGAATACAAGTACAAGAAGAAAAAAAAAAAGATAGTTTCTACCCTCAAGAAGTTTATTTTTCTGGAGAGGAAGGGGGAGCTGCATTCTTACATTCTTCTCCATCCTCTTTAGCTGATTTAGGGGATATTTTTCTGCCTCCTTTATCTCTCTTTATTGTTCCTTTTTGTTGTTGATGAAAGGAAAGAGTGAGGGTGGTGACTTTGCATAACCCTTCCTTACTTAAATCCAATTCACTTTCAAGTCTAGACTGATTGGTTGGTTGGTTGGTTGGTTGGTTGGTTGTGGTCATTCCTTATTGAAGAGGTCCAAAGCAACATCCTATGCTAGAGTCAAGTTTCAATGTGTCCGATAAGACCAACACGAGCTTGGAACACTCTACCGTAAGTTGGGCACAAAGAGTCTGTATGAACATTTGGGATGTATTCTCTAAATCTGCACGTCCTCTGTTTCCTTTGAGCTCTTTCAATTCTACTTTGCTCATTGAGCACAGCACCTTCTCTGATGTGGACACATCATGCTAAGTGGTCCTGTGCCAATGTCTCCCATGTCACACAATCAAGTCCTAAGTTCTTAAGAGAGACCTTGAGAATGTCCTCATATTACTTCTTCTGACCACCCCTTCACCTTCTTAAAGTCATTGGTCCTCTCTAAGAACAAGGACAAACAACAATTGTTCCTCACTGGAGACACTCTATCTTCCAGCTTTATGCCTTTGTAGAAGCTTTCCTTCATGTGTAGAATAGATTCATTCCTCATTTTCACTGTTTATAATACTTAGTTTCCTTCAAAACTCATCTCAAATGCCACCTTCTACATAAGGCCCTTCTCTACCTCCCCAGAAGCTCATATATTGACCTCTCCTCCAGAAAAAAAAGGTGCTGTATATATTTTGTCGTACTTATATGCATGTCTCCCCCAGTAGAATGTAAATTCCTTGAAAGCAGAGACTTCCATTTTAGTGTTCCTATGCTCAGGGCTTTGATCTTACTAATCACGAGTGATTCATAATAGGCGTTTAATGAATGTTTGTTGATTTATTAAAAACCAAAGAGATAGTCCCTATCTTTGGTGAGGCTAAATTTCAGGGTTTTCAGATAGCAGAAAGCTTATGGGTGGTTCAAATAAGCCCACCCAAGAACTTAAGGAAAGTAAATTGGGGAATAGTTGCTGTTTTGTTTTTTGGTGGCATTTGTTTGTTTGTTTGGTTTTTGGTCCTTGGACAAAATGGGAAGGTAATTGTGATCTTAGGTAAAAGATCTAAAACCCTGTTATCAGAGGAAAAAAGGGGAAAAATTGTTTGGGTTATCTTATTTGAACACAGAGTTCTTGCTAAGGACTTTCACATAACTGGAGTTAGAGAGAACTAGGGGAAAATGCGCAAACTCTCTCATTCTTGAGTGCTGACAAAGACCTACCTGCCTTTAGATAAAAGGTTTGATACATTGGTTTGATACCTACTGCTAAAGGGATAAATTCTGACTCGGAGAGGTGAAACCCCAGCCACACTAGAAATGGAATTCTATAGGTTCACTCCATAGTTTTAAGAGAATGATGAATCACCTAATGGCCATGAGAGGATGCTATGAGAGAACATCCTCAGAGGTTACAAAGAGCAAGTTAAAGGTAGAAAAGGGCAGGGAACAATACAAGTGTTGATTGGGACTTAAGTCTTCCTAGGACAGTAAGCAATAATGGAGAATACTCAGGGTGGGATTTATGAGGACAGAGCATATTGTAGAGCATATTATTTTCTTCGATTCTTCTTTACTATAATAAAACTTTTTAATATTACAGTCAACATGCTTCCAAGGAGGTGAAATGGTATCATGCATAGATTTTCCCAAATCTTCTAGTTGTCAGCATAAGCCAAGAAAACTGTGAAAATCCCATTCCTTCTCCTGCATCCCCCCTTTCAAATTGATTTCTGTTCTTTATGCCATGAGAGCCTTTGACCCTAAGGTTAAGCTTACCTATGTAGAATGCTCTTCCCTACACTTTCAGATCTACTATTTTGGTTTCACAGTAAAGTTTGATGTAAGTGAGGAGGTATAATTATCTCCACTGTATATATGAGACACTAGAATACACCCCCAGGTTTTCTCTGCTCCTTGAATCTACTATCTCCATCAGTTTTCAAATTCATTAACTAGTGGGACAAATTTGGGGCTGGGGAAATAAGCTCTCAGGTTTGGCTAATGGTTGGAATTGATTAATAAGTATAGCAATGAAAATGCCAGTGTCACATGGAGCCCGGCAATCTTCCTCTTGTCAGGCTTAGAGGACAGCTATGGTGTCACAGGGATTGGTGCCAGATGTGAGGAAAAGCGACATGTTGCATTGTGCAAGAGTCCTCAGAAACATTCTCTGCCACGTCAAGGGCATGGGAACCATTTCTGTCAATTGCCATTGATTACATCTATTTCTGCAGGGTATTTCAGGGAGTCGGATAATGGGTCCACCTGGACTATACTTGGTGGTGAGAGAAAGTGGAGAAGAGGTGGGATACAGCGGTAACATCCACACTATGTTGCTCACTGTCATCATGGGGTGGACCATTTACAGGTATCTATGTTAATCTAAGATTGTGGTCCAGGCTGTTGCAGAGGTCATACGATATGTGCACCAAAACTGGGAAGTTAAGTGATGGTGAGACTAGTGGCCAGTCAGGCAGTTACTGCCTACTTGAATTATTCAAGCTGAACTAACTTCCTGATGTCTCATCCCTACAGAAGGGTTTTCAGCAGGAAGACAACAACCGATTATAACTTTTATATTTTGTGCAAAAGGAGTTGGAATTAAGTTGTGGCACCCAGGGAAACAGACTGAGCCACAATTATTTAAACATAGCATATATGTGCCTAATCCTCACAGTACCACCCACATTACTCTTTTAGGAAAAAGCAATGACCAAAAAAAGTCCCACCTTTGGGAACACTCATGTACTTAGCACCAAACAAAATGACCAAACTACATTGGTTATCTTTAATATGATATTGTTTCTTGTGGAAAAAAAAATAGTCGATCAGAGGATTTAGTGGTGAACCTTTTTAGACAGTTTAACAACCGTCAAGTCATGGACTCTAACTTTTTGCTACTTTCAAAATATTTGGAATCTATACAATTATATATGTGTGTGTATATGTATGTGTATGCATATGTGTATTTATAAAGTATTTATATATATATAATTTATATATAATTTAGTTAATAGCAAAGGTATTAATAAAATGACACTCCTTGCTCAAAAAACCATCAATCCCTCCCTACTGCCTCTAGGAGATAATATAAACCTTTAGATCAATGCTTAAAGCCCTCCAAAATCTGGCTCCCAGTTACCTTTACTAACTTGATCTCTTATTATTTTCTTTTACACATTCTATATTCTAGCCAAAGTAGGCTACCAGCTATTCCTCAAAGGTGTCTTTCCACCTCTCATCTCCGTGGAATGGCAAAAGTCCTCCATGTTACCTAGGAGTTTCTACCCTCCTCAATTCACTCTCACTGAACCTTGATCTTCCTTCAGGGCTAAATTTAGGTGCCACCTCTATTTGAAGCTTCTTTTCCCCATTGTTCATGTCCTCTCTTTGTCTTGTCTTTATGTGTATAACAAATTCTATTGAAGGCCTAATGTTTAATTTCCTCTTTCTTGTAACTACAAAAGTCAACATATTCTCATTGACTTAGTCCCCATTCCACAGAAAGCTCTATCCTCTCAGATCTAGATGCTATTAACAAATCCCTTAGACTTGTCATAGTAAAGAACAATAGAAATTTACTTAAAACATAGCATTGTAATATTAAGGAAAAATATTAGTAGCAAGCATTCCCAATAATTTAAGCCAAAAGTAAACTACCTGTTCTCCTCCTGTCCCTAAGGCACAATGCTTGGCACATAGTAAGTGCTTTATAAATTCTTGCTGACTATGAGAGGAGTCCAATCCAATCTTGACCCTACAGGGTGGTGCTAGCCCTGAGATCAGTCTAGAGAAGCTGGGGAAAATGGGATAAAAAATTAGCCATCACTATAGGAACTTCAAAACCTCAGACTATGGAAGTCATTGATAATTGTGTGGGACACGAAATTAGTGAAAAGCTTCTCAGTCTGGAATGTACCCCTCCCCGAATGCTGTACCCTCCCCCTTTCTCCTGTCAATCACTTTTATCTTCCTTTGTCTGTCTTTTCCCGCCCTGGTGTGGGGCCTCCCATCTCCCTCCCCTTTCAGTCTCAGTAGCAAAGAGATTGGTAAAGTAAATTTTTCCACCAATGAAAGAAGGCAGTTGGCCAGGAGAAGGGACGTCCTAATTAGGTCTTTAAAATCCTAGACCTGATCTTGGGGGCTCTCTCTCTCCTGGCCGTCAGCCTCATGGATCAATATGGGTAAGAAATCCGAGATGGGGCACCCTTTTCTTCCCGGGGAAAAGGAATAAATTCCTCTTCTTATCTAAGGCATCTCTGTGTTTACTTTTCTAATTAAATTAAGAATAATGGGTATTTTTTTTTACCCCAAACATAATGAACACAGGAATATTGTTTCCATATAAAAGGTGAGAGTAAAGGTCTAAAAGAGCATAGATTGCAATGAGTCTGCAACTGAAGCATCAGTAGGAGTGATAAACCTCCTAATGTCAGTGGGAAGAAAGAAGAAATCTCAAAGTGTCTAAAATACCCAGAACATCATATCATTTTTCTTTATGTTGCTTTCCTTTTTCCTATTCTGTCTTCTTCCCAGTGGTACCCTTTTTCTAAAACTCTCACAACTATGTTAATCCATTTACAACCCATGTACTCCAGGCACTAAATGCCCCAAGAAGGAAGGGCAAATGAAACTACACAGAAGCATCAATGTTCTGGAAAAGTTCTCCAATGATAGGTGAACATGCTGCTTCCCCTTCCCCCTGTAAAATAGAAGTTCCTGGAAATCAGGGACTTTTGCTTATTTATTCATTTGTTTTTATCATTTCATGTTTATACAATGCTTTGTATACAGCAGGCACTTTATAAATGTTTGTTGATGTAAATGGCATGGAATTAAATTAGAAGAAGAAAAGGTTCTCAGCTATTCAAAAATTACTTCTTTGGTAGATGAGCTGATGGAAATTGCTATGCATGGTATTACTTCTGAGCACTGAAAGATGTTCATCTCTCAGAACTACTACCTGAATTGAGCAGATGGTTATGCAAATATAATCCTTTCTAAGTTAAATTAAGTCTATAAGCACAAGTATCAAGTACTTAAGCATATTATCTCCAGGCTTTTCCCCCAGGTTCCATGATTTACACAGTACCTAGGGAAGCTGGATAGACTAATAGGATTGTAGATGTAGAACCGGAAGGAACCTGGAGGCATACCCACTAATTTTACAGATGAAAAAACCTAAGACCCAAAGAAGTTATGACTTGCCTAAGGTCATATACATTGTGAATGATAAAGGTGGGTTTGAACTCAGGTGCTCCAAGTCTAGTCAGTCCTCTTTCTACACAAATCTACTACTCCTTCCATGGTCACATAGTAAGTAAAAGAGACAGGATTCAAACCCACGTCCTCTGACTCCAAATATGGCTATAGTTTGCAGATACTGGGGTTTATCACCATTTTCTTGAGCTATTGCCTGGAGCACTGACAAGAGATTTATTAAAGCAGTAGAATTGATGAGGCCAGAAACCTCAGAGATTATCAGCAATACAAAACTGCCTTCCCTTTTTGCACTATAAAAACTTCTATTTTTCTCTGATAAAATCTAGCAGTAAATACTTCAGGTGAAGATTCTAGAAGCTATGGTTTATTATACAGATTTCACATGAATCTATTTTTCTTTTTCAACCTCAAATATACTTTAACCCCCCCACTCAAGCTGTACTTCCTTAAATCTTGAAGTAGAGATCCCAACGCTCCAGAGAATTATTTAAAATATTTTGCTTAGTAATAAAGATAAGGGGGTGGGGGTGAAGCCAAGATGGCAGAGTAAAAGCTGGGACTTGCTTAAGCTCTACCTCAAACCCCTCCAAATACCTGTAAAAATGACTCTAAACAAATTCTAGAGCACCCAAACCCACAAAATGACAAAGTGAAACAAATTTCCAGCTCAAGACAACCTGAATTGTCAACAGGAAAGGTCTGTTGCATCAGTCTGAAAGAAGAGCACAGTCCAGGATGGGCTGCACTGGCATAGAAGGCAGGGAAAGGCTTTAGGGACATCAGTGGCAACTGTGGCAGTTTCCAGACTTCTCAACTGATAAACACCTAAGACAATTTGGAAGGTCTGTAGGAAAGGTCTGTCAGACCTGGATGAGAGAGGGGTATAGTCTGGCCCCAGCCCCAGTTTGGCAGCTGCAGTTGTTTCCAAGGCTCTTAGCCCACAGATGATGGGAAGGTCTAGCAACTGATCAGAGGGGGATTGCATAGATCTCTTTGCTGGGACAAGATTCTTTTACTTTGCCCATGCTTTGATCTGGATTGCAGTCCTGGGTGTCAGTCCTGGGGCAAGAAGGAGTGCTGATGTGGCAGAGCTTGTGGTGGTGGTAAAGAGGAATCTTCCTCAGTTCCAAGCAGAAAAGAGTACTTATGGACACTGACAAACCAGAGCACAGTCCAGGAGAGGAGTAAACACCTCTCCTTTGACCATATCACCTCAGAAGAAGTGAAAATTTACAAGTCCCTTGAGTATCACTGAAAACATCTGCACAAAACCTTGAAGCTTGGGACAGTGTACCCTCCACACTGGAAAGAGAGTCCTACCTTAACAAATAACTAAAAAGTCAAGTAATTGGCTGGCAAATAGTAAAAAAAAATGGACTATAGAATTTTACTTTGGTGACAAGGAAGATCAAAATATATACCAGAAGAAGATGATAAAGTCAAAGTTCCTACATCCAAAACCTCCAAGAAAAATATAAATTAGTCTCAGGTCATGGAAGAGCTCAAAAAGGATTTTGAAAATCAAGTAAGAGAAGTAGAGGAAATTTGGGAAGGGAAATGAGAATTATTCAAGAAAATCATGAAAAACAAGTCAACAGCTTGTTAAAGGAGACCCAAAAAATACTGAAGAAAATAATATCTTAAAAAATAGACTAACCCAAATGGTAAAAGAGGTCCAAAAAGCCAATGGAGAGAAGAATGCCTTAAAAAGTATATTGGTCAAAAGCTCATCAAGGAAAATAATTCCTTAAAAATTAGAATGGAGCAAATGGGATCTAATGATTCTGTGAGAAATCAAGAAATTATAAAACAGATCCAAAAGAATGAAAAAACAGAGACAATGTGAAATATCTCATTGGAAAAACATCTGACCTTGAAAATAGATCCAGGAGAGATAATTTAAAAATTATTGGACTACCTGAAAGCCACAATAAAAAAAAGAGCCTAGACATCATCTTTCAAGAAATTATCAAGGAAAACTGTCCTGATATTCTAGAACCAGAGGGGAAAACAGACATTGAAAGAACTCACCAATCACCTCCTGAAAGAGATCCCAAAAGGAAAACTCCTAGGAGTATTGAAACCAAATTCTAGAGTTCCCAGGTCAAAGAGAAAATATTGCAAACAGTCAGAAAGAAACAATTTAGGCATTATGGAAAAACAATCAGGATAACACAAGATTTAGCAGCTTTCCATTAAGGGATCAGAGGGCTTGGAATATGATATTCCAGAGGTCAGAGGGGTTAGGATTAAAACCAAGAATCTCCTACCCAGTAAAACTGAGTATAATCCTTCAGGGGGAAAATGGATATTCAATGAAATAGAGGACTTTCAAGGATTCTTGAGGAAAAGACCAGAGCTGAACAGAAAATTCAACTTTCAAATACAAGACTCAAGAGAAGCATAAAAAGGTAAACAAGAAAGAAAGGGACTTATTAAAGTCAAACTGTTTACATTCCTACATTGAAAGATGATATTTGTAACCCACGAGACCTTTTTCAGTATTAGGGTAGTTGGAGGGAATAAATATATATATATAGGAATATGGATATACAGACAAAAGGCACAGGGTGAGTTGAATATGAAGGTATGATATCTAAAAATAAAATTCAGGTGTAAAAGAGGAATGTACTGGGTGAAGTATAATGGGGTAAATTATCTCATATAAGAGAAGCAAGAAAAAGCTTTTACAGTGGAGAGGAAGAGGAGGGAGGTGAGAGGGAGTGAGTGAACCTTACTGTCATTGAATTTTCCTCAAGGAGGGAATAACATATATACTTAACTGGGTATAGAAATCTATCTTACCCTACAGGAAAGTAGGAAGGAAAGGGATAAGAAAAGTGGGGGATGATAGAAGGGAGGGCAAATGGGGGGAAGGGGAAATCAGAAGCAAAACCTTTCTTTTAAGGAAGGACAGAATAAACAGAGGCAGGATAGAATGGAGGGAAATATAGTTAGTCTTTCACAATATGACTATTATGGAAGTGTTTTGTATGGCTATACAGGTATAACCTATACCAAATTTCTTGCCTTCTCAATGAGGGTGAGTGGGGAGGGAGGAAGGGACACAATGGGGAACTCAAAGTTTTAAATCTAATGCTAAAAATTGTTTTTACATGCAACTGGGAAATAAGATACAGGCAATGGAGTATAGAAATCTCTCTTGCCCTACAGGAAAATAGAAGGGGAGGGCACTCCCCACTTCTGAGAGAGTGACAGAAGGGAGGGCAGATTGGGGGTGGGGTAATCAGAATATATACTGTCTTGGGGTGGGAGGAAGGGAGATAAGGGGAGAAAATTTGGAACTCAAAATCTCGTGGAAGTGAATATTGAAAACTAAATAAAGATAAAAGAACATACTTTTAGATCTGAGGTAAAACTCTTAGAAAGTTTTAGGTTATTAAAGATAGTTGGACCATCAAATAAGCCTACCAACAATAAAAAGGTCATTAGATTCACATAATATTTTTGTTTGTTTGATGGGTACCAGAAATCTTTGAACATAATAACATTGGTGTCTGGCTTCATGTAAACATAGCTTTAGTTTTCCTTTGTCTGAGAGCCTGCCAGCAAACTTTGGAGGCTGACAGAGACACACCACACCAAACCACACAAACAGTCTTTGTTGCAAAGATGAAAGAGCAATAATATATATTCTTGGTATTTTAGCTTTCATGGTGATATTTGGAAATATTCCTGATCCTCCATTGGTTTTCCATGGATTGTCTATGTCAGACCCTGATGGTTTTCTTGTCTTAAATATTAATATCCAATTGCAGTTTTACAAGAGTTTGGAACTTTGAGTCCTTTATATCCTTAAAATGTAGATGCAGTATCTTTTTTTTTCTTTATCTTTTCTCCAGATATTGCTATTGAATATATTAGAAGAGAGAGAAGCTTTAGAAAAGACAGTCTCTACTTCTTTTATTATTCTTATCAAGCCTACATGTACCCTAAATCTATTGGGAGCTAGTACTCTCAGGATTTTTTAGTCTTGGAAAGAAGAGAACTTCACAAAGTTAAACTCTGCAAAATAAAAACACGATTTTGTTCAAAAGAGAAAGATATTTACTTAGAGAGACTTGGTCTACCAAGAAAAAGTATTATTATAACACTTGCTATTAGATTAATAGCTAAACAAAATATCTATCAAAAATGACTCCTATGTAATAAAAATAAATACCTAATATTAATCCCAAAATATAATATATCCATAATCCGTTTTAAAATATTTTTTAACATTCATCTTTTTTACATTTTGAGTTTGAAATTCTTTTCATCCCTCCAGCCCCTTTCTGACTTATTGAGAAGGCAAGTAATACTATATCAATTATACATGCATATATACATACATATTCCTGAAAGGAGAATGGCAATGGTCACATTCTCTTGGGCCTTGTAAACCCTACCTTGACATGAAGACAATTTTCCCAACTCCTAGCAAAGAGAGGGAGAAAAAAAAAAAGAAAAAGAATTGCTGGTCTTCTATCACAATGAATAAATCAAAAAAACCTTATCTTTCCTATTCCACCCTCCAGAAAAGAAAAAAAAACCGATTATAAAGCAAAGTGTCAGAAGGGTCAAGAGGGTTCTTTTCTGTCGTGGCCATCTTGAAGGTAAAAAAAAGTGAGGACTGCAGAAGACCTAGCTGAAGCCCCAGGTTGATCTTTCTCCTCAAATCAGGTTATATGATCCTATTCATGTGCCTTCTTGCTAGGATACAAGACCGTTCTTCAGGTCCTCTCCCTTCATCCAAAAGGGCAAAGCTATATCTCCTTTTGTATTCTAAGCTCTTCCAATAAACAAATTAGTTTTAAAGCAAGAAGTCCCGACTTTATTTATAATAGAAAGTAACCTCCTCAATCCAGTACACATGACTAATTAGAGACAACAGTTTTGAATCAAGAAGGATCTACCTTATTCATAACAATTAAAATTTGCCCCTTCAATCCCTAACCCACTAAGAATCAATCCTGAACTGGTTGTTGGAGAAGAAAGAGAGAAAGAACATCTTTCATTCATTCAAAGAGATAAAATATATCTGTTGTTACTATGTTTTTGCCAAGGATGACTGATCTATGAAGACAACATAAGATTTTTCTGTAAGTACAGTATCTAGAATAAAGGCAACTAATAGTCTTACTGTCTCTGCCCTGATCAGGCCATACCTAGAGTGTTGTGCTCACTCTATATACCACATTTTTTAAAGAACATTAGCAACCTGGAGTACATCCAGACAATGATAACCAAAATGTTAAGGCAAATTAAAAAAACATGTGATGTGAGGAGCAAGTAAAAGAATTAGGGATTTTATACTACCAAAAATGAAGATTGTTTGAGAAACTGTTATCTGAAAGAAAGTTTGGTTATAGTCTATGTAATTCCAGGGTAGAGGCTGAGTCATTCAGTAGAAGCTACAAAGGGGAATATTTCACCTTGATGTAGGATGTAGGAAAGACAAAAAAGTCCTACTCCATTACCCCATCATAGCCTATGTGGAGATAATCTGAATTATTCAAATCTATTCTAGAGGAATACAAGCTCTGATATGGTCTACTATTGTTTCAAGTACATCCCTGCAATACTGCTTGTTTTCTAAGGATGAGCTTTGCCAAGTACACAAAACACCCATGCCAACAGGCGGCCACCTTGCTGGTGAGCTCTTGAGTCATGGCAACCCACAAAACAAAAGCAGCACAAAATAACTCTTGGTCCTGTACAGCACCCCTCCCTTCTGCAGAAATGGGGGTAGCATGGCTTGAAAGGGAGCAGAGGGTGCTAAGAATCACACAGTTCTTAAGACTTAGTTGTTACTTTAAAGGAGATATTCTTGCTGCCCAATGACTAACAAGTAGACATCGGAGGAACTGAATCATACTAATCTCAATAATCCTGCTCTAAATGAAACCAGAAGACAGGAGGAAGTTACAACTAAATGGAAGAATAGCTAACAACTGTTCTTTGAATAGGCAAATTAAGAAGCTGGAGGAGTTGGTTTTATCATACACCCAAAGGTGACAAGAAACATCATTTAATGGGACAGTTGGTGAACTTATATTTCAGAGCTAATGATAAACATCTGCAAAAGACTTCCATTAAAAAATGGAAGTGTATACACCATCTTCTCAGAGAATGCAGCAAGAAAGAAATGCCATGAAGAAGACATAAAACCTTCAAATTAAATCAACATATATTTACACACTTGACAATTTCAGCTCAAAGTTGGACAGAGGATAAGACAGAGGCAGAGCTTTGTAGCTGCCTTCCAGCTCTTTGGTTCTGATTTCATTTATTTCACGTGTCTCATTTTCTAAATTCCCAGGTTATAAAAATGTCCTATAAAGTTAAAAGGGGTTTTTTTTGTATTTTTGAAATCACTTCTGACTGCCACTCAATATTTCTCCCTTGACTATGCAGTTATTGAAACAGGAAAGATAAACTCTCAATATTTTCCCAATAAAGGCTCAGGTACTGATATATTTACTTCAACTTCAGTACATCAGAGGATCCATGATCTCATTGAGGAGGCTCCTGCCTCCAACACTGCAGAGAAAGCATGGTACAGTGGAAGAAGTATTGTCTTTGGTGTAGGAGGACCTGAGCTCCAGTCCTTCCTCTGTCGTTTACTACTTATACAACCCTGGGCAAATTACTTTGCCTCCCTAGATCTCAGTTTCTTCATCTGTAAAATGAGGGATTTGGATTAGACCTCTGAGCTTCCTTCAGTTCTAAATCTATGATCCATCCATGCTTTGTTAACTTGTGTGCCTTTTGCCCATGAACTCATCAATCCTCCATTAAAAAACCATTAAAAAAGCCTTCCTCTACATCTTTTTACACTGTGAATATACAAGTATGGCATTTAAGCCGTTCATCTGTTATCCCCTTGCTCTCCCTCCATGACTGGCCAACCATATTTTTCAATCGTTTCATTTTCTGGATCTTAGGATCATAGATTTAGAGCTGGGAGAGATTCAAGAGGTCATCTAATACAACCTGCTCATTTTATATATGCAATTGAAGCTCAGAGAAATTTAGTGATTAGCCCAATGTCATATAAGTATTAAATAGCAAAGTTAGAGGTTTAACTGAATGGTTTTATACCACTTCTTATGCCCATGTCATTGTCAGTGATATGCTGCAGTCTGTTTACATCCATCACATAGCTCTCAATTACCCTTTGGGTCACTTTAATTTCGATTCTTCAGAAATCATGAAGTTTCATGATTCGTGACCATACAGCATCACCAGAAGGATATTGAAAAGATAAGTTTTTATTTCAGGAGGCATCCTGGGATCATTGAAAGTGCTAAACAATTTCCTAAAAGCAATCCAACCTGTTCTCTTCCTCCTGTGCAATTATGAGACCAATATATTTTCCATTTGTAATGTGTGTGTGTCCAAGATATTTGTGCTAATGGGCTGGAATTCAACGGGATACCCTTCCAACTACACACTATAGTCTGTAGTTCTTCTGTTTCATCTTTAAATGTCTGGATGCTCATAGACTTAAAGCTGGAAAGAGCCTTAGGGGTAATTTAGTCCCTCATTTCATAGATGAAGAAACTGAGGCCCGGAGAGATAAATGATTTGCCTAAAGTCAGACAGGTAGTTCAGAGATGGTATTATGTCTTCTGACTCAAAATCCTGTGTACTTTCCATTATATTAAAAAAAAATCCAATAATACATACAAAAATGTTCATAGCAGCACTTTTTGTAGTAAGAAAGTGCTAGAAGCAAATTGTGTACCTGTAGGTTAAAGAATGGCTAGACAAACTACAGGATATAAATATGACAGAATATTATTTTGCAGCAAGAAATACAAATAAGAGGAATTTGGAGAAATATGGGAATATTGGTATGAAATGATAGTTAAGCAGAATTATCAGTCAATAAATAATAATTAAGCACCTTCTATGTGCCAGTCACTCTGCCAAATATTGAGGATACAGAAAAAGGCAAAAGACAAATTTCTGCCCTCAATATATGCAATAACAAATAATATAAGAGAATAAATAATGAGAAAAATCTTCATCCTCTCAGAAGAGATGCTTAGGGACTAAAGGGGCAGAATGTGGTCACTGTATTGGTTGTCTTTGTTAACTGTTTTTCTTTGATACGTGAAAGTATTCAGTTTCAGGGATATGGCAATATAATGCCATATATATGGCAATATAAGAAATATCTGCAATATAAAAAGAAAAGCCATAAATAAAACTTACTTTAAAATAAATAAATGCTCTTGGAATGATATGGCTTAGTTGCTTCTTATACCAAACCTTCAAACCCGATTTCCCTTCCATAGCTGTTCTCTGTTTTGTAAAATGACACTGTTATAATTTTCTACCATCCTCTTTCTATTGTGTTCATTTTTTCTACACGACATCTTGCAAATAAGATTCTGTTCTAACCAGTGTTGCCCTTGGCTATCATATATTTTCCCATTGGGTAAGAAGATAAAGGATTTGCTTCTTGGGATGGTTTGGGGGACCTCATTGTGGTACTTTTCATTGGTTAAAATTCAGTAGGAAATGAAAATAGTGTTGTTAATTTGTAGATGTTATAATAGCATGCTCTATCTTTCTTCTTATCAGTGTTAGAAACCTATAACCAATGTAAAATGCACTCTCTTTTCTAAGATATCCTTTTCTAGAGGATCTTTGCGTTGGAGGAGGAGAAAGTGGAAGGATAAAATCTGTGGGGAACAAGTCGTTGTTATCACCCACCACTTGCCAGAAAGAGAAAAAAGTCAATTGTACTTGTTTACTGGTTCTTGAGTATTATAAGCAGTGGCCTGCACAAGCGGTTTCAATAAAATATTTTCACTAGTTTCAAATGTTACTAGAGTACTTTCCAATCTGAGCACTCAGCCTTTAATTTATCAGCCATATTTCAGTATTTCAGTGCCTCAATCATCTATGGTATCACTGATGTGGATATTCCCTCCTCCAACACAAAAAACAATTACTTTATTACTTAGTAGGTGGTCTATAAGAGATCCTGTTGTCGTCCCCAAAGTCATCACCCTATGGCCAATCTACTTACAAACTTCCACAAACTGGGCTGGGATGGTCTTTAGATAATATATTTGGTAAAAAAATCAGATCTCAATTTGGAATATTATGAGGTGCTGGTGGGGTAAATTCTGTGGATTTTGACATTAAGTATCTAGATACTTTGAATCAGCGGCTTAACCACTTAATCATAAGAGAACTGAAATGCTGTGGAACAATCATAATTCAGGTAGCTCAATGAGCTCTTTCAAATTGTAACTTGGATGAGGGTTTAATGTTTTCTTCCATAATCATGGCAAGCTGAGGAGCAGAGCCAAAATGGTAGAACAGAAGGCGCATTCCAGTCAAACTCTCCCAATGTTCCCCTCCACACAACTTGAAAGCAATGCAGCAAATCTAATTCTAGAGCAGCATAGCCAGCAAAAGATTGAAATGAGACATTTCTCCAGCCCAAGCCTATTTCGAACGTACAGAGGAAATGTCCATGACACTGAGGGGGAGGCTGGCCCAGAGCGCAGAAGGCCAGCAACACCAGTAATGGGTCTTGGAGTTTGCAGCAGCAGCAGTTTTGAAAGTCTTACAAATAAGAGTTAAGTAATGGAGTAAGGAGATTGGATACCCTGGTCAGAAAGAGATTACAGGGAACCTCCGTGTGGACTAGGTGAAAGACCACTGTTTGGCAAGTCTACTGCCCATTACCCAGTTGCAGGTCACAATTCCAGGATGAAGAGGAGTGCTTGTGATCACAATGGAAAAGAGACCCTGATCTCAGTTGCAGGGCAGAAAGAGAAGGGGCCTAGTTCCTGGTAGTGTTACCAGACTAGAAAAGAATACTAGCACATGTGGTTGCAAGGGAGCATGGCCCCTACCTGCATAAGGACCTATGCATAGACCAGCAGTGAGCACACCTCTCTTTGGGTTACATCAACTTGGAAGCACTGAAAATGTAGACTCTCAGAACTAGCTGTGAAAACAGTAAGGTGGAAAAGCCTAAAGCTTGGGATAGTCGCCTCCTCCCACCCCAGTTGAGTAGAGCTCAATTCTAAAACATGGTTAAATATCAAGAAATGGGCTGGAAAAAAATGAGTAGACAACAACAAAAAGAACCTCACCAGTAAAAGCTACTATGGTGACAGGGAAGCTTGAGACACAAACTCAAAAGACAATGATGTGAAAACATCCACAAGCAAAGCCCCAATGGGAAAAAGGTAGATTGGACACAAACTCAACAAGAATTCCTGAAAGAGCCAAAGAAAGAAAGAGGGTTTTTTAATAAAAGAGAAAAAATATTTTTAAAACATATAGGGGAAAAATTGGGAAAAGAAATGAGAGCAATGAGAGAAAATTATGAAAAGGGAGTCAACAACTTGGTAAAAAAGGTACAAAGAAAAGAACTCCTTAAAAGAATAATTGTACAAAATGGTAAAGAAGTACAAAACTTCACTGATGAAAATAACTCCTTAAAAACAGAATTGACCAAATGGAAAAAGAAGCACAAAATCTCCTTTAAGAAAATAATTCCTTAAAATTTAGAATTGGTTAAGCAAAAATTAATGATTCCATAAGGCATCAAGAAACAGTAAAACAAAATCAAAAGATGAAAAAAAATAAGAAAAACAACTAACCTGGAAAATAGATTGAGCAGAAAGAATTTAAGAATTATTGAACTACCTTGAAAGCCATGATAAACAAAAGAGCCTAGACGTCATATTTCAAGAAATTATTGAGAAAAACTGCCCCAGTATCTTAGAACCAGAGGGCAGAATATAAATGGAAAAAATTCACTGATCACATCCTCAAAGAGATCCAAAAATAAAAACTCCAATAACTATTATAGTCAAATTCCAGAACTCCCAGATCAAAAAGAAAATATTAAAAGCAGCTAGAAAGAGCCATTGAAATGATACAGAGACATATTCAGGATCACTTAAATTTTAGCAGCTACTACTATAAAGGATCAGAGGGTTTGGAATATAATATTCTGGAAAGCAAAAGAGGCAGGACTACAAACAAGAATAACATACCTAACAAAACAGATTAATTCTTCCAGGGGAAAATTGATATTTAATGAAGTAGAGGACTTTCAAGCATTCCTGATTTTAAAAAAAAAAAAGACCAGAGTTGAAGAGAGATTTTGACATTCAAAAACAACTTAAGAGAAACATCAAAAGAAAACATTTCTTCAACTTGGGATTCCAGTGACATTTGGAGAAACATTTCCTCCTAGAGATTCTAGATTCCAGTGGAAAATCAAGCAACTGACATCTACTGGGACCTTACTAGGTATCAAGATGACATATAAACACAATTCAATATGAAAAATTCAGAAAAAGATGGGAAGCTTTGTATGAACTGATGCAGAGAACAGTAAATAGAACATAAAAATGATATACACAATGACTACAACACATACAGAAAGAGTAATAAAACTCTTGAATGTAGTATAATTATACTACATTTAAATTGAGTGTATTTGCAATAACAAATTGGCCCCATAGAAGACATGAGAAAATATACTTCTGTCTTTTAACTGGAGGCATGAGGAGCTGAGTGTGAAACTTTGAACGTAACATAAGACATGATTGATGTGTTGGTTGATTTGGCTGAACAGTTTGGTTTTTTAAATTTTTTTTCTTAATTATTACAAGGGAAGACTTACTAGATGAAGAAGGGTAGGGTTTCACCAATTAGTGTGATGTAAAAAGAAAATGAGCCAATAACATTAAATTAAAAATTAGGAACATTCAACAGTTAGGTCCCTAATCTACCATTCTGTCTACTTACCTTTGAACAGGCTGTTCCTATATTGGAAATTCTAACTCTCATTGCTTCCATTAGCTCCCTTCAAGTCTGAGCTCAAGTACCACCTCCTTCCAGAGGCCTTTCCTGATTCCCTGCCCCATTCTCACACACACCTAAATCACTATGGCTTTTGTATATGCTTTCTGTCTACTTATCTGTGAATATGTTGTAAGCACTGAAAAGTATATAGGACTATCTTTGTAGGCAAAGGCAGTTTCACTTTTGTATTTATCTCATTACCTAGTATAGAGCATGGCATACAGGAGGTATTCAACAAATATTTGCTGATTTTTTGTTGGAGGGAACTTATGATCTAGAAGGTACATATGGGCAAACTATAACTAATAATACTATGGTAGAACTTTGTATTCTTATGCACTGGTCATTTATAACTTCTGTTATATCTGCCTGTATATATGTTTTGCCACCCTGATTATATTTCTAATCTCCTACAAGTCAGTGATCGTGTCTTACTTGTCTTTGCATTGCTCTAGCAATAGGCATAGTGCATCACTCATAGTGAGTGCTTAATAAACATTTGTGGCATGAATGAATAGCAGCAAGGATTCCTGTTACCACCACTATTATTTTAATTTGTACTAGAAACGCTAGCTATATCCATAAGAGAAGAAACACTACCTCATAGCTATCAGTTTGGTTAATATGACAGAAAAGGAAAATGACAAATGTTGGAGGGGATATGGAAAACTGGGACACTAATGCACTATTAGTGGAGTTGTGAACCAATCCAATCATTCTGGAAAGCAATTTGGAAATATACCCAAAGGGCTGAAAAACTTGTGTATAACCTTTGACCCAGAAACATCACTACTAGATGTGTATCCCAAAGAGATCAAAAAGGGAAAAGGACCTATTAAGTACAAAAATATTTATAGCGCTCTTTTTGTGGTGGCAAAGAACTGGAAATTGAGGAGATGCCCATCAATTGGGGAATAGCTAAACAAACTGTGGCATGGAATTGTGATGGAATATTATTTTGTTATAATAAATAATAAGCAAAATACCTTCAGAAAACCCTGGAAAGATTTGCCTGAACTGATGCAAAATGAAGTGAGCAGAACCAGGAAAACACTGGACACAGTGACAGTGATATTGTATGATGATCAACTGTGGGCAGCCTAGCTATTCTCAACAATACAATGATCCAAGAAAAAGCAGAAGGATTTATGAAGGAAAATGCTATCCATTCCAGAAAAAGAGCTACTGGAGCATTAACGTATACTCTTTTTTTTTAAACATTCTATATTTTTCTTGTTTTTGTTTTTGGGTCTGTATTTTCACAATGTGGCTAATGCAGCAATGTTTTGCATGACTGCTTGTGTACAGACTATATGAAATTGTTTGCCTTCCCAAGGAAAGGAAAAGGGAAGTAAAGAGAGAATCTGGAACTGAAAAAATTTTTTAAATGAACTTTAAAATTGCTTTTACATGTAACTGAAAAAAATAAAATTTAAAAATTTTCATATAAAATAGTCATTTCCCACCAACCTCTATGAGTCTATTATGCAACTTCTTTCCTTCAAACAGAAATGTAAACAATGGGGCCAATATTTCTTTTTGTTTTCTTTCTTCCCTTTAGGTAATATGCTATAGAAGAGGTAGCAATGACCTCAGAGTAGAAGGCTTTCCTTAGTCCAATTTCCTGGTTATATGCTCCTTATACTGTTCAGTGCCTTGGGTATTATCAGTTTTTATATATGGCCCAATGTCATTTGGTTATCTTTCCTTTCTTAGCATGCAGGAACTGTTGGCAGATCCTATAGGCTGCTGATTGATAACTTCACTGATTTCTCTTCCTCAGCATATGGTTTCATCAGCTGATAAATAACTGAGGGAAATAGTGTTTTATTTATGAGCAATGGTAGTTAATTGGTTGAAACTGAAGAAAAGAAAGGAAAGGAAGGATCTTTGCATTAGAGCAATGGCAACCAGAGAGAAGAGAGAGACAATGGAAGGGTTGACTTCATTTTGCAAAGGGTAGTTGACATAGGAAGATGGCATACCTTGCCTGAGAAATTGGTGCCCTAGCTGATAAATTGCTGATGGATCCAGGGGTACCAATAGGTGAATCTAGAAGCTGGGACATTGGGAGAGAGAAAGAGATTAAGAGAGACAGGGGCAAACAGAGACAGAGATAAGAGACAGAAAAAGGCAGAGACAGAGAAAGACAGGAGAGAGATAGAGAGAGAATATTTTTAAAATGCTCCCCCACTCAGTCACTTCAATTTTGAGAACTTAGAGGGGAAGAGGCCTCATGTTTGGGATTCTAAATACCTTGGAGGCTTTACATACATATTAAGAGTAATAGCTACTTATTCAAGGATTTTTGCTTTTCTGCTATTAGTGAGTCTTTTTTCCCTGCAATATTATGACCTGCATAAATGCAAGTGGGAAATCAGAGTCAGTATACTGGAGGCCTTTATGATAAAATCCCATAGTGTAGCCAAGTTATTTGAGTCATGAGATATTCTTTGACATAAGGTTTTTATATATATATATGTACATATATATACATATATATGTGTGTGTGTGTATCCCGAGCACCTAGCCCAGTGCCTTGCTTTTTTTTTGTCCAGAACTGTGAGTTGATTCGTATGAGGAACTCCTGGTGTGAAAAACCCTTCCTCTAAAGCAAAACTGTAATTTGTTGGAGCAGGCGCTTAATAAATGTTGGTAGAATTTGAGATGCTACATAAAACATAAGAGATGCTACAAGACAATAGATAATTTCTTGTCAACTGAGCCACATGGGCAAGAATTGTTCCAAGTTTAGAGACAAGAAGAGGTTGCTAATACTCCTTAGGCTTAGTATGTGTTTTCATACTCTGTATGCAGCCTTTCCAGTGTTGTGACAGGTGATCCTCGTGACAATCCATCCCTCCTCACTTCCTGTGACTAATCTCAGCAACTTTACAGGCCTGACAACGTTACTTATCACCTCATATATTTCCCACGGTGCACATTACATTGGGATTCCCCTCCAACTCCATCTTCTCAATGAAACTAAGCATTTTCTTTAATTATAAATGTAGGCAAAAACATTATTATGGGAAGGGGTCCATTGGCTTCACCAGACTATTAAAGGGGTTGGCGGTACAAAATAGGCTAAGAAACCTATTTATGTATATTCCCAACATCCAGTCCAGTGCATTGCATTTGAGGGTGGAGGGATACAGTTTTCCCAAAGTAACTATGTACTGAGTAGCATAGTGGATCTCAGTGTAGGGTCATATCCTGCCTCTGATATCTAGACTGGTTATATGACTCCATGAAGGAAGGGAGAAATAAAACAATTATTAAGTACTTGTGATGTACCAGGCAACGTACTAAATGCTTTACAAATATTATCTTACTTCATCCTCATAACAACGCTGTGAGGTAGGTGCTGCTATTTATTCATAATTGAACAAAACGCTTAATTTCATTGAGAGATTAGAGTTGGAGGGGGATCCCAACGTATTTTTTCACATCTGTCCGTAAAATCTGTCTATGGGTCCTTTAGGCATATTTGGACCCTAGGTTAAAAAAATACTTGTCCTAAGATTATAAATTGTAGAGAAGGTCCTGATCTTCATTTTAAATGTTTCTCCCTACTCTGTAGGCTGAGAGTCTAGCACTGGAAGGGCCACTAGACATCATCTATTCCAACTCTCTCATTTTACAGATGATGAAGGTGAGGTTCATGGGAGTGACTCACCCAAGATCACACACCAAATAAGCATCAGAGGTAGGATTTGAATCCAAGCACTCTCATTCTAAAGCCAAATATCAAGTCCAGTCAAAGCACAGAAACAAAAAATATCACATACTGGGTGTGACAACATGAGGTAGAAAGAAGAACACTAGACTGGAGGTCAAGAAACCTGCCTTGTAGTTCCAGTTGACTAGGACTTGGCAATAGCTGAATAAACTAGTCACTTCTCCCTGAGTCTGTTTCCTTAAATGTAGAAGGAGGGATTGTGCTTAGATTCTAAAGACTCTTCCAGCTCTAACATGGTGTGATAGAGGAGTCTCCCTGACTGTTGCAAACCCATCTGCCCTCTGGGTATACCTTTCTCTTGATACCCAAATCACATCCATTTGATGACCCTGTGTTTTGCTTGAATCTTAACGTTTTGGGGCCATTGCTTTCTCAAAGTAGATTTACCTTCCATTGCCATTTGCTAAATCTCCATCCACTAAAAACCATGGCTTGCAAGAGCTTGCAGTGCATTAAGCCTGATTATAGATGCTGCGGAAAAGGAAGAGGATAGGGTCATGGGGAGGGGGGAAGCTTTCAAGTAGGGAGGGGAGTTGGGGGGCAGGGGAAAGGCAACCATTACAATCAGCACATTGCCTAGTGCTGCTAGTGGTCCAGTCTGTCTCTTCCAGTATACCTGTCCTGGCAGGGATCCTCTGTGATAGGGCTTTACTTTTTCCCTCATCTATCTCCCTCTTCTCTTACCCTGGACCCTACTGAGCTGAGGCTTTCTCAGATTCAACCTCTGACTTTCTGAGTGAGACCAGAGGTTCTCTAGGTAAGGAGATGCTTTGTCTGGAGTAGAGGACATGGGAACTAAAAAGGGGAAGGGAGGAAAGCTCACAGGTTCCTTAAGGAGGATGAGTGGTTCCTTCAAGCACACTTCACTCAAGAGCTCAGCATCTGGATCCCAAAAGGTGAGTGGGCCTTGCTCCTTGATGGCTGGAGATGGGGCAGGGAACAAAAAGGAGATCAGGATTACTTCCTCCTCCCTCTTTCTTGCCACTTATTTATTCATTCATTTAGTTATAAATTTATTTTATTCATTTATTTACTCATCCACATACTTGTTTATTATTGCTTGTGATGTTTTTGTTCAAGAGTTTTCAGCCAAATTATCCTTATTCCATCTTTTCCATTACACAGCGGCTGAAATCAGCTCTATAATGTTAATGATTTTAATCATGGACTCCGGTGGGAGTGGTTTCACATATACTGTGGCTGTGAATGTCTCCAATCTTTGGTTAAGTTCAGATATGGCTGTTTTAGTATATAAATTGGGTCCCCTTTGTGTAAGGCCACTGACTTCCTATAGTTTCATTATCTATATAACTCACTTGATGCTTAATCATGGATTGTCATGAGATAGTTCTTCTATAATTGTCTTGAATTGGAGTTTAAATCTTAATTGACTTTTTACCAGTTTTACTCCCCCAACTAGACTATAAACTCTTTGGAGGCAAGAAGTATGTTATTTGTTTTCATACACCCTATAGCATTTAACCTTGATGCCTTGCACATAATAGATATTCAATTAAAACTTACTTACCTTTTGATTTTAAACTGAAGTTTTGTTTTTAATTCTCATTGCCCAACATTTGGAAATGTAATGAGTCCCTCAAATTCAGGACACCATATTGAACACTGAGCACCTCCTCACCCAGAGAGTCTCTGGTCTTTATCAGAGAAACAGAGGCAAAGTCTAAGAAATTCCCAGATCAATAGGGTCTTGGTTAAGAGAAGAGGAACTAGGAAGATAAAGAAGAGGAGTCAGGAAAGACCTGTGATGTCTTGAAAAGTTGGCAACAATTTAGGAACACAAATTGGATATATGCCAATACCCACTCCCTGCAGCTTTCTCCTTCAGCTCTTCCTTAAGAGACTTGTTTTCTTATTCTTATTAATCTTTGCTCTTTCTTTGCACTTATTTTGGGGAAACAGGGACTAGGAAATGAAAGGCCATGGACTTTCTTCCCCTGCTCACCCTGCCAGTTCTATCAGCTCTTGGATTTTGGTAGATTTTGTGTAGAGTAGTGGAACAGTTTAGAAATCCTTACACCAAGTTCTAGCTCTGGCTTAATTAATTAGCTGTGTGATTTTTAAGTAGTCACTTGATTAGCTGTGTGATTTTTAAGTAGTCACTTAATCTCTGAGACAGTTTCCTTGTAGATAGATGATAGATAGATAGATAGATAGATAGATAGATAGATAGATAGATAGATACTTGGATACATGGACCAGCTGAGACGATGTATAAGAAACCCCCTTTAAAAGATAAACACAGCACATCCAAATGCTGTGTGACTGATTTTGTAAAAACTAGACTTGATGTGTGAATTGGTTCCACTGTTCCAAACTCTCTTGGCCTCAGTTTCTTCATCTTGTCAAATGAGATTTTTAGAGTAATCTAATCTCTAAGGTTCTTTCCATCCCTAAAATTCCATGTCTGTGAACTCAGTAACTCACATACCTTTTAGGTGGTGAAGAGAGAAAAGTTGTGCAACTTTAGGGAAGTCACAAGTTCCCTAGGATTTTCTTTTCTCACGTATAAAATGAGAAGGTTAAGGTGGATCACCTCTGAGGTCCCTTCTAGCTCTAAATCAAAGACCCATTGATTTTTTTTAAATAAGAATTAAGGAGGCATAGATGAATAATGTTTTAGGAATAGTAAAAAGTCAGGCCTAGGGAATACTATATCTATAGGAGACTAAACATTTTAAATTACCCTCCAAGGTTTCACAAAAATCTTCCTGTGATGCCTCATCATGACTTGGTATCTGTGGGTTCTCAAAAGCTTTACTGGTGATATACAAGCGTGGACAGGTCCCTTAAGTTGAAAGGCTTCCAGTATATAGAGTCCCAGTATATTTATCTTCTGAGAATCATCAAGGCTAACTTTGGAGAGACTCTCGCCCTGGCAGCAGGCTTCCCGTTGACACTTCTAACATAGAAACTCATGAAACTCATCTACTAGACCACAAAAGGCTGTGATTTGCTTCAGTGAAAGAAATATACTGAAGAAATCATGAATTCTTAGAATATTGATGTTTAAACATTCTCAAAAAAGGAATAATAAATACCTCCTTATGACACTGTGTCAGGTTAATGTAGCATGCTGTTGCAATGGGAATGAATGCTGGATTTGGAACCAGAGTTTGAATCTTGGCTTTACCATGTGTGATTTTGTGTGATTTTGGCTAAGTTACTTAACCTCTCTAGACCTCAGTTTCCTCATTTATAAAATGAGAGGATTAGACTAGCTGGTCCAAAGGTCCCTTCCAATTCTAAATCAGCATGCTCCTATAATACCTAGTTGCTATAAAAGACAGATACCTTCATACCTTGTACATGGTAGGCAAACTAAAGCAAATGTCGCTTGTCAGTACAAGAGGGAGTGTATTTTTTTCATTAAGGTTTATTTAGAAACAATAATAAACCTAAGAAGTGACATAATGAAGGGAGGGGGAGGGCAAGGAAAGAAATATACAATGCCTTTAAATATGCCATTTTCTCAGGAAATAGAGAGGGGCTAAGCAAATTCAGAACGGAGGTCACATCTGCAGGTCATGTGGCATTTTCATTCCACTTTCACACACAAGGCAGAGTTTTCAGAGAGCCCTGTACAGACACTAGTAACTCATTTGCCAATTCAAAGCACTCACTGTTTGTGTTGGCCATAAGCCAGGACCCATTGCCCAATGTTGTTGAAACTCACCAGCTGCCCCCTCTTGGAAAGCAAACAAATATGTTGACTCAAATATTGAGGGATAAATTTCTTATGACATTGTGAGTTGTTTTAAGCAGATTTAACCTACTTTCCCCTCCAATGGATACTTTGTTCACTGATGGCCTTTTCTAGACTCTTAGATCAAGATGACCAGCAGAGAATTCTGATCTCACAAATACAACAAAATGTCCCTTAGGGAGGATTTTATGGAATCAGAAACTTCACTGCAGACATTTAGCCTGATTCTCTGACCACAGACTAGATGCCAGGTTGACATAATTCCTTAGAGAGAAATCCTTGGGGAAATTTAAGTTGGGAAAAGAAAATTTGATTGCTTAAATGACAGATATTTTCATCTGTTTCAACCATTTTTATTGTTCATCTAATGAACAGTTATTATCACCTATGTTAATGCCCTACAAATCTGGCCCCAGTCTATTTTTCATTATTCCCCCTCCCAAACTAGGCAGTCCAGTCAAACTGGCCTTCTCTCTGTTCTTCAATCATGACACTCTCTTCTTTGCTCCATGGATCCCATATAGCTAGAATACACTATCCTTTAAGACACAGCTAAGGCACCATCTTCTGCATGAAGCCTTTCTTTATTTCCCTAACCTCTAGTACACTCCATCCTAAATTATCTTGTATTTAGCTACTTTGTATACATGTGTATTTATGAACATTATATTTATTCTGTATATATTTTTATATGTACTTGTCAACACCATTATAATGTCAGCTCTCTGTAAACAGGAATTATTTCACTTTTTGTACTTCTGTCTACAGTACAGTACATTGCCTGGCACATAGTAAACACTTAATAAATACTTATTGATGGACTGATTGAAAGTGCTGTAGTAGGTTGGGGGAAAATATTACAGTAAGACAGTGTCTACCTTCAAGCAGTTTATAATCTAATAGTGGAGAGAAGATATACACAGATAATCAGCTACAAAATAAAATAGAAATTTTTTTTGAGAAGGGTAATTTCCATACCCAAATATGAAAAGAGATAAATTAAGAGTTTTCTAACATGGTTTTGATTTGACAAACCTTACTCAATAGATCAAACCTTATATAATGGAATCTCATTCTGTTTCTTGGGATGCATGAAATCGTGAAGGAGAATTAAGGATGCTATCCAAGAAGTATATGCTTGAAAAAAAATTGCGTGGTCTCTTGTTGAGATTATGGAATAACTAATGAGCAACTTGCATGGTCCATTGGTATCCTTGCAATGACAAGAAAATTCAATCAAGTCCTAAGGCACATTGGGCAGAAAATTTAAGCAAGGACATGGACCAGAGGCACAAAGGATGAGCAATTATGGCTGGAAGGACATTTGTATCTGTAGAGGGAATAGGTGGGTGAGGTCATAGTATTGGATTTAATGTAGTAAAGTAATTGGAAATCACACAAAACTTCTTCCATGCAATTATTTACACTATTTAAGATTAAGATTTTCACCCACCCAGTAGGCGCTTGATTTAACTTGTGGCTATTAATTCCACAGTGGACAGCAATTCTTTTCTGGGACTTTTCTCACTTTAGTGAGATTTACAAGTGAGTAATGTAATATAAATGATTCTGGGCTACTATGTTGGATATGAGCCAGATAACTATCCTAGGGTTTGTATTGGGGCCAGAATGGTTATAAATGTATGTGTCTAAGCCATCCTGGAAAGGCTCTGACCAGTCCTCCCCTTCTGTTGAAGTAGTTAAAGCTATGCAGCATTGCATAGGGATAGCAAATTTTTACTGACATCTTTACCATGGTAATTAAGGTCAATAGAACCCCTCTTCCTCTACCCCTCCCCACTCCCATATATGTTTACTCTAAAAAGAGGTGGCATAAAGTGAGTGACAAACAAGAAAGGGACTTTCTCTGATGTTGAAGAGAGTTTCCATGGCAACACCTTTCCTGTAATATCCAAAACTGGGCTGCCCATTCTTTGCAAAGACTACTATCTTGATGATAACTATTAGAGACTCAAATGAAACTTATCATCTTGTGGCCATGCATGGCTCTCACTAGCTGACAGTGGCAAGGATGGAATAGATATCACCAACTGCCATGGCTACCTTGGAATGAGACAATGTGGTGTACTGATTTGAAGTTACAAGGACCTGGCTTTAAATCCTGGTTCTGTGGCCTCCTCATTCCTTATCTGTAAACTAAAGATGTTAGATTCAATCCTTCAAGTTACTCCTAATTCAAAACCTGTGAGACAGTAACTCAGAGAACGTAATTAACTATTGAAGGGACGGAATAAATAGCATGTATTTGGAAGGCACCTACCTGCAGTCACAGAATTTTACTACAAGAAAGGCCCTTACTAATCATTATGTTCAACTCCCTCCTTTTAAACACGAGGGAACAGAGGGCTAGAAAGGTAAAGCAATTCTCCCAAAGAAACACCACTTACCTAGAGCCATGACTCAAACCCAGTTTCCCTAACTCCTTCTTCTCGTTCTTTTATTCAGACCCTAACTTTCCCAGTCCTCTCCTCATCTCCCTTTTAATATCTTCCCTCTGAGATTTCCTTCCATCTGCTCTCCATATATCTTGTGTGGACACGGTCATTTACATATTTTCTCTCCCGTTAGAATGTGATGTCCTTGAGGGCAGGGTCAGTGTCTTTGCTTTTCTTTGTTTCCCTAGCACTTACCACAGGAACTGGCACATAGTAGATAATAAATGTTTATTGACTGACATTTAAATCCAAGGTGTCATACACATATGTTTATACACACATGTGTGTGTATAGGTGTGTGTGTAAATGTATAAATATATACCTCACTTCTAAATTATTTCTTAGTACTGGAAATAGGATTGGGGAAAGTTTTATGATTGTTTCATACTCATAAATAAGAAACCTAAATATATTCCCATAGTTATTTATAAATGGATACTTTCTCAGTTTTTAGTGAAAATAAGTTGGTGGGGGAGGAAGAAACAATTTTATGCAAAATTTATAGGCAAGAGTCTGTCTAGGTGTCTGTTTTAAGTGAATCCTCTTTCTGCTTTAGCCGTCCTTCACTCTACCTCTAACCCTTTAGCTCTCTGCTTCCCCAAGTCTCATCTACCATAGTCAATCATTGGAGCTGAGAGCCCAAACAACTTTTTCCAACCACCTTCTTTCCCTCCTCATCATTACAACATGGAACTCCTGGGCCCCAATCCTTCAGGGGTCTGTTCTCTGCTAGAGGATAATAGGTGCTCATGGGTTTATCAAAAAGGTAACATGCCAAGTTCAAATGATATGAACACCTATGGATGCATTTAAGAAATCCCTTAAAAATAACATTGATGGGAACTTCAAGTCATCAGAGAAAATTTTTTTCATTGCATTCTCACCTCTCAGCTCTCCTCAAATCATACCCCTTCTTGTTTATATCAAGATAAAAATCTAAGGCCCTCAGAAGATAGTTGTAAAGTATTCAGCCTTAGGGATATAGATTTAGACTTAAAAGGTGTTCTGGAAGCCATCTACTTGCACATTATCATTTTGTAGCTAAAGAAATAAGGCCTAGAGACATGAAGTGCCTAACCTAAGGTCACTCAGGTAGTCAAAAAGAGTGGCAGGATACGCAGCCAGATCCTCTGACCCCAATTCCAGCACACTTCCCATTGTACCACACTATCAAGTAATGAGAAGTCAACTCTTTAGGTTCTAAGAAGTGTTTTTGCCAGCCCTTTGAAGGGTAGGGTCACAATGAGGGACTATTTTTAGAAACTAGGGTTTATGAGCATTGCCATTAACTATGTAATGTTGGCCAAATGGTATCCCCTTTCTGAATCTCAGTTTGCTTATCTGTAAAATTAAGAAATTGAACCAGGTGACCTCTAAGGTCCCTTCTCGTTTTAATGTGAAAACACTATGACCTCCAGGATTAGGGTTCCTACCTTAACGTCATATCAGCCCCTTTGTTAATACATTTTACCTGTTATAGTAGGAAACTGCATCTCTAATCAATCTGATCACAGAATTGTGTTTTCCAAAATGGTATAAAGGTATTCAATTGCTTTTTTTGGTTCAGGAAGCAAAGTAGTACCTATAGTGCCAAAGTACAGAGCACATGGAAGAAGTTCTGTTAGCTCCCATACCATACATGTGCACAGGAATAACAGGAGATTAACTTCACAATATAATTTTAGGGTCCCCAAGAGGCATCAGTACCCCAATAGCTCCCTATCGTGTTCACTGATGCCCCGAATCAGAGAGAGTGAAGCCTTTTATTATATGATGAGAGGTGAAGTTTACATATAATTATTCCTGGGAAAGTGAGTAGAATGACTTAAATTCAAACAAACGTGGTTCCTTGAGAACAAGTATTGAAAAAGGAGAAGAGAGTAGAGAGAACACGGTGCTATCCAAAGGCAGCACAGAGGAGATTTTACAGAAGGGAGAATGAAGAAAGAAGGACAAGGCAAATGAAGACAAGCTTTTCCAACTTCATCATTGTGTTGAAGAGCGCCTCTGCCATTCATTCGCTGCCCCCACACTTGGTAATGCTACAGTTACCCTTTCTTCAAAATCCAGGACCGTTTCTCCTATTATCTTATTATCTGTATCCACACTCACCCTGCCCCCCTTCACCCTCACTGACCCCAGTAAAAAGTTATGCATAGAGATGATGCTCACCAAGTATCACAGAATATTTCGCTGTTCTTACTGAATTAGTGCTGGACTGAGGTAGAATGTTTGCAAACCTGGCAAAAGCCTTTCTGACAAGGTCCCCAGTACCCACAATAAGTTTTGTAGTCCATAGAGTGTTGGACTCAGGACATATTTTAGGACTATTGACTTAGGACACAGGAGTCAGGAAGATCTGGGTTCAAATTCTACCTCAGAAACTAATCAATTATATAACCTTGAGGAAGTCATTTAACTGCTCTGTATTTCAGTTTACTCATATATAAAAATGAAGGAGTTGGACTCAGTGTCCTCTAAGGCCCTGTTCAACTCTGAATCTATGATTCTGTGATTAGCACCAGCCAAGGCAAAGAAACATTTTTTTTCCTGCAAGAACCTGCATGGGGGGGGGGCAGAGCCAAGAGGGCGGCATAGAAGCAGCAAAGAACCACAGCTCCCACACAAACACGCTAAAAAAAACTCATAAAATGGGACGCTAAACAGATTTTCAAGCTCCAAAACTCTCCAAAAGACAGAAAGAACATCTGTTGCTACAGGCACGCAGCAGGCGGCAGCAGTCTGGGACCCAGGGCTGAAACCCCGGCCGGGTCAAGCCCTGGGGCATCGGGTGGGGAACTGCAGCTATAGGAGAGCTGATCAGCTGCACTGGAGGCACAATTACCACATCTATCAGGCCAGAAGGAAAAAAGGCTAAGAGAAAGGTCAGTGGATTTTGCTAACTGGGGAGGAGAAGAGCAGGTCCGCCAAACTGCTCCCAAGGCAAGGAAGCAGTGGGAGGCGGCTGTACCAGCAGGAACATCTGAGAGCTGCAGCGGCCCCCACTGGGCTGCTTCAGAGCCCTCGGCCTGCAGATAGCAGGGGGGCTGACGCGATACATCGGGGCCAAGGGTTCTTGCATTGAGTGGCCTGGATCTGGATCGTGGTCTTGAGTGGTGGTCCTGGGGTGCGCTTTCAGTGAACCAAGGCTGGGAGGTGGGGCTGCAGCACCTCACTAAGAGC
>CM053598.1:113175506-113200203 GCA_028646575.1 Pseudocheirus occidentalis | reverse complement strand
TTACACAGGTATAGCCTGTATTGAATTGCTGCTCCTCCCAGTGGGAGTGGGTGACAGGGGAGGAATTGCAAGAATCTAGTATTTAAAGCTATACAATCAAAGGTAACTGGGAAATAATACATTCAGGGACAGGGACAGGGAGCCCCTCCTTGCCCTGCTAGAAAGCTAGAGGGGTGTTGGAGGAGGGCCTAAAAGGGAACAGATTGTGGGAGGGGCCTTACAGTGGGATCAATGTTCTGGGCTGGGGGGTAGGGGCAAAAAGGGGAGAAAATCTGTAACTCAAAACCTTGTGGAAATGAATGATGTAACCAAGAAAATAAATTAAAATTTTTAAAAAAAAGAAACTGCATTAGGATTGGGACATTTTTTAGCTTTCTATAAATTATGTCAAAAGGCAGCTGCTATTGAAAAACAGGAGATGTGCTTTAATTTATTCTAAATAAATTTAATAGATCTTTAATTGGTTTCAAATTAATTTGGAATATTTTAGTTGATTCTAAAATCAATTAAAGGGCCATTTAGCTATGCTAGGCAAATGAAAGGGGGAAAAAAAGAAAAGGGAAACATTAGAAATGTCTTTTCTACCTAAAGAAACTTACTGCTGCTGAAATCTCATACAGGCTATGTTTTGTTTGTTTGTTTGTTTGTTTGTTTGTTTTTTAGCCTGTCATGGTACCAACAGCTACTCTGAAAATCTGCTATCATTATTATTATAGAGCATATACTCCAAAAAAGTCAAAGACCTCTGGGAAAGGCCCCATAAGCACAAAAATATTTATAGTAGCCTTTATGATAGTGCCAAAGATGTGGAAGGAAAGCGGAGGACCATCGGTCGGAGAATAGCAATACTAATCATGGTAGATGAAAGTAACACAGTATTTTTGAGCTGTAAGAAATGATACATTATGAAAGATTCAGAGAAACTTGGGAAGACTTATACAAACTGATACAGTGTAAAACAAGGAGAACCAAGAGAACAAACTAAACAATGACCATAGTAATATAAAGGAAAACAACACCGAAAAATTCAGAAGACTAATCCGTGCAGGGATCAATTGTGACAACAGGTAACTGAAGAAAGCATGCCTCCTACCTCTTGACAGAGACGTGGTAAACTCTAAGGACAGAATGAATACATTGTCAAATAAAGCTAGTGGGCTGATTTGTTATGTTCTGTTAAAAGAGAGGACTCTATTGGGATGGGACAGTAATTGGGAAGTGACTGAAATCTAAATGTGCATTTTTTAAAAAAAACTATAAATACAACATTTTAAAAAATCCTAGCTAATCAGTGACTGCATTCTTGTACACTGTGTAGGTACCCCCATTGGCTTAGGGTCTTTAGTTTCTCTGTTCTGTTAAGTAATAGTGTGCAATATTGGCGATAATCACCTGATTCCCCTAAAAGGCCATAAATACTCTGCAGTATATGAGAGTCTTGCCATATTTAGGGACATCTAGATTCCAATTGGGAAGCTTCCTTTGTTCCTAAGTTACTCAGATTTTTATGTGATACTTAATTATTTCTGGAGCCTCATCAGTATGAGGAACCTTTAAATACCTATATTCTCTCCTGGAACTTTTTAAAGTATAGATTATTATTTGGTCTGCCTTTATGTCACTGTATCAATGATCTGTGATGTGTGTGAGAACTCCATCTATCAATAAGAATCTACCTACAACTAGACTTAAGAGAATCACCTAAGGCTCAGAGAGAGATTGTCACTTGTTTTTGTTCACTTAGCTAAGAAGAGGGCAAGCTGAGATTTGAACCCAGGTCTGGGGACCAGAGGACACAAGTTCAATGCTACTTGTATGACCTGGTCAAGTCCTTTAACAATTCTGGGACTCAGTTTCCTCATATGTAAAATGAGAGAATTATTCTAGATACTCAGAGGCCCCTTTAAGCTCTAAATCTATGACAATTAGTTCAACTACATTTCACCAAAACTTTGTAGAAAGGACATTGTACTTGGAGTCAAAAGATCTGAGTTTGAATTCAGACTCCGATATTTACCAGCTATGTAACTCTCCTTTTCTTCTAAGTTTCCTTTTCTATAAAATGAGTATAAGAATACTTATACTACCTGCCTTATTAAGGTTGCTATACTATGATAGATCTAATGACCAGATTTGTGGTTTCATTTGTTTAGAAACCTCCCAGATGAGGAAACTCCTTCTACCAATTCAGATCTGCACCTTCTCTGCCACTTTTATAGTCTGAAAAAGTCACCTAGCGCACTAACGTAGAGCGTTAATCATGCTCCCACAGCCAGGATGTGTCACAGGCAGAACTCAGACCAAGTCTTCTTGGATCTGAGGCTAGCTCTTATCCATTACACCACATTCCCTCTCTTCCTGTGAGGTGAGTGCTTTGTAAACATGATTGTTATTGCCAAAACACAAGAGCATTTCAGAAAATAACTTGACCCAGTTAATTACTGGGCAGTGCTGGATTGTATATTTGTAGTCCAAAGATCAGCCAAGTTAAGCAAGGAGAGGCCCACCACCAATTCGTACAGAGTGCCATGAATTTTTTGGCTTCTGCAACTGTCTGCCCAGTCATAAGGGAAGTTGGTATTAGCATGGGATACCGACTGAAATTTCAGATCCTTAAAATAATGAAGCAGTCTTCTGTTGAGCATGTTTGGCAACTCAGAATGGATCTGCTCTAACTGTTTGAGGCTTGGTACAGAACTGGTTATAAATGGCTTTTCTTTGAGATACTTAGCTTCAAGATGAAGTATCTGTAGCAGTTTATATTTTTAAATACAAAATAAGTGAATGAATTAAGTTCCTACTACAGAAACTCATTGACAAACTTGTCAAAATTTATGAAGACAATTTGGACTAAGTGAATAGAAGTTTGGGGTAAAGTTACAGGATGGAAGACAGAATGATGAAAAACTCAACTATAGACAAAAATGCAAAGTCGATATTTTACTTGATGAGCATTCTTCCTGGTTACAAAAGCTGTTTAAGTCTATTAGGTTTTCTCTAAAGATATTATGCAAAGTAGCAAGAAGATGTTCATTAAATTCAATAATTTAATTCAATAAACATTTATTAAGAGGCTACCATGTGCCAGTACTGTCTTGCAACAAAATTAGTTTTTTAATAACCCTTTCATATCTAGGAGTGGGGATATTTGCTTGGGATCTTACATTTGATCTGGCATTGATAATATCTAAATCATTGCCATTTATTCTTTCTTTTTAAGTTTTATTGTTGTCTTTTTCCACATGCCACAGTCATTTTCTTTACTTGCTTATAGCTCCCATTATCAAACCATTTCTTGTAGCAAAAAAAAAAAATGTATACAAAGCCAACAAACAGCAGCATCTGATGATGCATTCTGCATTCCATATCCATCATCCCCAACTCCACGGAGAGGAAGAGCGTATATTTTCTAAACCCTATCAGTGCTCATCAATGTCTCAGTGACTGCTCCATTTTTTCTCATGTTTTTGTATATTTCCCTCAACTAGAGCATTCATCTAAGAGGAATGATTTACTTAGATTCACAGGCTCACAGTTCTAGAGTCAGAAAGGGTCTCAGAGCCACCCAGTCTAACTCCTTCCTTTTACAGATGAAGAGACTGAGGCCTAGAGAGCTTAAATGATTTGTCCAAGATCACACATCCTCTCAGGGGACTTTACTACTGAGGGAGTGTGTTGTAAAGGAACACACACCAAGGCTTGGAACCAAAAGTAGAAAGAACTTGGGACTGGGAGTTGAGCAACATTCTAGTCTGGAGTCAACCCTATCTGACCTTTTTACTTTCTGGTCCCCAGTTTCCTCACCTGGATAATAGGAATAATAATACTAGTCTTGAAGGATTCTGTGGTTAGATGATTATTTCGTGGGAGCACATGGGCATCCTGTGCTGTACAATAAACCTAGTCTCTAACATCAGATGTCATGCGTGGCTGAAAGAATGTTCTTCTGAAGAAAATATTTTTAAATTTAAGGGCGTTTCCACTCAGACCTTACTTGGCACTTTGCTTCACATATCTCTAAATGTGAATAAGTACTAATTATGAATTACTGTTTTCTTTGTATGTGTTGTAAGAGACAACAGGGGATGGTAGAATGCTGGGTTAGAAGTCAAGAAGGCCTAGATTCAAATTCTACCTCTAATACTTTACTAGGTCTGTGACCTATCCAAACCACTTAGGATCACAAGATCATTTTGTTATTCAATTGTTTTCAGTCATGTCCAACTATTTGTGATTGCATTTTGGGGGTTTTCTTGGCAAAGATACTAGAACAGTTTGCCTGAGGCAAACAGGGTCAAGTGACTCACCCAAGGTCACACAGCTAGTAAGTGTCTGAGGCCAGAAGATCAGTCTTCCTGACACTGTATCCACTGCACCACCTAGCTACCCCTCACAAGATCACACATATGTATCTAGATCTAGAAAGAAGCTCAGGAACCATCTAGGCCCTAGTCCAACCCTCTCATTTTACAGATGAGTATTAGACTGGTTCAGGGGCTTGCCAAAAGAGTTATACCTAATATGGGTAAGTACAACTTTTTCCTGAGTCTCCATGGTAGGAAAGGTACCCTTTTCCCCCTTGGAGCTGCCAGTGTTCAGTCTACACAGATTCCCAGTGCAATTGGCCCAGGCTGTTCACTACCTCAGGATTCCATTACTGAGCATACCTGCTGATGGACCCTCATTCCCCAGTGAACCACAAAAGGAAATGGGCCATCAACTGTCTTGGTCAGTCATAAGAAGTTCCCAGGAGGATAAAAATGGATAATGGATAGGAAAGTATTTGCATATTCTAAAAGTATTGGACAACTATAAGCTATTTATTATCTATTCTGGCCATCTATCTTATGAAATTTCTATCAGTTTAGTATAAACAGAAAAATATTTCCTTATTCCCCTCCCCTTTCGATATGAAACTCGGAGGCTTTATAAGCAGGAAATTATCCTTTATCCTTTCCCACAATACAAATTCACTCACCAGAAAGATATATTTGGATCTCTAAACTCTATTATTGAATTTCAGAACCTCATATGTGACAAATTTGTTTACAGACCAGAGTGTTTATAGTGTGGCCTTGATTAAAAAATTATCAAGATGGTGTTTTCTCTTTTCCACAATAAAGCTACTTATTAAACCTCCAGTTAGGAATGCAGCTGTTGACAGAGATAAAAACCCCTTGGAATTTCCACTAACCCTTTGCTATGGTTGGATTGTTGTGTGTGATGCTGTCATTTCCTAAAGCGTGATCAGAGCAAAAGTTTTACCAGATTTGGGTCACATTTCATCAGCAGAATAAACAACAAAGAGGAAGAAGGCAGAAGCTGGTTATCCTTGCCCTGATCACTGGGAAGCGTTCCTCACTTGGGTGACATTTTGCTTATAATTTTGTCCTTGAAAATTTATTAACCATCTCATCTCTGAGCATGCTACCCTTGTATTATATCCTTTAAGTTAAGAGTCATACAGCCTTTAAATACCAGGAGAGTTCCCTTCAGAAAGTGAAGCAAGCTATTCGTCTGGGCTTTGGCCCTCGATAAATGATGTCTAAGCTTTAAGGCTTCTATGATTCAAATCACATTTCATTCAAGTCAATCAAATTCAATTCAGCAAGAATTTAAATGTCTATTATGTGTTAGGTATTGTGCCAGGAGATGGGATCTCCTGATCTCAGAAAGCATTCATTCTGCTGTGAAATTTCATAACGCTCCCACTATGTGAAAAAAGAAAACCACTCTGCCAGACCCTGAAGAAGTTACAAAGATTAGCTCTGACCTGATGCATTCTCTCTTGGAGCACACTATGTAGTAGGGAGTTAAGATGAGTGCAGGACAAGTATAAATTCTGCGTGATCTTGGGCAAGTCACTGTACCTGTCTTGCCCTTAGCATCTTCATCTGTAAAATGAGGGAACAGGACTAGGACTGGATGATCTCTAAGTTTCTTTCCCGATCTAGATATATGTATAATCTTATGATCCTAACTGGTTTGGAGAGGTCACAGATATCGTAAGTGTCAGAGGTGCACTGTGAATCTAGGCCTTCTTAATTTCAAACCCAGCACTCTATCAGTCAACACAGAGAGGAAAAAAGACAACAACTGATCATTCATAATAAGTGCATCAGATATATGTGATGCAAAGTGCCAAACAAGGCCTGAGTAGAAAGATCCTTAAATTTAAAAGTATTTGCTTCAGAAGAACATTCTTTCATCCACACATGACATCTGATGTTAGAGACTGGGTTTATTTCACAGCACAGGATGCCCATGTGCTCACAGGAAATAATCATCTAACCATAGAATCCTTCAAATTCTTTCTAATTTTAAATTCTACTTGGCAGTGTTCTATCCTGGGGCATAAGACATAATGTACTGAAGGAAACTTAAAATACCAGCCAAAGTATTCGAACTGCAAGAAGGAAAGGAAAGGGGGAGCGAACGAGGAGGAACATATGCTAACAGAGGCCAGTGCAAAAGAACAAACCATCTGCAGGGATGGACACCAGTTGTACTGGTCCAAGCTTGCGTGCTGTACACAGCCTAACAAGATTTCTAGATTACACCAGAGACATATCCTGTCCCATCCAGATGGTGCCATGAAAAGTGTCACAGCTGGCTTTGTACTTCAAATCAATTCAATTTAATAAGCAAGTCTGAAGTGCCTACTATATGCAAAATATGGTCCTGGTGCTGGGAATACAAAAACAACAACAACAACAACAACAACAAAAACAATCCTTGCCCTCAAGAATCTTATATTCTTATGGGGATAGGGAGGGATGGAAACTACAACATATACAGATAAGTAAATACGTGACAGTGTGATGAGGGGAAGGGCGCTAAAAATCAGATGTATCAGAAAAGGTTTCCAATTGGAGATGCCACCTGAATTGAGCCTTGAAAGAAGTTAAGGATTCTGAGAAACAGAAATAAAAGGAGGGAAGGAATTCTAGGTATGGGAGTCAGTCTGGGAAGAGGTATGGAGGTGAGAAATGGATACCATTTACGGGGAACAGCAAATTCCTGTTTGGCTAAAACAGAGAGTATGTGAAATAAGTCTCAAAAGGTAGCCTGGAAACAAATCATGAAACACCTTAAATGCCAAACTGTTCTAATCTGGTTTTTGCAAAAATATAAAAATAATTTTCCTATAGTATAGAGCTTACTATGTTTCCTGCTTCTGAATCTTTAATAGCTCCTTATTGTTTCCAGGAAAGTACCTATGATAGTTTGAAGTCATGGCAGAGTCAAATTAAGATTGGTTGGTTTGTTTGTTGGTTTGTCTTTAAAGGATGGGGGAGATATAGGAATGTGTGTAAGATCCAAGGAAAGGGATCAATAGATAAGAAGAGATTGAAGATGAAAGAAAGAATATGATACAGTGGGCTATTCCTTCAAGGGGACAAGAAGGGAAGAGATGTGGAACAATTCAATTCAATTAAGCATTTATTGAGTACCTACCCTGTGGAGATACTGAGATAGGCACTAGGGGTAAAAGTTAACAGTGAAATTAGTTCTTGCCTTCAAAGAGCTTACATTCTATGGGCATATAAATGTATACAGAGGAAAGTAAATTTTAAGATATACAAAGTTCTTTAGATGGCAAGAGGAAGAACTAACAAATTGGGGGTTCAGGGAAAATCTCCCAAAGGAGATGACACTTGAGCTGAGTCTTGAAGACAGAGGTTCTCAGAGGTGAGAAGGGAAAAACAAAGGGGACAGCATATGCAAAGGCATGGAAGAAGAATATCAACACCACATATGGGGAATAGCAAGCAGGGCATTTTGGCTTGAACACAGACTGTGTAAGAGATAATGTGAAATTATCTCAGAAAGGTACAAGTAGAAGGATTGAGCTTGGCAAGGGAAGGAGCACCTTTTAGAGCAATCAATGAAGGAGAGGATGGGGATAATTTAGAAGTTTTGAGACAGAGAACAAGACAGAAGAGGAAACTATGATAGATAACTTACTTTGTCTGTAAAATAGGAGCTAGGGACCTCAGTTGAGAAAGTTGGGGAAGGTTGTTATGAAATGCATGATCAAAGAAGAGAAAGTTTGAAATAGATAATGTGGGGATTGTATTCGAGTCAATTAGAGGAGAAAAAGGAACAGAAAGCAGCAGTTGAGAGTAAACATAACATAAGTGTATTGAGGACCATATCACCCCTCATACACACAGTTCAATAAACTAATGGCTCCTTGTTACTTCTAGGATTAAATAGAAAATCCTCTACTTGGCTTTTAAAGACCCTTATAACCTGGCCCCTTCCTTCTTTTGCAGTAGTCTTATATTTATACTTTACTGGTCTCCACACACTCAAAACTCCATTGACATTGGTCTCTTTGCTATTCCTCATTCTCCACACTTTGCATTTTCAATTGCTATTTCCCCATGCCTGGAGAAAGCTCTCCCTCATCTCTTCCTCCTGGCTTCCTTCAAGTCTCAATTAAAATTCCACCTTCTTCAAGTGGCCTTTCCCATTTCCTTTAATGATAATGCCTTCCCTCTGAGATTATATCTTGTTTATAAGTAGAAGTTTGCTGGTTATCTCCTTCATTAGAGTATGAACTCCTCTGAGGAAGATGCTGTTTTCACCTTTCTATTCCCAGTGCTTGTTGACTTGGCTTGATTTGACCAATTTAACTTAAGTGCGATTTTCACCAAGTTCATCAACGGCACCTGAATAGGAGCAGAGAAGGCAGATGGTGGGAGCAAACTAAGGTTGGGTTTTGGCAAATCATGAGAAGCAATAGAACAAGAAGAAACATTCTTAGAAAACTGAAAAAAAAAGAGTAAAATACCAGGAAAGAGGCAAGAATATCCTAAATGTAAATCAGGAAATGTTGCGCCCTTTCTTGTGTAGTGTGCATTGACTACTCATCTTCTCAGAAACAAGTTGAAGAAAGTTCTTTCATCATCTTGCTTCTGTAATCTCTGGTGTGACTAGGCATGCCTTATTTCCCTTTGGGATGGTCAAACTGTTGACTGCAACTGTCCCTACCCTCACAGGCAATAGTCTTCTAATTGGTCTATCTCAAGTCTCTTTTCCATTGAATCCATCCTCCACACAGCTGCCAAGATGATATTCCTACAGGACAGATCTGACCATGTTATTCCCCTACTCAATAAACCTCATAGGCTTCCTACTATTTTATGCAGTGACCAGTTGAGAAGCATGACTGTTCAGATCATAGTATACATCAAATCATAAAATCTTAGAGCTTCTTTATATTTTATAGGTAAGGAAACTAAGCTTCAGAGAGGTGAAATGACCTGTCCCAAGCAAACTATACATAACAGAGATTTTCAGTTTTATGTACAATCCTCTTTTTCTGTTCTACTAGGTACATGGGAAGGTTTGTTTTGTTTGGTGCTTGTTAATCATAGGATAAAAATTCTAATGAATTTTCTAATGAAGTTATGTCCAGGTCATACAAATAGTGAAAAAGAGAAGAGTAACACCCAAGCCTCCTAACTCAAAGTCCAGTGCTCTGTATATTAATCTAGACTACTCTATTAGATTTTTCTTTTAGAATGTAATCATACTTCTGAGTGAAGTGAGCAGAGCCAGGAGAACCCTGTACACAGTGACAGCAACATTGTGTAATGACCGACTTTGGTAGACTTAACTCTTTTCAGCAATGCAATGATCTAAGACAATTCCAAAAGCCTAAAGATAGAAAATGCTACCTACATTCAGAAAAAGAACTATGGAGTCTGAATGCAGATCAAAGCATACTATTTTCTCTCTTTTCTTTTTTTTCCCTTTGGTTCTGATTCTTCTTTACAACATGACTAATATGGAAATACATCTAATATAATTATACATGTATAGCCTATATCAGATTACATGCTGTCTTGGGGAAGGGGGACAGAACAGAGAGCAAAAAATTTAGAACATAGAATCTTATAAAAGTGAATGCTGAAAACTAAAAATAAATAAATATTTTTGAATTGTAATTCTAATTCACACTTTAAGAAAGCCCACTGAGTCAAGTTCTTAACTTTGTTTCCATTGTTCTTTACCTTTTGATTTTGCTATCGTCAAATATTATCCTTATTTTGTGTTTCTTTAAATCCCTTAATAGTTGAGAGGAAAGAGAGAGGAGTAGAATTAAAAACCAAATGGAGGAAATTCAATTTCTCTTGAATTTAGTGACCTACTTTGAGAAGCTGGATAATGTTCAAAAGGAAGATGCTAGGGGCTTCTAATGTGTCATGGGTTTCTGTAGCTATGACAACTGCTTCCCTTGGTTGGATCTGAATTCCCTACAGTACTCTCCCATCCAGAAGTCAAGAAGCAGATGCAAAACTAATGGTTTTTAATATTAATAAGGATACTTAATAGCAAAAGTGAGCATAGTATGGAAATTTTAAATTAGAACACTTGGTTGAAATAACCAATGGACTTTATCACCAGCCAGCAGTTTTGTCAAGCACCATAATTTAGTATCCACTAATGTAAAGTCCAATTCCATAACTAAAAGAAGAAATTTTGACTCAAAACAGAAATGACCAGTTAATTAGAAGCAGGAAGGAACTATTAGGAAACTAATAATGATAACAGCCATCATCATCATTAATGAATTCATATTTCAATGTAAATTATTTTCTCTTGAAAAGCTATTTATTATTTTGACATTTTTATCGAGAACATATTGTCAAGGAGCAGCTAGGTGGCACAGTAGATAGAGCACCAGCCCTGGAGTCAGAAGGATCTGAATTCAAATCAAGCCTCAGACACTTACTTAACAAGTTGTATGACCCAATTGCCCCCAAAAAAAATGTATAGGCAAAAGAGGCAGTAGGGTATAGCTGGTTGAGAACTAGCTTTGAATCAGGAGTTGGGTTCAAGTCTTGCCTCTGACACATACTCTCTGTGTGATCCTAGATAAGTCTCTTAAGCTCTCATTGCTCTGGGTTTCTTAGGCTATGACATTGCAGAACAATTTCCAGTCTACATTGAGGGGAATTTCCTAAAATGCATTTTTCCCCAACTTCATACAATATTTCAAGAATAATAGTATTCTTATGCCAAAGTCCTAATCTGATGCCTCAGTATGGTAAAGTTGATCCTTCATTCTCAAAGTCTGAGCCAAGGAAGAACAAACCCTGGGAGATCCTACCAATTTAGAAAGACTCTACATATGGTCTCCTGAGTATCCTTTAGATCTATTGCTGGAGGACCATCCTCACTGTATTTGCAGAAATTTATCCACAGGCTGACCAGCTGGGCACAGAATGATAATTTTTTTCGGCCATAGTCTAACCTTTTTTCCACATGATAATCTTTCAAATCTTTGAAGATAGCTCTCATTTTCTTCCTGAGTTTTGTTGAGGTAAGTGGCCGATCCAAAATTTTGGAATTTTTACTTTAAAAAAAGGTTTAAGGATGAAGTTAAGAAAATACATAGGAAGCAAATATTATGACAACTTAGAATGCAATTCCATGAAGCATTTCTTAGAGACTATCTACTAGGTTTATGCTACTTCTTACCAATTGGAGGAATTCTTACACCGGTGAAATCCTTAAACTACTGAGGTTAGCCACAGCATTCATGTAGAGGAGGGGTACAGGACTGGAGCCCAGACTTGTAATTTTATTGGTATAAGGGAGAAAGGACACAAGCACCTACTATGGTGCCAGGCACTGTGCTAGGTGCTTTGCAAATAGCATGTGGCTTGTTCTTTATGACAGCCCTGTGAGGTAGTTGCTATTATTTCAATCAATCAATGCACTGAGTTTTCCAGCCTGCCCCCCTACATCAGGTACCTTCTCTTCTGCCCCACCTTTTAAGTTTATTTTTGTGTACTGTCTTCCCCCATTAGAATACAACAAGCTTCTTGAGGGCAAAAACTGGGGGTTTTTTTGTATTTATATCCCAGAACTTAGCACATTGCTTGGCACACAGTAGGTTCTTATTTATAAATGCTTGTTGCTTGACAGAAAGTTAACTGGAGTGCTAAGAGGTTAAGTGACTTTGCCCAGGGTCACAAAACCAGTAGGGGTCAGAAGTGAGGCTTGGACTCTGGTTTTCCCTTGTCCTGGACCAGTTCTTTGTACCATGTTGACTCCTACAATAATATTCTTAATAATAACAGCCATTGTCATTATTATTGAATTCTTACTGCTGTTTTCCCTTAAGAAGTTTCCTATATGTTAGCTTGCCATTTTTATCCAGTATGGACAGGCAAAAGAGGCAAGAGGGTATAGCTGATAGAGAACTAGCCTTGAATTAGGACATGGGCTCGAGGCCTGTCCCTGACACATACTGTCTCTGTAACCCTAGGTAGGTAAGTCACTTATACTCTCAGGGCTCCAGGTAACTCTCTGAGGCAAAACGGTTGTAGAACAATTTATAATCTACATTGGTCGAAGGGAAATTCAACTCCCTATACAATGAAATCACATTGGTCTGGATTTTCCCCCACCCTTCAAAAAATGTATAGGCATGATATAATACCCATTTAACAGAAAAGGAATTAAGTTAGTACTCTATGCTGATGAAATCATAGTTATGAACCCCTACCCTCCTCCAAAATATGTAGGCATATGTAATGCCAATTTAGCAGATGAGAAAATTAAGGCTTAAAGCAGTTGTCACTTGTCCAGGGATGCTAATGATATCAGTGATGGTGACAGACAGTTCCAGTCTCTTGATTCTTGGACCATTTAACTCCTCCCCAGGCTTCTTGAAGATTCCCATCAATCCCCAACCCTACCCAGACTCTTCCACAGAGTTGTCATTGGCATGCCTTCTCATCCGTACGCATAGCTATATGGAAGAGACTCATCAGACTGGACCTTGATAAACTGCGCTGATGCCGAGTACAGCTCTGATATAACTAACCTGACTATAGGGGGGTAGGTTTACCTCCCTAGGGATGGTCAGTCTTGCTGATAAGCTGCTGAGCCATAGGTGTTAACTTGCTTCAAAAAACAGTACATAGTGATCTTGGTACTGTTCCCTATATTTTTCCCATATCTGACTTAGCAAAAGTGAGGATAATTTTGTACTACTCTGAGAGGTTAAAACTGTGTTGTGATTCCACGAAGGCCCAATTCACAATGTCTAAAAATTAATCTCTGATAATGGTGCAGGAAATGATGCAACAGCTGGCTGAGATTAATATTCTCTTAATATCTGCTTTTATGTGATTAATAGCTGCATGGATAAAACCTTTAACCAGAGGAAGCAAGCAGAGGTTACTAAGACCCCTCAAGAGCATCATTTAGAGTATGCTTTGAGCAATGAGCTATTTCAGCAATTCAATTTCTTTCTCTCAAATATATATATATATATATATATATATATATATATATATATATATATCTTAAACTCATCTTCTGAAAAATCGTAGAACCACAAAATTTCAGAGTCTGAAAAGGACCCCAGTAGCCATCTTGTACAATCCATATTTTTTTTAAATCCCTATTTCAATATCTCTGACAAGTGATCATCCAGCTTCTGTCCAAAGCCTTTAATGGAAAAGAACCCACTACCTCCAGAGGAGTTTACTCCACTTTTGGACAGTCCTTATAGTTAGGAAGTTTTTTTCTTTCAACAGGCCTAAATTTACCCATTTGTCCTTTACATGTTTTGCTTCTGGTTCTGCCTTATGGGAACCAAATTGAACAAATTTAATCCTTCTTCCATATGACAGTTCTCAAGTGTTTGAAGGCAGCTAGCTATCATTTCTTAGTTTCTTTTTTTCTTTTTTGAGAGAAGTGGTCAAATCAACATTTTAAAACCTTGAGTTTAAAACAGCACTGAAGAATGAAATCCATTCAGTTCACAGAAGAAAGATAATACTGGAACCTAAATTTTTTATGTTCAGAATCCTAATAGGAAGCTAGGTGGTAGATTTATGACTGCTGTTCATAAAATTCAGTTGGGTGGAACAGTGGATGGTGTTGGAAGTTAGGAAGACCTGAATTCAAATCTGGATTCAGTTACTTCACTCATTATGTGACCCTGGGCAAGTCACTTAACTTCTGCCTCAGTTTCCTCATCTATAAAATGGAGATAATAACACCTTCCTATCAGGGTTGTTGTGAGAATCAAATAAGATGATAATCATAAGGCACCTGGCACATAACAAATGCTCTATAAATGTTAGTTATCATTCTCATCTCACACTTACATAGCATTTTATGGTTTCTAAAGTGTTAATAACCCTGGGGAGCCATAACATAAATATTATTGTTCCCATTTTACAGTTGAGAAATCTGAGGCTTGGAAAATGTACGTGATTTGCTCAGGGTTACACAGCTAGCGGGTATCAGAGCCAAGTAGAACTCAGCTCTCCCACTCCGAGCCAGGGCTCTCACCACTGCACATGACTATCTGTCTTTTGGAATTCTCTGTCACCGTTAAACCCATGCCATTTCTGTCCCTCACATACCCCAGGTCCCTTCCTACTTCCATGTCTTTGTTTGCATTGCTCCCTCTCTCTCCCCATGTTCAAAGTCATGGGTCGTCAAGTGTTCTGGGGCTAGATTTCAGAGGGTTTATGAACTGAGATGGAGAAAAAAAATACATCTTTATTTCAACATAATTGCCTTCCTTGGTAATCCTATATATTTTACTTAAAAAATTATTCTGCGAGAGGGTGTTCAGCAGAACACCAAAAGGACCATGTCATACATAAAAAAGAGTTTAAGAATTTCTGCTCCAGATTCTACCTATCCTTGGAACACAGTGCATAGGCTACTCCTTCCAGAGCTATTCCAAACATCTTCCTCCTCTTTGAACTTCAAGTTATAATCCATTATTAAATCCAATTTCATAACTGTTCATAGGACCATAGACTTAAAAAGGACCTTCAAGGCCATCTAATTCAACCCCGAGTAAACTGAGAGGGAGTTTAGGGACTTGCCTGAAGGCTCGCAGGCAGTCAGCATCCAAGGCAAGATTCGAAGCCCATTTTCTCTGACTTAAGACAAATGGTCATTCCTATGAGTGTAGTAATCACTATATCTGTGCCTCTTTCCTCTTCCCTTTGAAACTGTCAGTTCAACAAAAGGAGACACGGTCTTCTTCATCTCATATATACCCACAAGGGGATTTATGATACATGGCAATCACTTAGCAAACACTTTTTGATTAACTTGTTGGCTGAACAGAGCGGTGCTCATGTGAAACAATCCAAAATCAGAGTTGTATAGAAAGATGTTTGTCTTCAGGATACCTCCACTTACCTCTCTGTTCCTCCTTGTCAGGTACCCAATTGCTTCATTCTGCTTCATGCCAACCCACAAGCAGATTCCAACTCTGTAAAAGAGTCTTCTGATAATGAGAGCTGTCCAAAGATACTGGAAAGAGTACCAGGTCTGGAGTCAGGAAGATTCGTCATCCTGAGATTAAATCTGACCTCAGACTCTGATTGGCTGTGTGACTCTGGGCAAGCCATTTAACACTGTCTGCCTCAGTTTCCTAATTCATAAAATGAACTGGAGAGGGAAATGACAAACCACTCTAGTCTCTTTGCCAAGAAAATCCCAAGTGGGGTCACAAAGAGTCTGACATGACTAAACAACAATAAGGATATGAAAGGATTACTTTTGAAAATAGCAGTTTTCCCATCCCTAGAGATATTCAAGAAAAGGCTGACTATGCATGAAAGATGTCATAGCAGGGATTCATCCATTGCATAGAAAGGTTGGACTAGATATCTTCATTGAACCCTTGAACTCTGATTTGATGACTGCACCCTGGACTTTTCCCTTCCTGACAGGGTCTAAGCCAGTGGTTCTTAACCTGTGGGTCGTGACCCTTTTGGGGGTCAAATAACCCTTTCACAGGGGTCACCTAAGACAATTGGAAAACACCTATATCCAATGGTCTTAGGAACCAAGACACCGCTCCTCTATCCATCTCCAGGTGGATCCGCCCACATGCAGATATGCCCACATACTAGTATTAAAGGGTAGGGCATTAGGAAGGTTGAGAACCACTGGCTGAGCCTTTTCCTTCTCTTTCCCCATTCCAACCCCCAATCAAACCTCACCATCCCCATGATCTGTTTCCTCAGTGCCCTTCTGGATGGCTGGCTACTTAGTTTGGTAATCTCATATGTGAAAGTTAGAGCTACATGCACTGCCTGCCAGAAAAAAAAATACATTTTAAAATACATGTCTTAAACCAGAGTCTTTATAAGGAATAAGGAATAAGAATTTTGGTTCATGAAGCAATATGGTATAAGGAAAGGACTATGAAACTTTGGAGTCAGAAGAGTTGCATTTGAATCCTAATTCTTTATTGACTAATTTATTGTGAGCAAGTCATAGAGGTCTTCTCATGTATAAAATGAAAATATGGTGGGGGTGGTGGCAGAGATGGATTTGGTGAGGCCTTGTGATTTTGCTGGTATGGAGAAGCCCTGATGAGGAAATCCTCTTTACTAATAAAGACCAGCACCTGCCCTGCATCGTGTATGCATGCGTGTGCGTGTGCGTGTGAGTGCATGTGTGTGTGTGTGCGTCTGTCTGTCTGTCTTTGGGTGGGTGGGGAATAGAGTAGGGTGGAAGTGGTTAAACGATTTGCCTGGGGTCATGTAGCCAGATTTGCCAAAGGCGGCATTTAAACTCAGTCTTTCCTGGGTTTGAAACTGATTCTCCAATCCACTGTGCCCCAGAGTTAACAGACAAGGTTAATGAGGAGTTTAGAATGCTAGCCCATTATACTCCCGATGAATAGGCTTGAAATCTCACCTTGGTGGAGTTTTATTTACCAAAATGGGAATAATAATACTTATGCTACCTCCCTCACAAAGTGTTGTAGGGATCCCAGGTGAGAACATATGGCATGCACTCTGTAACAGTTAAATACCATAAAAATACAAACTAGACAGGGTGTCCCAAAAGACTTAGTGCAGTTTAAAGCTTTAAGTAAGAATTGCACTAAGGTTTTTTGGGACACTTTGTGTTCCTATATCCTTTTCCTGTGGCAGGGAGATGACTTATAGGAAGAGAAGATCTGGAATGCTTTTCAAAATATACTACGTAGGTGGCAACGTCTAGAGCCAGCACAAGAAAGAGAAGACGAGGTCCGTGTGGCTCCCTACAGCATCCCTTTCATCATGACCAAAGGGCTACAGAGTAATATACCTGGACAAACATTTTATTGAGTCTTCATTTTGTTTTAGTTGTTTTTCAACAGTTTCCCAACATTTTGTGATACTTTTTAAGGTTTTCTTGGCAGAGACTGGAGTGTTTTGCCATTTCCTCCTCCAGCTCATTTTACAGAAGAAGAAACTGAGGCAAAGAGGATTAAGTGACTTGCCCAAAGTCACACGGCTAGTAAGTGTCTGAGGCTGAATTTGAACTGAGGTGTTCCTAACTCCAGGTCCAGCGGTCTGGGCTTTGAGTAAAATCCATAAGGAAAGTGCTCACTAGGGATATATAACCTGGGACCAATTTTTTTTTCCCTATTGACATTCACTGAAATATCTTAAACCTTGCTGTCCTCCCCTGACACACAGAGATATCACTATACCCTGCTTCTGTCCCCTGGGTCCTAGAAGTTCCAACTTTGCCATTGTTTGTTCTTCAAGTATAGTAATTATGCTCTAATGACCATTCATATCATTATATATATATATGTGTGTGAGTGTGTGTGTGTATACATATATACACATCATCACCATGCCACCATAGTTTCTAGCACATAGTAGGAGCTTATTAAATGCTTACTGATGGGGGGGGGGGTTTGATCCTGTATAAACCTCTTTCATCTTGACAATGACTAGTATGGGGAGAATGGAGCTTCACTCCAGGTGCTGAAAACAAGGAAGAGCACTTCCTTATAGGAGGCATACCCCTAAGTGACATGGCTGCTGTCCTTGGCCTCACCTTGAATTCTTCCATCAAGCTATGCCATTGTGTACCCCTTCCCATGATCAGACTGTCGGGTGCAATTTCCCCCACCCCACCTCATCCCTACCCCCACTCCCCACCCGGCAAATAGGACTATCCTCCTTGTCATTGCCCTCTATCTCCACAATTCTCTTTGCCCAAGGCAAAAGAGTTCCTGGTTATAGCTCCACTCTTCATCCTTGGATTCACTTCTAGGGTCTGCTCTTCTAGATTTCCTGACTGGGCAACAGATTCAGGGCTGATTCTTCCTCTCGTGGTCTGGTTCCAAGGACATTTTCTTTTTTTCATCATCTGACCCAATATGTAGAGTGATTCTCAAAGCTGGGCCCATGGACCTAGACCTCACTCATCACAGTTCAACCAGTTCAACTCCTTGGCTAGCATATATTTGACCTGGAAATTTGATCTGTTTATTCTCAGGAAAAATTAAACCTTTATTTTCTAGCAAAGCTTCTGTTTGTTCCTGCAGGCTACTGAATTTTCATTGGGGTAAAAATGATGCTATATAAACCTATGTTACTGAGGGGGAGGGGGGAAGAACATGTAATTATTTATAAATACAAAGCTTAGTGAACTATGTTATAGAAGGATAAAGAGCTTTTCTGTGGGGTTTGGTTATGTTCAAAGCCATATCTCTGGTGGGACAACTGGGGCTTTTTCCCAGTATGTCTGGGGTAGCCATCATGTGCGAGTCACAATTCTGCTGCTGTCTCTGAATCTGGTGGATCTGCTGGCCCCATACTACACGGCTGAATAGCTTTGAAGGTCCTATTGCCTCCTTTCAGGCCCTTCTTCACTTACTAGCATGCCTCCTCAACCAAGAGTCATCAGCTATGCCATGGAGGGTTTTACTGTAATTTCTAAGACCTGAACCACTCCTGGCACAGTAGAAAGAACATTACCTCTGCATGGGATTGACATTCAAGTCCTACTTCTGACATTCATTGCCTGCGTGGACTTGGTTTCCTGATCTGTAAAATGAAAACATTAGACTAGATGTTCTCTGAGATCTTTCCAGCTCCAGTTCCAGGAGTCTCTGATCCTATACCTGTACCTGATCAGAGTATCCCCTACAAAGCACCTTGGATCCTTGTTGCCAGAATTTTCAGAGACAACTCTGGCTATGAAATGTTAATGATGTTGGTACAAAATTATGATAGGTACAGCAAACTTTCATGGGGAATGCAAATGTCTATTCTTGTGTCCCTTAATTCCTATCCTTGTTCTGCGTGTTTTACATTTTAAAACTTTTTTTTCTTTTTTTTAAAGAGCTACCAAAATACAGCAGGTGGTATCGGTGCAAACTTGCCAAGTACAATCAGGCAGCCAACACATAGATGGGACCCAATGGAGAGCCTGGGAGAAAAGTAACAACAAAATACAATTTTCTGCAAGTCTGAAAAAAAAGCACATAACTTTGTATTCCCTAATTAAAACACATCAGGCATGGGTTCAGATTCTTGCACAGGATTACAGCCTGTGCAGGCTCTTTTTAACTCTAGAGATAGTCACAAGAGGTAAGATGGACCAGGCCTCCAGTGCTGGTGGTCCTTTGTTTCTGTGAAGCACTGGACCTTTCATCTTTAGCCCACGGTTTACTCTGAGTGAAAAATTTGGGTAAAGGAAAAAGGAGACTGCCTTTTGCAAAAATGCCAGTTTCCTTAGGTAAGTCAGTACCAGTGTTCTCAAAATGGAGATGTTCCCTGGCTTTGGAGGTATAATTGTTACCCTGAGCCATCTTCTGCCTTCATTAGGGCTAGGAGAACTGTTATAGCTAAAGTAAGAATCTAGTAGAACTCCTGAGGCTCAAAGAAATTGGTTAATTTATTTCTCCATTATGCTTTATTGTTTCATGGCCCATTTGCCCTTCTATCTAGGGTTTCTGCCAGGATGTTGAAACACTAAATATCAAAAGACAGACTTTTTCAGCAGAGATACTTCAATTAGTTATATTAGGCAGGCTTCATAGAGTGCCTTTTGTTTGAAGTGTTCAAGTATGCTGTATCAGGCAGCCTCACAAAATCCTTATGAACTTATTGGGAGATGTTTATAGCAGAAAAGTATATTAGATTAGAAACCTGAGGGCCTGGATTCAGATCCTCATTTCAATACATACTATCTATATTCTTGTGAATCTTTTCACATATGTTTATTAATGATTAATTCCTTTCTAAGTTCTAGGTCCACTTATGGGGGCTTAGAATTGTGCCATTCATATCTGGTATTTGATAGAGTTTTTTCATCATTGCTTTAAATACTGATGCCCCTCAGTGGAGGGTACTAAGCACCAGCGTCAATCGGTATGCCAGCCTCCCCTCTGACCCCAGCATTCATTCTCACCATGTTTCTACAGAAATCAAAGCTTGCCAACTTACCAGCCTCCAGGGCTGGCACACTCATCCTTAGCACTCACTCACTATACTATTCTCTTGCTACCTTGGTTCACATGACTATTTACTCCAATAACAATGGGGTAGCAGGGGGTGGATTAGAGTACTGAATACAGGAATGAGCTTTTTTAGTGGGACACACTCCAATCCATCTTTCCACCACACGAACTTTCTTTCCTCCTCCAATTTCCTCTTCACATGCCAAACTCCTGTTGCCTCACCAAACAGTAATTACCAGTGTTAAGAGAAAGTCTTGATCTTCTTTATTGCCTGGGGAATCATTACAAATTATGACAGTGGCCAACCGGTTTCGACTTCTACGCACGAATGCCCAACTTCATCTCTAGAGTCTAACGTTTGCTGTCTTAGGCAGGCTGCTTGACTTCTCTGTGTCTTGGTCTTCTTGGCTGTGAAATCAGGGGATTGGAACCAAGGAAGCTCTAAAGTCTCTTTCAGTTATGAATTCTTTGATTTGATTTGATTTGATTTAATATGAATACTCCTGTTTTACAGGAGACACTCACTATTACCAGAAATTTCTTTTGGAGCCGCTCAGAAACGGAAACTCACAAAGAATACACAGGTTCTGATAATAAAGACTTTCCCCTATTTTGTCATTTTAGCACCAACCTACCAGGGTCGCTGTGAGGATCAAATGCGATCATTTGAGAAATGTTTTTATAAGCTTTAAAGCATTACATGCGTGCTAGAGCTATTATAGTTATGGTTACAGCATTACAAGTTTGCATACATGTAGCCATTATTATAATATTAGAAGAATGTATAGAAGGGAAAATAACCTAACAATTGGAGCTCTCTATAGATAGAATGGGCTTTCTCTGGATGTGTGAGTACAAAATCTCATGACCCTCAGAGCCCATCTAATTTAACCCATTTGGAAACAAAGTATCCCATACAGAACATACCCAATAAGTGGCCATCGAGCTTTTTTACCTGAAGACTTCTAGGAAGGGGAAATACATTATCTACCAAGACAGGCCATTCTACTTTGGGATAGCTCTGATTCTTAGGAAGTTTGTCTTAAAATCCAGACTAAATTACTTCTTTGTAATGTCTATCCATTGTTCCCAGTTCTATCCTTGAGGATTAAGAAGAACAAGCCTAATTCCTCTTTCTTGTGACATATAGCAATCCTTCTGAAATTTAAAGAAAGTTATCGTGTTTCCTTCTGCTAGTGGAGGTCAACTGGATGACCACCTGGCAGCCTGGCAGGCTGTAGAGGGGATTGTTTCTTAGATATGGGAAATGAAAGCACCTCACTTTGCATACAGGCTACCTTCCTGGGTTCAGATCTTACCCTTGACACTACCTTTGTAAACTAGAACTTCTCCTTGATAACCTTTCCAACCCAGACTCAATAATTTTATCAAAGTATATTATCTTATCTGGAAGAATGGAAGATTGGTACCTCATACTCCAAATGTACCAAAATGCCAATAATGAGGATATGCACATGAAGCCACCAAGAAACTTTACTGTAAAAAACAGACTTTTCTAATGCATTAGGATAAGATACTAGACACTCATGGAACACTGGATTTGGAAGGAAGCTTAGAGGTCATCTCCCCTGAAGCTAGACAAATGAAGGGACTTGGCCAATGTCAAATAGCTAGAAAGGAGCAGAACCTAAACGTCAATCAATCTGAAGACTCTAGGGCCAAGGCATATTCCCCTACTCCATGTTGTCTCACTTCAGACACAGTACAGCAAACAAAACGTACACTTACAGCCAAGGAGTCTTTCTGTCAGCATTAACTCTCAGGTGACTAGAAGAAAAACTGAACTTTAGGAAGTTACCTAGACCACTCTTTTTTTTTTTTTTTGCTATAACCGATCTCCTTATTTAACCAAAAATCAATCAATCTAACTCAATAAGAAGTGAAAACAAAATCATATATGTACACAGCACCTAGCATACCACTGCTCCTTAGCCTAGCAGATAGAAACCCCCCAAACTACCCCAGTTTTGAGGTGCTCTGTGCATCTGCAATCACTGAAAAACATAGTTCAGAAGCTTCTACCAATGTGTTTGTTTTTATTAGTCAGAGGGTGGAAAAAACAGTTCAAAGCAAAGGCATTTAGTTGAATACCTAAGAGTTATGATAGAACATTTTTCTCTATAAATCTGGGGTACATACACACAAATAATAAGATATCAGTGGGAAAACTGATAACATGCCTAGGAAATACACATAGAGGGGTATACATATAAGATATGTGTAGCTAAAGTACAGGAATGGAGTCTACCCATGTAGGGAATACAAAGTGTGGAGAAGCAACTCACACTGATGGCACCAGTGGGCTGTACTATATACTGGTGAGAACACTGTTCCGCTCCCACTCATCCTGCTTCCTGCTGATCTTTTATGGCATTTAGTCTTTGCCAGGCAATAATCTGATGACCTCGTGGTTAATGCTGTTTGATGCTCTGCTAGTCTTATAGTTACCAGCAGGCATTCTTACTCTGCCCACATCTAATTACTTCTAGGCATTGCTCTATGAGGCACAGAGTTGCGGGGTTTCTCTCTGCTGACAGCTTTGGGACCTCAGTTGGAGCTCTCAGCTGAAGTTTACCTCCTTCTCGTAAGGAGCAGGCTCTGGCGTCTCTCTTTTAGCCTCGAGCTCAGAGTCTTAGGCTTCGGCTCTTTTGGCAAGGGAGGAAGATCCTCACATACCAATTCATCAAATGAAGCAAAACAAAAATCTTCAGCTACTTTTCCTCCCAGAGGGATGGAATCAGCCAGACATTATAGTCTTAGCTGTAAGTGGTTTTTCTCTAAAGAAGGAAAAATACTGCCTCCAGGGGCAAGTACTTCTGAGATATATAACAATCTGTCAGTTAAATAGAGCCTACAGTCATTTACCTTGTTTTTGAGACCTATTTTTTCTTATTCACCGGGAATGTTTCTTTCTGTTGCAGTTCGCTATCTGACTTTGGTTTAGAATGTCTTTACCTTTCATGAATTACTGATTGCTAATTTACACTCCTTCAAAATCATTTTTAGATCCCCACCTTTCAACAAATCATCCAGCAGTTGTTGGACCCCACAGTCTTTCTTAAGTCCTATACCTCACCATAATGTCCTGTGGCTTTCCATGCAAATGAAAGAGAAACTAACACAGTGGAAAGAGTGCTGGATTTGGGGTCAGAGATCCAATCTTCCTGGCTAAGCTGCCTCAGTGTCTTATAGGTGACACCTAGAGCATAAATAAATTTCTTCAGTCAATTAGAGCACATTTCCTATGTAACATCACTCCAGTAAAAGAGAGAGACAGAGGGAGGGAGGGAGGGCGGGGGAAAGGAGAGGGGGAGGAAAGAGACACAGAGAGAGAGAGAGAACTAGGAAAGCACAAATGAATGAAGGAGCAGAGGAATGAAGGAACAAAGGTCTCAGACAACATCAAAAATTTACTGCTGCTTTAAACAATTTAAACAGTTCTATAGATAGCTTAGCTTAACTTAAGCAATTCTACACATTTCCTTTATCCTTTTCCATTGATATCCTTTAAATAATTTCTTTCACCCTAAATAAATCAAACTGGTTTGATGCCTGCCAGAGATGAGGGACTGGGGCAACGAATGTTGTTCCCTGGGAAGGGACAATATAATCTCTTGACAAGATCCTGGTTGAATATCCTCTCTTTGTCTAGGGCTGTCTAGGGCTGTTTAGCTCAGTTGGGTCAGAGCCCTGTGCTAATGATGCCAAGGTCACAGTTTGCAGCCCCTGAGCTTAGCTGGCTCAGATACAAATGCTGAGTCTCACACAGTGGTGCAAAGGGATCACAAAAGGGGGGCAGGGATAGATGAACACCAAACTCTCCACTCCCAAAGCACATGCTCTGCAGATGGCTGGTGAGTAAGAGCCTCTTTGCAGACAAGGGATAGTCTTGTTATGACTAAATTGGTCTGGCTCTGCTTTTCATACCTACAATTGAAAGAGGGGAGATATTATTTTCACCATTTACTGTGAAAAGAAGAAAAGCCAACATCATCTGACCTTTGTTTTCCTATCTCTTTCCAGACATCTTTAGGATTTTAAAGTGGTCTATAATGAGGTAGCTTTTGGAAATGAGAGAGGCATCCTAGGAGGGACTAAATATCACCCTATATTTTGATTGAATGTATACCAAAGTCTATTCTACCCTCAATAATTTTCAAGAAAAAAAGCAAAAAAGGAGAGAGGAAAAGGAGCAGCAAAAGATTTCTACATGGGCTTATAGAAATGGCTTCTTTTAACAGAGGGGATATATTTGTGACTGCAAAACATATTAATTTGGTGGAATGAGCTCTGTGATGGATTTGAAGTGAACTGTGAATCCATTTTCAGGATTGTCCTCAAGGGGGAGTGGGGTTGGGGGAGCAGATTTCAGAGCTGGGAAAAATCACAATGCACTTTATTCTTTTTTTT
>CM053598.1:113122989-113175006 GCA_028646575.1 Pseudocheirus occidentalis | reverse complement strand
TATGTGGGATGCCCACACCAAGTTGGTAGAACTATTTCTTGGAGTGAGGGGAGGAGGAGAGAGTGGTTTGGGTTTTTTTAGGGAGATAATATCAAACCCTGTGATTCTGGAAATAGCATTAAAAGCCTAGGACCAGACATATTTTAGAGGATTTTAGGACAGTTTTCCAGCTATATTAGTAGAAAAAGAGAACTGAGGAAGAGTATTGAGATAGCTGACTATTAGAATTGAAACAACTATGAAAAATAATAAAACACCGGCAAACCCTAGAAGACCAACATGGAAAGTCCCCAGGGCTAATGAATGAGATTGGACTCCAGGGTGTACCAGCAATAAGTTAAATCTGATGAAGAAAGCCAGAGGTTCGTTGGCATATACCCTATATGCTCCTTTATATAAAAAGAGAACCTAAGAAAAACATGCCTTTGGCAGCTCTTAATTTTTCAGCTTCAAAATGGTTATGGTATTACCTGCTACTGCATTTTTTTAAAGGCCGCTGGGAATACCTGCAATCCATTTTGCCATTGGCAGCAAGCTGGTGAAGTGGGTAGTGTGCTGGGCCTGGAGCCAAGAATGCCTGAGTTCATATCCAATCCTGAAATACTTACTATGTGACCCTGGACAAGTCACTTACCTCTGTTTGCTTAAGTTTTCCTCCCTCCCAGGGTTATTGTGTGAATCAAATGAGATAAGAATTGTAAAGAACTTAGCACAGGACCTGGTACCTAGTAAGTGCTATATAAGTATTAGCTAATAATCATCATCATTGTTATTGTTAGTAGATGCAGGCCCTTGACTAAGCTGCAGGGTAGGAAAAATTGCCTTGGCTATTTCAGGGGCCATATGTTCGCTTTCTGTTGCCTTGTATGGACATCCTGGAGCCTCAGGTTGACTCCCGGCTTGTTAGAGTTACTCCAGGGTGCTGTCCTACCTAGATCTGCTCTCCTGTGCTATGCAGACACCCACATCCAAAGAGAATTATCCTATATCCATCCCACTTCTTCAGAGTTCTGCATTATATAATTTTATTATCTAATAAAATAGATTGATTCCTGCTATAGAATACATTAATTTATCTAAAAGCATAGATTAGTAGAAATAACACTGGATTTGCAGTTAGAGAATTTCTTATAAGTGATATAAACTTAAAATGTTTATCTTTTTGCCCTTGACTGCTCATGCATGAAGTGGATCATGGGATAACAGTGTATTACAGTGAAAAGAGTTCTATATTTAGAGTTAGAAGACTTGGGTTTGAATCTAGAACTCCCACTGGACAAGTCATATAATTTCACTTGGTCTCAATTTTCTTCTCTATAAAATAAGGAGGTTGGATCAAATGAGCTCTGACATCTGAAACTGGAAGCTAGGTGGTACGGTGGAAAGCGTCTTGGATCTTGATTTTGGAAGTCCTTAGATTGAATCCTAATTCACACACTAGATATCTGGCCCTAAGCAAGTCACTTAACCACTCTCACTCCCAGCTTCCTCTTCTGTAAAATGAGAGAAATCATAGAATCTACTTCACAGAGTTGTTGTAAAGGCCAAATGAAGTCCTTTGAAAACTTTGAGGCACTATATAAATGCTAGTTGTTATTATCATCATCATCATCATCATTATTATTTATTATTATAGCTCTTCCCACTCCTAATCTACAGCCCTATGGCACTGGGAACCTACTTCCAAATCCTGGTTCTGTCCTTTACCTTCTGGGTGACCTTGGGCCAGTTCAATGTCCAGTACCAGCGTCTTTCAAGAGGAACTTAGTAAAGGTTGAATTGAATTGCTGTTACTTTCACTTCTGTCTGGGCCTCAGTTTGCTGATGTATACAATCATAAGGTCGATCAAGACCAGAGCTTCTTAACTTGGGATCTGAGCACCATGTGGATAGATTTCAGGGACTGGGAAGGGTCTGTGAACCTGGATGGTGAAAAAAAATTGTGTCTCTATTTTCACTGACCTCTAGATGAAATAACACACAATCAGCTTCAGTTACTTAAAAGCACTTTTTTTCCTGAGGAGTACATAGGTTTCACCAGATTGACAAAGGGGTTTGTGACCCCCAAAAGGTTAAGAATCCCAGAATTCAATGATTTCTACATTTCTAAGTATAAATCTCAAGTTCCTAAAGTATTAATAACTCAGCACGTTAACACTTCCCAGATAATGACTTAGGCTTCAGGAGTGAGAAGGCTGCCATGGAGTGCTTTAAGCTTTATTAAGTACTTTTGTCATAACAACCCTGAGAGGGCTAGAGCATGAATATTATCATTTTATAGATGAGGAAGCTGAGTCTCAGAGAGGTAAAATGCTCTGCACTTAAGGCATCAACGCCAGACCCGAGACTTGGACCCAGGTCTCCTAACAGCTATGGAATGTTGCTTCTACTTTATGAGACTTTCACTCAATTAGTGGTGCTATTTTAAAGGGTCCAGTCATACCCAAACCTCAAAGGGTTTGGCAGAATAAAAGGAAAAATAATAATAATAATAAATACATATAAATCACCTACAATATATCACCTCTGATGTGCCAGATACTGTGCTTAAGCATGTGACTTTAGCAGAAGACTTTCTTTAAGTATAAGACTTCATCTCATTGAATTCTTATAACATTCCGGGGAGGTAGGGGCTATTATTATTATTATTATTATTCTCATTTTACAGATGAAGAAACTGAGGTAACCAAAGGTTAAATGAGTTGGCTAGGTCAGGCAGCTAGTAGATGTGTGAGGACTGGATTTGAATTCAGGTCTTCCTGACTGGCAGATGGATGGCACAGTGAATAGAGTCCTGGACCTAGAATCAGGGAGACTCATCTGGTCTTAGATAGACACTTATTAGCTGTGTGACCCTGGGCAAATCACTTAACCACGTTTGCCTCCATTTCCTCATCTGTAAAATACGCTGAAGAAAGAAATGGAAAACCCCTCTCCCCCAGTATCTTTGTCAAGAAAACTCCACATGAGGTCACAAGTCAGGCATGACTGAAAAAAGCATGAACAACTTCTGACTGCAGGTCCAACGATCCGACAATGTCTCTCTTAGCAGCTCGAAGTCTCCTATTGCTGCCACTTTTGACAAACTAACCTTTCACCCAGCCAGAAAGCAACCTTGTAGTCAAAGGCTTTTCTAAGCAGAAAAAACCAAAACCAAATCAAAATCCAAAACAGTGTATGGAACTACAGAACACTGGCACAACCATGCCACCTTGTGTCCATGCTTGGTATTGCATCTTGTCTCTAACAAAACTGGGAATGAGACATTTCTATCTACTTTTATATCTTGTGAAATTCCCTTTTCTCTAAAAACAAAAACACAAAACAAAACACCTTTGGTTGTGTGACTTGCAAAGTTTGCAAAATAATGTTTATTTGATGCACCTGGAATAAAAAAAAATCAGGGCTCAAATCCTGGCTTTGCTACTTATTATCTGTGTTACTTTGGGCAAGTAGCTTGACATTTCTGAGATTCACTTTTCCTCATTGTAAAATGATGGGGTTGGAATGAGTTATCTCTAAAGGCTCTTCCAGCTTTAAATCTATGAACCTATGATCTGAACAATGCCATGAGATCACTATGAGATATTTAAAAGAAGTGTATGGCATGGATTCCCTGCCTTCATGGAGTTTATGCTCTTGTCAGTACAATGCTCGTAACACAATAAATGCTTGGTGATTGATTGGTAAGACAAAGCATACATAGGAAACAGATAATTGTGTAAAATACTGCAAACCTTAAAGTATTCAATTAGTGTTAGCTATTCATAATCATAATTATAAGAAGCCCTGGATGGAACAAAGATGAAGCAAGAATAGCTCTCAGTAAAACATACAGATGAAGCAGCTGCTATAGTGGCCTTGCAAATGGGCACAAACATCTGCTAGCCCATCAGTCTTTTTACTGGCTGAACCCCCTTCCCTCTCCCACTCCATTATCTCTATCTGGTGTTTATAGGCAGAAAAAGGAATAAAACCAACATTCTATTCTATTCATTTGGAAAAAATAATTACTTACCTAGGGCAAGTGATTTTTGGGAAAACTGAATTATAGGTCCAAACCAAATGAGACCAGCAGCCCACACATGACTTGTTAACGATCATTTGCAGGCTGCCTTTGGCCCAATAGCAGCAGCTGGTTGTTCAAGCCTCCTGATTGACAGACAATGGTGCTGGGAGATGACTATTGAATGGGCTTAGGTGATGTAGGTCTAATAGTTCTGAGAATACTGGTTCACTGCACTAGGCTGGCCATTGTGGGTTGTATTGGAAAGGAGTGACTCCTAGGTGACAGGAACCTCCTGGCCAGATTCACCTCTCCCCCTCTCTCCACCCCCAAAATGGAAGAATGCCAAAGCTAGAGACAAAGAGCCATGGAATCTTTGAGCTAATACAGCCCATGACTGCTTATGAATTGTTAATGTAAATTCCAAAACAACAATGGCCTGAAGGCAGGTCAGACCCTGGTGCATTTCACAAACCCTGTCCTTGCAAAGCATAGCATTTACACACTTGGAAAGCATGTGAAAATGGATAAGGACTTTGGGGATTCATGGGATAATGTACAGCATGTTTCTTTTTTTTTATTCAGAAAATTACAAAAGTTTCTCCCTAAGTATTCTAGCCAATCACACTAATGCACACTGAGTGGTTGTGTGTGCAGCATGATGGTCCCCTTTTCCCCCTTCCAGGAGCTGGGGTGGAATGGGGGTGGACGTGTATAGAACCTCATGTTTAACCACTAGAGACCAAGAAGACACAGTCTATGATCAAGGACCGAATTGTGTTATTCAGACTATTAGGGCTATTGGAAAGCAGAGAAAGAAGAGATGGATGGGTTAGAATGGTTTGAGAAGGCTTCATGAAGGAGGTGGGGACGGAAATAGGCCTTAAAATATGAGCAGGATTTGAAATGGGGGTGAGAGGGCCGGAAAGCAGGGCATTCCACATAAGGCAGAACAATGTGAACAAAGGAATGGCGGTGGCAGGAAGGCTCACAGGTTTAGAGAGAGAGAGTGAACTGGGAGATAATTTCCTTCTCCCTCTTCATTTTCCCAATGAAGAAACAGAGGTCCAGAGATATGACCAAAGTCATACAAGCAGTACGCAGAATTGGGATTCCAACCCAGATCCTTGGATTCGAAATCTTTTGCTTTTTTTGACTCTATAAAGGAATATGAAGAAGCAGGTGTGGTTGGAGCAGAGAGTTTGACTGCTTCTTAATGGAATACTTAGGATCATAAGATCCTAGAAGAATAGATCATAGGATCATAGCTTTATCATTGGAGTGGACCTTAGAGGCCATCTAGTCCAACCATCTCATTTTACAAATGGAGAAACTGAGGCCCAGAGAGATGAAGTGATTAGCCCAAAGCCACATAGTTAAGTAGTAGAGTCAATATTTGAACCCACATCCTCTGACTACAAATCTAACTCTTTTTTTACTACTTCAGTCACCAGTCAACAGTATTTAAGTGCCTTCTGTATGCCAGGCACCATGCTAGGCACTGGGGATAAATAATATGTACAGATGGCAGTGAAGAAACAGTTGTGGTTGGAACAGAGGGTTTGCCTGCTCCCTAAACTATGTTGTCCTTAAATAGATCTACCCCCAGATGCTGTCTTCCAAATCCCAATTTATGGATAGTTTTGTGTAGAAGAAAGGATCCTGGACTTTAAGAGATCTGGGTTGTTTCTAGTCATGCCCCCGTCATTAACTGACTGTTGTAACCCCTGGCAAGACACTCAGCATCTCTGGGTTTCACTTTGCTTACCTGTAAAATGAGGGCATTGGCCACATGATCTTCAAGGTACCTTCTGGCCCTTATAGCGGTGATTCTAAGAGTAATAAGAGCTGGACAGGTTGGGAGGGGGGAGAATCAGAAAGAAATAATCCTATCATTGAGTCAAAAAAATTCCTCTACTCTTCCCTCTGAGGCCTGAGAAGGAAGACGCCACGGAGGGCACAGCACCAGATCTGAGGGAGATTGAGGGCAGGATTCATGAGGAAGCAAGACTGCTGAGAAGGTTCAAGATACAAGACAGTCGGCTACATTGACAATTCAAGACTTTTCTTTGTCAGGAAAAAACACAGGTAGCATATATGGTGCTGGGCTTTACAGTAAACTGAAACTTTGGAGTATATGAACCTCTAAATGAGTCTATATTTACTAAAAGAGCCCAGCAATGCATCAGAGCCAATGGCAGAACGTCTCAGGGAAATGACTAAGGTACATACTTTCTTAGACCAATTCAACTTTTAAAAGTCATTTATTCTTTTGCTCAATGATTCTATTATGAGTGTGCTGGGGAGGATGTGTATATTGAATATATATGTATCTTTAGATGGCATATATGTGTATTATATCTATATATATTCCAAGAACACTTCATTTTTCTCATGCCTTATGTTAATATCATTGTCACTCACAGTGACCAGGTGGCATTTTAAAAAAATGACTAGTTTTCAGCACAGCCACAACACTGAAGGGTATTAATTTGGTGATGGTTACCAGCAACACAATTGGGGTTCAAATAGTATTTGACAGCAACTGAGTGTAGACTCCAGACCCCCTCTGCTCTATGTTCAATGTTTGTCCAAAGGAAAACTGTAGAACTGCTTCTACTATAGCTTAGATGGATAACATAGCCTCTTGCTCTGTTTCCAAGGAAGGTAACATGCAACCTGTATGCGCACAGATGCTTATTACTCTGTGGAGAGACAGGACTGTACACCAGCAAAAATGTGAGGCATATGCACGTATAGTCTTTGGTGCTTTCTCAACTCACAATTCCATGTCCTTAGGTTCTAAGAGTTCTCTCTCCACTAGGTCAGAGGATCATATAAATTACAGCTGGAAGGGACTGAAAGACTAATTGGAAGTAAGAGTTGGATACAATATCATTTTACAGATGAGGAAATTAAGGCATGTTGTCTTTTGTTATGAGGATGAAATGAAGTAATATTTGTGAAGTGTCCAGCATGTATAAGATATTTACCGAATGCCTGTTCTCCCTTCACCCCCTAACCTAAATGTTTTCATGCTATTCCCAGAATGCACATGGCCCACTGAAATGTGCCCCCCCCACCAGGTTTACTCTATTGCAATTGGTATCCCATACTCTGCATCTAACTCCTTCCCCATCAAGGTTGACCTAGCTTATTTCCAATTATCTCAGGATAGTGTACTCTGCTTTCCAAGGAGACAGCCAATTATTATTTTTTAAATTTATTTTTTATTTTATTTATTTATTTGACAGCCAATTATTTGATATGGCATTAATAGCTTGTAATAGGCAAATGCCTTTCCTCTTTCAGAGGGATTTGGGTTTCAGCATGGTCTTAAAGATGTCATCAGTGCCTGCTAGATTATAAGCTACATGGGGGCATAACGTTTATCAAAGTGTCCTAAACACAATGGAAAAATTGTTTGTTAAATGCTATTAAATCTAATGACATAACCCTGTATAATGATAATGGGAATTTGAAGATCTTCCATGTCCCTTCATAGGCCTATCAAGGTCTCAGTGAATTTGAGGACATTTCCTGATTTAAAAATATTTTCTACCCCCTAATAGACTGAATGTGGAAAATCCAGATGTTGGTGCTTCTTTCTCTAGTAACTAACTGCATATATGTAATGGTCAGACAGTTAGAAGCCCTGTCTGTTGAAATGTGTTATTTTCTCTGTATTTTTTTGCCTCCTTGTAACTTCTGTTTGTATTCTCTGAAGTTCAGGGTGCTAATATTTTCCCCTGAACTAGGTAAATGATATATGTTTAATTAAAGTAATATTGTTAGCCCTTTTTGAGTTGCTTCACTTTAGAAAAGCAGATCAAAGAACTTGTGCTAGCAGTTATCCTGGGTGCTTGCTGCTACACCTGGTGGATAAAGTTGCTAATATTAAGAATTTCTGACCTGTATGAACACAACTACAAAACACTTTTCATGCAAATAAAGTCAGATCTAACTAATTGGAAAAACATCCATTGGTTGTGGCTAGGCCAAACTAATATAATAAAAACAACAATTTTACCTAAATTAAATTACATATTAGTGCCATACAAATCTGTCTACCAAAAAATTACTTTATAGAGCTAGAAAAAATAAGAAAATTCATTTGGAAGAACAAAAGGTCCAGAATATCAAGGCAATTAATGAAAAGAAATGCTAGGAAATGTAGCTTAGCCATACCAGATTTTAATCTGTATTATAAAGCAGCAGTCATCAAAATTACTTGGTACTGGCTGAGGAATAGAGTAGTGGGTCAATGGAATAGATTGGGTCCAAAAGACTCAGTAGTCAAATGACTATAGTAATATTCTGTTTGATAAACCCAAAGGCCCCAGTCTCCTGGGAAAGTTAGAATGTAGTATGGCAGAAACTGGGCATAGACCATCATCTAATGCCATACACCAAAATCAAGTCTAAATGGGTACATGATCTAGTTATAAAGTCTCATACTGTAAGCAATCTGGGAAAGCAAGGAATAGTTTACTTGTCAGATTTATGGAAAATGGAAGAATTTATGACCAAACAAGAGACAGAGAGCATTATAAAATGCAAAATGGGTAATCTTGATTACATTAAATTGAAAAGTTTCTGTACAAACAAAGCCAATGTAACCAATATTAAGAGGGAAGTGGGACATTGGGAAATAATTTTTACAACCAGTGTCTCTGATAAAGGCCTCATTTCTAAAATGTATAGGGAATTGAGTCAAATCTATAAGAGTACAAGTCATTCCCCAATTGATAAATGGTCAAAGGATATGAACAGGCAATTTTCAGAGGTCAAAATTAAAGTTATCTATAAGCATATTAAAAATGCTCTAAATCACTATTGATTTGAGAAATGGAAATCAAAACAGCTCTGAGGTACCATATTTAACCTGTCAGATTGGCTAAGATGACAAAACAGTAAAATGACAAATGCTGGAGAGGATGTGAAAAAATTGGAACACTAATGCATTGTTGGTGAAGTTGTGAACAGATTCAACCATTCTGGAGAACAATCTGGAACTATTCTCAAAGAACTATAAATAATTGTATATGCTTTGACCCAGTAATACTACTTCTAGGGTTGTATTTCCAAAGAGATCAGACAAGTAGGAGAAAGACCCATATGTACAAAAATACTTATTGCAGCTCTCTTTGTAGTGGCAGAAAACTGGAAATTAAGGGGATGCCCGCCCATCAATTGAGAAATGGCTGGACAAGTTGTGGTATAAGAATGCAATGGAATACTATTATGCTATAAGAAATGACGAACAGAGGGACTTCATATTTACCTGGAGAGGCATATACAAATTGATGCTAAGTGAGAAGAGCAGAACCAGGAAAAATTTGTACACAATGACAGATACAACGTATGTGTGATGACCAGCTTTGATAAAATGGACTCTTCTCAGCAATGCAAATTTATAAGACAACTCTAAAAGACTCAGGATGGAAGATTTCTACATTCAGAGAAAGATCTAGAAAGAACAAAGTTTAAATGGAGACTGAAGCAAACTACATGCTCTCTTTCTTTTCCGTGTTTGGTTTTGTTTCCTCTTTCCCATTGTTCATTCCATTGGTTACAACCCTTCTATACAACCAGACTAATGTCTAATATGAAAGTATTTGCAGATCCTATACTTGATTGCATGCTACCGTGGTGGGGGGAGGGGAAGAGGGAAGAGGAAGGGGAGAAAATTTGAAACTCAAGGGATTGTGGAACTGAGTCTTGTAAACTAAAAGTAAACAAACAAATCAATAAAAAAAATTTTTTTAAAAGAATTTCTGGTAGTGTAGGGAGATAATTTGGGTTAAGGAGGTCCTTTGCTGCCCTTAGAATCATATCACAAAGGCTTCTTTCTATTCTCCCAACTATAAAAGTTGGTTCTGGGAAGTAAAGTTAGTTTTCAAGGACCACTGACTCCTGGGACTTAGTACATATGCAAGTGAGGTGAGAAGTTTGCTGCCCTCCCTCTTCCTGCCTCAAAATTGGATTTGATGTAAATGAGAAGTGAACTTCCTTTTCCCTTAGCTGTAAAATCAAGCTGAAAACCATGCCAGGTTCCATTTGGGACTAGAAATGTTGATGGTTCACAGAAGAAGGATTTTTCTTATCTAACTGAAAACAGGGATTGCAGGCAACCTTATACTATCTGGTGATTTCTGACCCCTTTTTGCTGATTTCAGGGTTTGGATTAAGTTTTAGTATGCCTTGGTGTTTAGGAGCAAGACCAGCCTTATGAATAGGCATGAGGTGGTTTGAAGGGACATTGAAAGCTCCTTAGTCCCTAAACACCCCTTCTTTGGATTCTGGCTGAATTCTGAAATCCTCTCACTCACAATTTCTATAAATTAAAACATTTAAACACCTGATGAAATGCAAACATTATCAGGGAATAAAAATCATTAAGCCATTATTATCAATTACTGTATTAGTGATAATATGAGGCAGTTTGATATAACCTTTGCACTTGGGGTAAGGAGTACCAAATCTACACTCCATAATTTTTAAAGATAAATTCAGTTGTGGGGATTGTGACAGGACACAAGGCCCCAAGGTAGTGAGAAAAAGAGTGAGAGCTACTGTGGGCAATTGTAGGCAGAGAGCATCCTGGGGGCAGGGCCAGGAAATTTCTGTGAGCTTCCAACCTTAACTAATTATTCATGCTAATCAGGTGTTGAGCCTGGGTGTTTCTACAAAAGGAGTCTAACGAAGGTCCAGGAAAAGCCCAGATGACTCCACCCCAGTTATCTCTGGTGAGATATATTAGAAAGATTCCTGAATTTAGAGGCAGAAGACCTGGTTTAGAAGTTCTACCACTTCCTAGTCAGGTGGCCTTGAACAAGTAAGTCATTTAACCTTTCAGGACCTTGATATCCTCATCTGTAAAACTAAGAGGATGAATCAGCTACCCTCTAAGGGTCCCTTAGTGCCCAGTTTCCCAGTCTAGGGAAGACTGACTGGCACCTGTCTTGACTTCCAAGGACACACAGGGAGTCCAGCTTGGGGTGCAAGCACCAAATTAGGTCAGCTGAGGAGGCAGAGATAGGGCTTAGTTCTTGACATTTTCAGGACCTCTTGTGTACTCTGGACTCACTGTTTCTGGACTCCCTGTGTGTTGCAACTCAAAAGGACAAGTTTGGAGGACCCCTCAACACCTTCTAGTATTAACATTCTTTGATTTAGATTATCATTAGTAGAGAGCAGAGGCCTGAGGAAAAAATAGACTTCTCTGGAGACTACTAATTCCATGAAATGTATTTCCAGGCAGAAGTTAAAATAACATTTATTAACAGATGCAGTTTCTGAATCTCTTCTACTCTATGTATTTAAGAATAATAGAAGTGCCCATTTTGACTCTAGCAATAAAGCAAACAGGAGACAATGTAGTGTGGTGGAGAAGGTGCTGGAGAAATGGGTCTCTGACTTCTGTTTTTTGGGTTCTTTCCCTAACTAGTTGTCTGAGTATAGGCAAGTCACTTGGTAAGTTCCCCACCCTGGGCTTCACCTTCTTTTGTGTAATGTGAGAAGGTTGGACCAAATTACCTCTAAGTTCCCTTGAAGCTATAAAAGTTTATGATTAAATACAGTCTGAAAAACAACTGTATATCACTATCCAGAAAGCCCCAAGGAAATGAGATGGAGGATAAATAACTTATTTTGCAAGGTTGGGGTCACTCAGGAAAGATCTGGCTAGCACATGGCTTATTGCCAGGGGAGGTAGGCTAGGCTTCTATGCTAGAACAGAAAGACCTCAGCCATCTGTGGCACCATTAGGATACAGGACCCCTTGGACAATGGAAAGTAGGAGGGGGTATAGGAAAGGTGATAAAGGTTTTTTTTTTTTAACCCATTCCCTGCCTCATTCATCAAGATTTATCTGTCTGGGGAGCTCCTTCATTCATACTGCCCTTTTAAACAAATTATTTTAGGTGTGGGGCAGATAGGTGGTTCAGTAAAAAAAAAAAAAAAAAAGCATCAGGCCTGGAGTCAGGAGGACCTGAGTTCAAGTCTGGCCTCAGACACTTAATAGTTGTGTGACCACGGGGCTTATTTGGCCCTATTTTGATGGGATGCCTTTGTAACTTTGTAACATTATTGTAACTTCAGTCTGTAAAAATCTCACTTGTATTAAGTTACCTGTGTCTATAACATCAGCCTGTGCAATTAAGTTACAAAAGTTACACTTCCCCCAGCCATAAAGCATTGACTCTGCCTCTTCCCTTCCCCTAGCTTAAAAGCATTTTCCCTGAAACCATTAACTGCCAGTTATAACTATTTTTGCCTGATATAATAACAAGCCATACCTATGAATCCTTCAAAAGCATTCTATGAACAAATCCTTAGTTAGAGAAATGTATACCTCCTTTGTTCTAGTGGCCAGTTGCAAACTATGAATCTTTCAATGCATTATCAGTAAGGTAACTCCTCACAATCAGACACATACTGAATCCCCAATTAGCCCAGCTTCCCAACATCCATCTTGTTAAAAGGGACTTTGATGGCTAACAGACTGGGCACCTCTCAGTCAGAATTGACTGCTGGCTGACTCAGTGATGTTTCAAGGCAAAAACCACACTTCCTGGTAGCCCCCTCTCCCCCCACCTTGGGCTTTCTCTCAGTGAATTATGGGCAATATGCCTGCGCAGTTGATATAAAAACTGCATGTCCCTTTAAGTCCTGACCACTCCTTAACTCCTCCCAAATCCTTCCTTAACACACCTAGTTGGCATAATGGCTATCAGATTTATGGTTTTATTACTATATAATCAGTATCACCCTCCCCTGTCCCCCCCCCCCACTGAAAAGTGTAATAAACTTTTACAAACTTGCCAAGATTGCTTGTGCCTGGTAATTCATTCAGACGAAGAACCCTGAAAAGATTTCCTAGAAATCCATTCCCACTCACCCTCTTCATTTTGCCTCAGTTTCCTAATCTGCAAAATGAACTTGAGAAGAAAATGGTAAACTACTCCAGCACCTTTGCCAAGAAAACCCAAAATAGGGTCACAAAGAGCAGGACATGGTTGAAACAAGTGAATGATGAAATTCCATGTGTAATCTTTATTATATTTTAGCTACAGTTATTTTTGGAGTGTGGAATGGCAATTTGTCTTATGTAAAGTTACAAATGCTATAGGTATGCTCAATGAGGACATGGCCTTTATTTTAAATGACCTAAAAGGACTTAAAAAGTTGGAAGGAACTGCAGAGTTCGTATGGTCTAAACCACACTTAAACTGAAATCATTTCTACAAAATCACAGGATAGAATTTAAGAACTAGGAGTCACATGAGGGAGTATCAACTCTAACTCTCTCTGAGGATTAACCAGTGAACCATATACAATTAAAGCAGCTAGGTGGCACAATGGACAGAGTGCTGGACCTGAAGTCAGGAAAACCTGAGTTCAAATCCTGCCTTAGACATTTATTAGCTATGTGACTCTAGGTAACCACTTAATCTGTTTGCCTTATTTTTATCTTCTGCAAAGTTGAAATAATCATAGTACTTATCTCTCAGGATTGTTCTGACGATAAAATGAGATAATATTTTAAAAGCATTTTATAAATGCTTTATTATTATTATTGTTATTATTATTATTATTATTATCATCATTATTGACCTTAATATTATTGTGCATGGCAGAACTCACCTGGAAGGAGCTGATATTGTGAGCACCTACCATATATATGGCATTTCAATAAAACAAGAACATTTTACGCATTGGTATATTTATCTGTATGACATATATCTATCTTACAGAGCATTTGGTTAATGCCCCTTTTATGTGTGTGAACTATCTTTCCATTTTGTTTTCTAGGTATTAGTATGTGAATTGTATCCCCCTATAGACTGTGAGTTCCATGAGAACAAGAACTGTCTTAATCTTTGTAGCTCTCCCAGTGCTTCACACAAAGCTTGATACATAGTATCAAGTACATAATGTAGAGAGAACATTGATTTTTGGTGCTGCCTGGAATAGTTTTCAGTTTTGCCATATGCCTCCAGTTTTGCTAAGAAAAGCCCTGAAATGATTTAAATGTCTCTGAAACCATTGACTAAAGGCATGATGAGGATGAAAAAGAATGTTCTTACCCCAATCCAAATAGTAGGTAGACCTAGGGAGTGATTCCTGAGACAAAAAGAAAACAGACTGAAAAATAAATCTGATGCAAGGGTTGTTGTTGTTGTTGTTGTTGTTGTTGTTGTTGTTGTTGTTGTTTTTTGACAGTTGGCTGGGTGCAGCTGTGAGTCCAACTCATAAAAGAGCTGATGTAATCCTGAGCTTTTGTGCTAGATGCAGAAAAAAACCCCAAAACCAAAAACACACTCCAACCCCAAACTAACCAACCAAAAAATAGCCAAAACCCCAAATCCAAAACTTTTTTCCACTACCTTGTTCAGAAGAGTCTGTGGAGTAGGTATAATTTAGTAGGGAATGAGCAGAAGGCAGTTGTATGGTAGAGATAAAACCCTAGAGAATCTGCAATGGTAATATAATGAAACCTAGTAGGTCAGGCTAGAAATTTGGTCAAGAAAGATTAGCCCAGACAATGAAACCACTATTATTAGAATAAATAACTTTAGAGGAAAAGATAGGTTCTGCCCTGAAAATAGTCATAGGAGTATGCCTTTCCTGAGAGTATGAATTCCTTAGCCTTATTCCCTTTCCCATTCATGATATATTAATCTCTGGGAGACTTTGCCCCTACAAATATGGGGGGAAGTGTTTCTTTGTTGTTAACTTTGCTCTCCTAAATACTTTTTACTTTGAATTAATGTGTCTTATGTTTTGATCTAGCAAAGGAGAAATATAAGTGGAGGCTAACGAGTTGTTGTTTTGAATAGTACATGAACTAGTGGTAGCTTTCAGGGGACTGTGGATGAGGAGAGCCCAGGCTGCATGCTTGCTGAATTGCTAAATATGATATGAAAACAGATAGATTCATCTGAAAGGACAATTATTTTTGACTTTTAAGGCACATAATTTAAAGAAACACATCCTATGCTGTAGTGTCCGAACTCATTCTACTGTCCTTTATTCCTTTGCTTAGGTTGTACCTATGCTTATAATCCTCCACCTCTGTCCTTCACTTGCTGGGTTCCTAGCTGACCTTTATGGCTTAGCAGCAATATTACCTTCCCTAGAATGCCTTTCCCATACCTCTCAGGCATTAGTGGCTTTTCTGTCCGTTTCACATAGCACTTTCTTTTGCAGTACATCTATACTGTTATCTAATACTGAGCATTATAGTAATTTATTGTTGTGTCCTGTCCTCCCCACTGGGCTACAAATTCCTCAGGGATAGGGATTACGTCTTTATTAACTATTGTATGTGATCCTCAGCACTTAGAATGGGACTTTATACACAAAATTAGTACCAAATAAATGTTTGTTGAATTAAATTCAATGTCAGCTCCAAAACATTTTTGAGAAATGTGTATTATAGACCAGCTCATAAGCAAATACTGTTATGCTTCTTTTTTCTTCTACCCCTCATGCAGGTAAATTAGTATCTCGATAAACCTTGCCTCTCACATCACATAACCTGGAAATGATTACATGCCTCAGTAGTTTCACTTCAGATTTATTTTTCTAGGGCCTCGGTAACATTTTCTTTTGTTTTCCAATGGCATTTCAAAATATGCTTAAGTTGACACATATTTTCTCAAAACTCTCTACTCTTTACTCGCATATATTGGAAGGCAGACACAAATCAATCTGGGCTCAGGAGTTCTTATTTTTAATGGGCCAGTGAAATTGTACAAGATAAGCACAGTCTTCATAATAGTAATGGTAATAGGATATCCTGGTACTCTTTTCCTGAGTAAGGAAATAAATGCTGGGCTAACCTTACAATAGCTCATTGAAATTGATGACCTTTGTGGTAGAATGCGAAGTGATTACAGATTAGCTCTGAGCAAGTGCAAATTGCCAATTAAGAGGAAAACACCAGGACTACATCAAAACAATCAAGATAATTAATTAGGAAGATCCAGGTTGGCATACACACAGTCCTGGCCTTGGGTAGACTCTCAAAGTAATTTCTGCTAGATTCTGGTATGCTGCCATCAATAAGAGCCTTATTGTGCTAAGATCTAATAAACCTGGATTCAGCTCCAAAGTTATCCTCTCCTGCTGTGTAACTTTGTGCAAATAACCTACTCTTCCTTGTGCCTCAATTTTCCTCTCTGTTCAATGGGGGTAATAATCTCTGTCCTTGCTTACCTCAAAGGATTGTGGTAAGAATCAAATGAATAATGGAGGTGAAAACTGTTTGGAAGTATAAAATGTTCTACAAATGTTGAAGTTATTAATTATCCTTGGTTTCCTCACTGTATACTGGCTGAAAAATCTAGAGTACCTTGCCCTCCTGACTTAAAAATAGACTTTTTAACACACAGTTCTTAATTTAGGAGAGGGGCACAAAAAATAAGGGGCAAATAGGTGTAGTGATTTCCATCTGTTCTGCAGAGAAAGAAGAATTAATTGGTTCTAGTTCTAGGTTTTTAAAAAAATTATCACATTTAAAAGGGGAAGGAAGAAGCATGTCCTCTTCCACACTCTAGGGATCCCTGGCCCTTGCTGGGAAAGATACTGTTTTAGTTAATATCCTTCTCTGCTGCTCTTACTTGGTCCCCCTAACCCCTGTTCACATATGGCTAACTGGTTCCTGAACATTCACTGCCTCGTCCAAATGAGAGGCAGTTACTCAGACAGGTAGAGTAAGGGTTAGGAGGATTTTGCTGTCAAAAAGGAAGCCCACAAACTATATGCTATGATTGGCTTCAAGCAGTTGAGTTCAAACCCAACCTCCTTTACTGAGATTGTCAGGGAAGCTATAATTTTATGGTATGAGAAAGACAACAAGTTGCAGAATGGGTCCCAAAGGGAAAGCCACTGGCCAAAGTTATAATCTCCAGTCTGGGGCAGAAAATCAATGCCTACTGATGTGAAATCCAATAAAGGAAAGTATATATAGAAGCCAGGATTGCTTACTGTGATTTACAGCCATGGTAGCCACCAAAGTCATTATAACTTTACCATGATATTTGTGGAGGTGGTAGGCATGCTAGGCAGGCTGGCCCAAGAGGCCTGCTCCCTTCCTTTCCCTTGAATAATATGAAAGTTTGCTCTGAATGAATACAATCTAACAAAGTTAATTCTGAAAAGAAAAAAAAATACAAACCAAATGTCTGATAGGTACCCTCAAATTCAACATATACTAAATGGAACTCATTATCTTTTCCCTAGAAACTGCCTTTCCTTCCGATTTCCCTATTTTTGTTAATGGTAGCCCTATTCTCCCAGTAACCTAGTTATCCTGCAGCCTGAAACCTTAGAATCATCTTTTGATTCCTTCCTCTCCCTTACTTCCCATATCCAGTTGCTGAGTCCTATAGATTCTCTCTCTGTAATATCAAATTGTGCCTCTCCTCTTCATTCCTATTTCCACAAATCCAGTTCAGACCCTCATTACTTCTCCCCAGACTATTGTTATAGCCTGCAAATGGATCTTCTAGTCTCTACTCACCCTAATCCATTCTATAGACCACTTCCAGATTAATCTTTTTAACACACAGCTCTAGTTACATCCTTCTACTCACTGCTGGGAAAAATGTTCAATATATGCGATGTACTGGAAAGAGCAGAAGTCTTGGTCCCAGATCTGCTTTGGGCAGACATTCATATCACTTTACATGTCTGGTCTTCAGTTTGTCGTTTAAAATAAATGTCTTGGACTAGAGTATCTCAGAAGAATCTTTTAGCTCTAACATTCTATGGTCGTGGCATTATTATTCTGAGACTCCATTGTCTGCCAAATAAAGTTTGAACTCAAACTTTGGCATTCAAAGCTCTAGCCTAGCTTTCCAGTCTCATTTCATATGATACAACTAGATTGGATTAATCTCTCTTCCAAAGCTGCGTAGTACTTTCCTGGTTCTGCTTTTGCTTATGCTATTCCTTGTGTCTGGAATACTTTGAAGTTTTCTCTTCACAAGTCTCATGGTGCTTTTTTTTTACACCACTTCTATGCCCCTCTCAACTTTAAAGTTGTCCTTGTCATTTGCCTCTCCTTTGCCTCTCATATTCTGTCAGGTGTCACCTCTACCTCCACAACACTGGAAAGGGTGCTCAACTTGACATCACTCTACCTAAGTTTAAATCCAAACTCTCTTACTAACAACCTATATGCCTTTCCTTTCTTTTCCCCCCATCTCTTCAGGCTGCTTTCCAAGGCATGGTAGAGGAAGTCTCTACCATGCTCACAAACCTCTTCATCCAGGAAACAGTCTGGCTGTGGGATCTACACGTAGGAAATACTCTTTGCCACAGTAGCCTCTTCCTCTGGTTGGAGGGCCCCTTGCAGTATCTCCATTTCTGGGATATGTCCTGTTTAGTCATGCCTCAATTCTCAACAGGCTACCCTACAGATTGTTTCTACCAAGTCCCTTAAGGACATGCTCACCCACACCCTTCTTTCACCTCCTTTTTCAGCTTCCTTTTATGTCTTCCCTGCATTAAAATGTAAGCTTCCTTAGGGCTGGGGCTGCCATTCTTTCTGCTTTTATTTGTTTTCCTAGTGCCTAGTTCAGTGCCTGGCACACAGTAAGTACTTTAAAAATGCTTGTATTAAAAAAAAAAAATGGAACAACCGACAACCAAACTATGTCACCTGTTTTGTCCATAGTGAGCTCTTTAAAGATATCTGTTGAGTTCTGGTATTCTTTTTTATGTTATAGGGTTTTCTATGCCCTATATTTCCTTGTAAACATACCTTATAATATATCTTTGTTTCTCCTTCAGTACCTAGTACAGGGTTTTTCAAATAGCTGTTGCTTTAATAGATGAATGTTTATGGAATTGAACTGAACACCCCAAAGAAGAAAAGTCGTTACTACATAATGCATTTTGTATTATCTAGGCCATTTTATTTTCATCCCAGGCTCCTAATTATACCCTTGTGACATTTCTGTAAGGCCAGCACAAACAAGGAAAAAGATTTATTTTTTAATTTCTCTTAAACAAGGAATTGCTGATATCCTGGTTAAAAGGTATTATATGTCTCCCAACTTCCTATATTTTGCATACTTTTGTTGTGTGGCCATGACTTGAGAGGGTTGGATGAGACAGGGTGGGAGGGAAAGAGAGAGAATGGTCCAAAGCTAGCAGCAGTTCTGGCACTGAGCAGAGTACTGAAATTGGTATTGGTCTAGCACAAATGAAGTGATATGAGGGTTGGTCCCACTTTCTACAGTAGCAACTGAAATGCCTATCATCAAATCCAGTTCTCTTCAAAACAATAACATATTTCTATGGTACTTTATAGCTTACCAACCTCTGTCTACAGATTATGTCATTTGATCCTCCCTATCATCCTATGAAGGAGGTAGGAGAATTACAATCATTTATGGGGCTGCTGCTGATAACCTACTGCCCACTGACCCTGATAAAGTCACTCAGTCTCTCAATGTCCCTGGTGGCTCTTAAAGATGATGCCTGTACAAGGAAGTGTGCAATTTGCATTGATGGAGGGAATTTCCTCACTGGAAAGAAGCAAAGAAGCACTTTGCCCAAGATCACACGACTAATCAGTAAGAAGGTGAGATTGAAAGCCAAGTATTCTCACTTCCACCTGGGGCCCTTTCTACCACAACAGAGTCTCTTTTTTGGCGGTGAAATGGCCATCCGAGTGCCAGTGTAAACTGGGCTGTGGTAACAGTCATTAACAACCACACACTTAGAACATCAGATTAGCCAGTTTTCTAGCTAGTCCTTGAAAGAATGGGACAAAGTATTGGTTGGTTTTTAACCTTGTGTCAGTGGGGATAGGGAACTTGTGGTGCTCTTAAGGATAGGCCTGGGAGAAGGCCTGGAGGTGGTGATGGTGGGGTCTTAAAGAGACAGAGAACTGACCACAAGGGATAGGGATGGCTATAAAAAGGAACTGAAAGGTCTCCGAAAACAAATTGCCTACTTTACCATTTTTGTCCTTGACTGAACAATGTAATTTTTAGTATTTAATGACACTGCATTGTTATCATATTTAAGGTGAACGAAACTAAAAGTGTGGAGTGTCTGTATTTTATTTAAAATATAAATGTAGCACAGAGGAAATTACATTGGATTTGCAAGCAGAGAAACCAAGTTCAAATCCTACCTCTTTTAGTTGCTACTGCTGTTTTTTTTAGACTAGTCACTTAAACCTTTCTGGGCTTTAATTGGGGGAGATAAATTCCATAATCTCTTAGATCTCTTTCAGTTTTAAGTTCTATGAAAGTATCTACTTATACAAATACCTTGGGACATTTGACCCATCATATGTGTAATCATATGCAGCTTCCATTGTGAAGACAATATAGCAGGTTAGAAAAATGTCCCTAAAAAGACATATACAGCTTATTCTTCCCCTCTTTATTTTCTAAAGGAGGGCTTTAGCAATGATTCTATGGACTCTAACCAATAGATTAACCTTTGCACTTCTCTTGAAAATGCTTCCACCAGCAGGTAGCTGAGCTGCTTTTCTGCAAAGCCCCCTTGTATCATCTTTGCAGCAATTCTGAGTATATACTCCAACTGGCAGAGTTAGGAAAATCTGGTTGCCAAAAGCACCATTTCCAAAAAGCCTCTATTAAGCTGTCCAAGGGCAACAAGTTGATTTCCTAGCAGTCTAGATGAATCAGCACCTTTCAAGTCAGGCAGGAGCCAAGTACTAGCTAGTCTGAGGACCAGCTCCAGGCAAAAACTGGGACACCAGTGAAGTTTGTCTCTGAAACCATGGCCTTCACCCATTTTCTTCATTTGTCATTCTCTACTCAATACCCTACCTTAACCACTTTTTATTTTTATTTTTTACATCAAAAACCCTACAGATGTAATCTAGAGACTTTTGGCATGGATATAGGCATGTCATTAAGCAAAAGCAATATTACTATCTTACATTGCAGCACCAGCAAGAGAGGCATCTAGCACAGTCTCCTCTTGCATAGGTTCTGGCTGGTGAGGAAGCTATTGCTACTGCTTCTGTTGCTTCTGTTCCTTCTGGGGAAATCCTCTGTGGTACTGGATGCACTTATAGGCCTCATTCAGGTTTTATGTAAACTAGATTGGAGGAAATATGGCCTATAGTTTGTAACAATAGAGTATCAGCATTTTTGGCTAATCATGTATGGGGCTCTTTAAAAAAATTAGCGTGTGTAAATGCAATTTCACTTGATGTTTAAGGAAAACTTGAAGGCAATGCTGGGGGCCACTTAATGTTGTGATTTGAAAGATGTGTAAACACTTCGTTGACCAAAACTATTTCTCTTCCAAACCTGCCACCACACCTAAAATTGCAACATAGGAATTATGGCTTTGGGTTAAGGAACCATCTTTAGAAAATCTCCACTAAAATGTGAATAGGTTACCTGCTAAGAGGGACACATCAATTTACTATGACTCATAGTAATAACAGCTCAAATTTGTATAGTGTTTTATACCTTCTTTTCAATAATCCTATGAAGTAGGTAAGTTGACCATTAATTATTCTCATTTACAGATGAGGAAACTGAGTCTCAGAGAAGTGAATTGACTTCCTTACAAGCAGTATGTTTTGAAGCTTGAATGAGAATCCCAATCTTCTGGCTCCCAGGTCAGGGTTTTTTCAATTAAATTTCCAATAAACATCTTTTAAGTACCTGTGGTGTGATTGGCATGGTACTTGATCCTGGGGATACATAGACAAAAATGAAAAAAGTCTGTCTCCTAAAGGAGCTTATTATTTTCACTATTACCTGAGTAGTGTTTAATGTATTAGCTATTTCCTGTCATACAAGACCCTGAAGGAAAAGACCACAGAATAGGTAAATTATGGTGGGGAAAGAAGGGATTTAGAGCAATACTCAGGATGGTAATACTCAAATACTCAATATTCCAAAAACTCCAATGGTTCTCACTGATGTGAGAGTTCTTCCAGTAATGTGGATCTCAATGAATTCATCATATCCATCATGAATGAATGAATGAGGCATTCACCGAGTTCTTATTGTTTGCCAAGCACTATACTAAACCCTGAGGATACAAATAGAAAAGTAATACAATCCTTGTTTTCAAGGAGCTCACGTTCCAAAGCGGGAGACACCATCTATGGAAGACTTGAGCCACAAGTCAGATGGAAACAGCCCATGCTCATTAGGGTGCAGTGGAAAAACAGAAGATAATGCCTCTTTTTTAATGCCATTTCCACTAGTAAAATTATATCTGTTTCATCACGTGCCACTCTTGTCCACTTCCTTCCATAAGTGTATTGCAGGAGGTCCACCCAATACTGGGTAGCCTGCCTTTTTCTCTTGACATAATAGCACTGGCAGCACATCAGACAGCCTTTGGTCTCACCATATCCTTAGCCCATATTCTTTTTCACATATACATGTATACAAATAATCTCATCATAACATCATACGGCAGATGATTAAATATCTACATTTTCTAAGGCAGACCCTTTCACACTTAAGCTTAGGAGGTTAGGATTAGGGATCAGAGACCAGGAATCACGAAGGAGGAAAACAGATGTGGACAATAGTAAACAAGGAGAAGTAAGTACAGAGATGGAGGCATTAATTTAAGTATAGAGGTTTTAAGAAGATTGGGACTTTAGGAGTAAACATTTTGCAGATTGGCAGAATTTACTATAGATCAGTTGGGAAAGTAAAATACATAGTTTCATAAAGTAAACCAGTTTGATTGAAATAGTTATCTATATACACACAAATACATGCATGCATACATACATACATACATATATTTTAAAAGTTCATGGACTCCAAGTTAAGAACCTAAAGAAAAATTTATTCCATATGGTTTGGCAGGCTGTTTTTATTAAAAATTATCACTGACATTACAAATTACTCTCTTCTGCTTGGATGGAAAGTAAAAACAAATGAATGTCTTTCCATTTACTCCTCACTATGGCAATCTGAGGAAAGTGGTCCTTATGTGAGGCACATCTATGACAGAATGATCAATTTCCTGGAACTTAGACTTCAGTCCAACTGCTAACTAGCTCAGGTGGCAAGAAATTTACCACTTTCTGCCTCTAATTTTAAAGCCGAAAAAGGAGTAATTTGACAGGTATTGATTGACCAGTGAGCTTAGTATGGTATACTATCACTGTGTCTGCTGCTTCCTGGGTAAGTTGGACAAAATAAAAAAGATACAGGGTTTCATGTTCAGTTAACTTTTAGGACACAGTAGCCTAGGAGTATTGGTGATATTCTTTTCTTACAGATTGTATGGACATATGAGGTTCCATTTTCTTAACTCTAAAATTGAGGATAAAACAACAGCAAAATAATCTTACAAGCCAATCTTTGTTCAATTTCATCAACAGAGAATAAGAATTGTCTGCAATAATAATACTAGGAAAAGGAAGTTCATTTAGACAAAAAAGTTTGATTTGACATTTTTATTTTGTTCAGAAGGAAAATTCCTTTCAGTATGAAGTGACCTTGAAGATGCCTGAGTTACCTTCTACTTTGTCTACTTTTCAGCTAAATAGCAAAGTAATAAATTAGTCTGTAAAGCAGAGTCAAACAAAGCATTGCTAATTATCATCTAGAAACCAAACAATTCAAAATAGAAAACAACCATAGCAAAGCTATAAAAGAGTTTCCATTTAAATTTTACTTTACTTTCTCCAAAATCCACTATGAAGGGTGCCTAATTATTTTATGCTAAAGGTTAATTACTAACTTCCTTATCTGTAAAACCATTATAGAATACTTTATAACTTTAAGTGTAGTGAATTTTATTAAATAAACTCAACCCTTTCCAAACTCCTCATGCTGCTTTTAAAATCTATAAAGTTATTTCACCCTTTCCCCCCTCAGCACATAGTAACCCCCTTAACAAATACTCGATCCATCATCTGTTTTGCTTTTTGTTTTTCGACAAAATTGTATAGTTCCTAAATTAGGCTTTTACTTTCTTGCCCCATGACCTTTATCAAGTTTTTAGAAGTAATTTCTTTCCCTTCCTTTTCCCCTTATTTGTCTTAGCCTTGACAGTCTCTGTTAAAAGTGTTCACTTATAACTAAGCCGTTAATCATATCTATGTTGGCAAGGTTTACTGATCCACTCTGGACAAGCACTCTGATTAGCCCTTTTCTTTCTCATCAGGATGAGAGACAATGGAAATCCTTCTTTCCCAAGGTTCTGTTGGCATGACCAGTCCACACTCCTTGCTTAACTATGACTACTACTGCTAGGGATCCTTACTAGGTGATGGGAGACAGAGTAAGCTTGATAGGCACAATTCAGAGAGGGCATCAATTGAGCATACATTTCAGTATCACCTACTCCCTCAATTGCTGATGCACAGTCTGTATGAGACCTGGAGTAACATAAGCCATGGCTCCAGACTAGTATAGATACCTGCAAATATCTGTGCTTACAACAATAGCAAAAGTCAAGACCCAAGATCAAACAACTGGACCCCTAAATTACACTGTAACTCCCAGACTCAATTTTCTCTTTTGTACTCAACTCTTTCTAGTTATTTTTCATCAGTACTTATGAAAATATACATATGCACAAAGAATACATCATTTCAGACAGCATGAGGAATTCCCAGTATGAGAAATTCCTCCACCAATGCCAATTTCAAGCTACTCTATCATTTAGTGTAGATAAGTCCTAGGGAGTTGCCTAAAAGAGACAGAATTTAAGTGACTTGCCCAGGGCAACATAGTGGATGTCGGAGGCAGATTTGAACCTAAGTCTTTTCTGACTCCAGGCTCAGTTGACTATTACTATAACATGCTGCAACTACCACAGATGTAGAGATTGGTTTATCCAAGACATACCAGCCCTTCCCTGATATCGGCTCCACCCCCATTCCCCCCCAAATCATATAGCAGAAGCCATCATCTGAGGAAGCTGTTTGTGGTGAGTGTCTGATCAACATGTGTTGGGTTTTTCGTAGTTAAATATTTCACTTGGTTTCTGGATTATTTTGTTTTGTTATTATTTTTCGTCTTTGTATACAATGTAGTAGATAATTCCTCCCATGATTAGCGTGAGGCACTGTCTGCTGCACTTTCTTTACCTCTATGCCTCGTGGTACACCATTCTTTCCAAAACATTATCAACTTAGCTAAATTTGAGCAGATGAGGAGTCAAGACCAGACCTTTTGTCAGGGATAATTTATTTTTGAAGGAGCCTCCAAGAAGCTGTCAAGATCACAGCAACATCAGTTTTAGAGCTAGAAGGGTTATCTAGTACAACCCCCTTATTTTATAGTTGCGGTAAATAAGGTTCAATAAGGTTAATGTCACACAAGTTGTAGTAGAGTGAGGATTTGAACCCAGGTCCTCTGATTCCAGACCCATAGCTTTTTCATCTTCATATCCTGTTTCTGTTCTCAACAACAGAGAGGATGCTATGATAGTAGAATGACCAATAGTAAGATAAATACTTTGAGTCAGTGCCTGACACCATCTCTTCTTGAGACTGGAGTTGAAAGCATTTGGGATAATGCGTACTGCTTAGCTTATCAGTTAGATGAAATTTTAAGTACATGGTCTTTGGGTAAGCGGAACTTTACGTACTACATATAGCACTGACCCTGATTTAGGAACAATAAAGTCCGTGAAGAAAATGAACTTTATAAAAAAGTTAAAGCTCCCTAGCTAATTAATTTATTACACTTAAAAACAGTAATTTTTCTGTATGATTAGTAAAGTGTGACAGTCACAAAGGAAAAGTTAGTTTGAGAGGAAAACTGGACTTTGATTTCTTTCTTCCCTCCCTCTCTCTTTCTCTCTCCTTCTCCTATTCCCTTCTTCTATCCCTCCCTCTCCCGTCTCTTTCCTTTACCTTTCTATCTCTCTCTTTCTCCCCCCCTCCCTCTCTCTCCCTCTCCGTCTCACTCCCTCTCCCTTTCCTTCTTTCCTTCCTTCCTCGCTTCCTTCCTTCCTTCCTTCCTTCCTTCCTTCCTCGCTTCCTTCCTTCCTTCCTTCCTTCCTCGCTTCCTTCCTTCCTTTCTCGCTTCCTTCCTTCCTTTCTTCCTTCCTTCCTTCCTTCCTTTCTTTCTTCCTTCCTTCCTTCTTTCCTTCCTCGCTTTCTTTCTTCCTTCCTTGCTTTCTTTCTCTGTGAAGATTCAGGAAACTTCCTCAACCAGTACAGAGCTGCAGCAGCTCTGAAATGTATACAGAGTTGCCTGAGGGCATTGGGAAATTAAAAGATTCACTTAGGGTCACACAGCTAGTATGTGTCACTGATATGATTTCAATCCCCTCTTTACCAATCAGCCACAACTGGCCCTTATCTGATAGGCAAAATAGATTGATACAGTAACTCATTTTGAAAAATTCCTTTTGGTCCTGGAGTTTTAGTCATTCCTTATTCACCAGCCACTGTAGAGAAGCCCAATTTGAGAGATTAGTCATTGTAGATCATTGCCAATTACATTTTTGAAGGCTTTCTGAGGCAGCTTAGAGTGTTACAAATTGTCTACACAGGCTAAGAAAAGCATTAGTGAGTAAAAAGATTAGAGAGAACCAGAGCAACAGTCACTAAATGAAAAACTTTCAACAGCAGCAACAATCTTACCTGGTTGGGGCTAGAAAGTTTGATTTTTTAAAGTTGGTGGAGACGGCTAACACACACCAGCAGGTTGTGGTGCTCTGGGCCCCTGCCCCACCTTTCATTCCCCTGCTCAGAAATTCTGCTCTCATCTTCCTCCTCCCAGCTGAGACGGGTGAAAAATCTGTAAGGAGATGAGGTCTCCCCCCTTTTAAGAAGAGAATTTCATATGACAAGCATGTGAGCCTCTCCTTTGTTCAGCTGGACCTCATGACTCCCTTTTGAAGGTAATCCTTCAGAAGTCTTATGACCTATCTCCCAGCCCAGCAGGCATTTTCATCTCCTGGTGGAAGGAGGCACAGACAAATCCACTCTGAGGGTGCCTAAATCTCCAATTTGCTAAATCTCCCATTTCTCCTCCACCCCCCCCAATAAAAAAAAAACAGGACTCCATATCACTGCAAGAACACTGGGCAGCCAGGAAGACAGGGGTGGGAACTAGTTGAGCTTTTCCATCTGAAGTGTTCCTTCAACCCCTCCCCTGCTAAAAATGTCTATGCTCTTTGCATAATTGAGATAATTGGATATAATAGTCCTTTCAGAGATTTTTCATTACACTGGGAGCTTCTAGTCTCTGGAAAGTAGGAGAGGGTAGGAAAGAAGGTGGTTACTTGGCATTAATTACTTTTAATCCTTTCTCAAATAATTTAAAGTTGGACCAAAGTTTTCTACTGAAAGCAGTCTATACATCACATCATACATGCATATGGTCGCATTTGGCCAGGGTTGAAACTTCAGCTGACTAGGTTACAGTTTTTGAACTGGAAGAGACCCTTAGGGCCACCTAGTCCAGTCCCTCCTTTCTATAGCCCAGAGAGCTGAGGGGGGGAGGTAGGAAAGGGGAGGAATATGGGGAATATGTGGTTTACTCTGAGTCACATCACTTGGGGGTATCACTGATCCTTTCACTGTCACACCACCTTATTCCCTCTTCCCTAAAAACAGGCCATGGAATATTGGGGCAAGTATATTATGATGCATCTGGTCTTATGAAATGATTCCTCTGGAGGGCAGCCTTCCTAGGATCATCCACAGATTATTCATTTAAAACTAGTGGCAACCTTAGAGGTCATCTGGACCAACTCCATCACTTTATGGATAAGGAAATTGGGGCCCAGAGTAGGTAGGTGACTTCCTAGAGGTCACACACATAGTAAGAAGCAGAGCCAGGAACTGAATCCAGGTTTTCTGATTCCAAACCTAGGATTCTTTTCATTGTTTTCTTGCTGCTTTTACCATATTTGGGGTTCTTATATGTTTGTTAAAAAAAACCTTTATTACTTTATTATCTCACCTTATGCATTTGGATATATGTATTCTACAATATTTGTTTAAAAAATCCAAACAATCCAACCCTCTTGTTATTTTGTAATCTTAACTCCCATATACAAAAATGCAATTACTGCATCAAAATAGTTCTTAAATTTAGCTTTCTTTCTCTTACACCACAATTTTCTCCCTTATTCTACCCAGTCTGTCTTTAATGTTACTGAAAAAAATACAAGTAATAAGTAGAAAAAACACTTTAGGCATAAATACTAATGTACCATGAAACCACAATTAGCCAGAATTTTAATATTCAGGGAATGGAGTATTCTAGTTAGTCTGACTTAGAGATTCCTTTTTCTTTTTTTAAAGCTCATTGAAAATTTTTAAAAAAATGTTTTTTGACCTTCCTTAGAAATGACACTATGTTTAATGTGTTTTAATTTGTCTTTGATGATTTAGTATCTTATATTTTCTCAGGGCTGTCATTTTGTAGCTTAGTTCTTATCATGTAGAACTGTAAGTATAGATAAAGAATGTGTATGCATCTGGACCAACTGAATATCAACCCTAAATTTTTCTAAAGTATATGCCAGGCCAGGTCATGCGCCTGCCCCACAAACTTTAGTGGTTCCCTATTGCCTTCAGGATCAGATATAAACCTCTCTGTATGGCATCTCAAGAGGAAGCAAGATGGCTCAGTGGTTAGAGCTTTGGCCTGGAGTTAGGAAGACCTGAGTTCAGCCTGGACCTCAAGACACTAGCTGTGTGACCCTGGGCAAATCACTTAACTTCTCTTTTGCCTTAATCAATGGAAAAGGAAATGGCAAACCACTCCAGCGTTTTTGTCAAGAAAACTCCATGAACAGAATGGTCCACAGGGTCACAAAGAGTTGGACATAGCTGAACAATATCAAGGCATCTAAAGCTCTTCTTTACGTGGATCCTCCCAACCTTTCTATTCTTATACTTGACTCCTTCCCACTGATTCTATTATCCAGTCACCTGAGCCCACTTGCTGTTCTTAAAACACAATAACCCATCTCCTGCCTCCACACCTTTGTACTGGGTGTCCCCTAAGCCCAGAAAGCTCTCTGTCTTCACCTCTGCTTCTTTAGCTTCTTTGGCTCCTTTCAAGGTACAGTTTAAATCTCACCTTATGCAGGAGGCCTTTCTAGTCTCTCTACCAGCGACCCCAAGCTACTAATGCCTTCCTCTATGGGATTACTTTTCATCTACTATGTGTATACCTTGTATGTACCTAGTGATTTTCACATTTGTTCCCTCCCCCCATTAGAACATGATTGACTGGAAGACATGGGCTGGTTTTGCCTTTCTTTGTGTCCCCAGCACTTAGCACAGTGTCTGGCCTGCAGAAATCACTTTTAAAAATGCTGGACTAACTGACAAAACACATGCCATGAGTTTTGTTGTTTTGTTTAATTTTATTAAGCCCCTGATAGTTTCTATTTGTGATTTTTCCACTTTCACTCAGGAGTGGACTGCTGGGTATATGATGAGGGTGGGGCAGAGGGTGGGAACGAGTAGAATCTGGTTAATTAAGGCTTCTGGTTGGTCAAATTCTGATTAAAGTTTTACTGAGCATACCATTTACTGAGCTTTTCCCATTCCTCAGTACATAACTTTAGTACAAAGAAAACAAATAAAAAACCTAAACCCAATGACCACTAAAATATAAGTTAAGGCCATGGCTGCTGTGGATATGAAGGACATGAGAACTTATTTTCAGGTAGAAGACAATTAGAAGTCCAGCAAACTTGAGAAACAATATGTGGTGTTGTGGCTTTGACTTTATAAAGCTCATTATATCATCCAGCTAATCTAGAAATTCAAGCAAACAAAAACTGCCCCTATTAAAGAGATTATAAAGTGATTAACCTTTCCAAGAATACTTCTGGAAAGCTAAATCATCTTTAATTTGGAGGAACTTTGCTGAAGATTTAAAAAAATTTCATTCTTTTCCATTTTTATCTCCCTTCACCCTAACCACGAACCCTACAATCAAACCTTTTTTTAGACAAAGCAAGGCTTTAAGTATATAATTTGATGTTAGGACAAAGGTATCTGTGACCTTCATGCTAGGATGTTAATCAAAACTTTTACCAAATGGATTGATTCTCAAAAAAGTTTTTGGAACACACACTTGTAATGTTGACAAGAGAAATGGAGGAATTTACTATGGTTTGTCTTTCATAACTGATATGTCAGCCATCCCTATACAGTCAAGCCATGGATTAGTTTAGAGCCAAGATCAAAATCAATATTAAATTAGAAGAAGAGCCAAAGATTTGAAGAAAATACTGCATGTGATTTCAACAACTCCCATTGGTCTTGATTAAACAAACCATGAACTCTGAAATTTCAAAATGTATAAAAGTTAAAGATGTTGACTATTGTCACCATTTCTTAGAGAATTTTAACTTAATGCAAAACATTTAACCAAAATATGGAGGCTAAAAAAGTTCAGAAATTACCTCAGCCAGCAAACAAGACCTCAGGCCTTTGTGACAAGAAAAAATATATATGACAACAAAGATAACACTGGTTTAAGAGTGTAAGATCATTTTCAAAATAATATGGAGGGAGATGACAGAAGAGGATAAGTAATATCACATATGTGTATGTATATGTGTATGTATATGTATATATATGTGTGTGTTATATGTATGTACACACACACATATATACACACACTTATATATTTAAAGCAACTGAAGGAAAAACAAGCCTGCAAATAACTCGCTATGAGATTCGGATAAGTCAGATCATACTAAGTATATTTATAGATAAAACAGTAAGTAAAACAAGAAGACATGAAATATAACAGATCTGCTGGCATTTTCTAGGATGATCTATTTTCATCAGTAACAAGTGTTAAACTATCACTTTTGGAATCTACCATCTCAGTGTCTGATATAGTATATGAAGAAATAAATGCAACATTTAAAATTACTAAGTCAAGAAGACCAGGTAGATGTAACCAAATGTATAAAAGAAAAGTTTGTTTTGGGTGGGGGATAACAAAATATAAAGACACACAAGAATTTGTTCTCAGGCTATTTCAAAGAAAGGAAGAGTGTGAAAGAATAGAAAAAAAGGCACAGATGGTACTTTTATACCTAAAATAGTCACTGAAAAGACATTAACAACCATTATCCCATGGGTATGTTTTTTAAAACCTAAAAAGTCTTTATAAGAATGGTCTTTGTATAAACTGAAGGTATCCTTGATGGAGACATGAGAAGTGAACAGACAGGCTTTCAGAAGTGATTTGGGGGAGCAGACCATATCTTCATGGTCATACAACTGTCCAAGAAGTGTAGAGAATATACACTTATGTATAATAGTTATGTCTATTGTTTATTATTTTAAGTGTTTAAACTGGTAGAATAAAATATATAGCTTTAAAGGCTCTCCTCAAACAAGATGTTACCACAAAATATGTTAAAATCTTATAGGATTCTAGGAGAGAAACAGTCACTGAAGTAATTTTAATGATGCCTTGAATACTAACATCAAGAAGACAACAAACAGGGAGGTATCTGCTCATCTGAGCAGTTTGCCAGTGTCATAGAGGATGCCCAGCAAAGAGTACAGAAGGGAGATTCCCTGTATGGCAGTATTCTTCAAATGCTCCTATTCCTAGATGATACTGGACTGCAAACATGAAATTCCCCAATGAAATCAATAGTCTTTTGAAGGCTATTGTTCTAACCATCTACACCAAAATTTTTTTTTAAAGCTGCTGAAAATAGGTTGTCCAGATTACAATATAAAGTGAATGGCTGCCCATCTAATTTTTTGCCTCTCACCTCATGACTGACCCTCCTCTTGCTTTATTATTACATGTTCTTGATGATGTCTTTTCTACCGCTTCTCATATGCAAATCATCACCTATAGGTAATATCCTTTCCCTATCTGCCACTTCTGGAATAATGGTGTTCCATGATTCAGTCATTTATAATCACACATACATAGTCGAGCAAAATGAATCCTCATAGTGACTGTATTAAAAAACCATATAGCTTGTACATTTACATTTTAAATCAATTTTGTGATATAAGTCCATCACTATTCTGTTAGAAGGTGGGGAGCATACTTTATTTGCAAATCTTTGGAATCAAAGTTTATCATTATATTAATCAGAGTAATAAAGTCCTTCAAAGTTGTTTTACCTTATAAATTATTCTTGTATATAAATTGTTCACATGGTTTTGCTCACTGCTCACTCTGCATTGTGTCATAGTGGTCTTCTCCAGTTTCCTCTGAACCTGTCCATTTTGTTATTTCTTAAAGCATAGTAATACATTATATTTACAAACCATAATTTGCTAAGCCATTTTCTAGTAGGTGGCTATCCCCCTGGTTTCTAGTTTTTTGCTACTATAAAAAGAGTCGCAATATTTTTTTGCACATATGGGCCCTTTTCAATTTTATTTGATCTTTTTGTAGGCATAAACTTTATAGTAGTGTTACTTTTGTAGAGGACATCTCAGGTGATGTCTTTGTCTTGTGAAACGGATTTAAGTGAGGCAAAGTTGTACAAAGTCATCAACCTAACTCTTCCTGAGTCATCAAGGTGCAGATTGCTAGGTCAAAGGTCAAAGACCAAGCCTAGTGATTTTTGGTTTTTGAACATATTTCTAAATTGCTTTCCAGAATGGCTGGGTCAATTCACTGCTCTGTCAACAGGGCATTAAGATGCTTATCTTCCCCAAAACTAGGGTGCTGAATTTAAATGGATATAAAGGAGAAGGGGAAAGGAAAGAGAACAAGCATTAAGTAAGTGCCTCCTTTGTGGTAGGCACTGTGTTAAGTGCTTTACAAATATCTTATTTGATCCTCACAACAACTCTGGGAGGCAGGTGGTATTTTTATCCCCATTTTACAGTTGAAAAAGAGAGGCTTTAATGACTTGCCCAGAGTCATAGACCTGGTAAGAATCTGAAACTGTATTTGAACTCTTGACTTTAGGCCCAATAGTCTATCCACTGTACCACCTAGTAAGTCCTATTTGATGTAGACTGTTTCAGAAGGTCACAGGATCATTGAATTTTTAGCCAGAAAGTATCTTAGGAACCATCTAGTCTAAACTTCTCCTTCTACAAATGAGTAAAATGTGTGGCAGCTAAGAGTGATGGATCAGATTGACTATGGTTTGGGATTCAAAAGTTCTGTATAGGGAAACATGGAATATACAACAAGGCAGAGGCAGCAGAGAGAAGGTAATGTAGACCAACTTTATTAAAGGGGAAATCCAATGAGAAGGGTAGTTGGAAAGGATGAAAACAGATCCAGTGGGGGCCCATGTGGAATTGGGCATGTGGCTCCAATTCCCAAATGGTGGGAAAATGCCATTCCTGAATATCTTATTTTGACAGGGTGACTCAGGGCATTTGAACTTTCCTCAAGCTTCTTCACTGAAGAAGCTGATGAAGCTGCTGAAGCCCTTCCACCCCAACAAGGTAACCATCTGCTCAAGGTCACACTGAGACAAAATAGAAGACTTAAAACCTAGTTAATCTTTGGGCTCTGTCTCCACATCCAGGTCTCCTTCCACTCCTCCACAGTCTCACATCTTCATTTCTGCACTTAGGTATAATGATCTTCCCTCATTTTGTGTCCATTTCCTTTTTTCATCCATTCAATAAAGATTGGTTAAGTCCTCACCAAATGTAGACAACTCTATTAACTAAGCATGGCAGGAAATCAGAAAGATAAAATCAGAGTTTCTTCCCTCATGAACTGTACGATTTGGGGGGTGAGGAGGATCTGACTCATACCGAGATTATAAGGACAGGGACTTGACCTGTGATTTCCCTGGTTAGAAAACTTTTGCCTCAGTGAGGATATTTGTTCTGTGAAAGGAGGTCAGCAAATTTTCTGCAATTTACAGTCTTAGGGAGATGTCTAGAGCACAGAGAAGTTAGTGACTTGCCCAGGATCACAGAGCCAATATGTGTTAGAGGCAAGACTTGAATTCAGATCTTAGTAGCTTCTGGGCTTAGCTTCTAGTCAATAGAGTAAACAGCCAGAGATAATTAAGTACAAAATGATACCTAAGGGTGCCAGAAGGTACAAAGTGCTATGTGAGATTCAAGGGGAAGGGTAGAAAGTAGAGATAGGTCATTGTCATCTTATTCTTAGGGGAAAGGATCCCTGAAAAAGGCAGCATTTTGAGAATGGCTTTAATTTCTTTAATTTCTTCTGTGACTTAAAAATGCCAAACTATTTCCTTCTTAGTCTCATAAAAGATTGAGGGGGTGACATTAGAAGTAACAAGCATGAACTGGAGGAATGGTTTCCCTGGTTGCCATTTGTAATTGTGTAAAAACAAAATTATGACCAAGGGGACAACATTGAAGTTAGTCTACTGGGTTTTTCCTTCTCTTTATACTTGAAAAAATGTTTTAGAGTCCACCTAAGAGGACTATTTTTTGCAACTTAATGTTTAATTACGTGGTCTTGCATTGTTCTTTACTTGTTCACTGAGTAGGTTGTATCTCCCCAGCAATCTCACCCTATTGGTAGGGTTGCTAAAATGATATGAATTTAAAAGTTGGTTTTTTAGAACCTGGAAACATTTTCCCATAAAAGTGGTGTTATAAATAGTGGTTGAGTCCGTGAGCTAACCCACAAAAGCCTGTTTAACTCATTATGTCAGTGTGCTTAACCGCCACTAATAACACCGAGTCCATGGGAAATTGCATTCTTCCTAATGCTTAAGAAGAAAAATAGAATTGTGGAGCTATAGAATGTCTGGAGTAGAAATGTATTTAGAGACCACAGAGTTTAATTCTCTTTTTCTTGACTATATTGTGATTTTTGCACTGTTCCTTTCCTCTCCCCTCCCCCTCATACATATACCATACATTAAAAAACCAACACAAATATGATCATAATAAAGTACAGTAGCCATAGGATTGGGCAGCTAAGTGGCACAGTGGATAGAGCACTGGACCTGGAGTCAGGAGGGCCTGGGTTCAAATCTGACTTCAGATACTTACTAGCTATATCACCCTGGGCAAGTCACTTAATATTGTCTCAGTTCCTCATCTGTAAAATGAGCTGGAGAAAGAAACAGCCAACCTCTCAAGTATCTTTGCCAAGAAAACCCCAAATGGGGTCACGGAGAATTGGATGTGACTGAAATGACTCAATAACAAGAACAACAACAACAACAAAAGTCATAGGATTCACAAATGGTAATGCAGATGTCTCCCACGTGATAAAGAAGGGTGTGCACAAGCCTGTAAAAGTCTGCCCTTCTCTGCCGAACTCAAAGGGAGTAGTCAGAATGCGAGATAATTCATGTTGGAATTGCAATGACTTCTTTAGAACACATTCTTGTTCACATTTGTCTCTATGTTTCTGTTCATATTTCTGGGTAGACTAGCTCCTTTTGTTTGTGTATAAAATCCAAAGCCACTTCCATAAGCGTCATCTCCTCCTTTAGAAATGTATGCTTCCCTCCCTGCTTCCACATTGCAACCCCGAGTTCATAATGTATATGACTTTAAAATGTATTCATTTTGACCCACAATGAAAATTTAACTTATAAAGGGCAGCCTGGATTTCAAACTCCTTGAAAGTAGGGATTATCTATCTAGTCCAGCCTTCTTATTTTATAGGTGAGGAAATTGTTGCCCATAGCATTTAAGTGACTTTCCCAGTAGGAAGTAGGTAATAAGTTCTTCGCTGTGGCATTTACACACCAAGTCTGTGTTTGGTGAAGAATCACAGATTTAGATTTGGAAGGGGCCTGAGAAGCCATCTTGCCCAATCCTCTTATTTTATATATGGGTGAACTGAGACCCAGGGAAGTGAAGTGTCCTACCCAATAAGGAACAAGTAGTAAACATCAGAGGGGGAATTTGAACCCAGAGCCTCTGATTTCCAGAGGCAATCTTTTTTCTACATCCTTTATGATACTATCCTCCTGGATAATTAGCATAGTGTAGTTAAAAAAATCACTGACCTTAGAGTCCAAAAAGCTGCATGTAGCTCTAAGCATTAGCTAGTAGCACAACCCTAGCTGTGTGACCCTGGACAAGTCACTTAACCACAGTCTGCCTCAGTGTCCTCATCTGTAAAATGGGGATAATAATAGCAAGCATCTACCTCAAAGGGTTGCAGTGAAGATCAAATGAGATAATATTGGTAAAGTGCTTTGTACAGCGTTTGGCACCTGATAAATGCTTGTTCCCTTCCCCTTTTCCTATACGAGCCTGGGTATACCTTAACTTCTCATCTGTCAAATGGGGATAATGATGCTTTTATACCCTGTTTCACTGAATTGTCATGGTGCTAACCCTAAAGTTGTATGTATTCTCTATGTTTATATTCCCAGCTTATTACTCTGCACATATAAATGCACAACAGGTGTGTGATTTTGTCACGTGGGAGCATCCTGGTGTGGAGATGCTCTCTGCCAGGGAAGATCACCACCTGTCTCTGACGTGGTTCCTAAGTGCTATGGGGATTTCTTGTTTCATCTTGGGAAAGTCACTTACGTGCCATGGGCCTCAGTTTCCTCACTTGTGAAATGAGAAGGCTGGATTAGATGATCCTTAAAATCTCTTTACCTCTAAATCTGGGATCCTATGATCCATACAAACCTTCTCCTTAAGGACAGAAATTCAATTTTGTGCATTTTCTAAAAGTAGAGATGAACTAAAAAAACCATCTGACTATGTATTCCTCTGACGGTATTTTCATAAGAGGAAGCTTGTATGTTCCTGTTGGTCCCCTAATATGAAAGAAATGACATATTTCAAAAATAATCTCCCACTTATCCATGATAGGGGGTGTAGGGTTCTGGTTAATCTACAGCATTGGTTATCCAGGGGTTGCCACGTGACCCTGGGGCAGGTAGGTAGTACAGCGAAAAAAGCGCCAAACCCAAAGTCAGGAAGTTCAAATCCAGCTTCAGACATATGCCAGCTGTGTGACCTTGGGTGAGTCACTTAGCCTGTGCTTGCCTCAGTTTTCTCATCTGTAAAATGGGTATAGTAATAGTATATCCCTCTCAAGGTCGTTGTGAGAACCAAATGAGATAATAATTGTAAAGAGTTTAGCACAGTGCCTCACACACAGTGTGCATTAAAGAGATTATTATTATTATTAGTATTATCATGTAAACTATACATGGGCAGCTAGGAGGTGTTAGATAGGGGGTGGTCTGGAGTCAGGAAGACTCCTCTTCCTCAGTTTAAATTTACTATCAAGCATTTACTAGCTGTGGGACCCCAGGCAAGTCACTTAACCCTTTTTGCCTCAGTTTCTTCATCTGTATAATGAGCTGGGAAAGGAAATGGTGAACAGTATCTTCGATAAGAAAACCCCAAATGGGGGGCACAAAGAATCAGATGGGACCAAAAATTACTAAACAATAAGATGAACAAAAATTATACATAGATTTCTACATTAAAAAATAGAAATATAATAAAGTGTACTAGATATCAACACTGTAAGGAACATAATTTAGTTGGTGATTGTCTTTGGATAACAATAACTTTCATTAATAGACTACTTGAAGGTTTCCCAAACATTTTTCATACACCATCTCATTGGATCCTCATAACAACCCCATGATATCTGTAGATGATTAATTTTTCCATTTGCTAGATAAAGAAACTGAGGCTTGAAAAGCTTCAGGAATAGCACTGACACTTTCTGGCTCTGTGACTATGGGCAGGATTTGACCTGAGACATTCCAATTTCCCAGGGCAGCACCCTATTCACTATACCACACTGCCTCTCTAGGGCTAATGTGATAAACACCAACTTCTTTGGAATAGCAATGCAGCAAGCATTTTGGCTTTATAGAATTATAGCTATAGGCTAAAGCAATGACATATAGTTGTAGTTGTAGTAAGCATTATAACTTTCTTCTTGCTTGGATTCTGCATAAATGGGAATGTATTGTCCATTTTCAAAGGTTTGAAAAGACAGGCATCATTCCTTCTTTCTGTTGGTCAACTTCATGGGATCTCTCCATCTTTAGAAATGATTCTGAAATCCAAATAAATTATCCACTTTGATCTTCAACCTTTCATCCATAGCTAGCTCTAAGCATCCCAGCAGGGTTAGCAGGGATGGTGAGCTTTGTTCCTGCATTACTTCCCTTTGTATTTTCACCAGGCTGTTACATGCTGTCTAATATTTAAATCAAATGTGAACACCCAAGGAAAGTTCAGCTTGCAAGTCTGCACAACTTCATGGATTTTCCTTTGATCTCATATTCAACATGAAAAACCATCTGAAGGACTCATCCTGGTGCTCTCTCACACCTTTCCCCTGTCCTTGGAGATCACTCAAAATATCGGTCCCCTGTCTTTGCTCTTTCCATACTAATGGTTGGGTGTTTGAGGCCACAGCTTGGCAAAGGTCGATACTGTCACTTTTAATGAATTGCAGCTGCTCCTTGCTTGTTTACCATGATTGGTCCCAGGCACTTCCCTAGACCTTGTCTTGTTTATTTTAAGGAACTCTGTGTTTACATCACAAACAATTTCAACTAAAATTTCAACTGTCATGAATTTTTTTTCCCTTTCACATTTTCTGTTTCATCTTTTCTAGAGCATGATATGCCTTTAAAAGGGGGAATTCTTCAGTTATCTTTTAATTTAATTCTGCAAACACTTGTCAAGCAACTACTAAATACAAAGCATTATGTTAGGGTTTAGATGTACTTAAGTAAAAAATAAAATGGTCCCTGCCTTTAAGGAGCTTATATTCTGCTTATATAAATGTCATGTACAAGTATCAAAGAATCACAGACTTTTGGAGTTAGAAGAGCCCTCAGTAGTTGTCTTGTCCAACCCAAATCCCCAAAAGTATCCTTCCCAAAATGTACTAGATAGGAAGAGAACATAGAGAGAAAAGTGCTCAGGACGGAGTCTTTGGGGTATCTGCTCTTAGCGGGCAGAGGAAGATGATTGAGCAAAAGAGACTAAGATGGAAAAGCCAGACAGGTAGGAGGAGAACCAAGAGAAAGCAGTATCGCCAAGGAAAGAAAAAGCATCCAGGAGGAGGATGTGGTTGATAATGTCAAAAGACAGAGCAATTAAAAAGGATGAGAATGAAAGGAGAAAGTGTCTTTGTATTTATCAATTAATGAATTACTGGTAACCTTGAAGAGAATAATTTCTGTCAAGCGTTTGCACTTGGTAACCAACATGCAAGAGGTTGAGGAATGAGTCCTAAGTGAGGAAGTGAAGGCAAGGAGGGTAGAAAAATCTTTTCTAGGACTTTGGCTAGGAAAGGGCAAAGATGTAAAGGACCATAGCTTAATCAAATGATAGCATAGTGTGACGTGAAAGTGTCTTAAAAAAAAAAGACAAGAGAAACATGTGCATATCTGTAAGTAGTGGGGAAGGAGTCAGTGAATAAGAATACATACACCCTGGGAAATATCCATATTAGAATCTCCTCCTAAACATTTTTTTTTCCTCCCTTAGCTTCAAAGATACTGTTCTCTCTTGGTTCTCTTCCTATTTCTCTGGCTCCTCCTCCTCAGACACTCCTCAGTGTCCTTTGCTGTATCTTCACTAGAATAGGCACCCCCCCCCAAGGCTATATTTTCATGAACCAACAAAAAAAAAATTAAAAAATTTTTAGACATGGCTGCAATCACACTGGCATATTTTGGGGGCATTTCACTATTTGTTAATACTAAGTCTCAGGCAGAAATCCTACATACTTCCAGTTACTTAATCCTACATATTTCTAGTTACTTTTGTGGGCTCGACATCTGTTTCTGGGACCCTATTAGTAAAACCAACAAAAAACAAACCTTCCTTTTCCTCTGATTTCATAAGCACAAGTAACCAAACTCATATCTCTTACTAAATTCCCTCTTGTCCTGGGTGGTGAATGAGGTCACTCATCTTCCCATAGCACTTTGATATTTACAAAACATTTTCCTTACAACAATCTTGTTACATGGGCAGTAGAATAATTATCACTCTCATTTTGGAGATGAGGAAGATAGAGCACAGAAAAATTATCCAAGATCATTCAGCCAGTAAGTAGAAGAGTCAAGACTTAAATCCAGGCCCTTTCATATTTAATGCTTTTTTTTCCTATCAAAATGTGCTTGTAACCTGTACCCCAAAGACCATTGGTATGGAACTTTCTCATCATTGGTGGAGATCAATGCCTCATACTTGAGGCAGGGGCAAGGTGGCATTAGTGAGAGCAGGAAAGAAGAGAGATCCAGGTTCTTCATTCTCTGGGCTTTTGGCTTCTAGCTACCAGAGAGAAAATGGGTTATGCCAACCTGTCTTCAGGTAGCTAAAGGGTGAGAAAAATACTTTTGGGAAGAAACCAACAGATAGGGCCTTGATTGTATCCTTATTCTCAGCTTGCTACACTAGAGTTTAGGGAATTCCCCACACCCCCTTCGATGAAATCTAGAATTCTCTCTATTGGTTGAACTGAGATATTTCACTATCAATGGGAGAGTTACTTCAACCTATATTATGTATGGATGTGTCTATACACTTTCTTTGATTTCTGATTTTTTTTTTTACTGACTTAGCTAAATGGGTTTATTTGCTACTTTCTGTGTGTGTTTATTGTGTACCCAGAAGTTTACCTTTAACCTGAAAACTATATCCTCTAGACTAGTGTGGTCAAACTCAAATAGAAACAGATGCCAGTGGATAGTACACAAGGATCCCAGTAGGTATATATTAACTTAGAAAACCACATATTAACATTATCTATATTTTACTGTATGTTTATTTATTTTTGTTAAGTTTCCAAATTACATTTTGACATGGTTGAGGTTGAACTCGGGAGTGCCATGGGTTGCATGAAGCCTGCAAGTCATGTATTTGACTAATAATATTGGGAGCAGGTAGATAAAATTCAATCCTGGTACTCCTCCTCTCTGAGGAGAATAGAGTGGCCAGTCTCTGGCCCCAGTCTATTTCTTTCCTTCGTGGCAGGAATCAAAGTCTCCCTTGGAGAAGAGTTTTGTTGTTGTTCAGTTGTATACAACTCTTCATGACCCCTTCTTGGCGGAGATACTGGAATGGTTTAACATTTCCTTCTCTAGTTCATTTGACAGGTGAGAAAACTAAGGCAAACAGGATTAAGTCACTTGCCCAAGGTCATGTAGCTAGTGAGCATCTGAGGCTGGATTTGAACTCATCAAGATGAATCTTCCTGATTCTAGGCTTGGCACTCTAGCCACTGTGCCACCTACCTGCCTGGGAAAGGGCAGGGTGAGGAAATGCTAGAGATATCTTTTCTAGCCACCCTGTGAGCCACACATGACAGATACTACCTATGGGGACAGCCACGCTGCATGCTGAAGTCCCTTTACCTTTAAGTTTGATTTAAAACCATGCATTCATTCAGGCTTATTGTTTGGTTCATTTGCTTTGCCATTCCTTTTGTTCTCCATTGAGGCCACCATCACTACTCTCTCCAATCTCCTAGAATCGTTCCTTCATGTCTCTACCTTCTCAAAGGGAGCTGATAAGCCTTGGTCCTATCAGAGTTTGGGAAGGATGTTTAGGTTTGAAAATAATGAGCATTGATTTTGAAATAAACCAGAGGCAAGGATAGAATCTGATTCTTGAAGTCCATGCCATAGGATATCCCTATTAGTTATGCTGTGCCTTACACTGATGTTCTAGTGTGATGAGTTTTAAATGGTGGTGGGTTGTCTCAAGAGAGGGGTCCTGAAGATCTGTACATGGTGGTAATTGGAACCAGCTGAATGTAACAATAATAGCTTACATTTGATGAGATGAGCTCATGAAATCTAGGCTAAAATTTTCACATGTTTAATTTTTGTTAGTTCCCTTGGCATGACTCCTAAGGAGCAATGCAACTCACACCCAAGCCGAAGAACAGCTTTTGAAAAATCATTTTATGAAAACCAAATGATAGTTCAAATGTTAAATAAGGACCTTTAACATCTGCCCTGCATCCTTATCTTTTTTTCTCTCAGTTCAATGCAGAAACTAATGTTAGGAGTTGGTAACTGATTTTTAAAACCATTTTTTAAAATAGCAGAAAATGCCATCTCTTCTGATTATAATGGATTGCTTTTCTATTTCTAGTTGGGTCATAAAAATAACCTTCTTGCAGGAAATAAAACCAACTGCTAAAGGAAGAAAGATCAAATTCAAAGGCCTCTTCTAGGCAGAGGAGAATAACTTTCTAAGTTGAAGGGAAAAACCACAGGGTTTCTCCAGTGCCCTTACCTGAGTGGCTGAGGCTGGAATGTCACGGGAGGGATTAGCTGCTGTGCCTGATTTCTCTTTTAGGGGAGGCTCAGGCTTAGCTGAAAAATCACAAGACCCATTTTCAGTCTGCCTTGAGCAGAGCCTAGGATGCCACAGCTGTTACAGGTGTTGCTTTAATGAACAGTTTTCACCCTGTGTCTGTCAAAGAATGTGGGGATGAGATTGTAGTGAGGCCAGGAGGCCAGGAGATTTGTAGAAGAGGAACTGCAGGTCGGGGCAAGGGAAGCAAGTTACAGTTTCTCTGTAACTTAATTATCTTGAAAGTGTGTTGTAGCCAATATGTGGTCTTCAAGTGGTAATAATTCAGTTTGTGGGTCATTCAGATTCTAGCTTTCCCCTTTGCTTTTTCTCTGCCTGCCTCTCCTCTCCATTTCTAAGCTTGGCAGCAGGAGGAGGAAGAGGAGAGGATGCTCAAATCAGTCAATTTGAAAGATCTATAGTACAGTGATGAGTCACAGAACGCTTCCCAGACGTTTTTTAAAACACGGTGTGATTTAAATAAGGTGCAGGGGTTCATAGGATTTAGAACCAGAAGAGGCCTTTGAGATCATCCCATCCAACTTTTACAGAGGTCTGGGGAGGTAAAATGGCAAGGTATTACAAACAAGCATCTCTCCATGCCTTTGTATAAGCTAGCTCCCACACCTGGAATGCACTCCTTCCTAACCTCCAGTGCTTAGAATTCTCTAGCTTCCTTCAAAGCTCAGCACAAATGCCATTTCTATAAGAAGCCTTCCCTCATCCCTGGGCGATCACTCCCAAAACCGCATTGTATTTGGTTTTTTTTAATGTGTGTACACATATGTACACACATATATTTACGAGATACATATGGACTAGAGTGTGGAGGTACATGCCTACATATGTGTGTGCATGTGTGTATATGGCCTCTATTCTCCATTTCATATATATCTAGTACATATGTGGTTGTATTAGGTGCTTTGTAAATGTTTATTAACTGATGGATACATGTTTTTTTTTCCACAAGAGAATGTAAACTACCTGAGGGCCGGGACTGTTTCTTCTTTGTATCCCAAATATCTGGTAGATCATTGGTCCATAATAAATGCTTTAGGACTGATTGATGTACAAAGGCTCAAAGAGAGAAATGAAGATATATATACATATTATATCTATCTATCTGTCTGTCTGTCTATCTGTCTGTCTATCTATCTATCTATCTATATCATAGTAAAAGAGAAAATTGTTTGGCCAGAGCCAAGCCACCATTCGGGAGAATAACAACAAATGAGGTTAATGTCAAATTAGGAATGGTGAGAAGGCAATGGATGGAAATCTAAAGGTCAGGTGGCAGTTTGAATTTTATACAGTGTATATACCATTAGTGACTACACATCAGCAGGAGAGGGACATGAAGACAATCAATAACGTAACCTATTAGAGATGGTTAAAAACAGAAGTGTCAAACACACAGCCAATAACATGCCCCAGCGTGGCCCAAACCAGATTCAAATTTAATTGGGAAATATTTAACAAAATAAAGAGTAATACAACAAAACATGGATAATATTTATACGTGGTTTTCTAAGTGAATATGTACCCACACAGATCCTTATATAGAGTTTAGTGACCCCTGTTTCAGTTTGAGTGTGACATCCCTGGGCGAGAACATGCCCGAAGTGCTGGTGAAGCAGCACCGAAGTACTAAGCCAAAACCTCAGCTATCCATACCCAGTTTCAATTCTGCAAATAACTCTTCCGAGTATTAACTTATATCTAGTTATCTGCTGTTCCAACTTTGTAGATGGAGTTAAGTGGATAATAGAGTGGTTAAAAAAGTTTACTTGACCAAAGTAACATAAATCAGAGTACGAAATAGGTTGTTTCTCTTTCTCAACTTAATAAACAATTTATTTTTCCGTATGAGCCATTCTTTTTCTCTTTGGATAGATACAAAATATTCTTTTCTTAGTTTCCCTTTCTTAGCTTGTTTCTTAAAGCTTTGATCAAGTTCCTAATTAGGGCCGAAAGCCTTTGGAGCCTGGGATTATGTGACTTTCCCGAGAACCAGGACACTAACAACATATGCCCTCAACTAAGGAATGATAATAGCTTACATTTATAGAGTTTTATGGTTCATGAAGAGCTTTTAGCACAAAACATGAGATAAATAGTGTGAGAATTATTATCCCTATTTTGTAGATGAGGCTCAGGGAGTTTAAGTGACTGGCACGATGTTGTACAGCTAGTCAGTGGTAGAACTGGGACGTGGACCCAGGTTCAGTCAGTGACTTCCAAGTTCAGTCAGTGTATTTTATCATTAACAATTCCATGTCAAAAAAAATCTATTTGTTTCAGTTTTTAGCTGTTTATTTCAATTTTTGTTTCTCTTCACAAAGATGTTACATTTATCATGAGGGCCTCTGAACAAAAGGTGTTTTACATAACATGTCTTGAAAGAGGTTTGGGCTGTAAAGAGCCTTATGTGACTGGCAAACTACACTTTGGAATTTGCCTCTGAAAAGCATTTGACAGTCTTTCTTGGACTGATGATCTATTTGTTAAGTTTAACAGTTATTGAGGTGAATGCAGACTAAGATAAATGACCAACATCAAGAGAAGTTAGTTATTGTTAATGGTTTGACATCAATGGGGAAGAAAGTCTTCAGTAGAGTCTGACTCTGTATTCTAACATTTTTGTAGATTACACAAAGATTGAAGGAACGGCAAGTATTTTTTGTGACAATTTTTATGAAAAAAGAAAGATCTTTAGATAACATTACTCCAAATCTAACAAGAAACTTATAAGGATAAATATAAAATCTTATGCTTGGGATAAAAAAATCAACTTCAGAAATACTTTAGGTATAGCTAGAGAGCACTTAAATGGAAAAAGATCTGGGGATTCGTACTGAAAACTCAATATGAATCAATAATGTGTAATAGAACCAAGAGAGCTAATGTGATGGCAGATGAAGCTCAGAGAGACATAGCCTCTAGGATGAGGGAAATGATACCTGGGCTACAGTCTGCTCCAGCCAGATCATGCTGGGAGTATTGTGTTCAATTCTGGGCACCATATTTTAGAAAGAACATTGATAAAATTAAGAGTGTCTAGAGGATGGCAATTAGCATTTGTGAAGGCCCTCAAGATCAATTTGAGGACCGTTTGAAGAGACTAACTTGATTTAACTGTCACAGAAAAGAGAAAAAAAGTTGGAGGCTGGTGGGGATGAGATGACAACTGTCTTCAAGTATTGAATGACATCCCCCATTAGATTTCTGCTTGGCACTAGAAAAACAGAAGTGGGAGTGATAGGTGGAAGTCGAGCTATCCAGAAGTGGAAATAGGCTGACTCACGAGGTAGTGATTTCATCTTCATTGCAGTTCTTTAAGCAGAGGCTGGGCCAGTTGTCATAGAATGTTTCCTGTTCAGGTATGGGTTAGGCCAGATGGGCTCTGGGCACTTTTTTAGTGTGAATTTTACTTTAATTTACTTTTAAAAAAGTGAACAAGCATTTATTTTCTCTCCCATCCCACACTTCCAATTGAAAAAAAAGAAAGAAAAAAAACCTTGTAACAAATACATACAGTCAAGCAAAACAAATGTCCACATTGACCATGTCCAAAAGACATATCTGCTCCTTGAGTCCCTCATCTCTCTGTCAGGAGGTAATGTTCTTCCTGGAATCATGACTGGTCATTGCATTGGTCAGAGTTCTTAAATTTTTTTCCAATGCTGAGATTCTTTAATTTTTATTATCGTCACGGCATAGTCCTAAGAGCAGCTAGTTAGGCCAGGGAGCCAGGTCTAGGAGAGTCCAAAAAGTCCCCAGGGCTAGCATGGCAGCAACAGATAGTAAGGCAAACCTCCATATCAGGAATCAGCAATCAATTCCATTCAAATCAATTTTAACATTAAATTAATACAAGAGTTGAATTAATATCAGTTAAAATCAATAACAGAGAAGAGAAGTAGGTAAAAGGGGGTGTTGTGGAATAAAACAATAACACTATAACATGTATGAGGGAGTATAATGTGGTGGAAAGAACTCTGACTTTGACCTAACCAGATGTGAGTTTGAGTCCTGGTATGGTTACTTAGGAACTGTGTGTCATTTTGTTGTCCAGGCTTATTCAACTTTTCAACTTTTTGTGACCTCATTTAGGGTTTTCTTGGCAAAGACACTGGAGTGGTTTGCCATTTCCGTCTCCATCTCATTTTACAGATGAGTAAACTGAGGCAAACAGGGGTAAATGACTTACCCAAAGGGTCACACAGCTAGTAAGTGCTTGAGATCATGTCTGAACTCAGGAAGATGAGTCTTCCTGACTCCAGGCCCAGTGCTCTACCCACTGAACCATGTAGTTGCCCTGTGTGTCACTGGGAAGGTCACTTAACATCTCAACCTCAGAGTCCTCCTCTCTGAGATGGGAATACTCAAGGGGAAGCATGGGAATAGTGGGAAGACCTGGGCTTAGATAGCCAGAGCCCTAATACCCACCCTTCTATTCCCTAGTGAGCTTGTGTGACCTTCTGCAAGTTCCCCAACCTCTCCAAGCCATTTCTTCATCTGCAAAACAAGGGAACTGGACTAGGTGATCCCTAATAAGGTCCCTTTAAGATCTAAAGCCTGTTAGTGTTGATATGACGTAGCTCAGGTGGCCCATTGTTAGGATATAATTAGAGCTACAGTGTGGTCAAAAGGATGGAATTGACGGAAGATAATCATGCTTAAACTACTTATATCAATTTTTATTTGGCTTTTTATAATGGAATCATTGACAGAGAGCTGACCTTGGAATTGGGAAGAATTGGGTTTGAGTCCTTCCTCAGACACTGGACAGCTAGGTGACTATAAGTAAATTGTTTAACTTCTCTGGGCCCCAGGATTTAAGACAGGCAGTTTCAGAGCAGGTACAGATCTTGCATTGGGAGAGGAAATTTCTTCATTGAGAGTTCTCTCCAGCAGTGGAGAACCTATGGTCTTACAGCCACATGTGGCCCCCTAGGTCCTCAAGTGTGGCCCTATCACATGTGGCCTTGAGGCTGCATGTTCCCCACTCCTGCATACCAATGAAACTGCAGGTCTGGTTAACAAAAAATAAGTAATTGTTATTTGAGGTTCAAGGCAAGTGGTCAGAGGTCCAGGCTTAGAATCAAAAGGCTAGAGCTACAGTGAACTAAACAAAAGCCCAGGTCAAGGACACTTGGTCACTGAGGCAGTTGAATCTGTCCCAGATTCTGGTTTTTCTGTGACTCTTCATGGTGGGATAAGAACCCATCTAAGTAAAGCAATGCTCTAGGTTCTGCAGATGGAGATGGGGCATTAGTGGCATTGCTGATCCAATACTGTCTATGTATAAGGATGGCTCTGCTGGTCAACAGCCTACTTTCTAAATAGCAATTGTTTTTCTTACTTGTGGTGGCCTAAGATACCAGGTATGGCATAACCTGGTCAAAATAACAAACCATAGAAACTCAGGCTGTGCCTGGCAAAATTTCAGAGTAAAGTTTGCCTTTGGTGCCCTCCTATGGTCACTTTGGTTATAACACTCCTCTCCTAAAGATGCTAAAAGACACCCCTTTCAAAATACATAAAATTTTTATTTTTAAACTAGACCTATAATTTCATTGGTGTATGGAATTATTGGAAAGGAACATCTTATACCAACACATTTCTGCCTCTTCTCTACTTCTTATAATATCATAAAGTTGCTTGGAACTATGAGACCTGAAGTGACTCGTCCATTCTAATTAAGTGACCCAGGGAAGACTTGAACTTAGGTCTTTCTGACCCTGAGGTTAGTCTTCTACCAATTGTACCATACCACCTCTTTGTGTTTATTACCTCTAAAACTCTGAGTTTCTTGTTTTGTCATTTGTTATTAATATTGATGTTAATAATACCTAACTCATTTCTGTACACTTTAAAACTTACTTGAAAGCTTTCCTCACAGTAGACCTATGAGGTAGGTAGGGCAAATATGTTTATTCCCATTTTATAGAGAAGGAAACTGAAACTCAGAAGATAAGGTGACTTGCTTAGGGCCATGGGGCTAGAAAGTGATAAAAGGAGGGAATGAGAAGGGGTTACAATATTTGCACTGGGAGAGAAAAACTATTTAGACATATGAGGGTTTTTTTTTAGAACCATCAAACTAGTCATCAAATTAAGGTATTGACAATTTCTGCTAAAGTGTTAAAGACCAGTTAGATGAGATAAACATCGAAGTTTGCCGAATGAGAAAATAAAATTTAGCAAATCATGTAAGCTAGATGGTTGTAGAAATTTGCCCAAATATAGAAGGTTCTATGATTTGGTCAGTTTAGAGCAATGATGTCAAGTGGTCACTGATTTAATACATGTGGATTGCTACAGGCTGCATATTGACTTAGTTTTAAAATATAATATTATCGATGTTTTATTGTATTTTAATTTATTTTGTTCAATATTCCCAATTACTTTTGAATCTGCTTCAGGCCCTCTGTGTGTCTGATGCTCTTCCTCCACAAATGTTGACCAGAACTGGTCTTTTAGTAAATAGGTACTGCCCAAACTACACACAGATTAAAGTGATTTGTTGGTAGTCATAGTATCAGAGACAGGGATTTGAATACATGTCTTCCTAACTCCAAGGCTCTTAGCATTCTATCCTCCAATAATATATAGCTTCCTTTTAATATTTATTAATGTATTCCTCAAAACTTTGAGTTGATTATTTAAAAACAAGGAAGGAACAAGTTTGCTCTAATTTGTCCCATAATTTCCCATAATCATCTGGAAGACTTAAGAATATGAAACCATTAAATATAGGAAATGTATTAGCCTGTCACTGAAGAACATGTGTGGTATTACATTATATATATAAAATGCCCTGCATGATAACTTTTAACCTCTCAGGGCCCCAGGAAATTCTCTGAGACTGTAAGTTTCAGAGCAGGCATGGTTCTTGCGTTGGGAGAGGGAATTCCCTCATGGATAGTTCTCTATATCAATGAAATCACAAGTCTGGTTAAATAACAGCAACGGCAACATTGACAACAATGATAGTACTCAAGTGGTCAGAGACCCAGGCTTGGAGTCAAAGGACTTCTCATTAATCCTCATACTATGCTTATGATGAATGATAAGTTTGATTACCCCTGTTTTATAGCTGGAGAAAATAGTGAACTTTACCAGCCTTCTAATGGTCTAGACTTAACAGAAGAAAAAATGGTGGCTACATGAGTGGAAAGAAGGATGCTAGAGAGGTTTTAGAAATAAAACGAATAAGACCTGGTGAATGATTGTATGTAGGGGGTGAAGGAGACAGAGGAGTCAAGGATGGCCATTGGGTTATAAACTGGGGTGACTAGATTATGGTGGTGCCCTTTACAGAAATAGGGAAATTTGGAAGTAGAGTGAGATTGGGGAAAAGATGTTGAAGTCTATTTTGGATATATGTGTTTTACATACCTAGGGATGCCTGAGATATCCTAAAGATAGTTGGAGTTGTGGTATTGGAACTTGGAAGGGAAATTGGAACTGGATATAGATTTGAGTTTACTTTATGGATACTACTTGAATCACAAAGGGAGGGAGTATGGAGAGGCAAGACAGAATCCTAGGCTACAACCATGTTAAAGGATTAGGAGATAAGTAATGATTCAGCAAAGAATTTTTTCCTTTTGCACAAACTTTATTGATATATTTTGGTTTTGATATCACCTTCATTTTGTAATATATGTGCTCCTCCCCACCCAGTGAGTCAATCCTTATAACAAATAGTTGTAAAAAGAAGAGGGGTAAGGTAGTTCAGCAGTACCAACCAACACATTAATGGAGTCTGACAGTGTATGAAATATTCCCTTCTCATAGTCCACATTTCTGAAAAGAAGGGAAGGAAGTTCATCAAAGAAGACTATGAAGGAGTGGTCAGACAGGTAGGAGGAGAACCAGGAGAAAGCATCAAAAGAACTGCTCGGTTCTTTAAATCAGTCAATAAGTGTTCACTTCCATGAAAACAAACAAACAAAGCTGTTGTCTTATGGAAGTGAACTGGTCAATCCTCCCAGAACACCCTAAACTATAGTGTTGGTTGGAAACGTGTCCCCAGCAGATGGTAAATAGGGGGAATTGCCTGGGGTCTGGTTCTTTGCTAGGGTTATAGTGCTGCTGAAGTTAATTCAACAGTACCTCAAAGTGGATGAGGGAGAAGAAGGTAGCAAGCAGTCAGATGCCATTGTAGATAGATTACTAGGCTGAGATTGAGGAAGACTAGTTCAAATGTGGCCCCAAGTACCCATCTACTAGTATGACTGTGGGCAAGTCACTTAAACTCTGTTTGCCTCGGTTTCCTTGACCATATTATGAATGATAATAGCACCTGCCCCACAGGGGTATTGTGAGCATCAAATGATTTATTTGTTAAGTGCTTAGCACAGTGCCTGGCCCTTAGTAGATGCTTAATCTACTTGTGTACCTTGTGCTACAAAAGACTTGAGGATTATGAATATTCACATCTGAATTAACACTGCCTTTCCCCCTCCCCAGCCCAATCTCTACTTGACCATCTCACCATTATAGCAGAAGGTGGGGATATCAAGCTGTGGAAGAGAATATTTGGGGTGAGGTATGATAACTGATTTCAAATAGATCATAGGATTACCAGTTGTAAGCTCCTTGAGTGGAGGGACTGGTTTTTTGGTTTTGGGGTCTCTTTTTGGTCTCTTTTTGTATTCCCAGCACTTAGCACAGTGTCTGGCATATAGTAGATGCTTAAACCATACTTACTGATTGGTTTAGAGTTCCAACTGAAGTCCCAAAGCTGTCAGGAGAGAGAAACTCTGCAACTTTGTGCCTCATGGAGCAATGCCTGGATTGATTTAGAAGGGCCCTTAGAAGATATCAAGTCCAACTCTCTCACTTTACAGGTGAGGACCCTGACTTGGCCAGGGTTACAAAGCTAGTAAGTTCCAAGGGTGTCTGTGAGTCCAAGTCTGGCCTGTCCGCAAGTCTAATGCTACACTATCTGTTACACCACTCTACCTCTCTAGATAAAGGCCTGTCTTCTGAAAAACGGCATACATTCATTCTGGGGAGCTCTTGAGAGTGCAGGGAAGAGACCATTTAAGGACAGTAAAATGGAGACTGAATTTGACTTAATGAAAGGAAGACCTTTCTAATAATTGGAGCTGCCCAACAGTGGAATCTATTTCCTTATGAGCTAGTGAACTCCCCATCCTAGGGAAAGTCTAAGCACAATCTGGATGACCAGTGATCAGGGACACTAGTGTTTTAGAGAACATTTTTATACAATTCTTGGTGTCAATTTGCATGGTCCTTTCTGTCATGGTTCTATGACTGATCTTCCTCCCACACACAAGACTACATATTGCTTTCTTGGGATTTATTTTGCTGTTCTTCACCTGTAAGAAATGTTAGTCAAGAATAAAGTGCATTCTGTCACACTATGTCCACTATGAAGATGTCCTGTATAATCACACATCCATAGCCTGTATTAAACTGAGTGTCCTTCCAGTGGGGGTGGGTGACAAGGGAGGAATCGAAAGAATCTAGAATTTAAAGTTCTCCAATACCTGCAACTAGGAATTAAGATATACAGGGGCTGGGGTAGGGAGACCCTCCCTGCCCTACCAGAAAATAAGAGAGCAGAGCAGGAGAAGGGCTTTACATTGGGACTGCTGTTTTAGGGTTGGGGCAGGGGCAATACACATAGAAAATCTGTAATTCAAAAATGTAATGAAAATGAATAATGTAAACAAGAAAACAAATAAAAATAAATTAAAAAAAAGAATAAAGTGCATTCGGGGGCGGAGCCAAGATGGCAGCGTAGAAGCAGCAAAGGACCACAGCTCCCACACAA
>CM053598.1:113109544-113122489 GCA_028646575.1 Pseudocheirus occidentalis | reverse complement strand
GTGCTCTATTCACAGAGTCAACTAGCCACCCCCTCAATATTTTTTAAGAGTATAAAGAGATCACTAGCTAAAAGCTATCACTTAAATGTCACTTTTTATTTTGCAGTTATCATGTCCTTTCTGTGAACTTGTTTATGATTTTAGTGGCTTAATGAAAGCATTATTTGAAAGGGGGAGTCATTTGGTTTTGAGAAATAAATGTTAACCACCAAGATTGACCTTTAAAGTCCAAAATCCACAAGTGAGGTTTTTCAAAGAGCCCATTTCTCATACCCCTCATACCTATACTATCTCTGCCACTCTACTAATAAAGGGCCACTGCAGCACTGGAATAGAGCTGCCCAACTCCCACAGTGATCTCTTAATGACTATTTTCATTACTGTGCAGCTCTGTAGGAATTACATGGAGCTCCTTGGAAGGATAAGGTTGAAGATCCTTGTTTTTGTTGTTGTTGTTGTTGTTGTTGTTGTTGAGTCATTTTCAGTTGTATCCAACTCTTCATGATCCAATTTGAGGTTTTCTTGCCAAAGATACTGCAGTCCTTTCCCTGCTCATTTTACAGATGAGGAAACTGAGGCAAACACTAGCCATGTGACCTTGAGCAAGTCACTTTGACTGAGGTTAAATGATTTGCCGAGGATCTCACAGCTACTTCAGTGCCTGAAGCTAGATATGAACTCAAGAAGATGAGTCTTCCTCATTCCAGCCCCGGCGCTGTATTTACTGCACCATCTAGCTATCCATGGGACAGTTGAATATTACCATAAACTAAGAGTTCATTATTCAAATGTGGACATTTTGTTAGGGTTAACACCAGGAAAAAACTGTAGTCATCCAAGTTATCTTTGGTGTCCCTTGATTTGTAGTACAGTAGAAAAAGTGCTAGAATTGGAATTAGAGGACCAAAGTCAAACCCTTCTTCTATTTTTTATCCATATCACTTGGGCGAGGTATTAATCTCCCTTGCTTCACTTTCTTCTTCTATATAGAGATTCACCAGATGGTTTATATGGTCAATTTCAGTTCTATGTCCATGGACTCCTTCAAATTTCTCATGCTCTTGTGCTATACTGTCTTCTATCTCCCCAGCATTAAGGAAATTAAAGAGTCTTAGCAGCTCTTATGTTTCCCATAGCTTTACCCACTATCAAGACATACTCAATCCAAAGGCTTGGTTATGAGTTCATAGAATTCTATAACTGAAAGGGACCTTAGAGATAATTTAATTTATTATTCCTATTTTATAGATGAGGAAGTTGAGTTCCCCCCCCCAAATAAAGACATTTGTCCAGTATCTATTAGAAAGTTATTAGTGGAGAAGGGACTAGAACTCTTCTCCATTTTCCCACATCATCTGTTTCTTTTGTATCCTGCTCTTTGCTAATGACAATGAGTAGTAATAGGTTATTCATTAGATATTTTAGTTTTATGAGCACATACAAGTCATTTAACCTCTCTAAACCCCAACTTCCTTTATTGAAAAGTAGAGATAATAATACCTGCATGATGGGCAAAGCAGGTTTGACACAAGGAAAGAATTTTTAGACTTTAAAGTGTTTTATAAATGTGGAGAAAACCCCTATTAGTACAATAATGTGTTATCCACTCCTCCCATCAGATGATATAATGACATTTTCTAGAGAAATATTAATGATGAAGTTTCAGGGATCTTAACAGTACCAATGGGAGAGATTGTTTTGGTGACCCTCAAATCCTGTCCTGTAGAAAGTTATCATAAGCCAGGTGAGACCTACATGTTATTTAATCTACATATGGCTTAGGAATTTTTTTATTTCTAGGTTCTGGTCTTTTCTGTATGATAAGAATCTGGGTCTGAATAAAAATAAATGAAATCAGCATGTCTAGATCCCCTGCTTTGTTGGGGTGGGGAAGTGGAATGACACAAATTTGGGGTTGCTCCTCTTCACTTGTCAAAAACTTTCAGATAGATCAGATTAGATAGAGAGGTCTTGGAGTGCTGTAACTTCAGTCCTGATAGAAGATATCCTTTGTGTTGTAGGACTAGGACAAGGTGTTCCTGTCGTTGGCCTCATTGTTGAAGGGGGTCCCAATGTGATCTCCATTGTCCTGGAATGTCTTCGAGAAGATCCCCCTATTCCTGTTGTGATTTGTGATGGTAGCGGGCGAGCATCAGACATTTTGTCTTTTGCGCACAAGTATTGTGAAGAAGGAGGGTAGGATTTCTGACATTATCAAGGGGGAATGAATTATTTTTCCTGGTTTACCTGGTAAGCTAATATGGAAGTCTCTTGAGATGAGAAACTAAAAAGTTTATTTTTTTTTAACATTTCAAAATAGTAAGATGTTATTGCATGATTTTCTCTGATTCCTCAGTCAGGATAATGTAATTCCAGCAGAATTCTATCTGAAGTGATAATATGGTCCCTTCCTACTTTATCCTCCTTTATGAGGTTTCCAGGAAGCTGGAATTTAGTATAGCTGTCATCAACGCTTTCAACTAGTTTTTGTCCACAGACTTACAATTATAGAAAAAGGAAAATCCTGGCAACCCAATGTAGCATTAAAATAGGATTCCTAGATGGATACTTAGGTAAATACATATTTTAACGATCAGAGTCTTCTGTAATGTTTTCCTTTTTCTTTTCATGTCCTTTCTTGAATAGGATAATAAGTGACTCCCTCAAGGATCAGCTTCTAGTTACCATTCAGAAAACATTTAACTACAACAAGATTCAATCCCATCAGCTGTTTGTAATTATCATGGAGTGTATGAAAAAGAAAGAACTTGTAAGTGTCTCAAAACACTCTCAGTGAAGTGCTATATTCTCTTTCTAATTTTTCTCAGACAATTTAAAGCTACCTTTTGTCATGTTTTTGTTTTTCTGCTCCCAAGAATCACTTTGAATTACATATCAAATCAGTAATTTTATGAGAATTCCAACATTCTTGTCCTTCAGGAAGGCACTGAGTTTCTATTCAGTTTCATAGCCTTTATTTCCAGGCCATCAAATAGGACAAGCATACCAATGCCTAGTAAATGTGAAGGGACAATAAATACCAATTCTTATTGGCTATGGAATGAATAAATTAATTTCAGTTTAATTACTATGTCTTTGGAATAAATTGTGGAAGATGAGCTACATTATTTTTCTTGATATTCCTGTAGAACTTCACCAGACTCCCTTCATAGACATTAAAGGGATTAGAAGAATTATGAAAGAAGAGTGATTTATAGATGTTAAACACTGTAATTACAGTGTTTTATTATTTCCATTTGAAAATGCAAAAATTCATTTCCCAAACCTTCCTTCCTATTAAGTATGTTCACAGGACAGAGCTATTAGCCTCACCAATAGCACTGCTACCTAATATATTACCAAGAGTAATAGACTGAGAATCAGGGAACCTGAGCCACAGCTCTGGCTCTGGCACTAATTATCTGGGCTGCCCTGGAGAAAGTCATCTTATCTCTCTGGGTTCCAACTTTCTCATCTGTAAAATGATAATCTCTTGAGTCTCTCCCAGTTCTATGACCCTGATGTGGAGTGGCCCTGTCAACATTCTAAGCTTACAAATAAGCTGCAAATACAGCATATTGGATTAGTTAAGCATTTCTACAAGTGACAGTATTCTAGGATTCTTTATCTAGAGTTGCTGAATTAAGATCTCTAAAATACTTTGTTAACTGTATTTCAATGTGATGTTTTCTTTTTAACCCAACATATGTTATTTTATGCATCTAAAACCATTCTGAGAAGGGGTCAATAGGTTTTACCAGACTACAAAAGGGTCTATGACATATAAAGAAGATTAAAAGCCCTCTAATGATATATGTAGAATCAAGAGACCTGAATTTGAATCTCACCTTCAACTACCTACAGGACAGCCAAGTCCTTCGCTCTCAGAGCTTCCATTTCTTCATATTAAAAAAAATAAGTATAGTAATTCCTGGATGAGGTGAAAGTGCTCTATATACCTTAATACATGAATATTAAATCTGTTAATAGGATTTAATCTGCCTTGGTAATCAAACTATAAGCATCAAGTAAGACTAATTCTTCCCACATATGTTGAAGTAACAGGTTGGAAAAATAAATGCCCAGGTATATTTGACATTGCAGCAGCAACAACACCATCAATACATCATAACTAAGCTCCATTCAAACATGAGCCAGTGAAGCATAACAGATAGCAAGCCTGCCTCAAAGTCAGAAATACCAGCTTGGATATGTAAACCCATGTGACTCTGTACACATTACTGGATCTTTTAGTACTCTGGGCAACTCTCTAAGATTCTAAGTTGCAGAGAATGTGCCCTGTATTAATGAAATCACAGGTTCAGGCCCTTTCCCCATACTAATATTGAGGCTCCCTACTACGGCATTCTTCAGTTTTTAGTCTAATATAGCTTAGTGCCCAATATGAGTCTTTGCTCTTCACTTGGGTGAAGACATCCCAGAGGGATGCTGACCATTTTATACAAACATTTCACAGATTTATAGCAAAAAGACATCAAGTTAATTGTTCCATCTAGATGATTCGGAAATACAAAGGGAAAGGAAAAGAAAGAGATCTTAATGGTTTTCTTTCTGTACTTTCAGTCCAGACTTTTGTTCAAAGTCCTGATCCTACTGGTTTACTCAGAAGTAACTAGATAAGTTTCATAAATGCTGTGTGGTCAAGAAACTGGAACAGAGACCTCATCTTAAAAAAAGTTCAAGACAAATTCATTTGGGGGGGGAGGGTATGAGAAGGGCTGGCAGGCAGCTGATAACTTCAGGGGTTCCCTTTCATGACTTAGTCTGCCAGGTCTCCAGACCACTATCTGCCAGTATATCCAAATATTCTCCAATGGCCTATTACCCACAAACATCCAAGTGTCAGATCTATAAAACAGCTAGTATTTGAGCTCCTCATTTTGTCTTCCCAGAAATATATCTTCCATTTATAGCATCATTGCTAAAGGTCTAAGTAAGCACTGAGTTTAGAGCCTGGGAGCCTGAGTTCAAATTCTGACTAGGTTTCTTATTCCTGGTGTGACCTTAGGCAAGTTACTTAAGCTCTTGGGATCTCTGCTTTTTCATCTGTGAAACAATGGGGTTGGTCTGGATGATCTCTATGACCCCTTTGAGTCCACATATGAGTTTCAAACTCAGTGCACCCCCACGATGTCTTGCTCCAGTCATGTTTTTCATGGAGCCATTTGAAGATGTTAGGTGAAGTATTATTGTATAGAAACATGAGCAAAGTTTAAGGGAAGGAGTCAAACTGTCATGAGGGTTATATTGAGTCTTTAAAAATCAAGTACACCTCCTTATAAACTTTTTAGCCCACAGAATTATTTAAGTAATTGTTGGCCTATTCACTTCACTTCAAGAATCTGTGATATTTCCAGTGTGGTTATACCTTCCACCTATGCAGATTGACACCACCACCACCCCACCTTTTTCCCTTCTCCCATGCATGACTTGGTAGATATATTCTTTCACAATTACCATAGCCAAGAGTCATTACTCTTTGATCAACCTGATAATGAACCTTTCTAGACCGGTCCTGGAGTGACAGATATATGCCTCAATGCTGGGCTTATAAACATGAAAGCTTTTTGTTTAGTAAAACCTACCAGAGCTTGTGCTAGATGCACTGGCCTGGCCTTTGAGAAGTCGACATCACTTCTACACCACTGCAAGGCTTTAGGAGACTTACATGGTGGCAGTGTGTTCATGTTATTAAAAACATATAATCTCTTTCTCTCATTTTCAACTTAACACAATATTCATATTTTTAATCTCTGCTTTTAGGTCACTGTGTTCCGAATGGGTTCAGAAGGCCAACAGGATATCGAAATGGCCATTCTAACTGCTCTGCTAAAGGGTGAGTTCTCCAGAAAATCATGATTCACTTTATTTCAATTCAACATGTAGGCAACACTTTCTTTGTGCACAACATTTGGTCTTTGATTATGAGAGAGCAATGCTATCAGCACTCAAGTCCACCATATTCCTTTTCTTTTTGTAACAAAATTTTGTCTATTAACATATATCCTGAGCTAACCAAATTGATTAAAATTAAGCCATGAATCTCAGGCTTTCAAAGAAGAAAGAGGCCCTAAAGTTTACCTCATTTATTCCAATATCCTCATTTTAAATGAAGAAATAGACTCAGAATTGTGATTTTTAGGTACCCAAGGTAAGTAAATGGAGCTGAGTCTTTAGACTGTCCATTCATTTAGGGTTCCTGCCAACATGCCACATCACCTTTTCATTATGTGTTTGGTCTACAAAATTGTAATAGGAAATTCATGAAAATATGCTTTCTAATGGATTTAATATACAAGCAAAAACAGCCTTGAGAAGAGATTTACTTCATCCTGAAGATAGAATCAATTTTTATGTCTCATTAATTCATTGATTATTTATTTAGCTCTTATGCCAGGCTATCCTTTGTCAAGAATAGTATCTAATTAGTATTATTGGTCCATGCTATATATGTCAGTGGTTCAACAAATTTGTGATCTCATTGATATGAGTACTCTTTTCAATGGTACATGTTAGACTCTTATCTTTTGGTAAATCCAGAAATTAATTAATGAGTACTTAGTAAATCCCTACCATGTGTCAAGTGCTATGCTAGGTGCTAAGGATACAAATATTTTTAAAAACGAAATCATCTCTCTTATATTCTTATAAGTGTTTATATACTTTTTAAAAAATTACTCAAGGTAAACACTTCCCTGTCATTAAAATTTCCCCCACTTATATGTAGATCTACATTTGCAAATTCAGTACCTGAAATAACCTTTAGTTTAGTAAAAGGCATAAGCTAAAGGACTCATATGATAAAATATAATTAGTAGATAATTACTATAAAAGAGTGTGAGGAACAATCATTTCTTATAAAGACAGTTTACCTTTATCTAACACATTTATAAATGTAGTTGGTTTAAAAAAATTGTAACTTTTACTATAAAAAAAATCCTTAATATATACATACTTTTCTCTGAAAATAAACTCTTATAGAATAAAGTAGGACACAGCGGGTTCTTGTTTCAATAATCTTGCTCACTTGTGGGCCAAAAAAAGGAACTACTATCATCTGACTTAAATAGTTTAGGTACCCTGCATAAACCACAGCAATGGAGCATGGTGAGTTGTCCTTGTTAATTATGCCATCACCCTTTAAAATAATGGCTGCTTGAATGAGAGAAATGCTTCCTTTGTCTTTGACCAGTCAACAAGAAATTTATAGAGTTCAAAATTTTCTTAAACCTAATATTCTTTCTTTCGAATAAATGTGCTCTACATATATGTAATATATGTCTATTTAGCACAGTTATTTGAGCTGTAAGAAAGAATATCTACATGCACATATACAAACTCATATATAGCCATTTACACACATATGTGTATATACATAGACATATGTATGCATATACATACATATATTTGAGACCAGATCTATCTCTCCCAGGTTTGAAATACAATGGACACTCATGGGCTCAGTCCCAATACTGAAACACATGAGGCCTTTAGCCTTTTCTTTTTTTTTTTTTTTTTCCCTTCCTTAAGCAGCCTGGTGGCCTTCTGTTTCTAAGGGCTTACCACATAGGTGCCAGACTTACTGCAGACATCCATTTAGCATTAGCCCTAATGCCTGAACTCAAGCAATTCAACAGCCTCAGCCTTCAGGCATTAGACCTGTGCCCCCCATATTTAGCTAAATGGGCCGATTTAACTACTGACAATTCTTTTTCTATAGAAGCTACAGAAAATTCTCTTACTTTTGACCCACTCAGTGACCCAAATTATTTCTTCAATATTGAACATCCTGGTGGTCATTTACTTGGAAATAGGAAGCAGTTATTTTTGCTTCTTCAGGTACAAATGCATCAGCACCTGATCAGCTGAGTTTGGCTCTTGCCTGGAACCGTGTTGACATTGCACGAAGTCAAATCTTTGTCTTTGGACCCCACTGGCCGGTGAGAATACCATTTTTTTCCTATTCAGAACATTTTACATTATTTTATGCAAATGACTAATCATTGTTGGTTTCATTATCATATCAGTCTTGCCAACATTTCTTAGTCATGTTTCATGTTCCAATTTGTTATTACATTAGGATTAAGCAGAAATATTATGCTTTCTCTACAGGGGCCCAATGGACTTTGTATGTGAAAGGCAAAAAGTAATGTGTTTAATTTCAGACCCAAACCAACCTTCTTAAAGAAAGAAATAGGAAAAATGGTCCTTAAATATTTTACTTGTCAGTTTTGAAAATATTATCCTTTTAAAATATGGCATGGACTAAAAAAATTAGCCCATTGAAAATCAAGTACCATTCATCTCAAGGGTTTTTGTGAGTAAAATAACTATATTGCCTGAAATAAGTACAATATATTTATAGTATTTTTATTTATTTGTCTTCCTTTTTTGAATTAATCAAGAAAAAAATTAATGCAAAAACTTTAAATAATAAAGTATTTTCAAAGAAAGAGAATGATATATGTACAGGGTGTTTATTAAATTCCCTAAAATTAAGCTCAGCAGTTCAATCCATTCAAATATTCCAACTTATTTCCTTTAGCGTACTCTAGGTCTTAGCCTCTTAGAAAATGAGGAGATAACGAAATAAATTGCTACAAGACTATTTTAGGTTACTTATAACAAAGAAAACCCTATTGTTGAAAAATATTGACGTGGATGGCACATGAAAGCTCCATTATCTTTACTTTGAATGCCTTATGGTAAAAATACCATACAATCCTCTACCTTTTTAGGGTATATTACATGTTTTGGATGGAAGGAAGAGGTCTAGATAATCTGTTAAATATTCATTTAATGATTTAATATTCAGTAATAATCTGTTCACAAACAATTCAACAAATATTTATTGAATGGCTACAATCTCTGTGCTAGGTGCTAAGGGGGATATACAGAGAGATAACATAGTCCTTGATCTCAAAAGATTTGCAATTTAAGTGGAGAGATAAGAAATGTATGTATATAATGATGATATCAATTTAATAGGAAATAAGATGTGCAAAAGAAGTATAATTGTATGCATACAACAATAATACAAATTTTAATAGAAAATTTGAAATGAATAAGAAAGGTACAAAGTGCTCTTTGACAGTCTAGGAGAGGGAGAAATCAGTGATACCTAGGAGAATTGGAGACTTCAGAAAGGAGGTTAACAACTTGATATGGAAGGAGGTTCCTTTCAACCCATGGAGATTAGGGTAAAGGTATTCCAGGCATTGGGAAGTATGTGATTAATGGCCAAAAAAGGAAAAAATACAAGATATGGACAGGCAAAAGTTCCAAAGTAGATTTATCATACGGTAGTAACATTGAAGTAATAGGAGGTAGGACTGGAAAGAGGTAAAATGGTATCAGATGATGGAGGGCCTTGAATGACTGCCAAAGGAGTTTGGAATTTAATCACTAATTAATAGGTGTCCATTGAAGGGTTCTGAGAAAAGGAGTGACAGTATTATATCTGATCTTAAGGGAGATTATTTTAGCAAAAGTTAGAAGAACAGATTAGAAGAGATAATGAAGGAAGGCGTCATTTTTAAGAAGCAATTACGATAATTAGGCAGTTGTGTTAGAGAACTGGCAGTAGGAATAGGAAAAAAAGAGAAGAGATAAAAGGTGTTATAGTAATAGAATCAAAAGGACCTGGTAAAATAATTTGTCATAGGATTTAAGGGAAATGGAAGAACCAAAGAGAATACTAAGATTTACAACATGGGAGTCTTGCATGAATGATGGTGCCAGTGATGGAAATAAGAAAGTGATGATGATGATGATGATGATGATGATGGTGATGGTGATGATGGTGATGGTGATGATGATGATGATAATGATGATAGATTGGACCTATAATTTTACTGGTATAGAGAATTTCCAGATGAGGAAACCCCCTCTCCCAATGCAAGCCAGCCCCTTCTCTGCAACTTAAAGAGATGCTTGGAGCACCAAGAAGTTATATGTCCTTCACATAGCTAATATGTGTCAGAGACAGGACTTGAACCCAATCTTCCTGATTTTGAGGCCAACATTCCATTTACTACTCCACTCTAACTCCCTGTATACAGAGCATCCCAGAAGTCTTAGTGCAATTTTAAACCATTTCAGTTATCAAGGCTTTTGGTGACCACCTTAATAGTGCTTGAAGATTTGCAAAGTGCTTTACATATACTATCCCATAGGTTGAAAATGAGTAGCTATTAAATGCATATTTGTAAGAGTGGTCCTTGGTGTAAATGCATGCCAATAAAAATGTAATGTCAATCTAAGTACATACAACTGCTGCCCATGGGACAAACAAAGCAAATTGCCATATGTCACAGATATAAACTGTGTTAATAGACAGGTTCCTGGTTTGCAGCACATTTGGTAGCAGACAGATCAAGTTTATCCTGACTATGCATGTCTGTTAAGTGTGAACAGTGTAGAATTAATGACAGTCACGAAATTTTCCTTTGGGTAAGTGTCAACTTCATAAAGGCTTCATAAAGGAGGTAACAACTTGATATGGAAGAAGGCAAATGTTTTTAACCAATTATGTTTGCTGTTCAATGTAGCCTTTAGGAAGCTTAGCACCTCCTGATAGCAAAGTACCAGAGAAGGAAAAGAAATCTCCAGCTGCTGCCCCAGCCAAAGGGGGAAGAGGAAAAGGAAAAGGCAAAAAGAAAGGGAAAGTCAAAGAAGAAGTAGAAGAAGAAACTGACCCACGGAAGATTGAGCTCTTAAATTGGGTGTGTAAACAGTTTTTTTCAGATGTTTGTTAATGGCAGAATATTAGAACTTTAAGGAATTTATCTCATCCCAAACCCTCATTTTACAGATGAGGAAGTGGAAGCTAACTGAAGGATTGCTGTTGATGACAATGATGATGGCCTTGTTTTCTTGTCCCTTCATATTTTTTTAACTTCTCAGTTTTGCACTCTCTTACCTATACAATCAAACAAGATTTTCAGCCTCTACAGTGTATGGGTGTTTTGTATAGGGCTAGAAACTGGACCTGTGAGTTCTTTGATATAGAGAACTCCTAAATGAGTTTTTCTCTACTAAACACATGAGTACCTTCTCTAAAATTTGTCTTAGTTGCCTAGAACAGTAGTTCTTAAAGTATGGCCCAAGGATCACTTGGGACTCCCCAAGACCTTTTCAGGGGGCCCATGTGATGACATACAGGCTAGGAACCCCCTGGAACTCTCCTTGAATCTTCCCATTTGATGAGGCATTTGCCTGAGGCCATAAGACTTTCATTATAGCTCTGCCCAAATCTCTGCTACTAGCCTAGCCCTCCTTTGTCCGGCAACTTCCCACCCTTGATCCTTCCAAAATGTCTATACCCAAATCTGTTACATCCTTAAACTAGCCTCGCCCTCCATTGTTTGTCATCTCCAGGTAGCCTCCAGCTACTTCCCACCCTTAATCTCTCATCACTGGAATCTGTCCTCATTTGACTCCTCCTGAAGACCCTCCCTAAACTCCTCCTCTAGACCACCCCTAGATCCCTCCCAAAACCTTTCTGTATATAAGACCCTATCTTGCCTCCATGAAAAAAGAGCCAGTAATTTTCTAGTGCAGACTCACTCTGTGTTAGATTATTCTGGCCTGCTTGTCCAATGCAAGTGTCACAGATTCCGAGGCTCCTTAAGAGTCTACCCATTATTCCGAACCTTTAATAAACTTTGCTTTTCTTTGGCTGAGAGAAGACTTGAGTTGAATTCACTTGTCAGGATCTGGCATGTTGGTGTTTTGGGGTCTTGTGCACCCCTAAACCCCATACCTCAACATCTTATGATTCCCTTACCTCTTTATTTTATGGATTAAGGGTTGGGAAGTTGCTGGACAAAGGAGGGCCAGGCTAGTAACAGAGATTAAGGCTTATGGATTCAAGGAGAGTTCAAAGAGGTTCCCAGAGCCCGTACCTCATTACATGCATGAAGTTAAAATTATTTTCATACTAATGCTGACATTATTTGCCAATTAAAATACCCCTCCCTTTTCCAACTACATTTCTGTGTGAGGCCAGATTTTTTCCATAAACTTCAATCAATTAGTCAGTCAGTAAACATTTATTAAGGGTCTGTTATGTTCCAGGTACTGTACTAAGCATTGTGTGGATACAAAAAAAAAACTCAACAACAACAAAAGATGGTCTCTGCTCTCAAGGAATTCACAGTCTAATGTGAGACAACATGCAAACATATAGAAGATCAATTGGAAATACTCAGTATGGGGAAGGCACTAGAATTAAGAGAGCTTGGGGAAGGCTTCCTGTAGAAGGTGAGATTTTAGTTGGGATTTAAAGGAAGCTGAAGAAGTCACTAGTCAGACTGAAAGAAGGAGAACTTTACAGATATAGAAGATATCTAAAGAGAATGCCCAAAGCCAAAAGATGGAGTGTCCTATAAAGATGTAGTATCTTTTTTGTGAAACAGTCAGGAGGCCAACGTCACTGAATCAGAGTAGGGAGTAAGGTGTAAGAATATAGGAAAGGTAGGCTACCTTGTAAACGGCTTTGGATTCCAAAGAAAGACTTTTGTATTTGCTCCTGGAGGTGATAATAAATCACTGGAATTTACTGAAGGTGGGTGGGGAAGGTCCTATGTTTTAGGAAAATCCCTTTAGCGGTTGAATGAAAGATGGATTTTAGTGGAGAGAAGGTGGGGTGGTGTTGGTTGGAGATAAGTGAAGAATCCAGGATGACTGTAAGGTTGTGAGTCTGAGGGGTTAGGAGGATGGTGTTGCCTATTACAGTAATAGGGAAGGTAGGAGGTAGAGGAGAATTTAGGGAGAAACATAATGAAGTCCATTTTGGACATATTGAATTTAAATGTCTATATCGTAAACTGGACATCCAATTTGAGATATCTGAAAGGCAGTTGGAGATATGAGATTATAGATCACCAGAGACTGGAGCAGGATAGGGAGATTTGAGAATCA
>CM053598.1:113020492-113109444 GCA_028646575.1 Pseudocheirus occidentalis | reverse complement strand
CCAAAGAGACAGAGAGAAAAAAAGAGAGATTTTAAAATTTGTCAGTTTTAAGTTCTAATATGGTAAATATCAATAGGTATAAACCACATAAAATAAAGCTCTTTGGGGTCCTCAATAATTTTTTAAAAGTTTGAGAACCACTGACATTTAGTACTGAGAGGATAACTGAATTGCCCAGCATCACACTGCTAGTATATATGTCAGAGGCAGGACTTAAATCTAAATGCTCCTGACTCTAAGGCCAGATCTCTATCCATAATGTCACATTACCTCTGCACATAGTAATACTGAAAAAATATTTATTGAATGAGTGAGCTTTCTTAAAAATGAAGATCATTCAGTATTCAAGGTGTATGAGGAGTTCTAACACTAAGGAACAAACTTTAGGAAAATTTAGCTTCAATACATTTTTAGAAAACAGGAAAAGAAATACAACTTTTTGGAGGAAGGAAAAATCTGTATTCTCATTAGACAGAGTATCCCAAAAATCTTAATACAGTTTTAGGCTACAAAACACTAGAACTGTACTCAGACCTTTGGGATATGTTATACTGTGGCTTAAGTTTAGTAACTGAAAGAACCAATGGAATTTAAAGGAAAATCAGACCAGGAATTCTTATTAGTCTAAATTTTAGTAAAGATTTATCCTCGTGATAAGGGCTATGTGTTTTAAAATAAGCTATCTTTCTTTTCTCCCTTTGAGACAGTGTGTTTATTGCCCAAGTGTAAGAAATTAGAATCAGTTTGAGAGTAATTTAAGAATCTAGGCAACAGTATAGCTTCAACCATAAAGTTGCTAGTTTCCCTTTGGGGCCAGTGTTTCTCCTGAATGCCCTTCTGTATCCCCTTTCCTTAGGTCCCCAATGTCTGGAATTCATTCCCTCTTTACCTCATTCAATATCTAGCTTCCTCCAAGGCACAGACCAGGTGCTGCCTTGTTAGAATGTAAACTTCCTTCTAATAGAGATTATTTCATTTATTGCATTAAGTGTTGACATTATATATGATGCTTTATGTTTTGCAAAGCACTTTACAAGTATTACCTCATTTTATCCTGTAAACAACCCTGGGAGCTAGAAGCAGACAGATGTTAAGTGATTTGTGGAAATGTGGGGCAGTAGATAGAGCCCTGGGCCTGAAATCAGGACGACCTGAGTTCAGATCCAACCTCTGACACATACTAGCTGCGTGACCTTTGGCATGTCGCTTAAACTCTATCTCCCTCAATTCCCTCATCCTTAAAATGGGGATAATGATATCACCTACCTCCCAGGGTTGTTGTGAGAATCAAATGAGATGTTTGTAAAGTGCGTAGTACAGTGCCTGACATAGAGTAAGCACTATATGAATGTTAGCTATTATTACCATTGCTCAGGGTCATATGGCCATTTAGTGTCTATGCCAGAATTTAACTTGGGTCTTCCTGACTCTAGGTTCACTCTATTTTATTCACTCACTGACCATGTTTGTTTTCCTTGTTGCCTAGCACAGTGGAGCATAGGACTAGACAATAAAGGCTTGTTGATTGGTTGAATGATATCTCCTATAAGATGCCCAGATTTCTTGATTTCCCAGGTATTAGCTCTCTCTCCCTTATGAAATTGTTTTGTATTACTTTGTGTAGTTTGCATTAACTTACTTACATATGTGCGATTACGAGCCCCTTCTTCCCCAGTAGAATGTAAGCTCTTTGAGGTCAGGACCATATGTTCTTATATCTGCAGAGCCCAGCACAGGACCTTATATAGTTTAATAAATATCTGTTGAATTCTCCATTTGGTTAGTTTAGTTGTTTGTTTGTTTTTTTCCAAAAGGTGAATTCTCTAGAGCAAGCCATGCTGGATGCTTTGGTCTTAGATAGGGTTGACTTTGTGAAGCTTCTTATAGAAAATGGAGTCAACATGCAACACTTTCTCACTATTCCACGGCTAGAAGAACTTTATAATACAGTAAGTATGCAAAGAAGATGGAGGGTGGTGAAGACCTAAGGCCTAAATAGACTTAGAAATACTTGTGTGTGAGAGCCTATTTCAATATGGAGATGGGCAGCTAAATAGCTAGACTGTCAGGCTGGTATTCATGCATTATGGTTGTACTATGCTCAATAAGTGTGATCATATAACGAATTTGGGGTAGAGTCCCAGTTCTAGTCTAGAGTTCTGTTAAGGAGGACAGAAATGACACAACTCTTTTGTGGCATTCATTACAAAAATGGCTCAACTTTTGATTCAATTCTTTATCATTCTTGCCACTTAAAAACCAACCTACTGAACTAAATTCTCTGTAGTTACCATTTGGGAAGTTCTAGAATCTCTATTAATGATTGCAAGTCACTTGGGTAACACATAGAATGAATCATCCATATGTGCCAAGAGAATCTGGCCCAATATATTATTTTTTAGGTGATTTTATTTTATTTTCCAAATTCTCTACTTCTCACTTCCCCTTCCCCAACCTATTGAAAAAGTAAGAAAAACAAAACCCATTACAAATATGTATAGTCAAGCAAAATAAATTCCCACATTTGGCTCAATATATTATTAACACTGTGCAAGGGAACTAGGCAGCAGGGGATATGCTCCATAGGGCACCCATTTTTCCATGATGTTATGAGGAAAACCATAGAAACAAAACACCACAGAACTAGTAGAGAAGTTCTTAAGTGGATCATTTTTCATTTATTTCTAGAACATATATTTTCATAATTTTTTTTATTCTCACCCTTATCACACTTGACTATAGCAGTGCATAGGTGAAGAAGGCATTGATATGCATTCTCTCTGCAACTTATCAGGATACTCATGATAGCCTGCCCTTTTAGATAATTTTATTATTTATTTAACAATTTCCTATGCATTTAGCACTTGTTTAGCATTGTGAGACAGAGATAGCACCACAAAAAGATGTAAACAGACAGTGACCTAATAATGGGTGATAGTTAAGGATTAGAAAAATTAATTGTCCTGTAGTTTAGGATTTTTGTTTAAGAGTTTAAAAAATAATACACTAAAAATGGCTGGATGGTTCTCTTTCAGAGGCTGGGCCCACCAAACACACTGCATTTGCTTGTGAGGGATGTGAAGAAGGTCAGTTTATGATTTTATTCTTCTTAGTAATTTATGCTCCTTCATACAAAATGGATGTCTTTCTTTCAATAACAAACTCAAATCTCAGGCACAGAAGATAAATAGCAACAGTAGGGTAGGAAGTCAATGTCCTAAATATTTTTTTCACATTAAAAAGAACTTACAGAAAACTACAAAGGACAAAGAAAGTAGGAAAATGTTACTTGGCATTAGCACATACAATGAATACCTGTTGATTGGTTGATTGAAAGAATGCACTAAAGTTTGATTGATTGTATGGTTTCGACCAGATACTACCTGTTGTTGTTAATGCCAGTAAATATCAGTGACCTGAATCTCTTCAGTCATTCAACACTTCTTCATATTAGAAACCTCCTTCCTAAAGTTGCTGTGCTTTTTTCATCCATCACACGCATCTCATTCACTTTAATTCTCTTACTCCTAAGCAAGGGCTACAAGTTTTCATTGTTTTTGTCATCTTTGGTACCCTGAGAATGTGATTAGAAATGACATTTATCCTCAACTGCTTCTCTTTAAATCCTCTGACAAGGTTCCCATTCTTCATTCATTGTAATTCTCATCTATTTATGCTTTATTTTTTTTCTTGGAAATGTGCTAATTTCTTTGTCTCTTTTCTATTACTCTGTCCCAGCATATTCTCATACAGCTAAAGGCTAGAGGATTTGGTTGGCTTAATACAAAGGTGTAGAATGAAGTCTCGGGTAGGAGGGCAACTGATTAAAAAGTGCTATATAATTTACCTTAATATTCTGAGTAAGAGGATAATTTCAATCATACAAGAAAGTTTTTCCATCAACCTGGTATAGTGAAAAAGTTCACTGAAGAACTAGAGGACTTGGATTCTACTCCTAACTCTACTGTCTACTCATGTGACCTTATATGAGGCTCCTTAATTCTCTTAGCATCTGTTTCCTCATCTATAAAAAGGAGAGGGTTAAACTAGGTGATCTCACAGGATTAAAAACCTATGATTTCATTGGATTTAAGCCAGCTAGAATATAAGCAATTCATTCCTAAAAAATATGACAATTCATATTCTACAGAAACTGAATAGATGTGAATAATAAATCCACCCATATAAAATCAAACCGTTCAAGAGATGTAAGGTACATTATGTTTTCTAGTTTGGCATTTATTCATAAGTTAGGGAACTGAAGGGCAAAGAGGTGACATAATTTGTCCAGAGTTAAAAGATGAAGAGTCCATCAAAAATATTCATAAACTCAAGTCTACCAATCACTTTCCTCATTAAAAACCCTGTGCAGGTATTAATTCCATGTTATAGATGAAGAAAATGGGCCTCAGAGTGGTGACCTGCCTGTGTTTACACAGCTAATATGAATTGTCAACAGGTATTAAACCCAGGCTTTCTAATTATAACTCCTGCATTTTTTCCCACGAGCCCACATTTATATCTGCTACTCCCAATATATACTCTCTGTGTTCATATTTTAAAGGAAGAATATTTTTAATGTATAGTCTCTACATAATCATTCACAGTTCAAAATTTAATAAGCATTTCTTAAGTAGGTCCTATGCTAGGCCCTGAATCAATAATGAAAAAGTCCCTCCCCTTTAGCAATTCACATTTCTACAAATTTTTAGCCATAGAAAACTACTGAAAGGAAAACAGGGTGGTTTAGATAACATAATATCATGGAAAATAACTAAAAATAAATGTTATTTTAGTAGTCAATAATACTAGCCCATACTTGAATGAAGGAAAAATCAGGTTAATAAGCACTATGTATCAGGCACTGTGCTAAGAGCTGGTAATGCAAATATAAGCAGAAAGAAAGTTTAGTCTCAGGACTCAAGCAGCTTCTGGGGATGAGGAAATGAAAGCCCAGCTGAGAGGAAGTCCAGGAGAGAAGTCAGAAGTGCAGCCTAGAAAGGAATAAAGACATGGATGGTGGAGGCCTCCTTCAAATGGAGGCTTTGAGAGGAACTAGCCAATCAGAGGAAGGGTCCCAGGGCAGAGAGTATTTCCCATGCATGAAGTTCAGGGCTAGAATGACCTTTCAGGGTGAAGCAGTTTCTGGAATATTGTAGAGAAGGTTGAGGAGGAGAGTCAGGAGCATAGCCTAAAAAGGAAAACATCCTAGGATGTATTATCAGAATGACACAAATGTTTGCCACAGACAAATCTGTCAAAACTCATTTCAGGTATCAGAATGAATGCTTATCATATTCTGATCTCTTCTGTTACTTGCAGGTGGTTAATAAATCCATAATTCTCTCTTCTCATAACAGTTTAATCCATTGTTTTTCCAGTGGTAAGAAAGAGGAAATCAGCTTTAGTATAGAAATAAATTAGGTATTATTTGTCCCCTCTGCTAATTTTTACCCCAGAGCTAATATCATTTTGCTAATATCAGATTGCATTTGTGACTTGGGATGTCTTTAGTACAACTTCTGCCTTGTTTTTCTTCACATACACATACAAATAAAATTCCTTATCTTACAGGGAAACCTCCCACCAGACTATCACATTAGCCTGATAGATATAGGTCTTGTACTAGAATACCTCATGGGTGGGGCCTACCGCTGCAACTACACTCGGAAGAGTTTTCGGACCCTATACAACAACTTGTTTGGACCAAAGAGGGTAGGAATAATTTTATGATGCCATGGTCAGTGCTCATTAGACTCAAAATTGGTTCGCTAATGTGTGCATTCTAACTCTCTTCCTTCTTGAGTCACAAGGTATCCAAGTAAAAGCAGGCCAACTAGAGCATGTGGCCCTTGCCACATTCTGTCTTGCTACCACAGTGTTTGATAATCAACTGTATGAATTCATTAAGTCATTGAGCCATGATTTATCTTTGCCTAAGTTATGTCTATAAACCAAAGTAATGTTTTGTACTGTTGTATTAAAAGATTAGTGAGAAACCTAGTAAATATATGTACCATGCCATCACAATTTTTTTTGGTTATTTAAAAGAAAAACACTCAAGGCAGTAAATGTTTAAAGCAATATATCAATACTGTGGTATAATTTAACTCACAAAGGGGAAGATATCTGGCTGGGAAGGACCAAGAAGCCAATGCTCCGGGGTAGTAAAGGAAAAATATTGTAGCATGCTGACACCTTTACATCATGGCAGGCAAATGCTGTAGTCAAAGTGCTCTATGACAGCATGTGAGGGCCATAGATTTTATAGGGAGGAAACAGGTTTTGAATCAGGCAAATCTGATTGGTTTCTGGGCTCTTTTTCTCTTTTTATAGGTAGAGAAATTGTGGGGAATAGTCAAGGCATTCCCATATGTATAGGAATGGGGCACAGAAGATTCTGGCATGAATCCAGAAAAGGATAGAAAAGAAATGGCACGAAATATAGGAGAGGGCAGAGGCAAATCAGAGACATTCTGCCAAAAGAGAAGCAGAGGTGTTTTGGACTAGGATAATGTAAAAACTGCAGCAGGCATTGATTTAAGAGCCCTATAAGAACATTCATGTGTTGGTAGCATTTTCTAACTGGCATGTTTCTTATTAGAAACTATTAGAATTATTACTTATTAGAAACTATAATTCTATTAGAAAGAAGCACCGGTGTTCACCACCATCCTACAGGCATACAATCACAGAGTGTAACTTTCTTAAACAGACATGTCCTTTAATGTCAATGATGTTACTGTCAATGACTTCTCTATTTCTACTTGCATCTGATGCCTTCTTGTATTCTTATAGGACTTCCGGTGATATACTGAGATTAAAGCATTTCTATTTTTCTTTGATGTTTCAATAAAATACCAATGAAAAGAAGCATTTATTAAATTACAACATCTAATCAATTTGAACTAGTCTCATATAAAAGTCAAGGCATTTAACATATGAAAAGAAAATAATTAATTAGGAGATAATTCAAATCATAACTAATTGACTTTTTGTTTCTTTTAATGCAGCCTAAAGCTCTTAAACTTCTAGGGATGGAGGTAAGTACAATTATCCAAGACTAAAGGGTTAATTAAAATACTACTATCCAATGTTCTTAGTGCTTTTGCTTTTATATTCATTTCATGATAAATTTTGTCTGCCAACATATATGTATTGCTATTGACATATACTTCAACCAGTTTAATTGCCATTTTTAAAAAATGACCTCACTAAAATATTTTAGTCATGTGGTATTACTGAATTATACCAAAAGAGTAGGAACAGAACATCTCTTATTTATTATTATAAAAGCAGCAGATGGAATTGCAGAACAGATTATGCAAATTCAAACATCCAAAATGTATTTTTATGGATTTAAGAATGCTATTTAACACAAAAGATTGTGCTAAATTCTGAAGATAAATGTTTGGATCTGAATTAAAATGAAATTGTGTTTACCAAATAAAATGACTGAAACATTGCACTAATAGCAATGTGGTTTATATCATTAGTGCTGAAATTTCTGAGCATCATGCTCCCAACCAACCAAGGTGCAAAAAAGCGTAGCTAATTCTTTAAATTCATGTGTTTCCCAAATCAATTGTGTCAGTAAAAGAGTACTGCCATTATTAGAAACAGGAAGTAGAGGAAAGTTTTGAAGGGGTAAGGGAAAAACAAAACAAATTATCAAATCAGAATATAGATATGCTGGTAAATATTTAACAACCAGATTTTTTTTCTTGAGGAGGTAGATACCATACACTTTAAAATTTAATTTGCATTATTAACATTTCTTCATCACTAATTCTTAAGCAGAAATAATCAACAACAAAAGTCAAGCCCTGATTTGTAGCATTTGCTAGTTTCCAAGGTAAAAATGCTCACTCTGAAAATTTAAGAATTGATTCTCCTAAGCTTGCTGAAGCTATCTCCAATACACCCCTGATTCAGAGCCAGCAGGTTTGGAATTCATGATCACTAGGATGTTTCTGGCCTAATTTATACCTTTGTTCCACATATTTCAAAATAAAACAAAGCATTATTAAACAAAATAATAATGCAAACAAGACTGAAGGAGGGGAAAGGATCAGTCAGCAAGCATTATTATTAAATGTCCTCTATGTCCCTGGAAGGGCAGCTAGGTGGCACAAAGGATAGAGTACTGGGTCTGAACACAGGAAGACCTATCTTCATGAGTTCAAATCCAGCCTCAGATATTTACCAGCTGTGTAAATCTGGGCAAGTCACTTAACCCTTTTTGCCTCAGTTTCCTCAACCTTATAAAATTAGCTGGAGAAGAAAATGGCAAACTACTCCAGTATCTTTGCCAAGAAAACCCCAAATGGAAGAGTTAGACATGACTGAAATTACTCAACAACATGTGCCAGGAGCTTGGGTTTTGGAGATACAAGTACAGTGAATGAAACAATATCTTTCTTCAATAGAGCTTACAATCTAACAGAGAAGAAAGACCACAGAGTATATAAGACTAAGTATAAACAGAATAAAGATAAAAACAGTAAAAGAAATACAAAGTATTTAAATGCCTCTTAGTATGGGAGGAAAGGCACCAGCAATTGAGGGATCAGGAAAGGTTTCATGTAAAAGACAAGTGACTAGGCTGGGTCTTAGAATAAGAGGATTCTATGAGGGAGAGGTGAGAAGGGAGAGGATTACAGGCATGAAACACCACCGGTATGAAGACACAGACATTGGATTTGGAGTGTAAAGAACAGGAAAGAGGCCAATATTGCTGGAGGACAGAATGCAGAAGAATAATGTGCAATAAGGCTGTAAAAATAGGTGGGAGCCAGGATTTCAGAGGGATTTCAAAAACTAAAAAGAGGGGTTTATATTTTATCCCAGAGGCAATAGGAAAGGAACTACTGAAGCTGATGGAGTTAGAAAGTGACCAGATTCATATCTGTGCTAAAGGAAAATCTCTTTACAAACATGAATCTATCATGGAAGACCTAAGGCCCTCTTTCACATAAAGCACTAGTTCTAGGCTTTAGTGGAACCATGTTCAGTCCTGACAGAGTCTGAACTCTAATAAAAGAAGGGGCTAGGTGTTTTTTCCCACTCACACTTTCTGGTTTATGCTTCTGCTCCCCATACATTTTCAAACCAGGCCTCCTATCTGCTGTCCATCCTTCTCAAACTCCCACCCTAGAACCTGGATTCTGTCCCTGGGATTCTAAACTCATTATGCTTCATCATGGCCAGAACCAGGTCTTCATTGTGCACTCCCATCCCAATTTCTAGCTCTCTTTTATGTGTTGTGTTCCCCCGTGAGAATGGAAGCTCCTTGAAGACAGGGACTATGCATTTATATCCCATGGTGCCTGATAAATAGTATTTAATGTTTTTAATTTATTTGTTTATTTCTCCATCCAAACATCCATAGATTCATAGATTCATTCATCTCCCAGAGTCCTAGTGAAAAATCTTTTAAATAAAGTTTAATTTAGGCTAATGTCTGGAATCTCCCCAAAAGGTTATTAACAGGATTGTTAGTTGAAAAGTGACTAAATTTACAAAGTCAATAGCAAGTTTAGGACTAATATTTATATTTTTCACCACAAGAGAAACACTAAAATACAAAACACTCACAAATATACATGTATTTAAAATATAAACTGTAACCCATCACCCTATTGTACTCTCTCTGAGAGTAGGAAAGACTCTTTGGAGACAAAACTATTGAATATATTTTACTTCCCTATCAAGTTGCACTGTTTGAGCAACAACTTGAGATCTAGAACATCTGGGCAGGAAGGACACGTTTTTCTTAGGCTATTGGAAGATCGTTGTGATGATTATATCCTCTTCCTCTGAGAAGCTGTGGAGTTGCAGGAATCACTTCCTGCTGGGCAGTGTGGCATTCTGCCTATACTAATGTATTTGACACCTGGAACAGATCTTTTTTTTTTTTAACAACCTCTTCCTCTATATAACAAAATTATTTTTAATAGTACTTATGAAATGAAACAAATAATAATGTCCAAGAAAAAACATAGATAATTAAAACTGACTTTTATTGAACTTTGTGTGTATATATAATCATTCTAGTAAAAATAAAATAGATACTATGGTTAAAAAAGGAAAAATTGATGGATTTAATTCTTTTAAATTACATTAATGTATTTTTTGAAAAAAAGGGAAAGACCTTACAACCACACATTGGCCTATCATACTAACGAATGTAACAGTTTCTCTTCTCAAGTCTTAACATCTGCAAATTTCTTAATAACTTTATCAAAATTGTTCTTCATTTTATGTTCATGTTTATTTGGCATTATTGCCAAATTTACTAAGATAGCTTTGCTCAGAATTGATAAAAGAACACTTTTTATTAATTTTAATTTCAAAAAGTTTCTTTCACATGAAGCAACAGATATCCAAAAAGGCAGGAAAAGCATTAAAAATAAGAGTAAGTGTAACCCAGCCCTCAAAACCTATTTGCATCCTTATTGGGGGAAATGGATCACTTAATGCTCCATGCCTATGAAGGGTGGAGTTGGAGAGAGCTTGGGAAAAAAAAGAGAACCTGGTCTTCTGTTTCCATCTTCAAGAAAGAAGACTAATAGCTCCAGATTCTTTTCAGATACCTGAATGGATAGAAAGACTCTGGTGAAAAGCTGAGGTATAGAAGAGCCAACACTTCGATCATCAAGTCCACACTTTATTATAATAGAAACTTTAGTCAATTTACCCTAGAGTGGCAATATGAAGTAGGTGTCTTCTTTCTTGAACCTGGAAACTAGAAAACCAGAATCTCTATTTTCCCAAGATCTCACCAAACCCACCCTTCTAGTCATGGAACATTGAGAGTTTCATGTAAATGTACTTTGGTGGGTTACATAAGTTTGAGATAGATTCATAAAAATAAAATTTGACAAGTTTATTTTAATAAAATTGAAATGTCTGCAATAGGTACAATTAAGGCAGCTACTAAGTGATGTAATATTTTACTTTCTCAATTCACTTCTTAGTTCTAAAACAATATTAAAAAGAATAAATTTCGTTGTTAAAGATATTATTAAAATTCAGTAAAATGTTATATATGAACTAAAATTCGCACTTACCAAACAAAAACATCACACCTGACATCTTACACTTTATTTCATTGTTTTAAATTTTAAACATAAAATCCCAAGTGTCATAGAATAACAATCAAAGTAACTTAAGTTTTGTTTCTTTGTCTTTAAAATTAACATCTATTATTGTTTATTTTGAATCTATTGTTTAAACCCAGGGATATGTATTACCATAGGGGATGGAGACAAGAATTTTGAACTCAGATGATTCTGAATCAATTTGAGCTTACTCTCCAAGCCTGTAGCTGAGTCTGCATGTGTTAGGACCCACTGTGGTCACATGGACAATTGTGTTGAACTTAGATCAACAAAAGATTTTTTTTTCAAATTGCCACCACATGATGACAATAAAACCCCCCCACCACCAATTTTTAGTTGGTTTTATCATTGTTTTTAAATTCCCTTCATTACTGCTCCCACTGCTCTTGTACACTCAGTACACCAGAGCTGCTCGGTAAATGGGAATTCCCAGGCTCCTGAACTCCTGAAGTAGCTGGCTATGAAAACTTCCATCTCTCAGGATTGCTATTCAATCACTTATATTCACTGAAGGAAACACAAAGCAGAAGAGACTGCCAGGATTTGAATGACCATCTTAGGTTCACTTAGGCAAGCACATGTTCTTACTGCCATGTATGTAGCTGTCCTAGCTGCCACTAGGGAGGAGAAGGGAGAATTCCCTTTTATAAGCAGTCCAAGCAAGAGCTGGCATTGGTTGTGTCTCAACAAAGAAACTACCTCAAAAGAGAGCCCAGAAACTATTTCTCCTAGTTCCGAACAGCTCACAGAGTGGGTGCTTCAGTTGGAAATTCTCTATGACAAAAACAATGTCATATAACAGAAAATTTGTTCAACCAAGGGGTAGAGTACAAGTGACCAAGTCAAGGGAATAGATCTGTTCCTGGCATGCTCCAGGAATAGATTTATAAATATTTCTAAATATTTATGTTACAAGTTAGGTCTAGGTCTAGGAAGAGCTTCTACTTGAAAATGCGTTGTTGGCAACTGGCTCTTTTTACTGCCTACATTTAAACATAAAATCACATGAAAGAAATATGGTCTAGGTTGATTTTAGTTGTAATTGTCAATATAATAGCAGTACAAATGATACCATATTGCTTCTATGTTTATATCATTATAAAAACAGATATACACATGTATGTACATGTATATATGTGCATGTATATATACACATGCATAACATCTCTATATAGATACAGAGAGATAGACAGACTGCCTAACTGGAAGGAAGAGGAGTCCAGGCAAGAGACTATACAGGCAGGGCCACTGAAACCCTTAAGAACGAACCCTGGGAGCATTCTAATTTTTCAATCACCCTCTGTATTCAGTGAGTTCCTCCCACCCATTATAATTATAATTTCCACCATCAACAGATAGATGTCTCTCAATCCCTGATACTAAACCACTAGCTGCCTAACTCTAAGCCTGCTTTTCTTCAACTCCCACCTTCTATTCTCCCATCTTCATCCTCCTCAACTCTGTTCCTCCCATGTTCCATTGGAACTCTTTTCCCTCCCCCTCCAACAATAGTTATATGTTCTCTCATACCCATTGTCACATTGGCCCTAAAATGGAAATTGGAATAATAACACTTCCTAATGTCACTTAAAGAATCTCTCTAGATACCACCACTCAGCAAATACTCCTTGGAAGTTCACTTTATTAAAATGTATAAGCCAATGGCTCTATGAGACATTAAGAATCAATCAAGCAAATTCGAAGAATGAAAAAAAAGAAGAAAATGTAAAATACCTCATTGGAAATAGATCCAAGGAGAAACAATGTCAGAATCATTGGACTACCTGAAATCCACAATCAAAAAGAGGACCTAGACAACATCTTTCAAGAAATGATCAAGGAAAACTGCCCTGGAACCAGAGGGTAAAATAAGCACTGGAAGAATCCACAGATCACCTCAGCAAAGAAATCCCAAAATAAAAACTCCAAGGAATATTATATCCAAATTACAGAACTATCAGGTCAAGGAAAAAGTACTATATAAGTGGGCCAAAAGAAACAGTTCAAACCTCAGGGAGCCATAATCAGGATTACCCAAAACTTAACAGCTGCAACATTAAAGGATTAGAGGTCATGGAACATGATATTCTGGAAGGAAAAGGAACTAGGACTACAACAAAGAATCCCCTACTTGGCAAAATTAAGCATAATACTTCAAGGGAATAAATGATCATTCAATTAAATAGAAAGTGGGCAATGGGCATTGCTTGAAACTTACTCTCATCAGTCCTGTCTCAAAAAGGGAATATTATACACAGTCAGTTGAATATAGAAATCTATCTTACCTGACAGGAAAGTAGGATGCAGGGAGACCAAAGAGAGGGCAAATCAAGGGAGGCAATATGCAAAACACCATCAAGGAAGGAAAGGGTGAAAGGAGAGAGAGAACAAACAGGAGGAAAAATGGGAAGGAAATACATAGTTAGTAATTACAACTCTCAGTGTGAATGGGATGAACTTTCCCATAAAACAGAAACTAATAACAAAGTGGATCAAAAACCAGAATCTTATAATATGCTGATTACAAGAAACATACTTGAAGCAGAGAGATACACACAAAGTAAAGGTAAAATTCTGGAGCAGAATATATTATGCTTCAACTGAAGTAAAAAAAAAAAGCATGCGTAGCAATCTTGATCTCAGACAAAGGAAAAGCACAAATAGACCTAATTAAAAGAAATAAGGAAGGAAACCACATCTTGCTAAAAGGTACCATAGAAGTAATATCAATGAAGTAATATGATAGTAAAGTAATATCAATACTAAATGAAGTAATATCAATAATACTAAACATATAAGCACCAAGTAATATAGCATCCAAATTCTTAAAGGACAATCTAAGTGAATTACAAGAAGAAATAGACAGCAAAACTAGTAAGAGGGGGAAGTCAACTGTCCCCTCTCAGAACTTGACAAATACAACCAAAAAAATTAACAAGAAAGGAACAAAGGAAGTGAATACAATGTTATAAAAGTTAGATATGAGAGACCTTTGGAGAAAACTGAATGGGAACAGAAAGGAATAAACCTTTTTCTCAGCAGGACATGGCACCTAATCAAAAACTGACATAAAATCAAATATAAAAACCTTAAAATCAAATATAAAAAGGCAAAAATGTTAAATGTATTCTTTTCATATCATAATGCAATAATAATTACATTCAACAAAGGGCAGTGGAAATTTATATTTTAAAGATTAAATTAGATTAAAGAGAAACTAAATTAAAACAGATTAGAGACTAAATAATTTAATCCTAAGGAATAAGTGGGTGAAAGAATAAATCATAGAAACATTCAATAATTTCCTTAAAGAGAGTGACAACAATAAAACAACAACCTGAATCCATGAGATGGATTCAGCCAAAGCAGTACTTAGGGGAAATTTTATTTCTCTAAATTCTTACATCAACAAAATAGAGAAAGAGCAGATCAATGAACTGGGCACATAACTTAACCTAGAAAAAGAACAAATTAAAAATCCCCAATTTAGCAGCAAATTGAAATCCTGAAAATCAAAGGTGAGATTAATAAAACTGGGAGTAAAAAAAAAACTATTGAGTTTGAGAAAGTAAAAAAATATATAATAAATAAAGGGAGGAGCTGGTTTTATGAAAGAAAAAATCAATTAGATGAGCCACTGGTTAATTTGATTTAAAAAAAAAAGAAAGAAGAACACCAAATATGTGGTATCAAAAAATGAAAAGGTGAAAAGACCACCAATGAAGCAGAAATTAAAGCAGGCCTGCACAACATACAACCTGCAGGCCACTTGCAGCCCACCAAAAGATTTCAAGTGGCCCATGAAAAATGTAGGGTTGCCACTGTTCACTCTCCTGTTCATGCTGTGACCCTCAGCAACCAATATCAGTCTGTCTCTAGTCTAATTTGTCTGCATCCTGAAGAAGTTTAGCCTACTTTAATTTTGGCCCCTACCTACTGCCAAGTTGTATAGGTCTGAATTAAAGCAATTATTTGGAAATATTTTGCATAATTATGTGTCAATAAATCTGTCAATCTTAGTGAAATTGATAAACATTAAGGAAAATATAAATTACCTAGATTAACAGATCAGGAAATAGAATACCTAAATAACCCCATCTTAGAAAAAGAAATGAAGAAGCCATGAGAAAAAAAAAACCCAGGGTCAGATGGGTTCCCACGTGAATTCTATCAAACATTTAAAGAATAATTAATTCCAATACTATACAAACTATATATAATATACATATTTTATATACATATATAAACTATATATAATATATACTACATATGTAATAGGCATAAGTGTCCTGCCATACTCCTTTTATGACTAAAATATGGTGTTGATACCTAAATAAACAAAGCAGAGAAAGAAAATTATAAACCAATTTTCTTAATGAATATCAATGCAAAATTTTTAAACAAGATACTCTTAAGGCTATTATACCAATATATCATAAAGATCATACATAATGGCCAGGTGATATTTATACCAGGAATGCAAGGTGGGTTCAATATTAGGAAAATTATCAATATAATTGGCCATATTAATAACAAAACCAACAGAAAGCATATGATTATCTCAATAGTTACTGAAAAATATTTTGACAAAATACAGAACCCATTTCTATTAAAAAAAAACACTAGAGAGCACAGGAATAAAGGGAGTGTTCCTTAAAATAATAAGCAGTATCTATCTAAAACCATCAGCAAGCATTATCTATAATGGGGATAAGCTAGAAGCATTTCCAATAAGATTGGGGCTGAAGCAAGGGTGCCCATTATCACCATCATTATTCAAACAGTACTAGAAATAAGAGAAGAAAAAAAAACAAAGAAATTAGAATAGGCAATGAAGAAACAAAACTATCACTCTTTGCAGATAACATGATGGTATATTTAGAGAACCCTAGAGAATCAACTAAAAAACTACTTGAAATAATTAGCAACTTTAGCAAAGTTGCAGGATATAAGATAAATCCATATAAATCATCAGTATTTCTTTACATTACCAACAAAGCCTAGCAGCAAGAAATAGAAAGAGAAATTCCATTTAAAATAACTGTAAATAATATAAAATATTTTGGAGTCTACCTGCCAAGACAAACCCAGGAACTATATAAACACAATTACAAAACACTTTTCACACACATAAAATCATATCTAAACAATTGGAGAAGTATCATTTGTTCCTGGGTAGACCAAACCAATATAATAAAAATGACAATTCTACCTAAATTAATTTAATTATTCAGTAACATACCAAACTACCAAAAATTATTTTATAGAGCTAGAGAAAATAACAACAAAGTTCATATGGAAGGACAAAAGGTCAAGGGAACTAATGAAAAAAAAATACAAAGAAAGCTGGCCTAGCAATACCAGATTATAAAGCAGTAATTATTAAAACTATCTGGTACTGGCCAAGAAAAAGAGTGGTGGATCAATGGAATAGATTAGATACACAAGACACGTTTGATAAACCCAAAGACCCCAGCCTCTGGGATAAGAACTCACTATTTGACAAAAACTACTGAGACAACTGAAAAACAGTATGACAAGAGACTAATATCTCACACCATATACCAAGATAAGTTCAAAATGGGAACATAATTTAAACATAAAAGATGACATCATAAGCAAATTATAAGAACAAGGAACAGCCTACCTTCAGATCTATGGAGAAGGGAAGTATTTATTACCAAACAAGAGATAGAGAACATTATGAAATGTAAAATAGATAATTTTGATTATACTAAATTAAAAGGCCTTTGCACAAACTAAATCTATGCAACCAACATTAAAAAGAAAGCAGAAAGTTGAGGAACAATCTTTACAAGTGTCTTTGCTAAAGGCCTCATTTCTCAAATATGCAGAGAACTGAGTCAAATTTATAAGACCACAAGTCATTCTCCAACTGATAAATAGGCAAAGGACATTTACAGGCAGTTTTCAGATGAAGAAATCAAAGCTACCTATTGGCATATGAAGAAATGCTTTAGATTGCTTTTGAGTAGAGAAATGCAAATTAAAACAACTCTGAAGTGCATCCTCCCACCTATCAGATTGACTAATATGACAAAGAAGGAAAATAAATGTGAGGGAAAATGTGGGATAATTGGGACACTGATGCACTGTTGGTGGAGTTGTGAACTGATCCAACCATTCTGGAGCATTCTGGAGCAACTTGAAACTATACCCAAAAGGCAACCAAATTGTGCACACCCTTTGATCCAGCAACACCACCATAAGGCCTATATCCCAAAGAAATCATAAAAAAAGGGAAAAGGAACTACATGTAAAAAAATATATATAGCAGCCGTTTTCATGGTGGCAAAATACTAAAAACTGAAGGGATGCCTATCAATTGAGGAATGGCTGAACAAGTGGTGGTATATGAATGTAATGGAATAATATTGTACAATAAGAAATGATGAACAGACAGATTTCAGAAAAACCTGGAAAGACTTGTACAAACTGATACAATATGAAATGAGCAGAAACAGGAAAAGACTGTACACAGCATCAGCAACATTGTGTGATGATCAACTATGAATTACTCAACTCTTCTCAGCAACAGAATAATTCAAGGTAAGTACAAGTGACTCCTGAAGGAAAATGCTATCCACATCCAGATAAAGAACTGAGGGACTGAATGCAGATCAAAGCACACTTTTTTCACTTACTTTATTCTTTTTCATGGTTTTTCCCCTTTGATCTGTTTCTTCTTTCCCAACTGTGACTAATATGGAAGTATGATTTACATGATAGCACATGTATAACCTATATCAAATTGCCTACCATTTTAGGAAAAGAGGAGGAAAGAGAGAAAAATTTGGAACTCAAAATTTTATAAGAATGAATGCTAAAAATTGTCTTGACATGTAATGGGAGGGAAGTATGATTAAAAATGTATTAGCCAATTCAGATAATAATGGTTACTGTCTATCAACTGATAGGTCATTCATTCTCCCTTCTTTCTCAAAGCATTTGGTATCTGGTTCACTGATTTAGTGGACTTCAATATACATGATGATAACCCTTCAAACACCTTAACCTCTTACTTAATAATCTCTTTTAATTCCATGATCCAGTATTCTACCTAATCTCAGTCATACACACGGACGATCATGCCCTATTGCCAATTAGACATTTCAAACTGAATGTCTTATAGACACCTGAAAAAGAATGTGTTGAAAACTTAACTTGTAATCTTTTCCAACAAACCTTTTTTTTTCCAAACCTTTTTCTTGAAGGCACAACCATCCTTTCAGTCTCCCATGTTCATAATATAAGCATTTTCCTGGACTCTTCACTCCTCCTTACCCCACATATCCAAGCAGTTGCCAAATATTACTGTTTCTACCTTTACAACCCTTTTCCATCCAACTTCTCTCCTCTCATAGCTAGTTCAGGTTCCCATCACCTCATTAACTCATACCTAAATTATTGTAATAGTCTCTACATCAAATCTCTCACTACTCTAGTCCATCCTACACACAGCTGGCACATGTATATGTGTACCTGTATGTGTGCATATCATCTGCATAGAAGTTAAACCAACAGGGACCTGTGAAATCATGAAAGAGAGTAAATGATGATGATGATGATGATGATGATGACAGCTAACTAGAAAAAAGGAGGGGAAAATCAATGAAGATGAAAAGGGTTTGAAGATGTGGAATGGGGGAGATAAAATAGGAGAAATAAGATAACCCCTATTTTCCCAGTAAAGTTGGAGGCAAGAAGATCTGCTCAGGTGAATGGGAAGGAATCATGTTGGCATTATGGATTTGAGAAAAGAAGGTCTGGAACAGCTCTTGAAGGGGTTGGGATATAAGAAGATCAAAGGGAAGAAATTAAGGAGGAAAAACAAAAGGTTTGCTATATAGCATTAAGGACCTAGTTCAGATTACATGGCACGTAATCATTGGCCAAGAACTGAAGCTCCAGTCTTCCTTTAGCCAGGTTCAGTTTTGAGGGCTTCTCACTAAAATCTCTCTCTAGCTCATACCCCTACTAAGGGTTTCTCCTGGGGCCATTAGAATTTAGTTCATGTCAAATATGGTTTGCAAATAGTTTTAAAATAGCATCTCTTTTCCATAATGTCTGATGTAACTGTAATTGGTTTGTTCTCATAATAAACAATCATTATACATATCCTTTATTTTCCAAACAAAAAAAAAAACCCAAACATGTTAAACTTAAAATTTACATCTAAGTTCTTTTATTCCTCCAGTGGAAAGTTTCCATTTTTCCCCAGTAGTCAACAACCTTGTCTCAGTATATCTGAATAAGAGCCATATGTTAAAAATTTGACCCTCAATGAGAAATGTGCTTTTCTTTTCTCAGGATGATGAACCACCTACCAAAGGGAAAAAGAAGAAGAAAAAGAAAAAGGAAGAGGAAATAGACATTGATGTAGATGACCCTGCAGTTAGCCGTTTCCAATACCCCTTCCATGAGTTGATGGTGTGGGCTGTACTGATGAAGCGGCAAAAAATGGCAATATTCTTGTGGCAGCGAGGGGAAGAATCCATGGCCAAGGCCCTCGTGGCATGTAAACTCTACAAATCCATGGCCCATGAATCATCAGAGAGTGAGCTAGTTGATGATATTTCTCAGGATTTGGACAACAATTCGAAGTTAGTGACCAAATGAGATGTTAAATATAAAGTACTTCGCATTTAAATATTCTACATAGATGTCAGCTAATTGAATCTATTTATATAGATCATTGCATTAAGATCTGGAAGAAAACTTAGGCTCAGCCAGTTCCATCTTCCCAATTTACAGCAAGGTCCATAAAGACAAAGTGATTTGGGGGCGGCTAGGTGGCGCAGTGAATAGAGCACCGGCCCTGAAGTCAGGAGTACCTGAGTTCAAATCTGGCCTCAGACACTTAACACACACACACACAAAAAATCTAGCCGTGTGACCTTGGGCAAGTCACTTAACCCCAATTGCCCTCCAAAAAAAAAAAGCAAAAAAAAAAAAAAAAGACAAAGTGATTTGCCCAAGGTCACCAACCCTTAAGTAGTAACCCAGAAATCATAGGATCAATATAAGAATTAGGATTCAGACCCAGGCTCTCTATTCTTGACCCTATACTATGGCTGTAGTTGGTGATGTTTTTAAGACAATTAAAATTGGTTTTCAGTTCTTCCATTTTTTCATTTAGGGTGAAGTATATTTCTCATATAGGCTATTGGGTGAAAAGTTTTCATTAATAAATTTGTTTTAATATGATGCATAAGATATATCAATAGAATGTAAGCTCCTTGAGGAAAGGGACCATTTTAGTTTTTTTCATTTGTATCTCCAGGGCACTTAATAAATGCTTGTTCATTGATTGATGGATCAATTGATGGATCAGTTACTACAAGAGAATGTAGCATAGTGGATAGGACTCTGACCTCTTTGTCAGGAAGACCTAGAGTCAAGTCTTGATTCTGACATATACTAATTGTGTGACTCTAGGCGAGTCACTTCACACTTTTCATCCCAGAGGTACTTCTCTATGACTTATCAGTTGAAAGGCAGATGTCTCCATACACTGGCATAGTTAGTTCTCTCACTGAGAGTTCCTTTTACTAATAACATCATAGGTTTGTGAAACTCAATAACATAGCAGTGCCTTACACACCTGAAGGTGCTTAATTACTGTCTACTGAATTCTAAGGACCGAGGTCTAATATTTTCTAGTTATGATTTTTTAAACATACTTCTTCAGGCAAAGTTTCTGGGCTGTCAGAAAGCTATTAGAAAGCAATTTTGCAAAGCAGGAATAAAATAAAAATACAAAAACACAGGAAAAGTAATTATTTATATGAAGGAAAAAAATCTATAGTGAAGTCAAACTTTATTGTGACAAGAACCATAAAAAGAAATGGGCAGAATTTTCAGTAATAACACCTAGATTTTCTAAACATAACTGTGTTTTGAAGAATGATGTCAAAAGTTCATTGTAGTTCTATAGTCTGTGGTTTGTAGCTATGCAGAGGGAGAGCTACAGCACAAATCTAGTTCTAACTAATTTTGCTGATAGTTTTAAAAATACTATTTTGAATTTCTAATCAAAGCATAGGAAAATAACAGAGAGAAGACTATCTATCACTCTAAAGAATTCCCAAAGGTACATACAGTATGTAATCTATGCAGAATCCTGCCTCTATGCACAAAGGTTTTTCTCTGCCTATACAAATCGTTTTATAGGCTTAGATCAGCCTGGCTCCTGACATACAAGCAAGAAAACTGAGCTAAAGGGGGTAATGTGGATGGTGAGGAGTCTGAAAACCATGTAGACAAAAAAGAGTTAAAGGAACTTGGGAAATTTAAGGGAAGGAGAAGACTAAGTAGATGTCTTAAAATATATAGAGTTGAGATACAGAAGTGGAAGTAGATTTTCCAGTGCTTCTCCACAAAGCAGAATTACAACCAATATGTGAAATTATAGAAAAGCACATTTTGTATCAAGGACTTTCTAATATCTGGAACTGTCCAACAATAAGCTTAGTTGTCCCTAAAGTTATGAGTCCTATATTAATGTGTTCAAGCAGAGAGTATGTCAGAGATGCTAGAGAAGGGACTCCGTAAACTGAGTGCAGGCTTGACATAGATCTAAGTATCCTTGACATACCAAGATTCTTTTACTCTGATTCTGTGACCTACAAAAATAGACATCTTAATAACAATTAGAATTTTTAAAAGATCAAAACCTTGATTTCTGTTTCTTCAGAGACTTTGGCCAGCTGGCTGTTGAGCTGTTGGATCAGTCCTATAAACATGATGAACAGATTGCTATGAAACTCCTGACCTATGAGCTAAAAAACTGGAGTAACTCTACCTGCCTGAAATTAGCTGTGGCAGCCAAGCACAGAGACTTCATTGCCCATACCTGTAGCCAAATGCTATTAACAGATATGTGGATGGGACGGCTCCGGATGAGGAAAAACCCAGGTCTTAAGGTATTTTCTTGATGTAGGTGTTGAAGGCTTGCCTCAGGTACTCATTAATCTCCAGGCAGGGGAGAGCTGCAACCCACTGTGCAGATTTGCCAAAATCAGTTGTTAAACTTTCAGTGTGAGCATTTACACCTGGGAAATCTGCATATGCTACAAAATCAGTGTTTGGTTTATTGTTTTGTTAATTGTCTTATGAAAGTGATAGAGAAAACAATAATGCAGATTAAACTTAAAAAGTATATCATGGGCACACATCCCTCCTTCCCAGTGGTTTGTTATAACACTTACTAGCACACCCTGGGCTCCAGGTCACATTCAGTGTTCTCCTCTTCATGACTTGCTGCTATAGCTCACTAGTTGCACAATCTTGAGTAAGTCACTTCCCTTCTCTGGGTCTCAGTTTCCTTATCTGCGAAAGGAAGGAAGTGGAAAAGGACATCACTAAGGTCTCCTCCACTCTAGAATTATACTATATGTCTCTTGTTAATGTTTTAATTGGGTAGACTAAGAGAACTTTCAAGAGATCTGAGCATGCACCAGCATAGAAGCAATATGTCACTTGAAAAGTATACTGACTCTGGAGTCCAAAGGCAGGGGCTGAAATTCCACCTCTGGCACTTTCCTACCTGTGTGACCTTGAGAGAGTTGTTTGGTTTCCTCATCTGTAAAACAGAGGAACTGTACTAGATGGTTTCTGAAGTCTAACTATAAACCTGTAATCCCACATAACATATAAAGCACTGATTTTATGAATAACTTCAAAAATGAAAAAAAATGACTAAGACATTTAACTATAATTTTATTATGTTGATATTACTTCTGCTTCACAGAATGCTTCTGTGTATAATATATGCATATGACATATGTAGAGAAGCACAGTTTCTCCCATTGTGCAAAAGAAAAAAAATAAACAAAAGTATCAAATTTCCCTTTGATTCCTATAAGAATTGGTCAATTCAACACAATAGGCTTGATTCTAATTTAAAATAGACTTGCCTTGTCTTTGTTGATTCTAGCTTAGAGATCAGGAATAAAAAGACAGTTTTCAACTCTGGGAACAAAATTGAATTCAAGGAACTAGCCTGAATGAGTGTTGGAGGAAGGGAAAGGAGGGAACCTCACTATTGTGGAGGCAACATTGAGAAGCACGTCAATGAGACAGACTCTCAGGAGCATGGCAACCTATTGTCTTCTAGGCTGTGACTAATTAAAATCCTTCCCCTGTTGAACAACATTAAATCAGTCATTTTAAGTTGAGTAAATAGACCTCTACTCATATGCTCACATTCTACCTATAATTCAACTTTGTAAAACATTCCTGATCATCTTACTAAGGAATGTTAATTTTTATAGTTTTATATGTGATAGTTACCAATTTTGTTATTTCACTGAATATCTCTGAGTTGCAGTTGTGCTAAGAATGTAGCACTATTGAACATCCATCAACAAATTAAATTTCTATTTCAAAATTATTCACTTTAAATAATTCTGTCAAATAGCTCAAATCCAGCCACAGCAACCTGAGGGTAGAACAGAAGTTCAGAGGTTGATTGTGATTTTTGAAAGTTGATTTAAAAGACTATCATTATTCAGTGAAAATTGCCATTTTAAGAACAAAACAACATATGAAAGAATTCAGGGAATTTACATTCTTTCTCTTCTTACATAGGTTATAATGGGAATTCTTTTTCCTCCTACAATTTTGTTCTTGGAATTTCGCACGTATGATGATTTTTCATATCAAACATCAAAGGAAAATGAAGATGGCAAAGAAAAAGAAGAGGAGAATATGGTCAGTGAATGATATGACATAGTTACACTATCCATTTTCTTTATTATTATTATTTGTGTGTGATTATAATATTGTACTCATTTGTATTTTTTTTCTTGGTGCTTATTACTGTGGGCCTGCAAATATATGTGATTTTGGAGGCAGTTTTTAATAGATTTTTAGAAAGAAAGTTCGAATAGTGTTACAACATCAGAGTATTGATTTGATCACATTGATAAGGAACCATACTATGTCTGCTGTTCATGAAAACAAATCTTGGGAAGTGGTAGGTAGCTTCCCCCTTGGCAATATGATTATATATTTGTTATAATTTGCCCATTTTCTGTTTTGGTTTTTTTTTGTTTTGTTTTGTTTTTTAGGATGCAAATGCTGATGCTAGCTCAAGAAAAGGAGATGAGGAGAATGGAAACAAAAAGCAAAGGAGTATTCCCATTGGAACCAAGATTTGTGAATTCTATAATGCCCCTATTGTCAAATTCTGGTTTTACACAGTAAGGGAATCTTATTTCAATTTAATTCAATTCAGCATTTATTAAGTGCCTGTGTGATTTTGTAAGTTTTGAGTAGTGACTACTCAGAGGAATTAGAATCAAGAAAACTGGTGTTAAGACAATGTGTCAGATAGTAGGATATTATTAGAAATTCAATTAAGTTGAAGTATAAAATTTGGCAATTAATATATTTGATTAAAGTTGAATCTAGATTTATTTTTGCAAGAATTTGGCATAACTTCAATCAAATATTGCATTATCTACATTAAAAGAATATATGATATATGTAACCACTGGCCTAGAATCAAAGCTCTGGGTTTCCATGAACTTCATTCAATCTTTTTTTTTTTTTGCTTTTTTTTTTGGAGGGCAGTTGGGGTTAAGTGACTTGCCCAAGGTCACACGGCTAGCTTTTTTTGTGTGTGTGTTAAGTGTCTGAGGCCAGATTTGAAGTCAGGTACTCCTGACTCCAGGGCCAGTGCTCTACTCACTGAGCCACCTAGCTGCCCCAGAACTGCATTCAATCTTAGAGGTTTCTCAATAACCATACTCTTTTTGACTTGTGTCTCAACCAAGGGTTTCCATGGGAATGTAAGAATTGAGCTCATATTTAGGTCTTCACAAAAATTGGACCCTCATCTCCCATAGAAGCTCCTAAGCAGACAATATATCAAATATAGGAGAGGCTTTATTTCAACAGAAAGTCAGGCATATAATTTTCACATCTGAGACAATTCATTTTCTCTAGAAAGGACCTCAACTACCCAGGGACTACTCTAAGATTGAGTACTCCCAACAAAGCACTTGGAATTTTGTCAGGTTCAATAAAGTCTATCTTCTATTTGATGTTTTTGTAAGTCTGAATGCTTGCATAGGATCTGAGGGCCCAATTCTTTTGTAAAAGAAAATAAAGCACAAGTCAAAATCCAAGGTTCACAGAAGAAATGTGGAGTGTATACTAAATATAAACACATACACACATATTCATATTCCTGGATGGAAGCATGAGTCAAACAGTGATTTATGAGAAGTTTCCAAGATTGAACCCAGTATGGGTAAACACAAAGCTTAAGTTCTAGACCATAGGTTACATGTGCATTAAAAGTCATATCATACTTGTTATAAGGGTTCTTTTTTCTTTTCTGGTTCAATGAGAGGAGAAAGATGAGCAGAAGATAAAATAGGTTTTTAATTTTAACATTTTAATTTAATTTAAAATAAATTTTAACGTCATGTTATATGAAATACAAAAAAAAATTAGGGAAGACTTACTTTCAGGGAATATCTCATCTGATACTGGAGGAACTTCAGAATGGCATATTTCAGATCCTATTCACTTCAGTTGAGATATCTCAAATTCATTACCACATAATTGTGAAATTTGGGAATGGAGAGTGGGAGCATATATAGTTTTCCTTTTTTAAAAAAGACAAATTAAAAGAACATGACTCTATGGTATTCAAATAAAAAAAAGGTTCTATAATCAGGTTTTATTTATCATATCACCAGTTATATAACTAGGTAGACATAACTACTCCACTCAGAAGTTCAAAAAGGCACAGGGCACAAAGTAATTTTTTTTGGAGGCAATTGGGGTTAAGGGACTTGCCCAGGGTCACACAATTAGTAAGTACCTGAGGCTAGGTTTGAACTCAGGTCCTCCTGATTACAGGTCTTGTACTTTATCCATTGCACCACCTAGCTGCCCCAAAATATTTTTAATCTAGAGGATAACCTCACATGAGCTTGGAATGGGGCTGAGGCTGGATGGGGCTTTTTTGCTCCAGTCAGCCATTTCAGCATGGCTTGCTTGTCTAGTTTCTGATCCAATCTTCATGTAAAGTACTGATGGTGGGTGTGAACACTCTTTCTATTCACCCTTTCCCATCCACTCTTTTTCTAGTTTTGTCCCTTCCAAGTCCTTAGAACTTGTCAGATGCACTTTATGATGCCCCTGAATGCCACTCAGTGGAATCTTCTTTTTATGATAACAGATGGTATTTGACTCTAGGTGTTATGAAGAGCTACAATGAGGATTGGACAATCAATCTTTTGCTCTAGGCTCCAAATTTAAAGAGTACTGATAGAACTTTAAATTCTTTCAAAAAACAAAAGAACTAGTATCTTGTAGTGAGCTTTCAACCAAAAAAAGAATAATGTTTTCTAATAGGAAGCTACTAGATAGTGGACTGCCGGGAACTCTTTGCCTGCCCAATCAAACATCTTGCCCTTTGCCTCTACCTGGGTGGCCACCCCAGTGGTAGCTTTCTAGCAATATCCTTGTGATGCTATCCCAGGTTCTCTATCTCTGCTCTGCTGCTTGGTGTGCTGAGCTCTCTCAACCAAGAGTATGTTCTCTGTCATTTTCCTTAGGTGTGGTTTGGGATATTTTCAATGAGAACAAAAAATCCAAGTTATGGTTCTGTTGCCTAGAACAAGCAATTGACTACTTCAGTTTTCCCACTCCCAAGTCATAATCATACAAGAATGCAAAGAGGAAAAATCAGAGAATTATGGAGACATCAGCCATTAGTAAATTGCTTGGAATTTTATAATCAGTCTTAGGAACTTTATAGTCACTTGTTATGTTCCGTCTTTTGATCCCCATCTCCTTTTCCATTCAAAATGATAGGGTTAATGGATATGTCTTACAAGTTTTCTTTTCTTTCTCTCTCTTTATTTTTTTTTAAGATATCATATCTGGCCTACCTACTGCTATTTAATTATATTATTTTGGTGAGAATGGAACGATGGCCCTCTCTCCAAGAATGGATTGTTATCTCCTATATTGTGACCCTCGCTCTAGAGAAAATAAGAGAGGTAATTATACTAAATCGCTGCCCTAGTCATACTGGCAAGAGTCCTAGAATTCATATCAAGTTTGTTTTTTATTCCAAAGAACTAAAACCTTTAATACACCATTATTCCCAAAATCTCCCTCTGGAGTAAAGATTTTTCTAAATAAGATCTATAATCTTCAAGTATATTTTATTAATTTATTTTAAAATTTATGGCCCACATATTTCCAACAGCATTTGAGTTTACAAATTTAAAAAATCAAAGCAAAATAAAATATTTAGAGATAAATCAACAGAGTGTATCAAAAGGAAGTTTTGGAGTCCACAGATCCCTTGAATTTCAGGGAGTCAGTTGGGATGGGAAAAATAACATTTTTATTGTCACTAATCTCTACCTGAAATTTAGCATTTCCTTCACTTTTGAAAAATTAGCAAAAAAAAAAAAAAAAAAAGATGAAACCCTGCCCTCCCACACCCAAGAAAAGAAACAGAAATTACCAGACACCTAAAATGAACCATTTTTACAATTGATCTATTTCTTGGACAGCTAAAGGGACATATGTCTTACACAGTTTTCCTATTATAAATTCTGAGAATAAAAAGTGACCAAATTCAACTATATGGACAAATTTTTCCTGAAACAAACCTTGAGCAAAAATTGTATAGACTCCTTGGGAAAAGAACACTAAAACACAAACAAAACCTTTATATTTGTTTAATGCCTTACAGTTTACAAAATTCTTTCATATTCATTATATTATATGACTCTAAACAAAACCAGATATGGCAGGCAGAAAAGTTTTTATTGTATACATCTCATACATGAGAAAACTGAGGCTCAAGCAGATTGTGTGACCTTCACCTCAGGCTGTGTCAGGGTCTTGTAGCCCCTTTTAATAGCATCCTTTCCCTCCTCTTTGGCCCTACCTCTACCCCCATCCCCATAACTTCTTATCCTCTGTAAAAGCAAGCATGAGCAGTGTTCCTGAGGACTGCTGCTGTGAACAGCTTTCATGGTTCTGATTACACAGTATGGCGAACTCTCTATTTATTCAATAACAAATTAAGGCAAAACATTCACAGAAAATAAAAAAACAGCATTGACAATGTTATAACTTAAAACCTTATCACTAAAATGGCCACACAGTTTTCACCACAGTGGTCACATAGTCTTAAGCAAAAGATAACATTCATTTAATAACGCAATCATTTAGTAAGTCAATCATTCAATCAACCTTAAGGAGGCAAGCCTCTTTAACACAAAGTACAAAAGTCAAAGTCTTCCACCCCTAGGTCACATTGTCTTAATCTTTTCAATCAAAAAATCTTCTTTCTTCTTAATTGGAGATTAGTTTCCAATCATCCTTAACTAGTAAATCCTTAACTCAACCATCTAATTATAAAGGTCAAGGCTGTCCACTCCTAGTAAATCATGATCTTCTCATTTTTCATTAAATACCCAAGGAGAGGTCTTTTCATCTTAACTTGAGGCTGGCTCTCCACTTCAATGGTTTCCTTTCCATGATCCCAGCTCCCACCAGCTTCTTGTCCAGCTCCTTGTCCAGCTCCTGTTCCATACTGAAGCTCACAGTGTCTAGTCCACCTCAAGTCCTTCACAGTTTCTGTTCCTGGGAAGACAAAGCTTAACAAAGCCACAATAATATTCATACACATTGCTAGCACCCTCATCAATTCACTTTTTGCCTGTGAAATCAACATAGATCTGAAACCAACAACAGGGTCTGAGGAATCAACACAAATCATCAGTATAGTGCCTGGACTATATGGCATCATATAGTCTGAAATAATCAGCAAGACCCTCTTCCAGGATTTCTGCAAACATACAACAAGAAAATGCTCTTTCAGGGATTCTGAACCAGCAACAAGATCCCAGGGCTTCTATAACAATAGTACCGTCCTCTATCTGCAGAGGAATCTGACAAAGTAACATCAAAACAGACAAAGTGATGACACCACAGCCATGCCTCCTCCCAGTTTTCCTCTCTTCTCATTTCTCAATTCTTTTCAATTCTTAGTTCAGTCCTCAATTTTCATTTCTCTTCTCAATTTTTCTGAGCTCTCAGTTCAGTTCTCAGGTCTCTCCTTTCTTTCCAGCAATAGCAGCGCAGCCTCTGGCTGCTCACTCCCAGAAGTTCTGGCCTCTCTCAGCTTGGGCTTTTCCTCATATATGGTATTAGCTTCTCCCTGTTCTGCCCCTTCCTGTTATGTCAACAAGTCCATCCCACTGTGGGATTCACAAGTTCTGGGTCTTAATACTTGACTTGAAACTAAGTGCTAAGTACCTGTTAGCTTGCCAATGCAAGGGGCAGGGAATATCTTCAAAGTGCCATTACCATTACATCCTCTTATACTGGATCTACTTCTATCTGAAGGGCAAAGGTTCTTGGATTGAATCTCAGCTACATAAAGAATTAGACTTGAATGTAAGGGCAGAAGTGAGCACACTTTAGTAGAAAAGTCCTAGCCTTGGAGTCAGAAGATCTGTTTTCAAATCCTAGATCTGCTATTTACTAGCTGAGAGATCTTGAAAAAGACATTTAGGAGTGGCTAGGTGGCGCAGTGCATAGAGCACTGGTCCTGGAGTCAGGAGGACCTGAGTTCAAATCTGGCCTCAGACACTAAATACTTACTAGTCATGTGACCTTGGGAAAGTCACTTAACCCCAATTGCCCTGCCTTCCCCCCTCAAAAAGCAAAAACAACCCCAAAACAACAAACCTCTGAAAAAGTCATTTGGCTGATCTAAGCCTCAGTTTCTCAATATGTAAAATAAGAGGGTTAAATTAGATTATCTCTAGAATCATGGATCATAGATTTAGAGCAGGAATGGACCCCAAGGCCACATGTGGCCCTCTAGGTCCTCAGATGTGGTCCTTTGATTGAATCATCATAATAAAAGGATTTGTTCTGTAAAACCTGAACTCAGTCAAAAGGCTACACCCAAGGACCTAGAAGGCCACATATGGCCTAGAGGGAGAAGGTTCCCCACCCCAGGTCTAGAAAGTACTTCCTGATTCTAATGCTTACACAAAAGTGAAACTCAGTATGGAAGAAAGGATTATAGGAGAAGAGTCTCATAGATCTAGAGGTGGAAGGGACCTCAGAAATTCCATTCACTCTCCTTCCCTGGAAATCTTTATATATGTGTGTATGTGTGTGTGTATGTGTGTACATATGTGTGTGTGTATATATATATGTATATATACATATATATACACACACATCTATTTCTCCATATAGATATAGATATATATATATATATATACCCATCAGACTACTATAATAGAATGTAAGCTCCTTGAAGTCAGGGCCTGTTTCACTTTTGTCTTTGTATCTCCAGCCCCTAGCACAATGTTTAGCATATAATAATTGCTAATATAATAGCATATATTATATAGCATAATATAATAAATGCTTGATTATTATTATTAGATCAAGAATGGACCTCAGAGGTCTTCTAGTCTAACCCCATAATTTTTACATATGAGCAACTATAGGATCAGAAGAGAAGTGCCAGATCTGCCCAGAGTCATGGAGTGAGTGATTCCTTCCAGCTATGACATTCTATGAGTCTAGAACAATGATGGGGAACCTGTGGCCTCAAGGCCACATGTGACCCTCTAGGTCAGTGGTTCTCAACCTGTGGGTTGTGACCCCTTTGGGGCCAAATGGCCCTTTCACAGGGGTCACCTAAGACCACTGGAAAACACATATTTCTTAGGAACCTCCTCTATCTGTCTCCAGGCAGGTCTGCCCACATGCAGACATGCCTATATACTACTATTAAAAGGTCGAGGCATTAGGAAGGTTGAGAACCACTGCTCTAGGTCCTCAGGTTCAGCCCTTTGACTGAATCTTGAGAAGGTACATTTATCAGACTACTGGAAATTCTCCTAAGCCTAGAATGAAAGAAAAAAAATGAGGACCTCTGATATATTTTTGGGACCTTTCCTTTTGTTTATTTTGATGTGGATTCAATTATTATGTCTTTGACTTTCTGCTTTCAGATACTGATGTCAGAACCAGGCAAACTCAGTCAGAAAGTGAAAGTCTGGCTTCAGGAATACTGGAATATCACTGACCTTGTGGCCATCTCAGTGTTCATGATTGGGGCAGTTCTTCGCCTTCAGAATCAGCCATACATGGGCTATGGCAGAGTAATCTATTGTGTGGATATCATTTTCTGGTACATCAGAGTCCTGGATATCTTTGGTGTGAACAAGTACCTGGGCCCTTATGTTATGATGATTGGAAAGATGGTTAGTACCTGTAACCTTTGACTGACCAAATCAATTTTGTCAGTGTATTATAACTTGGTGAGTAGATTAGGGCGCTGGTTTTTATAGATTTTGGCCTCTGGTTTATATTATTTTCTTACTATAAACTATGCTCAAAATCCACTTAAATCCAATCAACACATAGCTATTGAGTGGCTATTACGTATGAAGTATTTTACTAAATCTTATAGGGGATACAAAGAATTGTGAGATATAGTCCTTGGCCTCAAGAATCCTACCATTTTCTTGGAAAGAAAGTTAAATAATAAGATATGTAAGTAATAGTTCAAGACAGATAGAAGTCACAAAGCATTATATGACCAATATACAGTATTCTTCACTTTACTGAATAAATAAATGTGTTTCAGCAAGGAATAAATAAAAGGAATTTATTTAAAGTAAATCCTCCTTATCAGTTACTTCCACTTTAAAACTAAAAATGCATTTCCATAGGGAAAAACTCCCAGTAGAGATAAATGAAAACTTTTGTTAGGTAAGGAGATTGTGATTGTGACTATCCCTGTTACACGCTAACAGAGACAAGGTGGTATAGTAGAAGAAATGGAAATCATGAGCTCAAGAGATCTGGATTCATATCCTGGACCTAACATTTACTAGCTATGTTACCATGGGTAGATATCTTAAACTCTCTGAGACTCTGTTTTGGGGCTAATACTACCCACCCAACAGAGTTGTTGCAAGGAAAATGCTTTCACAACCTTAAAGCACTATATTAATATGAGTTAGTATTATTGTATCACAATTCTAATCTTGCTTTTGTTGTAGGCTTCAAGGAGGCATCCATTGTTTCTGGGTGGCAATAAGGTACAAGGGGAGTTTCCTCAAATATAAAATGAGGGGGTCAGACCACGTGACCTCAAAGTTCCTTCCAGTCTTATTGCCTCATTTTCAACATTTTATTTTATTTTTTTTGTCTTTTTGGAAAGGGGAAGGGAGGGTAATTGGGATTAAGTGACTTACCCAAAGTCACAAAGCTAGTAAGTGTTAAGTGTCTGAGGCCACATTTGAACTTGGGTCCTCCTAACTCCAGGGCCAGTGCTCTATTCACTGCACCACCTGGATGCCCTACTTTCAACATTTTATAACACTTTCCAAACTCTGGCATTTTCCCTCAGCCATTAGCTTCTTAATAATACACATCTTTACCTCCATATAATATCGATGGTGCCTGGAGATTCCTTTATTCTGTAGTTACAGGTCCCAAAGCTTTGCTTCTCTCCTTTTGTAGATAGTTTTTGATTTATAGTAGAACTGGGATGCAATGCCACACTTCACTGTTATGTGCCACCACTGCATGATAATAATCTAGCCTAAAAATTGAAGTCACAGATTATGCAAAATAAATATTAGTGGTCCACATGATTATTTTGGTAATTTAAAAATGTATAGAATGTACACAGAATTATGGTAATTGCAAGGTGATCAATTATTTTTTCACACCTTCATTATTCCAGCCCCAAATTTGTTGTTGCCAAGTCCTGATGAAAACCTTGACAAAATATCATACATCAAGTCCCCTTCCCTGTAACTCCCATAACCACCACCTTGATTCAAGTCCTTACTACCTCCTATCTAGAACATTGGAACAACTTCCTAATTGAAGTTCTAACTTCCATTCTCTCCCCTCTCCATGTCAGCCTCCACTCGGCTGACATAATAAACCCTATTCAAGGACTTCTAGTCATTCCCTACAAATGCGTGAACTTGCTATTTGAAATCCTATACAATCTATCTCTAATCTACTTTTCCAAAACTTATTACATATTTTTACCCTTCACACATGCCACATTCTGACCAATTAGCCTATTTGCTATTCCCCAAACTTAGCAATGCATCTCTGACCTCCAAATCCTTGCATAGACTATATGTACCTCACCCTGAAATATACTCCCAACTTGTTTCTGCTTCTTAAAATGCCTAACTTCCTTCCAGATTCAGTTCATGTGCCACATCCTACGGGAAGCCCTTTTTCAGCCCCATAGTGGTCGGTAGTATCTCTCCCATAAAATTATCACATATAGACTTACCACCTTGAAGGCAGGAGATCTAGTTTTACGTCATTATAGTTTTAGAAACCAAGATTAACTGGTAATTTGACATTTTTAAATACCCTTCCACCTCTTTCCAAATGAGGACACATTTCCCAATTCTCACCAGGTTCAGCATTTGTACCTGAAATGTTACTCCCTTTCATGACATGCTACTCCCTTTTGATCCTTTAAAAAGTATTCTGTAGTAGCTTAATGAAAAGTGTTCCCATAATCAGGTGAGACCATGTAATAAATAGAAGACTGGTATCTGTCTCTGACACAACAGCTATGTGATCCCCTGACAAATCACTTAGCCTCTCAGTGACTCCAAGCAATCCTTTTAAAATTAAAAATTGTAAAGACATGTTGGCTGCCCTGTATTGGTAGAGGCAGTTCCTCAAAAGAAGTTCAGTACACAGGTGAAAAGACAGGTCTGGTTAAAAAAAAAATCAAGTGAAGATAAAGTCAAAAGGTTACTTGGCTACCTGCCTCTTACCTGAATTCCAGGCAAGGCTTCCTTACCTTTTGGGTCCAAATACACAGTGGATTCAGGAAATCTACTTTGAGTTTAATTCTAATGAAATCTATTATGATGCCAACCTGTAGTTCAAATTTACTTCAGGTCAGAGTATGACATACTAAACCAAAGTTGACCACTATACCTTCACTCTGATTGATTTAAAAAAAAAAAAAGCTTTAGTCATCAGAGTGACTCTAGAAGGAAGAAAACCCAAACACCAAACTTCCTAGTGATTCTTCCAACTTTCTACAGAACAAACTACTTTGGACTAGAGATGCCCTAGACTTACTTATACTTGACTGGAACCAGACATTCTTGAGCTATCTCCAAACTAGGAACCATATATGACTATAGCATTCACTTGAATATTTTAAGATTAATCATCACATACCACTCTGCATTTTTATTTTCCTTTTCTTACACATCCTCAGTTCTCCACTCATGATTTTACCTTCCATGCTGATCCTTAAGGAACTGAGGGCAGGGGATAAGGTGGTGAGGGAAATTTCTGAAACCTAAGAGTTTTGAGGACAGGAGAATAGGGTAGAATAAGGAAATACACAGCACATGGAATGTGATGGCTGGAAAAAAGAGTCCATCACCATAATTTTATTATTGAGTAACGTGTGGTCGATGTTGGTTGTGATGATGTGAAGTTGAGTGAGAATAGATTATATGTGGCCCCAGTCCTGGACTTAAAATACTAATTTTATCCATGCAGATGATTGACATGCTCTATTTTGTGGTCATCATGCTGGTTGTCTTGATGAGTTTTGGAGTAGCCCGACAAGCCATTTTACACCCAGATGAGGAACCTTCTTGGAGACTAGCCCGTAACATCTTCTACATGCCCTACTGGATGATCTATGGAGAAGTGTTTGCAGACCAGATAGACCGTAAGAGTAGAATTCATAGTAAGATTCTGTTTTCTGTTTCAGAGGCAGATGATCATATCCAAATTAACAGAAATGTCTATGTTAATTTGGAAATCATATATTTTTCCACTGTATTGCAAGAAGTCATTTTAGGGGGAGGAAAGTATTGGTTTCAAGACTTTCAATTTCTGAGTACCATTCTTTTTCTTCCTGTCTAAAAGCTTCTCATTATAATTCTGAAAAATTTTCTCAACCCCAGGTCTTGGCTTTAGGAAATAATACAGTTGGCTCACCCAAGTTTTAATGTTCCTCGCCTTATTTGTGTCAATTCAATTTTCTTTCAACTCTACAGCTATGATTTCTCCTACAAAGCGAGCTTCATGGACAGAGAGGGCAAACAGGATAACTGGGTTCTATTATCCTTCCTGTTTCCAATGCTAATTCCTATTTCCTGTTAACATCTTCCCAATATCTTATTATACTTATTATACACAGATATCTGTGAAGTTAAAATTTTCCTAATAACTATGTCATGTGAATAACACCACACCATTAAATGATTTCTTATCATCTGTGGCTTGACTCAATACACTCTTTTTTGCTTTTAAAATTTGACTTCAGGAATATGTTTAGAAGCATACAAGGCTAGTTATTGTATATGTATTAGTAACTTGGTAAGCCAGACAATGGAAATTAAATGTTGTTTCATGAAAATATTTGCTTAGGCTGACATATACTTACTAGTTCCATTACTTCAGGTGGTATTCAGAGGTATTTTTTTAAAACACAATAATGATTTTTTAAAAGGGGAAACAGGTCAATTTAGCATTCATAATTTCCAAAAATTGCATTGACTTTGATTTAGAGTGTCTTCACAATTATTATAGTAAAAATTGATGTATTGTGTATTTATGTGTTTGTGCTGAAAAATAGCTAACTTTCATTTTGAAGTGATCATCTGCCATAGGTACTGTGCATTTCAAAATATTTTTAATAACAGCAATGTTGCTGCTTTTTCTAATACTTGGAATACATGAATTTTGGAAAGATGAATAAATGTTTTAAGGGTAATTGGTAATTTAACATTCTACACTGCATTATTTAAACTAGTTCTAAAACTACTGTTTCAATTGTACATGTACTGTACTGACATTGCAAATCTTTCATGCATTTCTTGGCAGCCAAACAGTTTCTGTATTGTCAATCTTTTGTTTTCACTTTGTTTTGAAATGTTACTTTGTTTTCTCTTCTTTCCCCTTTAAAAATATTTTTGCTTTCGGATTGCTGTGTAGTATATGCCATGGAAATTAATCGTAAGTTTGAAGGGAAGGAGGTGATGATTTTCATTTAATAAAATATAGCCTTTTTGCTAAACAATGACATTTAAACAGTAACCCTTTCATAGATAGCAGTGTCCTTTTTATTTCCCTTTTGAACTCTGGAGGAAAGCAAATAATGTGAAATAATATCATTGAACACATTTGTTTTTTCATTAACAAATAGGCCTTCTTTAGTTATATAGAAGCATGGAATTTTTGGACCTAACAGATCATCTGGTCCTACCCTCCTAGAACTTTACACATAAGAAAACTTAGGCCCATAAAGGAGAAGTGACCTGCCAAAGTAACAGAGCAAAGCAGGGGCAAAATTGGTCCTCAAATTGGTCCTGGGTCTCTGGATTTCTGATCCCACATACCTTCCACTTTACTATGATATCATCCCATACCACAATGTTCTACATAAAAAAAAAAAAATTGGGTCAGGTAGACTATGACTTGGACATTCAAGTAACCAATCAATCACTCTTTTATGAGTTAGTAGCCTTTGCCCTGGCTCTATCAATTAGGTGCTTCAGAGGATCTTAAATTGGGAATGGAAGAAATCTTAAAGTCTATTAAGTCTAAGCCTTCCCACTTTTCAGATGAGGAAAATGAGGCCTAAAAAGGTTAAGTCACTTGTCAGAGTTACACAGCTAAGTGTGTGGGGCAGGTTTTGAGCCTTGGTCTTCCTGATCCCAGTTCTAGTGCTCTATACTATGTATACTATTAATATACTACGCACAATAATCATATACTAACAGTGTACTATTCTAGTACACTCTACTATGCTGCCTCTTGAGGCCCTGGGCTAAATGGTTAGGGTATGGTTATAGCAGTTTTAAAAAATCAGTACTTTAAATATGACTTTACCAAGGCAGGAAACACTGGAAGACATTTCTACTACTCTGTACATTTTTTTCTGTCAAACAAAAACCTTCATCAAATGTTTTGCTAAAATCTAGGTAAATTATACCTATTAAACCAAATCTAATACTCTAGTTATAATAGGAAATAAAATTGATCATGCTTAACCTATTTTTGACAAAGTCACGTCGATCTTGGTAATCATGCTTCCTGTTCTGAGTGTTCACTACCATCCCTTTAATAATATTTTGTAGAATTTTTCCAGAAATTTAAGTCAAGCTCAGTGTTCTATGGTTTACATTCGTGTATCTCTTCCTTTAAAAAAAAAACACTATCGGGGCAGCTAGGTGGTGCAGTGAGTAGAGCACCAGCCCTGGAGTCAGGAGTACCTGAATTCAAATTCGGCCTCAGACACTTAACACAAAAACTAGCCGTGTGACCTTGGGCGAGTCACTTAACCCCAACTGCCCTCTAAAAAGCAAAAACAAAACAAAACACTATCTGTTCTTCTCTAATCTTGTTTTTCTGTACATAATAGAGATCTACAGTTTCATGTAGAATCCTCTTTTTTCCACTCCACAATGTGTGTGGAAATGTCTATTTTACTATGTATGTAAGTTAAGGATAACAAATTTTAAACAATAAAATCTAAACTGGCCAATGAGTTCCCTATGCATCCATGTTAGTCACTTTAAACAATTTCTCCTTTACTTCTGCATTTGAATTATTGTTTAGCATCTTTAGAATTTCATTCTTTAAAGATTCCCTCCCCTCCTAAGATGACTTCTGTCATAGATTCTTAGTCCATGGCATCTTATCTTTCTCCCAGTCCTTTAAAACTTGTTTTCCAAAAATCAAGGGTGTCTATCAGATTACATCTGGCTTTCCTCTCCTTTTCTATCCCCCATTTTAAGGTAGAGTTATTCACTTTCCTCCAGGGTTCTCATCATTTCCTCCATCCCAGCCACTAGTTCCTTTGTTAGTGAGACTCAGAATCAGATTAGAACTCCTCTTATTGATTTCCTCATTTTTTGAGAAATGAAATTATCATGAAGGTAGGTAAAGAAATTACTAGAAGCTATGCTTGATATGTTTCCTGAACTCTTATTTCCTCTCTTTCTTTCCAGGTGGGTTGTATTATGCTCCAATAATAAAATTGACCATCTTTTCTCCATTGATTTTTCACCCCAGTGATATCTACCAAGCTTCCCTTCTCTAGTTCCTGTACTTTTTCACATGAATATATATTATTAATATGCAATGCTGCTCTGTCCAGACCAATCCACCTTTTACCTTTCTTATTTTTAAAAAAATAATGTGTACCCTTCCAGAGCCATATTTCTTTCATGGATTTCATCTCACCAAGTAGCCGTGATGTCTATGAAGTCAACTGCCTCCTTGTATTAGAGGTGGTATAATACATAGGGAGCTGGCCTTGAAAGACTTGGGTTCAAACACTACCTCTGATGTCTATTGGCTTTATGCCTCTGGACAAGTCACTTGCCTTCTCAGTGCTCTAAGCAGATTTCTAAAACTATAAGTCACAGAGAAGGTCTTGAGCTGCATTGGTAGAGGAACTTCATCTGAGAGTTCCTTATAAAAATGAAATCACCAATCCAGTCCCTGTTTCAGTGCCCTGCTTACAAGGGGTACTTAATGCTTGTTCACTTGAATTGTACCACCTACCAGATTATTGTAGCAAGGTTTTTAAACGTCAAACCGATATATAAATGAGTGATGATGATGATGGAGCATTAAGTACTTAATTATACAGGGCACTGTGCCTCTTTTATGTATATACCTAGTCAGTGATCCTGATCAGATGTGGATCTAGACGATTAAGATGGGCATATCTTTTCCGCATATTTAGATATTTACATACTCCATATCATATTATGTCCTGAGTGCAAACTGTAAAAACTTTATTTGCCTACACTCAAAGTGACAATCAGACCTTGGAAATGCTTCTCCCCAAATTTTCTCCACTCTTAGAAAAGCAAACACAGCAAATACATAATAGTGCTTTTTATGAGCAGAGCATTTTATACAAACCTCATCTTTAAATTATTTTTAAAGTATTGTTTTAGAAGCCAAGCAAACGTTAAAATGAAAAATTTATTTTTCTTTAGCTCCTTGTGGAGAAAACTTGTTTGATGAAGATGGCAAAAGACTCCCTCCCTGCATTCCAGGGGCCTGGCTCACCCCTGCTATCATGGCTTGTTATCTCCTGGTAGCTAATATTCTGTTGGTCAATCTGTTGATAGCTGTTTTCAAGTAAGTAAGTTTTGGGTCTGTGTGGTAATTCATATATAGTTTATTTTTGCAAGCATTCTGCAATTTAACTTTAGGGATCTCTTACAATGTCAAGGCAGCAGAATGGGAATTTCCTTGTGATTTTGGAGATGGATAGCATTTCTGGTATTAATTAAACTTAATGAATTCACAGATCAGAAGTGAACACTTAAATAAATTGAAATTTAATTTTTGCTTAGTGTTTTGAGGCTTTAACATGCATTTTAATCTGAAATGTTTTCTGAAATGAAGGCCTCCTTAAGACAGAAAGTTTGATTAAGTTGTGCTTTCAAATTAATTAACAGATACTTTGTTCTCACGTGGAGAAGGCAATATTAATTTTATGAACATTTGTTTCTGTGAGTTTACATAAGAATATGTGTTACCTTGATCTGTTAAATGCAACATAAATATTCAATGAAAGAGATGGGTTTAAATTATTTTCATAAATAATCATTTAAAAAATTGGGTCATCGGAAAGACTTGAAAGTTGAATAAATATATTATGCAGAATAATCCTTAAAAATTGTATGGAAAATAATAGCAATAATAATAACATATACTCATAGCACTTTGAGTTTACAAAGCACTTACCTCACAATAGTCTGGGAAAAGTGACTATAAAAAATTATAAAGTACAGGAAGAATGATCTAAGCTTTGAGGATGAAAATCATGGAGTAGGGGTCAAAGAACCTATCACAAAATCTTAGCACTGGAAAGGACCTTAGAGAACATCTATTCTTACCTCCTTATGTTACAAATGAGAAAACAGAGACCCAGAGAGTTAAGGTTATTTGTCCAAGCAAGAAACTGTAATCAGCAGTCTAGCTAGGATTAAAACTCAGGCCAATATTTCTTTTTTTATATACAGCAAGCTGCCTCGCCATGGGAGCTAAAATGGAACTAAGTTGGTGACTATACAAACACAAAAACAACTGGCTAATTCAACTGCTTCTGTTAAACCTTAGTCAACCAGGATTTTAAAAAATTATTTCAAAATTGGTTTAACTGGTTACTTGACCGAACTGACTGCCCAGTTTCAATTTAATTTAACTCAGCAAACACTTATTAACCACCATATATGTATGTGTGTATACATATTTATCAAGATGGTCAATCCAATAATTTGTGTAGACATAGCCAACATTTTGAATAAAATCTTTCTAGTCCCTAAGTAAATACAGTTTTTCTAAGAAAGTAATAGGTATCAGATAAAAGTAAATGTAAAATACTTAACACGATTACATATAAGTGGAATTTCAGTGAGGAGCAGGTGGATAATTCATGATGTAAAATCCTGTAATCATTCTTATTTGGTTTTGGAAGACATTTTATATTTACATTTGAATGTGAATATATACATATTCCCCTAAGGCAGACTTTTATATGGTTGTTTCATTATTTAATGGATACTCAGATTCCAATACACCACTGTTTTTTGGTTTGCTCCAGCATTGTAGTTTGAGTACTTCTGCTCTTTTGAGAACTAATAACATTGAAAGCAAAACAATATAAAAGTATGCCACAAGAGAAGGCTGATAAACTTACTCAAGTTTACTCTATCCTCAATTCCTCTTCTAATCCCCATATATTGCTAGGAATGAAAGGTCCTACCTTTCAGCCCTATATACATCTCTATCCCCCCAATCAAAGCATCAACTTAAGAGTGTGATTATATATAATTGTTGGTCTTCTCTGGACTGAGATACAAGAGTTTAGGATTTGTTTTTGGCTTTTTTTTTTCTCAAAAGGTCTTCTCTTTGCATTCTTGCCTGGCCAAAAAAAAATTTTTTTTAAAGATTCCACTGTGTAAATAAAAGGGCTTAATCACATTTCTGAATTAACACTTAAGTGGATAATGATTTATTGATATCGCCTACTTCAGTTCAGTAGGCAGAGTTGTCAATAAAAATTTTAGAGAAAAACTTGCTAAGGATAATCTGCCATGGGTAAATTGTTATTAAAAGGATAATGTAGTAACTCTGAAATATGATAATGCTGTAATTATGATATAATCATCTACATGTTAGAGGCTTAGACACATGGTGCAGAGGAAAGAGTGCTGCTGGATTCATAGTTGAAGATCCTGGGTTCAAATCATAGTCCTACCATTTACCCCTTTGCATGGCCCTGGATGAGTCACTTAAGCTTTCTGATCCACGGAGATTTAGCCTCAATGGCCTCTAAGATCCCTCACAGCTCTGAATTTATTCCTTCAACCCTGAAAACTCAGTCCTGGCTGTGGTATATAAATGTATTTCAGAAGTCCCAGCACAGATATAACTAGGGTAAGGCCATAGGGACTTTGCTCAAAGGCAGAAAACTTATGAGTTGCCACCATCCTTCTGAGGCACATTTCTTCCCCTGTCCAGCCTCTTCTCATTCTGGGGGCCTTTCTCCCTCTTTAACTACTTAGAACATTTGTGGTGTCCTGGGACTTAGCTCCTACCCACAGCAGACACACCCATTCGAACTTGCTTTCCTAACCCCTCCCCCCCATGCCTTTTTCTCAGCTGCAAAAATTACAAATTACAGCTCTGAGCCCCAGCATATGTTTCTAATTGGCTCTTTCCTTCCATCTTACTCCTTGTTCAGTTATTCTCTCATGTATTGTTCTGACATACAGAATCAACATAAAAGATTATAGGTGCAGGAGAAGAAAGAAAAAAGTCAAGAAATGTCACTCTTAAGCAGTCACAATGATAAGATTTCAACGGTAAAATTGTCTATGAAGACATATGCAAAATACGGACACATTTTAGGAAAATAAAATGATCATCTTAATTATTTAATATACTTATGAAACTAATAAAAATTCTAGTGAGTATCATTAATAATAACTGTAGTAATTCAAAGGGTGTTCAAGGAAGACTAGCACCTCTGGTGTGAGGGCTTGCTGAGTCCTTTTCAGGGCTGCTAATCCACCATTGGTGTTTACCTACCACCATCTCATCTGTGGCTCTGAGAAGCTATAGCGTGCACAGTGGCCATTCTCCTGCCGCGGCAAACAGGCTAAACCAGGTTAAGGTAACTGACAGGCCTCAGACCCATTGGTTAGTTAGGTGACTGCCTCCCCCAAACATGTGAAGATTTCTCCAGTGGAATAAGTGGATATGAACAATTTGTTCCAATGGACCATGAAGGTGGTGGAAGTAGGCACTATGAATCACTTAGAGCTTAGTTAGTCATCAAAGATAGCAAAGTCATCATTCACTGCATTGCAAGCCATTGCTAGTTATCTTGACTTTTTGTCTCAGATTACTCTAGAAGAAAAAGTGAGGTCAGCAACTTCAAGAAGTTCTGCCTCACTTAAATCTAATTTATGTGCGAGTCAAAAGACATCTCTCATATCATTTTACCATTTTTACCTACTTCAAAGTCCCATGGTTATAAGCAACTGATGAAGCAGCAGGTGCAAATACACTGGGAACTGTAATCACAAACCTGAACATAGACAGCTCAGGCCACACAGTAGTCTTCTCAACGGATGGAAGCAGCAGTGGTATTTGGCAGCCCCCTGGGACATCTAAGCAGCCTTTTTGAGACTGACAAAGCTAATGTGCAGCACAAAGTGCTGGATCCATCACAGACTTAATTTCTTCAAACTAAACATTCATATTCAACAAAATCAGTGTCCCCAAGACATGACTACAAGAAGACTCAAAGACAATAGTATAGTGGGTGAAGAGTTTGTTGCTGGCTTGGAAGGAAGCACATGGTTGGCAAGACTGGAGCTGATAGTCCAGTGTTGGCAGGCTATGAAAGAAAGTGTGGGAGAGAAGAGATATTAGACTACCTCTCAAACTGAAGATCTACAGAACTATTGTGTTAACCTCATTGCTGTATGCCTATGAAGCCTAGCCAATATACCAGCATTATACCATAAAAATGAATTGCTTCCATTCAAATTGTTTTAGGAAGATTCTAAAGATCACCTGACAAGAGAAGGTACCAGACACTGAAGTTCTTTCTTGACTTGAACTGACAAGCATTCAAACTCTACTACAGAGAGCACAGTTCTCAAGGATTGGTCCTATTGTTCAAATGCCAAATGTACATTTGCCTAAAATATTATTTTATGGGGAACACACATGAGGCAGGTGCTCACACGGAGGTCAGAAGAAGCAATACAAGGATATTTTCAAGATCTCTGAAGAACTTTGGTATTAATTGTGAGACATGGGAGACGCTGGCATGGGACTGTCCAGTAGGACACGCCTGCAATCAAAAAAAGGATTGTACTTTATGAGCAAAGCAAAATTGCAGTAGCTCAAAAGAAATGTGAGATGCACAAATTTAGAGATACCACCATCCCAAATGTTCCTGGCTTGTGGTAGAGGTTTCTTAGCTTGTATTGGTCTGATTAGTCAGTTGGACACATTGTACATTGACCCCAACATCATGTAATTTTAGTCCTCTTTGAATCAGAAGGACAAACAACAATAATACAAAGATCTAACAAGAATCATACACGTTATCTGATAATGTAATAAATGTAACTACAGAACAAATTCACAATTATCTTCAGTTTTTATAGTACTGCTAAATAAGCATCACCTTAAGGATTTTGGCATGCCTATATAAAAATCCTTCATAGATACTGCAATTTCCCTATTTTGCACAAAATGGTACATAATTGTGATTGGTACATATTGCTCATGACTCATCAAATAAATACCTATCTGATTTCATACTACTTGATTTTTTTATTTAATTAGATTTTTATATAGCTCATGTAACAGGGACCAACAATAAAAAGAGGAATGCAACTAACAGTTAATTCTCTATCTCTTTCTCTCTTTGTCTCCATCTTTCTTTTTTTCTTTTCTTAGCAATACCTTCTTTGAAGTAAAGTCAATATCCAATCAAGTTTGGAAATTTCAGAGATACCAGTTGATCATGACATTTCATGACAGGCCAGTCTTACCTCCACCTATGATCATCTTGAGCCACCTATACATAATCATCATGCGCCTCAGCGGTAGATGTAGAAAAAAGAGAGAAGGGGACCAAGATGAACGAGATCGTGGATTGAGTATGTAAAAGATTCTGTCTAAATCCAGAATTTGTTGCAGTTTTTCCCATGAAGCAAATTCATACTCTGGCTATTAGACAAAGAATATTCCAATTCAATATACTCAAAGAAATGTTATGAAATTATTTAAACCCATAAAAATAAAACCTAGTTGTCTTTAGACTTTCCAGTCCTGTTATTATTCTTTTCACAATGTTACTCATTTTATGTTTATCTAAGTTTAGACTGTTAAAATATACATATATATATATACACATTTATATATTTATATCAAGTTACCTAATGAAAATAAAGAGGGAAGTCACTGAAGAGAGATAATCTTAAAACAATTTCCACTCTATAAATCTAATATTCCTATTAGAAGGCCTTTTAAGAATTTAGTATCTATGCTTCACAAAAATAGTTGAAAAAGGAATTTATACAATTGATTTCATCAGTAAAGTGCTTATTTGTTTTCCCCTTGATTTGTATCTGAATTTTATTTTCCTTATTAATATAATTTTATGGGGTTTTCTTTCAAATGACCTATTTGGTTGTGGGTACAGGTTGCTGTTATTGTATATAAAGTCTTTTATAAGATGGGAATGGAAAGTGGGAAAAATTCATACTCAGAAGAAGCACTTATGAAAAACATACTAAATAAGAAGTGGGATCAAATAAAAGTTAAAGGTTCTGAAAATAGATAAGAATTCTCTTCAGCAAATCTAAAATGACTCTAAAATGATTCTAATTTTTTCATACACATCAGGGTCAATCTATGTTCGTTATCAAATTTTTAAAACTCCCATCTTAAAATTTTCAAAAAACAGAATTATTTCTAAATGATGAAGAACTTAAGAAGCTGCATGAATTTGAAGAACAATGTGTGGAAGAATACTTTCAAGAAAAAGAAGATGAACAGCAGTCATCCAATGATGAGAGGATTCGGGTTACATCTGAAAGGTGTGGAATGAGAAGATTCCTACTTAATTTGTTTTTCTTTCTCTTTTGGAACTGTTTCCTAAATCTGTTTTTGATGGAATCACAAAGCATCCCTTAATAGGATTCTGAAACAATATTTATTCAAACTTTTGGGCTTAACTTCATTTGCCACTCTCAATCCATGGGGTACAACTTCAGAGGAACACTAGTAAAACAGATCAGAATTAATGAGAGAATGGCTTGAAAGAAAGGAAATAGTGAATAGCTTTCAATTAAGAGTCCAAAGTATGTTTAAAATACGCTCAACTCAATTATATGAGTTGAATTCTAGTAGATAGTGATAATAGGGTGATAGTGATAGGGGATAGATGGTAGAATCATATAAAGGCTTTTGCTTAATGTCTTTACTTATTTGTTTGTTCACTCATTTATTTGTCCATTCATTTATTTATCTATTTACTAAAGGATCTGGAAATACTTGGATAATGTATGTACACAATGGGTGGTAGTTTTTAGATGGGGAAAGACAGAAGTTAAGCTTTGAGAGATTAAATAATATTGATTGATGAGGCAGCTTCCCTATGGAGATGGGAGGTTATAGGACAAAGAACATAAGTAGAGGGGTTAGCCTTACAAGGGGAAAGTGTCTGAGAAAAAAAAGAGATTTAGGATGAACGGCAGGTTGTGAACAGCGGCGCAGGGCTTTCAGAAGACAATGTGGAAAGGGAGGGAAACAAAGGCTAGGAGCTAGGTTTGAATAGTACAGGGGCAAAAGTGTGAGTCCAGGTCCAAGGAAAGAGGTTTCTGAATTGTCAGATGACTCTGAATAGGGAGGTGTGGGGCCACAGTAACTCTAGTGGAGAGACTGTATGCTAAAAGAAGCCTCTAGTCAAGGGCAGCATCTAGCTGGGGCAGCACTTCATGTTTACCTCCCTCTCTACCACAATCCTTTCCAGGAGTAGGGCTAGAATGGGAAGTGGTGGAAGCCCAGGCCCAAGTTAAAATTAAAACACAAAAGTGTTCAGGGAATGAGTTAAAACTATTTATCTGTATCTAGTGTGTAAACCTACCTTCAATTTTCAGAGACACTTCTTAGACATTTAAGGAGATACACTGTCTTTATTGATCATTTCCATTTAGTTCTCTGGATCCTATAAACGGCACCACTTGTCACTTGCTCATTCCCACTTCTATCTATTTTCTTCTGGGGATAAATTAGCACTTTTGAAACTGTGATGGGTGTGGGCCGTGAAAAGGGTCTATGAAATTTGTTCTGTGATACATCAGTTCCTTCCTGTTGTCACCTCGTTGTAACACTTTATCAAACTATAAAAGTCATTTAACAGGGCAAGCTGGCAAGTTCCAGTGATTCATATGATTCACTCTCACCCATGTAGTCACATAGGAAGTTTATATATTTGTTATAGCTTTCCACCCTGGGTTCTCTGATTATTCCTGTGTGGGAACCAAATACTTATTCAGTCACTTGTCACTCATGTCTGACTCTTTGTGCCCCTACTTAGGATTTTCCTTGACAAAGATACTGAAGCAGTTTGCCATTTCCTTCGCCAGCTCATTTTATAGACAAGGAACTGAGGCAAACAGGGATAAGTGACCTGCCCAGGGTCACACAGCTATTAAGTGTCTGAGGCTGGATTTGAACTCATGAAGTTGAGTCTTCCCCAAGTCCAGTGCTCTATCCACTGTGCCACCTAGCTGCCTTAGCTGAATTCTTGGTTTGCAGCTCATGCTTTGGTTGAGCAGCTAGGTGGTACAGTGGATAGAGTGCTGGGCCTGGAATCAGGAAGCCTTGAGTTTAAATTCAGCCTCAGATACTTACTAGCTATTTAATCCTACGAAAGTCACTTAACCCTTTTTGCCTCAGTTTCAGCATCTGTAAAATGAGCTGGAGAAGGAAAGGCAAACAGCTCCAGTATCTTTTGCCAAGAAAACCCCAAATGGTTTGGGACCCACAAAGAACTGGTCACAACTGAACAACAACAACATTTTGGTAGCTAGCACATAAATTCCAACTATTTACAATATTAAAGTTTTGCCTTTTGGCAGGAAATCTTAGAATGAAAGAACAACAAAAATAACACCTCAAAATAAGATTAAAATACAATTTAATTTTAAGTTATCATTCCATTGAAGTGAAACAAGATTTAACATAGACACCCTGAAACAAGTAAGCAAAGATATTACTGCATTGTGCCACTGGAAGCTTTTAAGTGGTCTTTAAGGCTTTTTTCCTTCTTGAACACAAGCCAATTTGACTTTTAAGTTCCAAAGAACAGAATACTTTAAAGATTCAATTAATAAAAAGTATTTCCTGAGTACCTACTATGTGCCAAAAAAAAAAAACCTGTTCTAGGCACTCTGGAATTAAGACTGTACTGGTACAAGTTTAGTGTTCACAAATAACAGAAATCAATATAAATCATACTTTTTGCTTGGGATTTGAAAGGAAAATATAGATCCAATAGAACTTTAGGCATAAGATTTTGTAGAAAACCATCTTTATTTTTCTTTAAACAAGACAGTTAAAATAATACCAGTTCTATGTGAATATCATTGCTACATACTTCTAGATTTAAACTTAACCAGTTTACTTTCAACTGAAATACTAGACGTTATAGTTACAAGATAAATCCCTAAAATGTGCAACTAACCATCTCTTGGCATTTGTTACAGCTTAAAATACTTCACTTTTCTCTCCATGACACATCAGACAGATAGGATAAAGCCAAGGGTTCTCCTAAATCATAGATCTTAATTGAGGTAAAGGAGACTTAAAAAAAAAAGACAGAAGTGGTTTTCTTGTACCAAATGTGACCATAAACTACCTCTTCCACCCTAAAACCAATTTTGGCTTTAAAGAAGAGGAAAAAAGCAATTGAGGATATTTGGAAGAGCATGAGGGTAGGAAGTAGAAGACAAAAGGAGAAGAAAGATGGAGAACAGAAGCAGAGAAGAACCAATCAAATAAAAAACCACTTAATTAAGTGTTTCTTGGCTTCCTAAGATGTACTGTGGAGACCCAAAGAAGTATAAACTCTTGTCTCCAAGTTAAAGAGGGTTATAGTCTCACTGAGGAGATAACTAACAATACAAAATCTTAACATTTGTTAACATGTAGTATTATTAATTTAATTGTTTAATTTAATTAATTAATTTAATTGATTAATTGTCAAATGAATGGCATGGATAACAAGTCTTGTAGAATTTCAAAGGAAATCTAGGGGTGGTCAGACAAATCTTTACAAGTATACACTATTTGAGTTGGGAGTTTTAAAGGGGATTAGAATGCGGAAAAGGAAAGAAGAGGATATAAGAGATTTTAAGGAATGGACTCAGCAAAAGCCTAGAGATAGGAAAACATGAATTATGCACAGAAAAATAGTGAGTAAACCAATTTGAGTGGAACAGAGGGCTCATACAAGGATTTGTGTGAGATAAAACTGAGGAATTTGTGAATCCATGAAATATTGAGTTGGACAATAGGGTAAGAGCTGTAGGGAAGGAAAGGGAAATTGGTGTGAAAGACAACACTATTGCAATAACCCAGGAATGAGTTCATAAGGATCTGAACAGGGTATGGCAACAGTAAGAATGGAAAACAGTTTATGGGGATGAGATACTTTCAAGAACTGAAAGAACTTAGTGACTGATTGGATACTAGAATGAGGGAGCAAGTTCAAAGATGATTCTCAGGTTTCTAGCTGAAGTGACTTGTAAGATGGGACAAAGAACTACTGAAGGAAGATGAGAAGTTTAGTTTTTTAGACATCATGCTAAATTAAAATGATAACAGGAACATACAAGTAAAAAATATCCAGAGAAAATGCTGAACTAGAACTTGGGAGGAAGCTCAGCTATAGATTTCTGAGTCATCTGCATAAAAGTGATAACTGAAGTTATAAGGCTGCTTCAAAGTAAAGCTAGAAGGGACCTTAAGTGTCATCTGTTGAGATCTAAACCCAGGTTTTCCACCTCCAAATTCTTCTTTTTTGCTGTACCTCCTAATTGATGAGTTCTCCAGTGCTTAGAGTATAGGAAGAGAAAGTTAAAGACAAGGATTTACCCCTAAGAAAATACACAAATATATGCAATGAGAGGGTGAAGGTCAACTTTTGAAGAAAATGAAGTATTTGTCAGAGGTTTAAGAGTAGAACTAGGATAGTACAGACAGCCTCACAGAAAACAAGGGAGGCAAAATGCTGAAGGAAAGGTTGGTTAATAGTGTGAAATATTTCAAAGCTCAAGAATAAGATCTTATTTTTGGAAATGAAGGCTTAGTATAGACGAGGGAACAAAAACCACATTGCAGGATAATGAAAATAAAGTAGGCAGCAAAACAAAAGAGGCTGTAGTTGTGTACCTACTAATTCAAGAAATGGAAACAGAAGGAAACTGTTGGGTCTTGGGTGAGATACAGGAAACCAGTAGGTGAGGGACCCATCAAATACTGTTTTAGCAGAGGACTACTGACTGGAAGTGTGGACAAGAAGTCAACAACCAGTTTTAAATAGAATTTAAACAGGAGACTTGATAGATAAATTGGAGCCAAGAAACAGTAAGGTGGCAGGATGATTTTAAGGAGTAGAATCAGTCATCTTACCAAGAGTCATGCTAAAGGGACAAGCTCAGTCTAAGATCCTATCACCAACAGGGAAAACTCCTGGTCCACTTGTTGTATAAGGAAGATCTGAAGCAAACGCTATGCCATATATCTTCTCCAATGTCTTCCTCAATATTCTTCCACCAATGCAGGCCCCTCTAGGCCTGAAAAAGTTCAAGATCAGTTCCCAACCTCCACAAAGGAGGCTAGGCCCTTTTCTGTTCTAAAATCCTTGGTGCCTATATCTGATGGCAAGGTCTTTGACTCTGAGAAGATCTGGGGCTTCACTGAAGGCTTGGTGTACTGATTCCTCAAGGGCCTTGTATTCCTTTTCACTGGAATTTTTCCTCTGAGCTCCAGCTCCCTGATCAGAACAAAAGTAGGGAAACTTTTCCCTAACAGGGAAAAAAATATGCTACCTAGAGGGAGAAATGAGATCATATGAAGTATTTATCATACAGTATATATGTGTGTTTATACATATATATAGGTGTGTGTGTGTAAATGCATGTATACAATATTTATATTTGTATGTATACACATGATTGAAAATTATATGTGAAAATAAATGTGTATTGTGTATATTATCTATCTATATATGTATAATATGCATGTATATGGCATAGCACTGGAGCCAGTGGAGGGTGAAAAATTCAAGACACTGGAGAGAGGCTACAATTTAAGGAGCAAGGTCTTAGAGAAAATAATGGGATCAAGGGCATAGTTAACCTGGGGAAAACATCTCTCTCTGAAAAAGGTCAAAAAGAAAAGTTGTGTAGAGAAGATTTTTAGAGGAGAGAGAATTCATACTTCATGGCCTTAGTCTTCTCCAGAAAGTGGTCAGGTCAATGACTGAGGAGGGTGAACAGGTAGAAGCAGCAGAAAAATGTGTGCAATATAGAGCACCCTGATTCCCACTGCTTAGAAGGCCAGGTAGGTTAGACGTCATCATATCTCCCCTCCAGGGTTCTCTATTAGGAATTATCTAAGCTCTTTGCAAATGGCTCTAGCCCCCACTGATGGTGCTCCACCGTATGTGATCTCCTATACTTCAGTTCTGCTAACTAGTAACTGGAAAATTAGCTTTCATACAGAAATGTTTTCTTCAAGACAATATAATCACAAACCTACAAACTCATTTCCCCAACGTGTGGAAGGTATCGTCTTACTCCCCCTGCACATCTCAGTCTCTGGGGAGGGAAAGAGACTTAGGTTCATATTTGAGCTCTATTTCTATAGAACACAGTTCCAATTCAAAGTCCAAAACTCCACTTTGGGTTTGAGTCCCAGGCATCCTGGCTTCTCAGGGATTCAACAATGGTCCATCTTCAGTCATCATAGTTTAAACTCTCAATCCTATAGGGATCACCTCTAGCATCTGAAATGGAGAAGGGTAAACAACATACCACAGACAAATATCCCTAGACCCATTGTTCAGGGGGTAGGGAATGTAAAAGAGAGGGAAGAGGAAAGAGAGTCCTTCCCCTTTCTCTAGTTCAATTCAAGGTGCCCATGCTGTGCGTGAACTATTATCTTCATCATCTGGACACAATTGATAAGAGAGCAGCTGAAAGAGAAGAACAACTCAGTTTCACCAGCTTTAAAGACACAGGCAGCCAATCAAAGGAAGATAACCCCACCTACATCATGGGAGATGAAGTAGGCTCCATGTTAGGTAAAATGGGCATGCTCCAGACTCCTCAAGGGTATCTCCATATGAAGAGAACTAGCCATGCCCAGAGAAGCCCAGGCAACATATGAAGAAAGTGAGGCTTAAATAAAATTTAGAAGGCTCAGAATAGCTATCATGGGGGTGTTCCAGGAATTGAAAAGGAATGAATAATAGCATGGATCTAGTGGGCCATGTCAGTATGGTTTCATGATTTTATCCGGTTGCAGCCTGACAGCATAAATGGATCTGGCCTACAGGAGCTATAAATGTGTTAGTGTAACAGTTATAGGTAAAAGTTAAAAGAGTAAAGACTTGTAGGTTATTAGGGTGGCTTCCATTTAGATGGAATCCACATCCAGCAGTGAGTCAAATTAAGCATAGCTGGACTGGGACAGTTTTAATTCTGCAGCTGTTGTAGAGTATATAGAATAGAAGGTAAGTAGTTTGTGGTAGGGAAGCAGTGAAGCCTTTCAAGTTCAAGATGTTAGAGAAGGAGCTACGGCCACAGAGTGAAGAGGTTAGATATTGTCATATAGGTACACAGCTGATTTGCTATGGAAATCTGTAGAGACAATGAACAAAAGACTGTTGTCATAATCCAAAAAGCTGTGAATACAGATAGTGAAATTGTCTAGGATGATAGAAGCAAATAGAGTGGTGAGGGAAACCAGGAGCTGAAATGCTGAAGTCACCTATATAGAAGACATTTGCTTTTTTTATAAGCAATTTCTCCCTCATCTGAGTTTATAACATTTTATATTCTGATTTATGGATTTAACACAATCTAATTTGTATTTATCTTTTATAGAATGCAACCTCCTTAAGGATAATGATCCTGTTTTATTTATCTTTTATCTTCCCCAATGCCTAGGCATTGAATTTAATTGGTGCTTTAAAAAATATTAAATAAAATGAATGAATAGCAGAGTAGTATAGTGAACAGAACACTGGAGACTAGGAGTCAACAAAGAATTGCCTTTCAATCTTATTTCTCATATTTTCCAGCCACAGTGATCATGTTCAAGTACCTCATCTCTCTAAGCCTGTTTCCTCAGCTGTAAAATGGGAATAATGACACTTGTAGTACCTTCTTTACAGGGTTGTTATTAGAGTCAAATGAGAATTATTTTGTAAAGTTTAACTCACCAAATAAATTTCAATATTATCAGTGGAATTTAAGCACTCAAAAGAAATGAAGTCTATGCTGTCTCCTATTCCCCTCTCCTTAGCACTTCTCTCAATGAATTAATATTTACTGAGATAACGTGCTTTTTGTTCCTTCTCAAAAAAAGGATTGAAAATTCAACTTTTTCAGATTAAAACTAGTTAAAGCCAATCTATAATGTCTAGTATTAAAAGTTGCTAATAAATCAAAAGTAATCAGGATAAAGATTATCTTAATTACCACTTAATTATCCCTTCCACATCCCTGAGGGTTAGGAGCATAGTACCCTCACAACCTGGAAAATCCACTTAAAATTTTTTGGCTCTCCCTTCATACCAGAGAAAGTCTGAAGTATTATGGCATTAAAAGACAAAATATGTTGATGTTATACAATACTATACCTATATTTTATGCATTTCTGAGTTTCTAAACTATTTTTGTCTGCTGGCCTTTGTGTGTCGTCTGTGTCTCCTGCAAAACTGCTGAGCTGTGATATATCAAAGCTCCGATGTGGGAAAGTCACAATGTGGAAGACATAACTGTATTATCTAGCAAACTAAAAGGGTGTGACTTATAAAAAGTTTGAGAGATATAATTCCTGGGTAATTTATCATTTTATTAATCAGGCTACTAGATAATAAAAAGGGTCAGTGGCATTCTCGAATGCTGAAAGACACTTCATGGAACCTACTCAATGCCTATATATCCTTTGAAGGATGGGTACTCCTGAGAGTGGTAATCAACTCTGGTTAACAATTAATGAGAACAATTAATATTACAATGAGAGATAGATCTGTTCTAATGAGGGGCTAGGAGATGTGACTTTGATTATGTCGTTTACTTCTTAAATGATCCTTGGTGCTGGGCGATCTAGACAAAGGATCTACCTCCACTCAAACCTGAGTAGAACAGAATTTACCTTAGATTAAATTCTTTGTAAGGTTCTCTAGTTGGGTGGGACAACAACTCCAAGATTTCATTTCATCCTCAGCCCTGCCTTTCAGAGAATTAAGCTTTGATCTAATCTCCAAAGGAGGAAGGGAAAAAATTCTGGATCTCCTCAATATTAACAATTGGTTATTTAATAATTATTTCTCTCAAAGGGATTAGAAAAATTAATAAATTCAAGATGTATTTTGGTTCTGATGCTTAATTTTTTGTTGTTGTTACCACTAGTTTTCCTTTAGTTTGGAACAAATGAAAACTACTGTTGTAGAATTGGAGAGGCAAGTCCTACATAAGGAAATGGAAAGAAACAAAAATAGCCAAGTTGTATATTTTAAAGTGGATGAGACATTACTGTCTACAAATCTGGTACATAATTGCAGGGTGGAAATAGTCTTAGACCTCAAGTATACATCTCTGAGATTTCTCATGAATTTCTTCAGGTACCATCTGGGTCAAGTTGTCCTACTAATATGTCATTTTATGTTAACATTTGGCCCTGTCATTAAGGAAATGTTTCCATATAATTTATAGAATGCCTTGCAGGTGAATTAAGATCACTGCACATGAAAAGGTGATTGTACATGAAACAAGTTTTAATAACAGGCTTATTAGAGGACTCTAGAGTTCTCAGCTTCACACACTTACAAAAGACATGCAGTAATTCTTACCATGAGAATATGAATTTAGGTCCAATACAGTAAAAAAAATCAAAATACTGAATTATTAGTTTACATATAGCCTTGGAAATTACTACAAACATTACAATAGCTTTATATACAAATATACTTATATGTAACTCAAATGGAAGGTTTTGATGAAATTCCCTAATAAAGGTGACATTTTAAATGTTAACTTAAAAGTTTAGAAATATCACATTTAAACTAAGTAACAGGAAGAAAGATGGGTCAGGATATAAGTAAAAGATTGTGGAGACTTTCTAGCATTACACACCTCACATTTCTTTGGTGGTAATAAAAAATTATTGACCAGAGGCAGATCATGAATGATTTATGTAAAACTGAGTTGGTAGACCTGCTTAATTTTTAACCTGCAAGGACTCATTAAAAATCTAATGTTGAAGGTGATAGAATATAATATAGATAATTATTCTTTAGGTTCTTTTAAAAATCAAATATAAACTGTCAAACTGATTCTAAAGACTTTCTAAAGATGATTGCTCATTTTTAGTTAGTAAAACCAAGCTAACATTTCTCACCTCCACAGATTAAAGGAGAAAAAGTAAAATTAAGTGATAATTAAACATTATCAGAACTAAGTAAGGTATAAGACTATATCCTTTCAAATTTTTTTCTTTAACATTTTCATTTAAAGTTTTGAGTTCTAAATTCTATCCCTCCTTCTCTCACCCTTTACCCTCTTTTCTACTCTCCCTGAGATGGTAAGCAATCAGATACAAGTTATCCATGTGCGATTATGTAAAACCTTTCCATATTAATAATTTTGTATAAGTCTTGAATAAAAGAAAAAAGAAAGAAAGTAAAAAATAGTAGGCTTCAATCTGTATTCAATCAATATTAGTTCTTTCTCTGGAGGCAGATAATATGCTTAATCATTAGTCCTTTGGAATTGTCTTGAATCATTATATTGCGAAGAATAGCTAAGTCATTCACAGTTCTTCATCAGATAATATTGCTGTTTCCACAGCAATGTTTTCCATACAACATTCTCTTGGTTCTGTTCACTTCACTATGCATTGCGGTTCATTTAAATCTTTCCATGTTTTTTTGAAATCATCCTGCTCGTCATTCCTTACAGTACAATAATATTCCACTAAATTCATATATCACAACTTGTTCAGCCATTCCTCAATTGATGGGGATCCCTTCAATTTCCAATTATTAGCCACCACAAAAAGAGCTTCTATAAATATTTTATACAAATAGGTCCTTTTCCCTTTTTCAAGATTTCTTTGGGATACTGACCTTGCAGTGGTAATGCTGAATCAAAGAGTATTCACAGTTTTATAGCCATTTGGGCATAGTTCCAAATTACTCTCCAGAATGGTTGGTATATCCATTTTTAAATGGAAAAAATCCAGAGCTAACCTGTTAATCACTTTAGGAAGTCAGAAAGTAAAAGCAATGGTTATTACTTTGAAGTGGATTGTGTAAATAATACTTTGACATCTGCAAGATTCAGCTATGGGGTATTCTGCCTAACGATTACAAATAGTCAGGATGGAAACTGACTTATAAATTAAGTGCAATTTAAAGTTAAATTCAAAAGAGAAAAATTGTTCATTGTTAAGTATATAGTTTTCATTTGTTTCTGGTTTCCTTTGATCTAAAAGAATGGGGAAGACTAGACCTCAGGAATTGTTCTAAAGGATTGCCACATGGGAAATCATGTGTTTTGTGGTTAGAAAAAAAATTTCCCTAATTCTTTTTTCAAAGAAACTCTTAGGTTAGATGAGGAAAGTTTAGGCTATAAAGTCGATGCAACTGTGATGGAGGGAAAGAAACTGTAAGAGAAAGAAAATTCTCTTCAGACTACTCTTGTGATTCAGAGGAAAGGCCACTTAGAGTTATAATAATTGATGAATATCCTTTCAAATTTTTAGGAATTGGATAGGTGTGTGGCTCTGATAAAGACCCATTTCACCAAGGTAAAATCAAAGGAGAAGAAAAATGTGTTGCAAATGTTTGTGCCTTTCTTTGTATTCCCAGTGTTTTAGCTTAGTGCCTAACACATACTAAGTGCTTAATTAATGCCTGTTGACTCACTGACACTAGCACAAAACCTATCATCTAAACCAGGATTTATCTCTTTGAAAAAAAAAAAAAGCCTAGGGATGGCTAGGTGGCGCAGTGAGTAGAGCACTGGTCCTGGAGTCCAGTAGACCTAAGTTCAAATCCAGCCTCAGACACTTAACACAAAAACCTAGCCATGTGACCTTAGGCAAGTCACTTAACCCCAACTGCCCTCCAAAAAAGAAAGGAAAAAAAACCAAACAAGTTATTAAATCATGATGTAAACAGCTACAATCAAAAGATAACTTCATTTTTATTTGAGGTCCATCTACCTCCTCACCCCTTATACACTTTTTAAATATATGAGATTTTCTCCAAGGGAAGAAAGCAACTTTGGGAAAAACAAGCTTATTTTCTGTTCAAATGATCTGTTCTATTGCATGTGGCATTATCACTTTAAAATGGTGGTTATTCAGTCAGTTTTCATCTGCGTCTGACTCTTTGTTGACTCCATTACTTAACAAAGACACTGGGGTAGTTTGCCATTTCCTTCTCCAGCTCATTTATAGATAAGGAAACTGAGGCAAAGAGGGCCAAGTGGCTTGCCCAGGGTCACACAACTAGTAAGTGTCTGAGACCAGATTTGAAGTCAGGAAGATGTCTTCCTGACTCTAGGTCTGATCTCTATTCACTGTGCCACCTAGTTACCCACTTACTTTAATAATTTTTGATAATTTTAATAATTTAACTAATTAATAATAATTGGTTGCTTACCTTTACTTTAATAATTCAAATGACCTGTACTTGTATTCATAGGATCATAGATTTAGAGCTAGAAAAAAACCTCAGCAGTCCCCAAAGACACAAAGGGTCCTAGAAATTAAATAACTTGCTCAAGGTCACACAGTTATAGAGCAGCAGAGCTTTTGACTCTAAAAAAAAGTTAGCTCTCTCTTCACTGTCCCACACAGGGGATACTCCCTTCACTGGCCACTCGCAGGTCCACATACCTTGGTAGATAGTGTGTCTTGAACTGCAGTGACCAAAAACCTTAACCCCTAGCTGTCATTCTGGTATAAGGTCTCTCTTAACTGAGGTAGGTCTTGAACCAGTCCATCACAGGTCCTATGCTCCCCATTGTCCCAATTGGTGGATCATGTCAGAAATGGTGCCCCTCAAGCATAAGAACCAGAAGGGCACCTCCATTGAATAGTACTGGAGTGGGATGTTAGTATAGGTAGAATCAGAATGAAATACAATCCAATGGTACTTCTGGGGCATCCTGGAAAAGACAAGTAAATCAACTAACATCAGTGACAGTAGGAAAGATTAAGTCAAACAAGTATTTCTAAGTCTCAGAAAAAGAGAAGGGAAGTAATGGAATTTCTATTCTAAAGAGAAGGGTGAAAAAATTTCCTTCTTATTGGGGAAAAAAGACATGAAGTTTTACATTTCTTAGAAGGAATGAAGAGACTGAAGAACTGAGAGAGGACTATTTCAGTTGAACAACCTGCTACAAAGGCAAACTTTTTTCCTTACATTGGGTTAGAATTAGTCATTCAGGTTCTTTCTACAAAGAACCCAATGACCTTTCAACTAAACCTGTGATGTCATTGATTCTACAATTTCTTTCAAAGATGTAGTTTGTCACCCATCTATCCTTACCCACAGCATACAATTCATCCATTTTCTCTCAAAAGGTTGCTTGGGGAAGAGGCAGCGGCAGAAGTGCACACAACATGGTGAAAGTTTTCTTACTTTTTCCGAATATCATAAGAATATTAGTGAAGACTGTCCATCTGTTATCTCTTAATTTTCCCACACTACCAGTCCATTTTCTCTTCCTGTCATACAGTTCTTTGATGACATCAGAATCCTTGCTAGTTATGTGTTGTAGCTTGCTCACACTTATCACACTTTCTGTATGATAACTCATTTTTAGCTTTTTGGAGTCAGTAGTGTTCTGTCTTGTAACTATACAGAGACACCAGTAAAATATTAGCATTTAAAAATTGAGTCTTTACTTTCCAATTTCCTGATAACAATTCAACCTGCTCTCGTTCCCGTTTAGCACTCAGGGCCCAACTCATTGTCTCTCTATATTGTCTGTTCTAGACAGACATATGATTTGACAAGCTCTATAAGGTTTTCATCCATATGCAAGTTAAAATTTGTGAAAGACATTCTTTAACCACTTAATCTTTTTTCATGTAAATGGACAGCCCAGACTCCTTTCAGTGATTACAGATTTTTCCCAGAGGTTGTACAATATTATGGGACTTGATACAAACAGCATAAAACAGAAGCATCTTGAAAGACTTGACAAACCCTCATTGAATTTCCCCCATCACAATGCAAGTGCCTTTGACAAACATACATCCTCCTGTTTAATGCCAAATTTGATGTTTCCTATCAAAGGGTCATTCAACAGGGTTATGTCTGTTGTTAGATTTTTATAAAGATTTTACATGGATGAGAGAGTGGAATGTAGGAATATGATATTTGTTTTATGGTCCCTAGTACCTTTTGGGAGTAGTAATATGGTCCTTGATTTTTTTTTCCATGCCTTTGCTATCTTTCCCCCTCAGATACTTTGTACATAAGTCTCTCCACGTTTTCATAATTGTATTACTGCCAGCACTAGTCACTGTTTCTGTTTTGACCAGAAACCCTGAAGGTCTTCTCCTCCCAGTTCTATTAAATATATATACATATATATATATATATATGTATAATTTTTAGTTTTCAACATTCCACAAGATTTTGAGTTACAAATTTTCTCCCCATCTCTCCCCTACCTCTTACCCCAAAATAGCAAGCCTACTGAATACCCCTTCCCCCAATCTGTTCTCTATTATATCCTTCACCTTCCCCTCCCCCCGCCAGCTTTCTAGTAGGGCAATATGGATTTCTATACCCCAGTGCCTACATATCCTATTTCCCAGTTGCATGTAACATGCATTAACCTTTGTTTTCTGAAACTCTGAGTTCCAGAGTCTTTCCTTTCCTCCCACCTCCCCCGCCAAAGACAAGCAATTCAACATAGGTTGTACATGTGTAGTTACACATTTCCATAGCACTTATATTGTGAAAGACTAACTATATTTCCCTCCATCCTATCTCGCACCCCCCATGTATTCCATTTTCTATTTTGAACCTGTCCCTTTTCAAAAGTGTTTGCTTCTAACTACCCTCTCCCCAAATCTGCAGTCCCTCCTATCACCCTCCTTTTATCCCCTTCCCTCTTGCTTTCCTGTAGGGTAAGATACCCAATTGAATGTGTATATTATTCCCTCCTTAAGCCAAATTCAAAGAGAGTAAGGTTGACCCATTCATTCCCTTTCAGCTTCCTGATCTTCCCCTCATTGTAATGGTGTTCTCTTGCCTCTTTTATATGAGATACTTTACCCTAATCTCTCTCTCCTTCTTTCAATATATTCCTCTCATCTCTTAATTTATTTTTAAGATATCATCCTTTCATATTCAACCCATCCTGTACCCTCTACCAGTTCTATTTTTTTATTTGTTTGTTTTAAAGAGGTCATTCTTTGCCTCATTTCTTATCACACTTTAATCATTGAATAGGTGTTGCCTCAGTCAAACTGAGACCTGTTATAGAACCTAGCCTGAAAAGGCCAAGGTGCCCCACTGCATCCTGGGTCATCTCCAGCCATATGGTTCTGTCTGGTCACCGGATCCAGGTGGCTTCAGAGGTGAAAGTGAGGCTGGTGACTTTGCACAGCTCTCCCTCACTTAAATCCAATTCACTTGCATGTCATGGGATCACCTCACTGATGTCATGGACCTCTTCAAGAACAAAAGCCAAACAGCTGCAGCAACCTCTGGCACAGTTCTCCTCTCTCTTTATCTATATCAGATCCAATCCATCTGCTTTGTTTATTTTTGTCCTCTTTAGCATCATTTCTATCACCTCTATTAGCACAGGTCAGACTATAATTTTAGGGTCCAAATGTAGTGGTTCCATCATCCTTCATTAATGAAATGTCTAGACATGATTCTTTCATTACCTCACCAGCCACTTTCTTATCAACTCTATACATTTTGGCTTCTGCCTCAACCAGTCTAGGCAAACTACTTTCTTTGAAATTACCAATGACTTCTTAAACACCATATCTTGTGGCCTTTTCGATTGCTCATCCTCTTTGATATCTCTGTTGCTTTTGACACAGTTGAATGCCTCCTCCTCATGGGATAAGTTTGTCATTTCTTGGCTTCACAGACATTATCCTACTCCAGCTCCCCTCCTCCCTCTAAAACCATTCTTTCTATATCTCCTTTGTTGTATTCTCATCCTCTTCTTGAGAAAGTATGTATGTTTATCTTCAGTCCTGGCCTCTCTTATAAATCAGCATTTCCAGCTGCCTACAAAGAATCTCTACATGCAACTAATAAAGCGAAAGATGGAAGATGAATCCAGTTACAGGAGACTAGGCATAAAAATGCTTAAGTAGAATAAGAAAATGAATGCAGGGTGAACTCTGCAATACTCATTTCTCCAAATGTTAACTTAGTATTGAGCAGTTTTACCTAACAATGTTTCCCCCACCTCACTCCTTACTTCAATCTGGATATTCAATTTTGCTTTCAGAACTTGTTCCTCAGCTAATCCCAAATTATTTACATTGGCTCCTTTCTAGATGCAGCTCTTCTACCTGTCCTGGAAACTCCAACCTTTATACACTGAAAAACCTCAGTCCCAGCATAGGTGGTCCATAGGGTCTACAGGAACAAAACAGAAATAAATTGCACTGTACATTTCCTTTGCTCATGAAGAAGTTAAATGCATATTATATTATTTATATCTGTGATATTTAAACTAAGCTCTAAGGAATATTAGAATTCTATAAGCAAACTGCCAGTGGTTCTCGCCACAATTAACAGTGGAACACGTGCTCTCTTTTGTGATAGAATATAACCTCATTAAGTCAATACTGATCAATTCAAAATAGTGAATGACAAAAAAACCCTCTTATTTCCCAGCCACCCAAATGAATGTTTCATTATTTTATTTAAAAAATGTAATCATCTAAATTTGGCTAATTGAAAGTATATTTCTCCCAGTCCTCTGAATTTCAAAGTAATTTAGATTTTACTGTATTTTATTTTGCTATCAATGATAATTGCTGACACAATTCATTAGATTGTAAATTCCTTGATGATCTTCTGGATCTTTTTGCATACTCAGTGCTTAGATCAGTGCCTGGCAGTTAGTAGGTAATTAATAAACGTTTATTGACTGATTGACATGATCAAAGCCAGGCTTCTTTTTTAATTTGACATTTATACCTTAGAATAATTACTGGCTAGTTTTATATCTATATCTATACATACATACATATATAATTTTTTTTTTTTGCTTTTTGGAGGGCAGTTGGGGTTAAGTGACTTGACCAAGGTCACACGGCTAGTGTTTTGTGTTAAGTGTCTGAGGCCGGATTTGAACTCAGGTATTCCTGACTCCAGGGCCGGTGCTCTATTCACTGCGCCACCTAGCCGCCCCATACATATATAATTTCTATAGAGACTATACAGTGTTTGATGATTTTTAAAAACTCCAAAATCTCATTATTATATTACTTCTTCTTTAGACTTTTAATATGTTCAATCTATTATTTTCTATTCAACAGAGTTGAAAATATGTCAATGAGGTTAGAAGAAGTAAATGAAAGAGAAAATTTTATGAAAGCTTCACTACAAACTGTCGACCTTCGGCTCTCTCAACTGGAAGAACTATCAAGTAGAATGGTGAATGCTCTTGAAAAACTTGCAGGAATTGACAAGTCTGAACTGGTACCAACACGTTCCAGAGCATCTTCAGAATGTGACGTAACTTTTCTCTTAAGACAAAGTAGCGTCAACAGTTCTGATGGCTATAGCATGTATCGATACCATTTCAATGGTGAAGAGTTAGTATATGAGGATAGTGTCATTCCTTTGTCCCCTGGGCCTGGATTGCGTAAAAAAACTTGTTCATTTCGACTAAAGGAAGAAAAGGATGGTCAGGAATCAAGGACACATCTGGTACCAGAACGTCAGGGAAGCCTTTGTATGATATCCAATACAAATACATCAGCAACGCAAGATTGCTGTAAAATCACATTAGACAACGTAGACGATGTTTTGCCAAACTCTGGTCCAAATATTGGTATATCAACAGAAGAAGATGAAAAGCAGAGAAATTCAAAAAATGATGAAGCTGTTTCACAAGACCTAACTCAAACAGATGTTATAAATGAACAGGCCAGATCAGAGTTTCAGAACACTCAATTAAAAGTAGAAAGGACAAAGTTAGAAGGAGCTATTTCTTACCCATTAGAAAAAACAAAAGTTCCACGTTACTACCCTGATGAAACTTTAAAGTCATCTATGAAGTCGAGAAGTTTTGTGTTTTCTCATGAAAGAAAGCTAATTGGTGGAGTTAATAACTGGAGTACAGACTACAGTTCAATAATGGACCAAGTACGTCCTACGACAATTGAACAGTGGACTACAGAATGGAAATATCAAGTTGAAAAGAAAATTTCTCGATCTCGTAGTACAGATTTCTCTTTTACTGTATCTGAAGCTGCAATGCAAGCAGAGCAAAAAGGGCACTTAACAGACACTGAAGATGAAAGTGATGTTAAAGAAGCAGTTCCCAAAGTCTCTCATTCTTCTCTAGCTGTCATTGGCAGAACTTCGACTACAACAGAAAACTTACTGTCTGTAAAACCAGATCGAACTTGTGGATTCCCTTCTGTACGGTCAAAAAGTTTACATGCTCATTCTCGGACTGCCAAGTCTATTCAGGAAAAACTGGACAGACCTGGGCATGCCAGCAGTGTAACTAACTTAGTAGTTGGGCCTGCAAGTACAGCAGAAGCACAGAAAACTAAACAAGAGAAAGCCTCCACAGAAACTGAGTGTTAAAGCATTTTTTTTAAATGACAGGTGCTATTTTGTTTAGTTAGGACATGTAGGATTTAGCATAGTTTTCTGAAAACTTGTTCATAATTTGGGGGGCTAATTGTGCATTTAATTTTTAGTAAAATACTAATGCCCCAAGCTTAAAGCAATACTCTGTTGAATCAGGGATTTAATACTTTAAGAAAACTAACATGTTTTGTTTTTATGTCACCTTCAATCTCCATTATGTTCACTCACCCAGAAAATCATCATTAATAATAAATAATTTTAAAGGACAGAGAAAAAAATCAGTCCAATAAAACTCTCAACAACTGAATCCAGTGATTCAGATAAGGGTGTTCTCTTACCCTAAGTAACTACTTCCACTTCTGAAAAGAAGAGAGAAAAGTGTGTTCTCACATCTCTTCTTATGAGTCAAGCTTTGGTCATTATAAACACGAAGAATTCAGTTTAGATTCTTCTTCTTTTTGCTTTTTGGAGGGAGGAAAATAGGGTAATTGGGGTTAAGTGACTTGTCCAAGGTAACACAGCTAGTTTTTGTGTTAAGTGTCTGAGGCTGGATTTGAACACAGGTCCTCCCGACTCCAGGGTCAGTGCTCTATTCACTGCACCACCTAGCCATTCCAATTTAGGATGCTTCTTAATGAAATTTGTATAGTTCAGGCAGAATAGAGCTAAATGATACTAAAAATCAGAAAATCACAGAATGTGAAAGCTAAGAGGCAGCTTAGAGTACAATAAACCAAGAAAAATTAGCTAATCAATGTGCAGGAGACAACAAAGACCTTATTTCCATGAGTGACTAGTAGTGTTAAAGAGTAAAAATGTGAACACCAGCGCCACATGCTCCTTAGACAGAAATAGAATAAAGCAAAAGTTAAAACCAGGTGAAAAGAGATAGGGTGTGAAAAGAGGAAAATACAGGTGTATAAAGTGGATGTAGTGGAAAACACAGTGGACCAGAAGTCAGAAGACATAGGCTTAAGTACCTACTCTATAGGACAATTGCTTAACTTTCAGGAACTGCAGGCTCCTCCCCAATAAAATTTGGGAAATAATACTTGCACTACCTAGCACCAGGGGTTGGTTGTGAGGAAAATGTTTTGTGAATTTTAAAGCACTATGTAAATGTAAGCTATTATTATAATTTGGGGAGTGGTAGAAAGCATCTAAAATTTGCCCCTCTGTGCCATTCAAAGCACCAGTGATTGAGGTTGTCTTTTCCTGATTTAGAGAATGTTTAAGTTCTACAGAGAAACTACTTTATCTGCTTAAACATTTTTAAAATGGCAGCAAATGAAATCCTTATTTTATAACAATCAAGATTTTTTGTTAACAGAAATAAAGGATCTAATAATAAGGTATTGTTTTCTTCCTCCAATCCTATATATAGATTGTTTGTACATTTGTTTGCTTGTCTTCTCATTTAGATTTCCAGCTCCTTGAGGGCAGAGACAGTCTAGGCTCTTTTTGTATCCCCACCCTCTCCCACCCCCAAATTTACCACAGTACATAGGAAGAGCTTACTAAATTCTTACTGACTATTACAAAAGGATTACCACTAGCCTCTAATTATGCCTACATATTTGTAATGGTAGGTTTGAAGTTATAGGTAAAACTCAAAGGTTGGTTTTAAAAAAATTTATAACTTTTAACCACAAAATACTTCTCTTTTCATCCTTCCCTCACCGTGCTCCTATCCCTTTTCAAATGAAGGTTTATGTTTAAGGATCACTGAACTGGAACCAGTAACTTGTAAGCAAGTAAGCCTAGTCAGAGTTGACCTTGGCAAAAAGTGAAGTAGGCAATGTATGTCTTGAACATTCTGCTAACTTCACTTCTAGCCATTACTTCATTAGCCTTGTCCCCAAGCATTTATCCTGTGCCTACAATCTTTTAAACTAATTAAATGTAAGGTGTTAGCTAATAAGGGCTTCAGTTATTTCAGCTCCTGGGATAATCACATTTTATCATGATGCTGTCGAGATCCAGAGGAATAACCCTCAGTGGCAAAATTTCTGGCACAGTGGCAGGCCACTAGGGAAGGTGCTTGGAACTGGGGAGACCTCTTTGGAACTGTACAAATCAATGCCATATGGGTAGCTGTCTACGCTGCCCCCTTGTGTAAGGTCAACAGCTTTGCTTCTAATTATTGAAGTCGAATTTCTCTTTTTTGGCTTCCTGGATTTGGGATTTAGTTTTGGAAATAAAATATTTCATTTATTTTGATCTGGAATTGACTTTTGCACTACAGTTTATGAGTGACTAGTCTATATGGGATAAAATTGGTTTTTAAATAATGCCTGTTATTATATTCTTCTATATCTGCTATACCATCAAACCAGATATTTCTAACATTTTTAAAAAATATATAATAGCCTGTACTTTTAAATTTAGCATACTATATGTAGTTTCTCTTTTAAAATCTTTATAGTTGCCTTAAATCACTGATTCATTTGTCCAAGTTATTTCACTGAGAAAAGTTAAATTAAAAATTACTAGAAATGAATAGTGTAGAACTGTTAAAAATCTTAAACTATATACATGAGACTGTAGTAGAAAAATACCTTTTGAAATGCAAAAATAGTGGAAACTAGAAAGCCTTTGTAATTAATAGACAAATAAATGAACAAGAACTCAATTCCTAAAATAAGGAAAAGATATTTATATTCAAGACCATAAACGCTTATACATTGTAATCTAGCTAGGTATACCTCTCTATAAAGAGGTCCTATAATTTGGACTTTGAGTAAAATATTATAGGATAGCTGTAATGTACTTTTTCAATTATTAAGTTATTAATTTTGCTACTGCATTCTCTTCACATAAAAAATGTATTTTAATAGTATACTTCAATACTACATGGATCTGAGATCCCATCACTTTATCCATGATAAAGTGCCAATTAAGACACATTTTGCAATTTATCATTGAAAAAGTCTTGTTCAACAAAACTGGATTTTTTTTTATTCTAAAAGATCTAGCTGCTAATCTCAGATATTACATACTTAAGAGTTAGCTAAAATATATGAAGATATAACTGATGGGAGTAGGCAGCTGCTAGTCACAGAGGAAATTGGTCAATTCCTATAACCAGTTCCCCAGGAAACAACCAGCTGCCTACATCAACCAATCATAAATAGCCATTCACTCTTCTCTAGAAAAATATGCCAGGAAAGTAGGAAAGAATGCTGACTTCATTTATATTTCTAACTGCAGAGTTAGAAATGAAAACTCTAATGTACTTTGTATTGCATATTTAAATTCAACAAACTGGTAGGGACATATACAAGTTCAATTCCTTAAGTGACTTGTCAGAGTTAATATGCCTTATTAAGAACCCAGTTTTACTATTTGGGAGCATAATCTTGCTTAGTCTGGGACTTTAAATGAACATCTTAAGTCTTTCTACTTACTCTGTAACCACTGCATCTGTCCTGATCTCATCACTCTAAAGCAAGGGGTTCTTAACCTAGAGTCTGTGAATTTGTTTTGAAAATATTTTGTTAACTTTATTTCAGTCTAATTAGTTTCATCTGTAATCCTATGTATTTAATTTTATGCCTAGAAAAACACAAATTTGGGAAGGGATCCATAGACTTCATCAGACTACCAAAGGGGTACATGACACAAAAAATGTTAAGAAACCCACCTTTAAAGAAAACAATATGTAGGAGTATTTTACACAGGCATGACTTACTTACAAAAAAAAAATCTCACCTTCAAAGATTAGTTTACTACATTATATCTTTCCAAACTGCACCAACATTCTAATGCAATGCTTTCTGTTCGGGTTATATGCTTATTGTTTATTGAACTGAATTAGCTACAATATATAAGTATACTTTGTAAGATTACAGGATAAAACACTAACTTTGAGTTTATTTTATAGTCCTTATTAATTCAAAATTTAGCATTGTATACTGCCTTTCCTTCTTATTTCCATTCTATTTCTCAGTTCCTGCCTTTGGACACTATTGGCAATAACCTGTATTAGCAATTAGTACCAATTTCTAAGAGTTATTGGAGTATTCTTCTTTACAAACTTAGCATGCTCATAATATAACAAATTTACCAAGGTCAGTGGAAATGCTGTACATTTCTATAATAAAAACCATACTTTCCCATCATCTCTTCAAGTGTCTCATTACACTCTAGTTATCTTTTCCCTAAGGCCTCTCAAGAATTTTTACTGAGAAAACATGTGGAGTCATTTCTTTGGCAAACATCTGGATAGGTTACTAGCCCCAGAACTAGTCTGGACTGCAACTTGGATGAGAGGTCAAATAGCGACAGAGAATTGGGAATCATCAGTATAAAAGTGCTAGCTAAACTCATGAGAAAAATGGTTTGAGAGAAAGAAAAAGTAGAGGTCCAAAGACTGACTTTTGGTGGATGCCCATATTTAGGGGGGAGAAGAAAAAGAAGTTAGCAAAGGAAATGGACGGTAAGAGAGATAAGAGAAGAATCTGAATCAATCCATTATGGAATTCAAATCAACCACCATTTATTTATTAAGCACCTATAAGTACATCATATTAGGCAAGTGACAGGTACAATGGATAAAGGTTGCAGGATCAGGATGAACTTGGTTCCACTCCTACCCTTCTCACACACTGACTGTGGGCTTGGGCAAGAAACTTTTAAAAAGGGAGAGCATTCCAGGTATAGGAGACAGTCTATTCAAAAACTGGGAAATGTAGGATTGTGTATGAGGATCACTGAGAATACAAGGACAAATAACCCTTTCTTTCAAAGAGTTTACAATCTACTGGAAGCCAGAAAATGGAGTTTTCAGATACAGATTGGTCAGGGAGAATGAAAACTAACAAAAAACTACTGATAGTTTATTGGATTGGATAGCAGCATCTGACATAATGTAGATAAAACACCTGGACAATTTAGTTTTTAACTTTTGTATCGCATAGAGATACAAACCCCGAAAAGATCCAAAATCTGTAACAGCAGAAATAGATTTATTTTGAAATACTGGTAAAGCATATATTTAAATGGTTGGGGGAAATGCTACCAGATCTTAAATACTCTAGGTACTAGGGTGAAACTCAAAAATTCCTGTGGGTATCAGACTGACTGAGAAAACCAAGTATTAACATCATCTATGCTGTACTGGGACAGCTGGGTGTCCCATTGGATAGAATACCAGGAATAAGTCTTGTTGAGTTCAAATTTGGCCACAGGCACTACTTAGCTGTATGATCCTGGACACTTACCCCTATTTGCCTCAATTTCTCTGTTCTGGGCAACCAAATCTTTAAAAGGATGGGATCACAGTTTCAGTAGAACAAGATTAAAAATTTTCATAAAAGTTTGAATTGCTGGGGCCCAAAATTACAGATAGTCAAGACAATTTGATTCCCGGTGGTTGGATTCCAAGATATGTTGGTTTTAGAAAAAAGAGGAACCCTGTGACTTCCTGTGAACTTCTAAATGTTTTTAATATCACAGCTTTTACCACTGCTATACCCTGATTATTTGTGGGTTTGGGGATACTAAATTAGAGCTTATTATAACACTATTCAATATATCATAAAATTCTAAGTAAGTGATTTTATTATTGAAAGTACAAAAGGGACCTAATTATATAGCACTGCTTTCTGGAAGACCCTGCAACACGAAACCCAAAGGCCCCGGTTATTTCTGTTATTATTAAACCATAGAATTTCATAGTTGGGAAGTACTTCAGTGGATATCTTGTCTAACTCTATTTGCAAGAGAATTATTAAGGCTAAGATAAGTTATAATTGTTTTGAGTCTTACAAGTTCAGTTAAAGCCAATTCAGTAAAGAATCCATTAAGTGAGTAGTAAAATTCATCTGTGGAACAGTTTTTGCATTATTTAAACCCTGAGCCATTTCTCCTACCTCTAAATCTTTGATCCTGTCATTCACCTCTATGTTCCAACATTAGCTTAAACTCGGCGTTTTGCCCCTAAACTTTTGGCTCATCCTCTAAGCTTCTCTGTGCCTGCAGAGGGCACCCCTCTCTCTTCTCAGTCACCTAGATTTAGAACCTTAGAGTCTATCTTTGATTCTTTCTCCATATCCTTTCATCCTCATCTTCACCTGGGCACTCTGGCAGCTCTGCTCTCCAAAACTGACCACCCTAGACTATACTGCACTGCCTGCGGGGCTCTGCACTGCCTGCGGCCTTGAGTCCTTATCTACACCCGGGCCATTCCAGCCTAGCTACCAGGTACCCTCCCCACTCGCTCTCGTTTCTTTGAGAAAGCCCGGGATGTGCCCCTCCCTACACACACCTGTAACGACTCCCTCATCTTTGCCTCTCTGGTTCAGTTCAGGTATCACTAAGGCTTTCTCTCGCCAATAAATCAACAAGCATTATTAATTCCTAGGTTCCAATGGGCTTTTCCAGCTGAGTTAGAGCGTGAGCTTCTTGAGAGAAGGGGCTCTTACTTTTCCATTTGTCTCCCCCATCCTCGGTATGAAGAGGGGAGACCGGAACAGGTATTTACAGAGCGCCGACAACGTTTAAAAGCTTCATTCATTCATTCACACACGCTGGTTGACTTGATTTGCAACCAACAGTCTGGAGCATTAATCGCACCCTTAAATTCGGGTAGGCCAGCTTGAGCCTGGGAGGCGGAGATGGTGATTACCCCTCCGGAGTACTTTTCTGGGCTCACGGAGGAGCGGGTGTGGCCCGGGACTGGCCCCAGTCCCACCTCCCCGCCCAAGGGACAGCGCTCCCTCGGGCCCCACGAGGAAATCCGAGACTTTCAGATCCCTTATGGAAATTACCAATCCCTGAAGTCTGATGACTAACAGGCATGAGTCGAGGGAGCTGTCCAAGGGAAGAAGAGAGGGAGGGGAGCGAGAGGAGGCCGGCACCGACGGAGGCATGTAGCGCTCTGGCCACCACCTCCGAGCTCCCTCCAGGGCAGCTGGAGCCGTTTGGCCCCTGTGTGCCGCCGTAGAAGCCCGTTCTCCAGGTCTCCTTGCTCAACATGGCCGCCGTTCCCCGCGTCCTAAAGGGGTGCCCCGGCAGCTCGGTTAAGGACCTCTCACAGTTGGGCAGACGGCTGCACTGAGTCGCGTGCCTTCTCCTTGGAGCAGTGGTGCGTGCGCATGCGGGAGCGTCCACCCACACACCTCTACCTTTACCTCGGCTCTCCGCTCTCTTCCCCCGCCAAAACACCCCTCCCGCGGGGTGGGGCGGGGGCGGAGGTGGGGAGGTCCCTTCCGGGGGCTGGGAACTCTAGGGGCCGCGTCACTCCTGGCTCGGCCCCCGCGGCTCCTCCTCCTCCTCCCCGCTCCGGGCACTCCTGTCTCCGCCCGCCCAGTGGGGGGCGGGGGGGGGGGGTCGGCCACAGACCCAGACGGCCTGGGCGACTCCTCAGGGAAGCTCCGTGGCCGTAGCTGGGGAAGGAAGGCAGCCCTGCCTGCGCTGCCGCCCCCCGCCCCCCACCGGGGTGGGTCACCCCACCACTCGTGCTGAGAAAGGGTGGGAAAGAAGGAAGCAGCCGCGGGGGGCACCATGTTCTCCAAGCCTCCCCGACCCACCTTCAGGTCCTACCTCCTGCCACCGGCGCTCCCGCCTCAGGTAAACAGCTTCCCTTCCTCCCGCCGCGGACCCGATCCTCTTGGGGCCTGGACTGGGGGGGGGAGGGAGAATTGAGGAGGGGGCACACCCCTCCCTCCACTTCAGAATGTTGGGCTCGCGTGCGGCTGGGGGGGGGCGGGGAGAGGGTCGAGACTTTTACTCCTTCGACTCGGGTGGTTTGGGCTTCGCGTCTCCCAGGTGGGGAGGAGGCAGCTCACGAGTCCCGTGTCCCACTCACGGGGAGCCTTTTCCTGTGGTGGGACCCTCACCCCTTTACACCCTCGCCCAACGTCCCCACTCAGATTCGAGTCCCCAACCCCCAAACCACCGACCGAATCCGGATCAGCTAAATTCCCCCTCTCCCAAAGCTCCCCCCCCCACACACAGCCGGTCCCAAAGAAACTTTTAAAACTCTTCTGTGGGTGGAAGGAGCTGCTCGTCGGCGTCCATAACGCCGCTGCTCCGACTCTTTCTGAAGCGGCTCGCGGTGCTGCCCTTCTTGCGGGGCAGCGGCGCTTAGTCATTAGCTCACCAGATGCCCTCCTGCTGCTGCCGCCGGAGAGCAAAGGTTATGTGGGAAAAGGTAAATAATCACAGCGACCGGTGGAATAAGGGGAGCCAGGCCGTGTGCAGGGTTGCCGTCAGACTCTATACTGTAGGATCTTTTTAGCAGTTAACTCTTATTTTTTTTGGGTGCATATCACAGACTAGCAGACTGGTGAAGCTTGTCCGAATGTTTTTCAAGGTATGAAATAAAATACAGAGGAAGCCAATTAGACTGAAAGGCAGTTATGAAAACACTCTAAACAAAGTAAATTCATTAAACCTCAGATTAAGAACCCTTGTCCTAGAAAAATGAAAGAATTTGAGGGTTTATATCAACCAATGGGCTGTAGGCATTAGTGACTAATGAATTTGGAAAATTTACCTAAGTTTCTCATACTAAATGAGAAGAGACTTTAAATCAGAATTTCCAATTAAAAACATGTTTTAAAGCCCTTTAAATTGAAGAAGCAAAAGAAATTCTTAAATTTAAAGCTTTTCTAATGTATTTCAGAATGAAGATAAGAGGGATCCTGAGCCCAAGATTAAAAAGCTGGAACCAGTGCTTTTGCCAGGTAAACATTAATCAGGACCTTAACTGATATTCAGATAAGGCCCTTTCATCTGGATGGTACTCTAGTAAGAGGCTGTCATTAGTAATGACTGACAGAACTTGTCAAGAATCGGGAGGGTATGAATATAGATTTAGAGTAGAAAGGGATGTCAAGGGTCACCCCTTAATTTGCAGATAAGCAAAGGGAAGCCAAGGGAGAAATACACACACAAGTCGTGAGTGGCAGAACTCTGACTCCCAAATCCAAATCCAAACAAAAGCCATTAAAAAAAAATCTGGAAGTAACTGGGTAGTGAAAATAGTCTGCTTGGTTTTCATTTGCAGCAGTGGGAATTTAAAGTAATAGATTACCAAAGAAAATATTAAGGTCATGCCTTTGAGAAAACTTTAAGTCTTTTTCAGTGCCTGTGTCAAGTCTTGGTGGATAGCAGAATATAGTGAATTTAAGACTTTAGAGCTTTCCCTTTATAATTCTGTTTTGTAGTGGACTTGTGTGAATGCCAACATAATTTGCAAAGTTTCTCTGCTTAGGTTTCATTAAAAATCATTAGTAGGATCTCTAACAGTAGGGGACTTAAGAAATTATCTAATGTGTTGGGTTTTTGTTTGATTTTTACTGGGATGAGGAAACAGGTTAGATAGTTTGCTCACTTTCACACAGGTCTGTGAGCAAACTATCTAACCTGTTTCTTCATCTCAGTCAGACTGCTGGTCTGGTACTCATTTTACTAAGTTAGGTTGCTGATAAAATTGCTGGATTCTTTATGTAGTGTTGAGAAAAGGAACTTGAATTGTTCAGTGTATTTGCAAGGGAAAATACTCATCTCTAGGAAATTATGTTTGGAACTTAAAATGTGGCTGAAATAACAAGTTGTTAGGTGTGCAGTTTGGGGAGTTTTTTTTCAAAGTTATTTTATACTATTGATTTCAGCAATCTACCAAACATTAAGTAAGACATTATATTAGATCTAAAGTATTTTTGTTAAAACTTAAAGACTTGATAGTGTTAATTGAATGAATGTATGGACTTTAAATTCTGTTTTAAAATTCACTATAGTATGTCAGAACACATTGTAAGAACACAAACACATTGACAAGCTAGTTCTTCTAAAGTGTTAACTGCTAACAAAATGAAACTTGAATACTTAGCTACAAATTTTTTTAATGTTTTTCTTTTTTCTCAGAATAAACTTATAAGAAAACTTTGATATAAATATATGCTCCAATTCAGCATATTCATAGCCACTTTAGAGACTTTTTCTATACTGTTTTTAAATATGAAACAGTGCTGCTTTCAAATGTGTGCTTATGAGCTGCCTAAAATTTAAATTCTGTCCAAACAAGTAAAGGTTCCAAATTTTGATTTTTAAAGATATTTTCATGATTTATCAAATCATAATAGGATTATATATTTTATTTTTAAAAATGCTTTTCAGTTACATTATTAAAACCCTGAAACTTTTTTAAATAATAATAAATACTGACAAAAACATTAGAATTAAATTGAGTGGCTATTGCCTTCTTATTTTTAATGTCAAAAATATTCAAGTTATTCGTCTACCTTGCAAATAATTAGATTTTTACACTTAAAAGATTAAAATGTTAGTATGTATTTTTACTTTAACTTTCTGAAAAATACTTCATTCACCAAACACTTAGGGACTGTCTCCTATATTCAAGACAATTTCGGTTATACAGAGATGAATAAAACCAAGATTCTTGCCCAAAACAAGTCTTTTATGTTTTTCCTTTTTCTTTCTTGGCTCTCCACCCTCAATTTTTCATCAATAAGATTTCAGGGTCACTTAAAGAGCAATACTGTTAGACGTTTTTCTAGAAGATGTTGAACAATATAATACTGTTAGAAACTGGCCCTGACTTTTATTGAATCCAGAAACCAAGAAAAAACTTAGCTATGTCACCTGTGACTTCAGATAAGCTTGTAAACAAAATATAATTGTCAAAGGATTAAGAATCTTAATATTTAGAGTTAAAAGACAATCAGGTGCCTACTATGTACCAGGCACTATACTAGGTGCTGGGTATTAGACAAAATTAAAACAATTCTTGTTTTTAAGGATGTTATCTCCAAAGCGGAAATGAATACACAGATAAGTCCAAAGTATGTAGACTGTATGTTCAAAGGAATTTCCTTGGAGGCAGGGGAGCACTCAAGCTGAAAGGATAAAGAAGGCCTTATGCAGAAGGAACAGCTGAACTGAGCCTTAGATGGAGCTAGGGATGCTGAGAGACAAGATGAATTTTTCATTTTACAAATTAAAAAAAGTGTTCAGAAAGGTGAAGTCGTACAATATATGAAATGGTAGTGTCTAAAATTCTGGTTCTCTGACTCATGATTCAGTCTTTTTTCTACTATATCTCATCTACCTTCCTTAATATTATATTATGTGTATTGACTTTGACATTTAGTTCACTGAACTAAATTGTTTACCTGAGTTGTGAATTTAAGAATTAAAATATAAAATCAGAGATTCATCCGAGTATAGTAACCATTTTCTTAGTTTGGACCTAATAACCTAATTCAAATGCATTTAATTTTTTATCATTGGAGTAAAACTGTAAAAGAAGTGATTTGTTAGGTTTTTTTATGTCTAATATTTTTACACCTGTCATTTTCTGATATCTCTCTCCTACTAACACCACTTACCACATCTGACAGCCTATGAAACATTCCACCCCCATATTCTCACACTTCTCTATTGAAACAAGTATGTTCCTTCTTTTGTTTTTTGCATATAAGCTTATTGCTGTTTTTATATGTTGTTGTAGTCATTATGTATATAGTCCTCTTGATTCTGCTGTCATTGCTTAGTATTAGTTCAAACAAGTTTCTATACTGTTATACTAAAAATTCCTTTTTCTACTTCTTGCAGTACAGTAATACTTTATATTCATGTGCGTCACTTTGGTGAACTTTCTTTTAATTGATCAATGTCTAGTTATTTGATCCCAGAAATAGTGCTGCTATGAATATTTTATTATTTGTAAATATATGTATTTATTGTACATGTTGTTATATGTAAATATCTTGTACATATTGTTATATACACATATAAAAATTGTGTGTAAATCTTTCTGCCTTTGGCATTCTTGAGGTATATTTCCTGTAGTGGATCACCAGGTCAAAGGAGTATGTATGGACAGTTTAGTTACTTCCGTCCTGTAATTCAAAATTATTTTCCAGAACTGTGGAAGTAGCCATAACTTAATTAACAGTATATTAATGTATCATGGATAATCCAACTTTGGCTATTTCTATCTGAAATAATTTTGTTACTTTGAAAGGTGTGGGCTAAAACCTCAGAGTTGTTTTACTTTATATTATATATCTCTTAGTAATTAAGCATTTTTTCTATGGTTGTTGACCATGGTTTAGAAAGGACAGAAAACAAAAACTTGTAGACATGCCCATATAGCATGAATATTTTCTTTGAGAAAAGAGTTGGTAAGCAGCAAATAACATCACAAGAAATGAAATTTCTTAGATTTTAACAAACAGAAAGACTTGTTGATATTTGAGTCATTCCTGAATCAGCTTGTCTACTTGCAGACAACCATATTGTTAGTAAAGATAAAAATTGGTAAAGAAGCTAGAAGAATAATTCTGAGAAAAAGATATGACGTATAGTTGAAACAATTCAATCTTTAAGTATTTAAATAAGTAATTGATAACAAAAATGGGTAAAGGACAATAGAATGGCCTCAACACCAATTATTATAATTTTATACAGAAGTTTAATGTTAGTCATTTGCTATAACAAGGGAATCAAAAAGAACCCAAACAAGACATTAAAAAGTGCCTTAGCAAGCATTTGGCTGGAGAGAAATGGTAGCCAAAGGCTTCTGTAATTAAGAATATAAACTTTTTTGCAAAATCTCACCCAGGATGATGGATTATGAGCAGTATTGTCTCATAAAGCGTAGGGAAGCGAGGGGAGTAGGAGATTTAAAATCAGTTAACAGAATTTTTCTATAGATCCAGCTAAATAAACACAGTCATCCTGAGCATATTCAAGTATGACAATAGAAGCAGGACAAGAAGTATAAAATTGGAAATGACCTGTAAGGATTTTTATAACAAACAGGATGGTAGAGTCTTTACATTTGCATTCTAACACTATATCCTCCTATATGTTTATAGGAAAGGTGAAAATTACATTAAAGAGAACAAAGATGGGGAAAGCAGCAAGATTGGACCTAGTGTCTATAAAGGAGAGCTGTGCTGAATGCAACAACATTGTGAGAATGTTGACAGGAAGAGAAAGATGTGAGGGGGGAAAAAAACCTGACCTCATTAATACTAAGAAAAAAAAGGCAGAAGAGAGAACAACAACTGCAAAACCTGCTCTCTTATCTGTACAGAATCTCCGAGATTCATCTAGGCATCAGTGACAGCTGGAGGTGTTAATAGGGAACAAGACAAGCATTTTTGTAACTGATATTCTACAGTGGACCACATCTTTACCATTTTGCAGAAAGATATAGAGCAGTGGTTCTCAACCTTCCTAATGCTGCAACCCTTTAATACATACAGTTCCTCATGTTGTAGTGACCCCCAACCATAAAATTATTTTCGTTGCTACTTCATAACTGTAATTTTGCAACTTATGAATCATAATGGAAATATCTGATAATGCAGGATGTATTTTTATTGTTACAAATTGAACATAACCCACAGGTTGAGAACTGCTGATATAGAGGATAGAAGATTGCACTGTTTATTGTTTTGATTATGAAAAAAGCATTTGATTCAGTAAATATCACCTTATCCAATAAAATATTTGCCATTCATACATTGAAATCATTCAAAAATGCTTGAAATGTATAACAGAAATAACCTTATCCGGTGACTCACTAATCATAAATGTTAGGTGAGGCATATAACTGGGAGAGATGCATGTTCACAAAAAATATTTGCCACGATGATGGAAAAGATCAAGCACAGAATTAAACTTAGGTCCATTAGATGCTACTTATGGATGTTGGTTTTGGATGCTTGTTCTCACTCCCAAATTATCTTATATTTACATACTTTATATTTTTTGTATTTTTTCCTTTTATTTATTCTGCATATATTTATACATGTACTTAGCTATCCCATTAGAATATAAACTCCTTGCAAGTAGAGATTATTTTTCTTTCTGTATGCCCAGCACTTAGCATAGGACTTGGTACACAAGTAGGTACTTAATAAATAGTTGTGGATCAGCCATTGATTGGATGACATTATGATGATGTTTATCTGAAGCTCTCAAACATAGTAGAACCTCCTGGAAGAGATCTAGAATCATTCAAGAATTTGGCTTGACCATCCACATAGGAAAGGCTAAATGGATGAAAAATGTCTATTTTCCTGATTATGACATACTATCGTGCTTGTCCATAAATATGTGTATCTGAGACAAACAGTTCAAATTGGATTTGGATTGGACAGATTGGATCCAGAAATGAATCAAAGACAGAGAGATGGCTAGATTGTCTTCAGGAATTTGAAGAGCTCCCTAAATGATTCCAAACTTCTCCTGAAAACAGAAGTCCATCTTTTTAATACTAAGACTGATAATGTGTGATTGTGAGACAACGCAAAAAGTCTTCCAGGAATTAAAATGAATATCGCACAGAAGGCAGTAAAAAGGTACATGCTGAGGGGAGCAGGCTATAGCATATGACTAATTTGGAATAAATAGCTAAAATAAGTTCTTATAACTATATATTTTTTTATTTTTAACAAAATTAAGTATTTGCACAGTACACTCTGCAACCACATTAGCTGTTCCTCTGACAGTATTAAAACCCAGCCCTGAGCGATATTACTGCAACATTTATTTTAATGTACTTGACTAATTTTTCATTTATAAACAAGCTTTTGTGCATGATTGGGATAGGGACTGGAACTTTGGGTTTATATTGATACCAGGAACCCGAAGTTAAGAAATTCTCTTTGCCAATACTGGTCACCACCTTCTCTGTCACTTTTAGTCTTAAGAGATTTGCCTAAAATACAGAGGCTAAATGACTTGCCCAGTCACATAATTTATGTCACAGGCATATGAATTTTCAGGGTTGTGGAGTTTTGTGTCCTATTTCACATACTAGAATCTAGCCCTAAGTGGTTCCTTAAAAGAAAATGTGAGCATATTAGGTATTTCTGTGTTGAATCACTTCAGGTTTTGCACTACTTGATGATATTATGGAAGGGATTCTTCAGGTATGGGTTATACTAGAAAGCCTTTGAGAACCTTTCCAACTCTGAAATTCTGTGAGGAGAACCTGAAGAGAGAGTAATAATAAGTAGATAAGGAATGTAATATGCAAAGCAAAGGTTGATGTATCTTCCAGAGTTTAGGAGAATGAGTTTCATGAAATTCGGAGAAAATATAGAAAGAATCTCATGATCTGAGACGCCAAAAAAGGAAGTCAAATCAGAAGGAATGAGAAACCATCAGGATAAAATTTTGGTGAAACTTATCAGGATAAAAATTGTTCCATTGAAGTACTGCTGTATGTTTAAGTCATGAACACCATAGTCTCCAAAAATTGGTTATAGGTCACTGAAATGGCAATGGAAAGACATATTGTAGCTGTATTTTTGTTTGGGTTTTTTTTTTTAACCTGTGATTATCTGTGTGGGTTATTCCTGGTATTGAAACTTCCTTCCACCACTATAGATCCTTGTAACTTGTCTTAGAGAGTTGCTTTGGATTTTGCAAGGTTAAGCCATTTGTCCACTACCACATAGCTAGTATGTACCTGAGACAATATTAAACCCATGTTTTTTTTTTTTTACTGCAAGTCTAGCCCTCTATCTATGAATTTAAGTAACTGCAAAGTATTATTAGCAATGACTAATTGTCAGGAGGAACTTTGTACAAGAATCTGTGTTTGGAAGGGGAGGTTGGGATAGTCCTCTTGTAAAAGTGAAATCTTCCATTTTCTCTTATATAAAGTCAAGAGATGTAGAGGAAAGCCTCTAGTATGTCGAATGGATTTCTAGTTGAAAATTTATGGGAAGACTTTTTTTTTTTTTTTTTTTTTTTACAAAATAAGTAGGTATTGATGACTTACATACTGCATCACTGAAAGTACTCATATCAGAGATCAGATATACTGAAATATCAAGGGACAAAAGGGGGAAATCTCAAAAGAGGCTGACTGGCTTTTCAGTTTGAAGGGAGCATAAATAACTGAGAACAAACAAAAGAGTATCATGACCAATGAGACTTGTCATGAAAGATAAAGCCCTGAACCAGCTACTTCTAAACTTTAAAAATATATGAAATTAAAAGCCTTAGACGTTATGGGTCAGAGAAAGAATTACAACTGACATTTACATAGCACTTTGCATTGAAGGGCTTAAACGTATATTAATTTGAATTTCACAGTAAACCACTGAGTTAACTACTATCAATACTGTTTTTATGTCTTTTTAAAAAATGTTTTATGGATGCTTTTTTAATATCAAATATGTACACTATACCCCATCCTACAAATCTTCCCTTTTAAAAAAGAAAAATATTTAAGTAAAGAGACTTTTGTCATGTCTTTTTGTATAACGGGAAGTTGATAAAAGTGAATAATAGACAGTTAAAATCTAAGATAATGCATAGGTGATGAGAGAACTTAGCTGTCTCAGAGGAGTAGCAGTCACCTATCTTTGGTGAATTGCTCCCTGAGGAGTAAGAACTATTTGCAGATGTGATTACCAACGGCCGTCAGTGATCATTGAGGAAGCATGGAGAGAGTTGTGATGTGACTAGAAGTAGGCAACTTTCTGGGATCTTTGGTGAAATTGCAGTGTGCCTCAGAAACTCATTCAGCCCCTCATTTTATAGAAGAAACTGAGGACCGGAGAGGTGAAGCAGCTTGTCCAGGGTCAGTATCCGTAGTATTGAAAGAGCTGGGCTTGGGACCTACCTCTCTGACACTAAAGCCAGAGGCTTTTTAGTGCTGTTGTCCCAGTTTTCAGAAATTAGAAGAAAGTAGTTTGACTTTGATACCCGACAGAATTTCAGAGCATGCTATTAAAGAGTAGCTTACGAGAACTTAGAAAGGAAAGGGGTGATCTCTGTCAGTCAGTATGGGTTCATAAAGAACAGTAAATGCTATTCTAAACTAATTTCTTTTTTGCCAAGATGACATAAGTTAAATAGACATATACCTGGATTTTGTTTGTTTTTTGTTTTTTGTCTTTTTGGAGGGTGGAATGTGGGGTAGTTGGGGTTAAGTGACTTGCCCAAGGTCACACAGCTAGTTTTTCGTGTTAAGTGTCTGAGGCCGGATTTGAACTCAGGTACTCCTGACTCCAGGGCCAGTGCTCTATTCACTGTGCCACCTAGCCGCCCCCAGTCTTTATTCTTAAGATTTCAACACACAAATTGGTATTCCCTCTACTATTCTAAATTCTCCTTTCCTCAGTTCATCTATGACCTACTCCTCAACTACAACTCAGTTAGACACAGAAATGCTCTTACTGTCACTCACAAGTTTTGTACTTTGTGAACTCTGGCATTCCTTTATCTGATCATAACCATTTAGCATTCCATCTTTCCCTATATTTTACAATCCTAATCCTGTTCTTTGTCTTTATGTCTTCTAAACCTTCCACCCCTCAATTCTTTCCCAGGTGGTCACTGCTGCACTAGCTGGCTTTCTTGCCCATCTTGACCTTTTAGTAAATCAGTTTTACTCCGTACTATCTTCTGTGCTTGAACAGTAAAATAGCTTGGATGACAGTAGGATCATAGATCTAGAATCGGAAGGGACCTCCTAGAGTCTGCCTAGAGGATCTGGACCAGCCTCTTCACTTTTCAGATAAGGAAGCTGAGACCCTGGAAGGTTAAGTGATTTACTCAAGGTCACACAGGTAGATTGTTAGAAGCCTTTTCCTGCTTTTAGCATGTATTGTAGAGCTCTGTCTGTTGTCATGTTTTGTATTGGGGGTGGGGTAGTGGGAACAGGAATGGAGGAACCAAATTATAGATTTAGAATGAGTATATAAATTGCTCTATCCTAATAGTTCTACCATAGGTCTCAACTTTGTTAACTGTTTTATTTAGTATTTCTGCTCTTCTCACATTCTTCAGTCTAGTCAAAATGACCTGCCAGCTATTCCCTTTACATGTTATCCTATCTCCATACTCTGGGCCTTTACACAGTTGGTCCCCCATGTCTGAAATCTCCCCGCCCCTACACCCAACCCCCATCTTAGAATCTCTAATTTCTTTCAAGCTGAGGTATGACTGCCTACAGGTCTTTTTTTCTCATTCTTCCAATTACCAAAACATTCTCTCTTGAAATTACTTTTCATTATTTTGAATTTGTTTTGTGTTTACTTACTAGTGTCTCTGAAGTAAGCAAAAGTCCTTGAGGGTAGGGACAGTTTTGTCTTATCTCCTGTGATGAGCAAGTTGATTAATAAATACTTGTGGAATCTCCCAGTGGAATGAAAAGCTCCTTGAGAACTGTCATTTCTACCTTCATATCCTAGCCTGGGGCCTTATTGTGGAACTAAGTTGAATTGAATTGGAATGATTAAAAAAAAGAAAGAGCTGCTTCCATAGGTGTAGTTCTGGTGTTTCTGGTGACCCAATGCCCTTAAGCAGTCTTCATAATCATTCTAGGGATATTGTTGAGGAAAGTCAGGCTTCAGGAACAGATTTGACTAAATGATCTGTGAGACCCCTCTCATCTCTGATATCTAGATAATATAGTCAATTTTGGCAAACATTTCTAAAGATCAATTTTTAAATGAGAAATTAATTGGGTCAACTCCAAAATAGATAACACCGGGTTAAAAAGATTTTTTATATATGGGATTGAAAGATATTTACTTTTTTTAAAATCTTATATATAAGGAAAAATGCTTTTCTATGCATTTTTTTTTTTTAGGAATCTACCCACCCACCCCAGATTTTTAACCTGCCTCAGGCATCAGCCTACCTTCTACACCTGTTTTCCCTCTTGGAAGGTATTTTGAGAACTGTATTTGGTTGTGTGGCTATGTGGTTGAAGCTGAATATATTTCATTAAAGTAATGCCTTATCCCAAGTAGTAAATCTAGGTGAGTTTATTATTATAGGAATAACTGGATTCTTGGCTAAGGCAAGTTGCTTTTAAATGGAAATTATTGTAAATATTTTTCACTTTGGAATCCTTTGGAAACCGTTTTGGGATAGTTAATAGTGTATTTATACAAAATGTTATTTTTGAATAAGTTTCTTTCTAGTGCTCTTAGTACTTATTTGTATACCAGGCATTGAAGCACAAGAATCTTAAAAAGCAAATATGACTTAGTTTATAACATAAAAAGGAGCAATTAGACCAATTTATTTTGTGCTGTTATGTATTTTTTTATCTTCATTTTAAAATATTTTATTTCAGCACCTTTGAAAGACATTTTTTGTTTGCTAAGTAAACTATTAAATAAGGAATCAAGACCTATAATGATTTTGTGTCCTCAAGTGTCATTTTGGGAGGAAAAAAAATACTATTTACCAGATGAATGTATATAATAGGAAATACACATTTAAAAATTAAGTTAAATATAAATTTAGATGCATGAATATTTCCATACATGATGAATTATCTAGGATAATAAATTTCCCTTTTTAAAAAGAATTAAGATCATGAAATACACAAAGTATTTTATAGGTCTTGTGGCATAATAGAAAAAGTACTAGACTTGCTGGCAGAGAGACCTGGGTTCCAATTTCAGCTCTAACTCTTAGCTACATGACCACAAGTCACTCAGTGTCTTTTAGCTCTAGTTTTCTCATCTGTAAAATAGGGATAATAATATTTGTAGTACTTATCTCTGGCATCCTAGATTTTTGTCCAGTGAAAGTGAGAAAGGCCCTTAGAACAAGGATTTGCCCCTTATGGCAAATTTAGAGAAAGGAAATGTGTGGGCTTACCATTTACACTTTGTCTGCATTTGGGGTTAGGAAATGTCTTTATGTATGAGATGACAGATCTTTGTGAATATTGAGCACCTACCTCATAAGGCTCTTAATGATTAAATGAAGATTAAGTGAAGATTAAATGAGATAATGTATATACAATGCTTTGTAAAGTATAAAGCACGATGTAAGTATCATGCTCTTAATTCTAAGCAAACGCTTATACCTAGAAGATTTTAAGTTAGTTTTGGTTTGTTTTTAAAAGTTCTGTTTTTCAGTGCTCTTATAGTGAATTATATAGTTAAATGACTTTGATTATATCACCAAATGTTTAGAATTTGACTGTTTTGGTATAATCTTGTGTACAAGAGTTGCATATGATGGACAGTCATGGATGGTTCCTACCTGTGTTATTGGAGAGAGCTTCCAGATTAATGAGATTGTAGATCTGTTTGAGTCAGTATACTAGTTATCATGGAAATCTTAGTTTAGTAAAGGCCGATAAAGAGATAACCAGACCATATCTAAGTGGCACTCACTTTTGAAAAATAGAGGCTAAGGCTGAGGGAAAACTTATTAGGGTATGTGAAAATAAAAGCCTTTCCATCTAGTTGACTTCCCCTTTCTCAGAGCTATGGCAGGAATTAGAGGATTGGATTGTTTGGTTTTTATTTTGGGTATGAGTAATCTGAGACATTGTTTTAAAAATTAACATTCCTTTTATGTGACATAATATTACATTATGATTAGAAGCAATTTTACTTTAATGTGAATTTTAAAAATTAGTTGGTATCTTGTCAGAGGGATTACAAAATAATAGATTTATATCTTCATGGAATCTTATGGGTCATCTAATCCAACCCTTCTCATTTTATAGATGAAATTGAGACCCAGCCAGAAGTTAATTGAACTTACAGGGATCACACAGATAGTTTAGTGGCAGAGCAGTATTCTAGCTCAGATACTGTGACCCCAAGTTGAACACTTGAAGTTCAGTCCTCTTCCCATTACATTCCTATTTAACTTGATGTATTATACTTACTGGGAAGGTAGTGCTGTGACCTGCTCATATTTCTGTCTCGTTATAACCAAGTCATCTTAATTCCACAAAATTTTACTGAAGCATATAGGATTTCTTAACATACAACAAATAATAAAATTTACTAGTCACTTGAAAGTTAATTTTACTTTTACAGATGTAGAGTATTATTATTGTATGATTCTGTTCTTTTTTTTTGTCCCTGCTTTATCCTTACTCCCTCAACTATCTGCTACTATTTTACTGACCCTGATTTTTCTCTAGTCAAAAATTACCCTCTTCTTGACAAATCTTGTAGTAGTTTTCATTGTCTTGATCCTTGAACTCTTGCTTTCCATCCACTCCACTTTTAAATCATGTCTTCCATTGGCATAGTTGATACTGCACTATTATTCTATCTCGTCACACACTTTTTTCTTTGATTGTTGCTCTTCTCTCTGCCCTGTTCTCCACAGTGACAGTGTTTTCCAGGAGTGCAGTGCTTGTTTTCTATCCCCCAATTTACCCCGTTCCACTTTTGTCTTTGATAGAAAACATACATTCTCATGGTTTCTGCTCAAGTCTTTTTGCTGATGACTCCTAAATTAACATTTCTGAACTCTCACATTGTTCAAACTTTCCATTGAGCTTTAGGCCAATTATTTCTTTTTGCTACTGTAAATTTTCATCGACATTTTTTACTATCATCTTAATATCCACATAAATAAAAACTAGTCCTCTTCTTTTACTGTCCAAAATAGAATCTGACCTCTTGTGAATGCATCACCATCTCAAGCTCAGAATCTTGAATTCAGTTAAATATTAAGTGCTTTCTCCGTAAGAAAAAAATATGTTAAGTTTTGAGGATATAAATATGAAAAAATGACATAATCCATGACCTTAAGGAAATTATAGTCTTTTAAAAATGATTTATATACAAATAAGCATAATATGAGGAAGAGTGTGATGGAAGCAAAGGGATCTATATAACCTGCTCCAAGAAAATTTGAGGATGGATAATACGCTATATTATTTAGAAAAACGGAAAGCTTCATGGAGGAGATAGCACCTGAGCTGAGCCTTGAAGGGAATGGAGACTTTTTGTCAAATATATTATGTTGACTCATTTTATAATTATACCCATAGTAAAACTGAAGTTCCTTTGTTGGGCTTTTAAAAATTTTCATAACTTGACCTTTTCCTATGTTTTCAGTCTCCTTATATCTTATTCTTCTCTATGCATTCTGCATTTATTTAAAAAATATTGGCCTGCTTTTGCCCAACTCCTGGAATACCCTGTGCCATCACTTCTGCTAATTAGTTTCCCTGACTTTCTTCCCTCCACTGATCTTCCTCAGGTCATAGTGCTTTAAGCTCACTCACTATTCCAAGGAGGCATTTCCTTGTCCCTTCAGCTTCTAATACATTCTCCACAAAAAGTGTCTTCAGTTTACATTATAATATGTATCCTGTATGTATCTAGTTATTTACATGTTGTCTTCCCTGTTGAAATGTAAGTTCTCTGATGGCAAGGACTGTGTTTTTGCCCATTTTTGTATTGCTAAAAGTTAGCACAGTGCTTGGCACATGGTTGGTTGTTGTCCTTCATTCTGGAAGAGGACCAAAATGACATCGCCATGCTAAACTCAAGTTTCAGTGTGTCTCCAATACAAGCTCGGAATGCCCAACCACAGTTAGGGCACAAATAGTTGTGTGAACGTTTGGGGTGGGATCTCAAAATTTGTACATCCTGCATTTCCTTTGAGCTGCTTTAATTCTGCCTTGATCATAGAGCACAGCACCTTCTCTGATGTGGGGTACACCATGCTTAGTGGTCCTGTGCCAGTGTCTTCTGTGTCACACAATGAGTTCCAAAGTTCTTGAGAGAGACCTCAAGAGTGTCTTCGTATTACTTCTTCTGCCTACCGTGTGAACCCTTGCCCTGTGTGAGTTCTCCATAAAACAGTCTTTTTGGCAAGCACACGTTTTGCATTTGAACAACCGCAGCCAACCCATTGTAGTGCTCTCTGAAGCAGAGTTTGAATTCTTGGCAGTTTAGTAAGGACTTCAGTGTCTGGTACCTTATCCTAACAGGTGATTTTAAAAATCTTCCTAAGACAATTCAAATAGAAGCAACTCAGTTTCCTGGCATGACTCTGGTAGACTGTCCAGGTTTCAGAGGCATACAACAATGAGGTCAGCACAATGGCTCTGTAGACTTTCGGTTTGGTAGTCTGTCTCATACCTCTTCTCTCCCATACCTTCCTTCGGAGCCTCCCAAACACTGAGCTGGCTCTGACAATGCATGTGTCAATCTCGTTATCAATGTGCGCATCCCTGGAAAGTACACTACCAAGGTAAGTGAACTTATCCCCTTCATTCAAAACTTCTCTATTTGCTATAACTGATGGTTCCACATATGGATGGTGTGGTGCTGGTTGTTGGAACACCTATGTTTTCTTGGTGTTAATTGTTAGGCCAAAATTAGCACAAGCAGCAGAGAAATGATTCATGCTTTGTTGTATCTCAGCTTCAGAGGCTGCATTGAATGCACAATCATCTGCAAACAGAAAATCATGCACCAACACTCCCTTCAGCTTGGTCTTGTAGCCTTTTCAAATTGAAGAATTTACCATCAGTGAAGTAGGTGACCTTGATGCCATACTCATCCTCATTTGAAAGCATTTGACAACATGGCTAAAAACATCATGCTGAAAAGAATGGGAGTAAGCACACAGCCTTGTTTCACGTCATTGGTGACTGGGAAGGCACAAGAGCACTGTCCATTGTCTAAGAACTCCAGTAAGCATGCTGTCATGAAACTGATGTACAATACTGATAAACTTCTCCAGGCCCCCAAGTTTTAACATAATTTTCCATAAGCCCTCACTACCAACAGTATCAAAGGCCTTAGTCAGATTTACAAAAGTTGTGTACAGACCTCTGTTCTGCTCCTGCCATTTCTCCTGGAGTTGTCGTGTGACAAACACCATATCGACTGTTCTCAGCTCTTTCTGAAGTCATGCTGGCTCTCAGGAAGATGGGCATCTTCTAGGTGAAGAATCAGCCTATTAAGGAGGCTTCTGGAAAGAATCTTGCCAGTGGTGACTAAGACCTCCCTGTGATTGTCACAGGACAGTCTGTTTGCTTTACCTTTATAGAGATGGACAACGCCAAGTCCGTTTCAGGAATGCTTTCCACCTTTTGGTTTCCACCTTTTCTACCCAACTCTCACCTGTGACTCCAAGAAGCTGTAGCATGTGCAGTGACCATACTGGTAAACCATTTCAGAAGACAGGCTAAACCAGGTCGAGGGTAATCAAGGGGTCTCAGACCCATTGGTGAATTAGGGGGCTGTATGCTCTAAGCATGTGAAAACTTTACCTGGTGGAATGAGTGGCACATAGTAAGTGCTTAATAGGTGCTTCTTGATTAACTATTGACTCTATACAGATCACTTCCCGACTTATTGATCCAGCCACACACTCTCCTCAACTCCATTCCTGCATCATGAACTGCGTACTAGACATTTTGAACCTGGTGTTTCATAGCCATTTCATACTCAGCATGTCCACAAAAGAACTCATTATTTTTCTTCTTAAAACTTATGTGGTTTTGAACTTTTATCCAGCATCGTTCTAGTCATACAGGTTGACAATCTCCACGTTACCTTTGACTCTCCACTCTCATCTCACATTCATACAGTTGCCAAGTCATGCTATTTCTATCATCTTAATATCTCTTACATAAGTCTTAAAGATACACAGCATCATCCTAGTTCAGAAACCCACCTAGATTCTTGCAATATCCATCAATTTAGTCAGCCTGCCTCAAATCTTTCCATATTCTAATTTGTCCTCATTACGTCCCCTTCCCTGAAATCCAGTGCCTCTACATTACCCTTAGTGTCAGATGTAAACTCCTTTGTCTCACATTTAAAGGTCTTCACAATGTTATCCTTTCCTAGTTTTCTTCTTACACATTATTCTCATTTTCCATACAGTACTTTATGCTGTCTTCTATACTTGAAATATGCTCCCACCTTTACTTTTTGGAATCCTTCAAAACTCCACTCAGGTATCACTTTCTACATGAAGCTTTTCCTGATCCCTGGCTACTAATACCATCTGTAAATTACCTTGTATTCATTTTATACATATTCTGTATTCACTCAAAGGTGCATGTTTCTCTGCCATTAGAATGTAAGGTCCTTGAGGGGAGAAAGTTTGTTTTGTATTTTTATCCCTAGTGCTTAGTTGTGAGCCTGGCATTTGGTAGATATATAATAAATGCTTGTTGATGTACTATTGTGAGTATCATTAACCTCATTAGTAAACTCAGTTTGTAGGGTTATCTGTCCTAGCACTAAATGATTTTTTAATTATATTTTTTTTGTCTCCCTCACTGAGAGCTATTTCTTACTGCTCTCATAGTGCTCATCTCTGTCAGTGTCCCTGTAATGCCAAGCAAAGGCAACTTCCAAGGTTCGGATTACCAGCATAGCAAACCCCATTTATTCAGCCAACATTCACAGAACAGGGAAAATCAAAATACAGTATAACTCAAACATTTCACTAGTAAGTTCTTCATTCAGTCCAGGTACTACTCCACCCCTAGACAGTACGTAGCTTTTAGTCAAAGTCTCTTCTCAAATGGAGACCAGACTACTCCACCCCTAGAGGGTACAGTCTTTTAGTCAGTCTAAGTCTCTTCTCAAATGGAGAGAGTTCTTCTCAAATGGAGATCAGTTTCCAATCATAAACAAAGTATACTCACAAAAAGGCCAAAGGTTTCCCACCCCTGGACTCAAAGTAATTACAATACCATCCCTTAACATTAAGTACTTTCTCAAAAGGCCATCCACCCTTAAGCCATAACAAGGTCAAGATAACATCTCAGCATAGAAAGGCCAAGGAAAGGCCTTTCTTTCATCTTCACTGGAGGCAAGCCC
>CM053598.1:112969018-113019992 GCA_028646575.1 Pseudocheirus occidentalis | reverse complement strand
AAGTCACACTCAGCCTGTAGAACAGTCCCAGAACCCTTGAAAGTATCAGCAAGGCCCCCTTCCAGGATTTCTGTGAACATACAACAAAAAAGTCCTTCAGGGCTTCTGCACCAACAGCCAGGTTCCAGGACCTCTACAACAGCAGCACTGTCCACCATTAGGTGAATCTGGTAAAACAACATCAAAACAGACAGACAAAACACTGGCATCACAGCCATGCCTCCTCAGTTCTCAGCAGCTTTAGGTGGCAGTCCTCAAAAGTCCTGGGCAGCTCCAGTGGGCTCTCAACAGCAACTCAGGCTTCACGATGCTGGACACTGCTCTCCCAAAAGTACTTCTTCTGGCTTTCTCTGGGCTTGAGCCTTTCTTTCCATTCATGGCTCCTCCCAGGTCAGCCCCCTTTCTTCACATCAACAAGTCCATCCCACAAGTGGGATTCACAAGCTCTGGGTCTTAACACTCAACCCAAAAGCCAAGTCAATTCAGGGGCATCTCCAAATTACATTACCATTACAGTCCCTCTTCTGCCTTTTCCTCCTCTGGCCTCTGCCCCTCTGTGCTGCTTCTTTGCTGTTGTAGATGAGAAAACAGATAACTTGCCATATTATTTCTAATAAATTATTAATCATATGAAAGAATGCTTAAAATCACTAATTATAAGTGAAACATAAATTCCATAAACACTAAGTGCCTACTCTGTGCCAGCTACTATGCTAAGTACTGGGGATATAAATAAGAAAAAGACTGTCACTGTCTTCAGGGTGCTGGCAATCTATTCAGGAAAGACAGTACACAGGGTGCCCAGCATGGAGACCAGTGCAGGTAATGGGAAATGAAGAGTTGGCTGCCTTCTGAACTCCCTTTAAAGGGAATCTTTGAGAGAAGCAAACAGTATGATGCAAATAAAGTGAGTAAAATGTCCATACCAGGGGTGGGGAACCTGAAACCTAGAGGCCACATGTGACCTTTTAGGTCCTTGGATTAGGCCTTTTTTTACTGAGTTCAAGTTTTACGGAACAGATCCTTTTAATAAGAGGATTTGTTATGTGAAGTTTGGATTCTGTCAAAGGGCCACATTTGAGGACCTAGAGGGCCACATATGGCCTTGAGGCCCCAGGTTCCTCACCCCTGTTCCATACCACTTGATCTGGTGATTTTTCTGCTGGGTATATACACACTCCAGGGAGGCCATGGAGGAGAAGAAGAAAATTTCCATTTGCACTAAAATATTTATAGTAATGTCTTTTGTGATAGTAAAGAATTAGATACGAACGTGGATGTCCATTCATTAGGGAATGGCTAGAGAAACACGGAAAGATTTATATTAACTGCTACAGAGTGAATGAAGTAAGCAGAGCCAAGAAAACAATACACATGATACCTACAATAATGTAAATGGAGACAGCAATCACAAAACCATCAAAAGTGGGTATCACAAAATTACAAAGAATTAGCATGACTCCTAAGAAGAGATAGATTTCCACTCTCTACCCCCACTTCATGCCTTTGTAGACATGAGAGGTCCATGTGTAAGTTAGATTGCACATATTGTCAGTCTTTCTTTTTTTTTTTAATGTCTTGATTGGTTGTATTGATTTTTAAAAAAAAATATTTGTTAAATGGGGGCTGCTAGGTGGCACAGTGAATAGAGCACTGACCGTGAAGTCAGGAGGACCTGAATTCAAATCCAACCTCAGATACTTGATACACTTGCCAGCTGTGTGACCTTGGGTAAATCACTTAGCCCCAGTTGTCTTGACTGCCCCCCTCCAAAAAAAAAATTGTTAAATGAGATGATACTAAGAGGTACAAGAAAGGGGAAATTGGAATGATTTTGGTAATTTTTAAAAAACCAAAAAGATAACAATGAGAATTTTATTTTTTTTAAAAGGGGGGAAATATGTATAAGAGGGGGGCAAAGCTTCTAAGAAGATATGAGCTTTATTGCATTGATTTTTTTTTTTTACATTTATTTGATAAATTGAAAGCCCTCTTTCTTTCTTGTTTACAACTATTTGTAGCATAATGTAGTAAAAGTCTTCGAGTTAGGAGTTTAATTGAGGGCTTAAATCTCAGTTGTGATCCTTTCCTTGTGTAACAGTAATCAGTTTAGCAGATACTTAGTCCTTAGTACCTTAGGACTAAGTATGGAAGGTGTGAGGTCTGCCTCCTGTTGAGAGGGCATGAACTCAGATGTTGCAGAAGTGGCAAAAGGGGGTTGACTAAACAGGAGGCCATCTTGCTGGCTCCTGTTAGAAGAAGGAGGATTATCCCAGGATCTGGGAACTGGGCTGCTGGAGTGAAGAACTGAGTTGGAGTTGAGAGAGAGAGAGAGAAAGAGAGAGAAAAGCCCATTGGATTTATAAGAGATCATTGGTTGCTTTGGAGAGAGCATTTTCAGTTGAGTAATGAATTTGGAAGCCAGATAACTGTCCCTTAAGGAGTAAATAAAAGAAGAGTAAGTAGAGGTAGTGAGTGTACGTACACACCCTTTGCTAGGATTTTGACTGAGATAGAAAAAGAGATGAATTTTTTTTATTTTTTTTTATTTTTTTAAGATAAGATTTCCTGTTTGTAGGAAAGGAATCAGTCAATAGGGAGACATTGAAGAGGAAGAGGATTTTGTGGGGGGAGGTCTAAGAAGAACATTAAAAAGGATGGAGTCATGGGTACATGCAGAGGGGTTGGGATCCATATTATCAAACTCAGAAGGAGAGAGTGGAGAATGTTAGTAATTTTTTAGATGTGGGGGAATTCATGGCCTGCACTTGACTACTATGTGTCTCTTGGCAGATATTATTATGTCTTGGGCTCTCAGGTCAGTAAAGGAATCGATTAGCCTTAAGGACCTAGAACATGTAGATGTTCTACAGCATCTAAGATGCTGTAGACTTCTGGAGGGGATATTTTTGCATATATTTCATTTTCTGTCTATGATGCAACTGAAGACCATATCATCATTAAGCCAGTGTCAGAAATGTTTAAAAAACAGGCTATAATACAGTGGTTCTTAACCTTCCTAATGTGGCAGCCCTTTAATATTCATATGTGGGCATATCTGCATGTGGGTGGACCTGCCTGGAGATGGATAGAGGAGCCATGTCTCAGTTCCTGAGACCATTGGAAATAAATGTTTTCTGATAGTCTTAGGCAACCCCTGTGAAAAGGTCATTTGACCCCCAGAGGGGTTGCGACCAACAGGTTGAGAGCCACTGCTATAGTATTATGTTACCCAATATCACTATATTTTAGTGCATGTAATAAATTTATAACTGTAAGAATATTTAACTTGAGTCTTTTTTTTTTTCTTTTTTAAAGGAGAAATAGTTGTAAATGAAGTCAATTTTGTGAGGAAATGCATTGCAACAGACACAAGTCAGTATGATCTGTGGGGAAAGCTGATATGCAGTAATTTCAAAATTTCATTTGTTACAGATGATCCAATGCCATTTCAGGTTTGTTTCTTACAAAATATGTCTTTTACCATTTGAAATATTATTGTTTAATTTGGAGTTCAAAGGAAATATAACACATTTGTTACTTTAGCAAATATGTTAATTGTAGCATTTACAAGATAGAATTCAAAACAGAGTTTAAGGAAAATATTTGGATATGCAGAGAGAATATGGTTTTATCTTCTATGAAGTAATGCTCTTTTAGAATTTATTTCACTTGAGGATTAGAAGATATTTGGATTTTCATCTTAGATGTTTTTTTATTCCAGTTCTAAAAGTATTTAACTTTTACATAAATTAAAAGATTTTATTAAATTTTTAAAACAAAATCGTATTCTCATAATTTGGAACAAAGTATGAATTCTAAATGTTTTTACATTTATGCTTTGTAATAGATTTTTTTATTAAGTCTTTTTCTAGAGTAATGTTACAAAATAAAATCAAAAATTTTTGTAGTGTTATCAATTTACTGGAAACCAATTGTGTATAATACATTTATATTAAAATTGGTTTTTAATTTTTTGCTTTTTTGGAGGGGGAGGTAGGGCAGTTGGGATAAAGTGACTTGCCCAAGGTCACATGGCTAGTAAGTGTTAAGTGTCTGAGGCCATATTTGAACTCAGGTCCTCCTGACCACAGGGCTGGTGCTTTATTCACTGTGACACCTAGCCGCCCCTAAAATTGTTTTATTAATGTTCTTTTTTTACATCACTGTTACTTCCTAGTAACTCCTAAACAAGGAATGAATCAGAACAAATGAACACATTTGTCATGGCTGAAAATGTATGACTCATACTACATCTGTTGTCTACCTCTTTACCAAAAGGCAGGAGGCATACTTCTATAATGTTGGTTTTTATAATAAAAGGCTTTAGCCATTAAATTCATGTTTTAGATTCTAGGCAAACTAGAGAACCCACGAAGGAAGATTGTTTTGTTTTGTTTTTTAATTGACTTTTTCCTCAACATATGTGTTTAATAACTTTGGTTGTTTTATTATTTTTATTTCTTAGTTCTATTAAAAAACTAGTTTCTCAATGAAATATTTGAATACAGGTATCAAATATGAAATGAAATATGGTATAGATGTGTGTATATGAATACATATGTTCTATATAATAAACACTGTGTATATTTGCCAATATATTACATATGTATTTTTATAGGATTTACAGGACAGTATTTGTGTATATGTACATATATCTATGTGTGTGTGTGTGTTTATATGCCTTTAGTTTATATACCATTAATAACTTGTTTGGTGAGTGTAGCATTTTCCTTGTCAGTCTGATTATATGAATAATAGTTATTTGAGAAAATGTCAATGCTAGCAATTTTTTCACCATCTAAACTTTTTAATATGGAATCACATTTGTATCAAAATACTTTTTACTTATTGCAGTTTTTTTTTGGCATGAAAAGAGGTTCAATTTCCTCTTTTGATTTAGAATTTCTTCTTACTATCATATTCCCAAGGTGAGCATTTCTAGATTGTAGTAATCTGTTTCAAGGCCAGAATTCTGTCTTTTTTGTATTCCTTGTCTTTGACACAGTGCTTAGCACATAGAAAGTATTTAAATAAATACTTTTCCTTATGGCCATATTACATTGAAAAGTGCTGAGTTTCAGCATTGTTAGGGCAGTTGTCTATATGATACACCTATTCTATTCCTGTGATACATCATTTTATTCCTTCTGCTCTGGACTTCATCCTTAACTCTGACCATTTGTGTATGGACAGATCAACCCAAATCTGTAATCACAAATCTTTATAAATTACCCTGTTAACAATAATGTGAATTTTTCACAAGTGAGTAGTTAAGTTTGAAAATAATAAAAATACTAAAAGCAAGTGAATAAAATGTAGCTTACCAAATGATATTTTTTAAAACTGAATAAAAATCAATTCTTGAATAAGCATTTTGCTCGAGATAATTTTCTGCAATTAATATGAGTTTTCCTAAATGGCATTGAAAAGAAACCCACAGACTCATTGAAATAGGAATAATTTTGATGGTAGAGCTAAATGTTTTCTTCTGTACGCTGTGGGTGTAAGTATTTATGTGTAAAGCGAATTATGTTCCAGAATTTACTTTAAATGTGATTATAGTTCATACAGAGCTATCCCTGAAATAGAGCACATGAGCACAATTGCCTCCACCCAACATTTAGCAGTTTGGGGGTGCAGTGGATAAAGTATAAGACCTAGAATCAGGAAGACCTAAGTTCACATCTAGCCTTTAACCATTACTAGCTGTGTGATCCTGGGCAAATGATTTAACCCTTTTCACCTCAGTTTCCTCATCTATAAAATAATCTGGAGGAGGAAATGTCAGACCACTCTGATATCTTTGCTAAGAAAACCCCAAAATAAGGTGGCTAAGGAGTTGGACATGATTAAAACAACTGAAAACAGCTAAGACTTTTAAAGAGGCAGCAGAGAAAAATAACGCTGCACTTTTCCTGCCTTACACATTTTAATCCACTTTATTCATGAAATCTTGATGAGACTACAGTTTATCCTAGGTCTGGACTATCATACTAACGATATAGACCCATATGGCTCCTGTACCTTGGCTGTACACTTTTTATTTTTTTGTTTTCCTTACTTTTAAAAGTGCCATAAAAACTTCTTCAGAGTTTAGAATATAGGTATATAACTCAGTATGGCAGAAAATTTTTTAAGCAGAAATATATATATTTTTTAATTTCAGAAGTTTCATTATAAAAACCTTCTCCTTGGTGAACATGATGTCCCTTTAACCTGTATTGAGCAAATTGTAACAGGTATGTACATACTCATAATAAATTGTTTTTAACAAGTTGATTTTGCCCTGTAATTAAAATATTGATTCAAAGAGTCTAAAGTTACTTGGATTAGATTTCCGTTAACATATTTAATGTCAGATGTTACTTGGGTTTCACAGGATTATGATTCTAAATAACAAAGTTAAAAGAATTAATTTGAAACTGTTATTTTGCAACAACTTTGTAAGTGAAAAGAGTGCTGGACTTTGGAGACAATGCTTGGTTTCAAATCCTCATGCATATGCTGCCCATGGGATCTTGGTTATTTTATTTGAAATTTCTTAAGCATTTATTTAATTATCTCTAAAATCAAGATAATATTTGTGTTACCTATTTCACAAGATTGCTTCCTAAGCCTGAGACACTATTCTAGGGGTTGTCAAATTAGGACCCCTACACCAAATCCAACCTATTACCTGTCATTTTTTAAAAACCATTTACATTTATATATTGTAAAAATTATTAACTCCTAGGATGTATGAAATGAGTGACTTATGTGTGTGTGTATATGTATATGTGTATGTGTGTGAAGGAAATGAATGATTGTTGTAGCATAGACATAAATTTTTATATTGTCTTGGTTATTCCTCTTATTTTTGAGATAGTGATATATTTTAGTAGTTGTTTAATTTGAAAAACATTTATCTAGTTGCACATAGTCAACCCCAAACTCCCCAAAATAGACTCAAGGACAAGTGAAAAACGTTAAAGACTAGATGAAAGCCTTAATTATTTAGTGCTCAAATTATGGCAGTTTCAGTGGTGAGTGGTGAGGATTATGTATTTAAAAACATAATTTAAACAGTGTTCTTTCTTTAAAATCTTCTTTCATTTCAGTAAATGACAACAAAAGGAAACAGAAGATCCTAGGTCCCAACCAGAAACTCAAATTTAATCCAACAGAGCTAATAATTTATTGCAAAGATTTCAGAATTGTTCGATTTCGCTTTGATGAAGCAGGTCCAGAAAGTGCCAAAAAGGTAACATGCCAATCAGTTTTAAAGTGGTCTTTTCTTTAATAGTATGCTTACTAATTTTTTTGAGAAGTTCTTACTCGTTATGAGGCTTGAATAATTTTGTCCAGTATCACCTAAATAACTACATAACTCACAGTACTTTGCTCATAGTAGGCATTTAATGTTTTATTTTGTTTTGAATAGTTAAAAATATTGTTATTAACATTAATATGTTAAAATTCTATTAATAATTATTATTAAAATATATTAATTGTCATTACTTTGAGCTTGGTTCTGCATAGAGCCTACTAAATAAAACAATATTCCGCAAGAATCAGTCATAGTTTAGGTTAGAGCAGAAACATGAATTTGATATTTTTTTGCCTTCTGGGAAATGTTCACCTACCATTTAGTGAGGGAAGTTAAGGAAACCCTTTGCTCTATCCCATAATTTGGATCCTGGCAGAAGCAAGTCAGGGGTCTTACTTCTCCAGTATTGACTCTCTGGGACTGCCTCTGATAATACAGTAAATGTCAGGATATTGTTTGGAATTTTTATTTAGTATCATACCTCTCCCCCTGCTGCCTCTCCCCCCAGCTTCATTAGGGAGTCTACTTGATCCTTCTGTCTTATGTTTGCTGGGTATGTGTAGTACTATGTAATGGTACAAAGAAAAACTTGACTCCTATAAGTTAACTTCATTTAACAAACTTTCTTTAAGTTCCTAATATATGCCAGGCACTTTGTTAGGAACTAGAAATACAAAGAATAAAAATAAAACAATCACTGTTCTTAAGGACCGTGTATCCTACTGGGAAGAACAACATGTAAGTGTACCAGTTATATACAGAATAATTACAAAATAGTTAAATGTAAGATTGGGAGGGAGGGTATTAGCAGTTAGGGGTCGTATTAAGAAATTCTTTGTTAGCAGGTGGTGCCCAAGTTGTATCTTGAAGGAAGGTTATAGAAGTGTAGTAGTATAGAAGTGAAAAAGTAGTACTTGCCAAGCATTTTAGCCATTATGAAGACACAGAGATGGGAAGTAGAATATATTATTATTTTTTTTTTTTAAACTTTTTGGAGGGGGGATGTCAGGTCATTTGGCGTTAAGTGACTTGTCCAAGGTCACACGGCAGTAAGTGTTAAGTGTCTGAGGCCAGATTTGAACTTAGGTCCTCCTGACTCCAGGGCTGGTGCTCTATTCACTGTTTCACCTACCTGCCCCTAGAATGTACTCTTTAAAGAGCTCCTGTTAACTTAGTTCAACTTATGGGCCAAAAGATTAAGCCATTTTTTCCCCCTTGACTGAGAGGAAAATGTGTATTAAGTACTTTTTTCTGTTTACATGAAACTGAACAAGGTCTTTAATAAGGAACCAGAAAAAATATGTTGTTTTTAGGTTTTATAACTTACACTAAGATTAAAAATTAAAAAAATAGAACTCAGCCATTGAAAAAGAGTGAAAATAGTTAAAGGATTAGAGAATAGTACTGCTTAGAAAACTAAGAACGCACTGAGACTGAGATAGAAAAAAGAAAGGAAAGAAAGAGCCAACATAATGGAGTATCAGGAAAAAACTGCGGAGCTTAGCTCCCCACCACTACTCCTTTACAGAGATCTAGGAAACATACCAGACCAAATTCTGATTGGAAAATCTAAGAAAAAAATTACAGTCATTTTTCCTGCCTAGGTTAGTATAGGGAGACAGACAAATCTATAAACACTGTGAACAGGTTCTAACTAGAAGCAGTCTCATACCTATACAAGGGAGCCCAATTTTATGCAGGGTGAAGGGAGAGATGCCATTTGGCAGCTGGGTTGCCTAATATCTAGTTCAGGTGACAATCCACAGTGAGACATGGTTGTGGGTCCTAGACTGAGTTTTTAGCAAAGGAGTAAGTTTAGAATCAGGCAGCAGTTTGTGTAATTGACCCCAGCATTGGAGTATGGTCTTCAGTCACCAGCCCATTCTAAAGCTTCAGGATGGTAACTGCGCCTAGCAGTAGTTTACTGGAGCTCCAAACAGGGGCAAACCTACAGCTGTGTTGCTTAGTCCCAAATCCAAGCCAGAATTTGCAGAGTTCAGACTAGAGAGACTGTCCTGGATCAGACTACTGTGGAGAACTGAAAGTTTGCAGATTTCCCCAGCTGGAGCTGTACCTGAGATTGTGGAATAACACAATACTCAGTACCCACAAGGAAGCAGCAGTAGGACACAAACTCAGCTCAGATTTTCCCTCTAGAAGGGACTAGATCCTGGCCTTAACATACAGTATGAATCAGGAAATAGGTGGTAATAATGAGCAAGCAAGAAAAATCCCACCATTAACAGCTATTATGGTGATAAAGATACTTAAGACATAGTTCCAGAAAAAGAGAATGACTCCACTATCTCTACAAAGCTTCAAAGAAAAACACAACTTGGGCACAAGTTAAACTATGTATAGCTCCTGTAAGAGATGAAGCAAGATTTTTTTTTTTTAAAGAATGAAAAATTATTTTAAAAACTAAATGAAAGCATGGGGGGTGGGAAGCCTGCAGGTGGGGGATGGGAAAAGAAATGAGAGTTATGAAAGACTTGAAAAGAGAATCAGCAGGTTGGAACAAGAAATACAAAACCTTACCCAAGAAACAAACTACTTGAAAAGTATAATGGACCATGCTAGTGATTGCATGCTACAGAAAGAAATATTAAAAGAGGGGCGGCTAGGTGGCGAAGTGAATAGAGCACTAGCCCTGGAGTCAGGAGGACCTGAGTTCAAATCCAGCCTCAGACACTTGACATTTAACTAGCTGTGTGACCTTGGACAAGTCACTTAACCCCAATTGCCTTGCCTTCCCCCCTCCAAAAGTAAATAAATAAGTAAAAAAATTTTAAAAAGAAATGATAAATCTTTTTACTTTTATGCCCAGATCTCTTCAAATCAGAGGACAAAGTGAAAATAGTAAAACTTCACCAGTTAATCTTTTCAATTCAGTTCATTAAACATTAAGTACCCACTGTGTGCCAGGTATTATATGAAGTCCTAGGGATACAAATAAGAAAAAGGCAGACCCTACCCTAAAGGAGCTTGGAATCTAATGGTAGAACACAACACATGAATGGAAGCTAAAAAGTGGAAAGGAGGTGGTTGATCCCTGGACTTAGAACCAAGCAGAACTTGGAAAACAGAGAGTTACCTGGAAAGTATGGATCTGGGTCCTGTGTAAAGGAAAGCTTTGAGAAGAGTTGATTGCTACACCCTCTAACCCTCCATTGAGAGGGAAGAGGCGACTGAGGGCATTGAGTAGGTATTGAGTATATTTTGTCCAATTACATGTCAGAAAGCTGACAATCTAAATGAAATGAATATTAAAGAAGCTAAATGTCCAGATTAACAGAACAAAAAAGAGTACTTAATCTGACTTCAGTAGAAATTGGATAAGGCATAAAAATATTTACACACAGATAAAATCAGTACAATTAAAATTAGAAGAGAAACAGGTAAATTGAAAAAAATCTTGGCAGCAAATTTCTTATCTTGAGCCTAAACTCAGGAAGACTGGAGTTCACATCTAGCTTTAGACACCTACTAGCTGTGTGACCTTAAGCAATTCAGCTTGTCTCTGTTTGCCTTAGTTTCCTTAACTGTAAAATAGGGATATTAACAGCACCTACTTCCAAGATTGTTGTGAGGATCAAATTATATATTTGTAAACCTCTGAGTGCAGTACCTAGCACATAGTAGTTGTCCTTCCTGCTTGAAGAGAACTGAAATACTATCGTTATTTTAGTCAAGTTACAGTGTGACTGATTATGGCTAATCAGACCAATACAAGCTTGGAAGGTTTTACCACAGGTCGAAACAAATGGTCTATGTGAACATTTGGAGTGGCGATATCTCTAAATTTTCATATATCCTGTTTCTTTTGAGCTATTGCAATTATGCTTTGTTCATAGAGCATGGCTCCTTCTTTGATGTGGGCACACCATGCTGTGTGGTCCCGTGCCAGTGTTCCATGTCTCACAATCAGTTACACAATTCTTCAGAGAGACCTTGAGCATATCCTTGTATTGCTTCTTCTGACTACCATATCAGCACTTGCCTTGTGTGAGTTCTTTGTAAAATAGCCTTTTAGGCAAATGTCCATTTGGAATTTGAAGCCAGACTATCAGAGGTGTACTTTCTGAAAAACAGTTAGAAAATTTGGCAACTCGGCTCAAGAAAGGACCTCAGTGTTTAGTACCTTGTCTAACCAGGTGATCTTCAGAATCTTCCTAAGACAATTCAAATGGAAGCCATTCCATTTCCTGGCATGGTGCTGGTAGACCGTTCAGGTTTTACAGGCATACAACAATGAGGTCAGCGCAGTGGCTTTGTAGATCTTCAGTTGGGTAGGCAATCTGATACCTCTTCTCTCCTGAACTTTTCCTTTGGAGCTTCCCAAACACTGAGCTAGCTCTGGCATTGCATGTGTAGAAAATAAACTGCCAAGGTAAGTGAACAAAATCTCTATTTATTATAGCCAGTGTTCCATGTATGGATGATGGAGTGCTGGCTGGTGAAGCACCTCTGTTTTCTTGGTGTTAAATGTCATGCCAAAATTAGGACAAGCAGCAGAGAATTGATCCATACTCTTGCCAGAGGCTGCATTGAGTATGCTATCATCTGTGAACAAAATGTTGAACACCAACTCTTCCTCCACTTTAATCTTGTTTTGTAGCCTTTTCAAGTGATTACTTTAATTGTGACAGTTGGCTTTGATGCTGTTTTCATCCTCATTGAAGGCATCTGACAACATTGCTGGAAATATAATAAAAAGCATGGGAGCAAGCAGAAAGCCCTACTTCACTTCATTGATACTGGGAAAGTGCAAGAGTATTCTCCATTATCCATAACCCATGAAAGCATGCCGTCATGAAACACATACAATACTGTTGAACTTCTGGCAACCAAATATTGTCATGATCTTCCACAAGCAAATCTACTGATGGTGATTATTGATACAGGGAACTGATTCAAATGATAAGAATAAAAGCAGGTACCCAATTAATAAATGGTCAAAGATATGGACAGTCATTTTGCAAAAGAAGAAGTTTAAGCTATCATTAGCTATATTTTTAGAAATTCTCTGAATCTGTAATTTGAAAAATACAAATGAAAACATTCTGAGTGTATACCTTACACTCCTTTGATTGACAAATGTTGGAGAGACTGTGGGAAACAGGTATATTAATACATTTTTGGTGGAGCTGTGGACTGATCCACCTATTCTGGAAAGTAGTATGGAACTATCCTTCCACAACTAGTGCATACCTTTTGACTAGCCATACTGCTACTAGATCTATACTCCAAAGAGATCAATAAAAGAGCAAAAGGACCCACACGTTTAAAACTAACAACTTTTTTTGTAGTGTCAGAGTTGTATTGGAAACTAGAATAGTGCCCATAATTTTGGGAATAGTAGGACAAATGGTCATATGTGAATGTTATAGAATACTATTGTTCTCGGTTAACAGAAAAATCTGGGAAGACTTGTATGAATTAATGCAGAGTGAAGTGAGCAGAACCAGGGGGAAAAATTATATAGCAACAACAGTATTTTAAAGACAGTTTGAAAGACGTGTAGGATCTCTGATAGACACAGCAACCAAACACATTTTCAGAGTAATTATAATCATACATTCCACCTACCCCAGGACTGAGGTAATGGTTCAGATTGAGACTTTTTTTTGTACAGTGGTCAGTGTGAGAAATTTGTTTTATGTGCCTGTAACAGAAGTTTTGTTTGTAATGTTTTCTCAAGGGTAGTGGGTGGGTTAGCGGAAAAAGAACACTTTTGTTGATTGAAAAAACTTATAAAAAGAAAAAAGGTTACACATGGGTTTTATTGGAAGGGCTATGTATTTGTATTCTAATTTGATTCAGAAAAGATGAGTGAAAATGATAAAGCAGTTTTTGAGTTAAACTTTAAGAATTGAAGAATTCTGCTCCTGTTCCCCATTATTATGGGAAAGATTGAATTGGAAGGACTTTTAACCAAATGGACTTTTCTAAAGATTTTAAAGAGACTATTTTTTAGGAATGTTTTGATGGCTTTCCCAGCAGCAAATGTACCTTTCTGTTCTAGATGTTAGGATTCTTACATCATCTTAGATACTAACACAAACTTACTGACACTGAGATTGTTTCACCTAATGTAAATGAGCCTTTTTTTTCCCATGATGACACTGGAAAAGAGAAGAAAAAGGGGAGAGCTGAAAGCTGCCCTCAGTTATATAAGGGCTATCATGTAGAAGGGAAAGTTGAGTTGTTCTGTATTGTCCCTGTGATCACAGTTAAGTAGCAAGCATTTATTTAGTGCCTAATGTGTGCCAAGTAGAAGGGAATGTGCATTTATATGGTGCCTACTATGTGCCAGGCACTGTGGTAAGCAGTTTGCAACTATTCTCTCATATGATCCTCACAACACCCTCCAACAACAAGGTAGATGTTGTTATCTACATCATTGTTGTTCAGTCATTAGAGTCATGTCCAGCTCTTTGTGACCCTAATCGAGATTTATTTGCAAAGATACTGGAATGGTTTGCCATTTCCTTGTACAGCTTATTTTTTAGATGAGGAAACCCGGACAGAAAAGATTAAGTGGCTTGCCCAAGGTCACACAGCTAATAAGTGTGAGGCCAGATTTGAATTATACAAGTTTTCCGGACTCTGGGCCCCATACTCTATCTACTATGCCACTGAGCTGGCTAGAGTCACACAACTAGTATCTTTGGCTGAATTTCAACTCAAGGTCTTTCTGATGAGAGACAGTGTACTGTAGATAAAGGATCAAATAGAGATGTGACCAGAATGACCTGGGTTCAAGTTTTGCCTCAGATATATACTGACATATATTATGTGACTTTGACCTAACCTCTGTAAGACTATAAATAGTGGAGAAGGTCCTGATGTTTCGGTAAAGAGAGTTTCCTCCACATGCCCTAGTTGAACCATCTGGAGAATTATATTTCATTCTAGCTAACACATTGTAGAAATGACATTGACAAGGTTGACATTAACAGTGTTAGCAGTCTTCCAATTTTCAAGGGCTAATGCATGGAAGAGGTATTAACTTTGTTCTGCTGGATTCCAGACTGTAGAACTAGAAGCACCAGGTAGAATGTATATAAAAAGGCAGTTTGCCTCTTTATAATGAAAAATTTCCTTGTAGTAGCATTTCTCCAAATAGAATGGACACTTAGGAGACTTAGGAGACAAAATGGACAAAAAGGAGACCACAAGTTCTTAATCACTAGAGAATTTTAATTAAGTTGATTTTGGGTGACCATTTCAGATACTGTAGAAGATACTCCTGTTTAGGTTTGGGTTGGATTAGATGATTGGTGCCTTCTGACTTTGACATCCCATGATTCTAAGTCACAAGGAAGCAAATTTTGGTTTAATAAAGGAAAGCCAGCCTTCACAAGTCTTGAAAACTGTCTCTAAAGTTGTATGAAGGTTGCAGACTGTGCTGGAAAAGATGTCGATATTAATAAGACCATTTATTCCTGATCTATTGAAATAAAAGTGAAGGAAAACTTTTTAATTAGATCTGTTACTCCAACAATAGAACAGTTTGCTTCATGAAATAGTAAGTTTTCTTCCACTAAAAATGGTTAGTGGTTGGTTGAGTGTTCTTCATTCTGGAAGAGGACCAAAGTGACATCACTATGCTAAAGTCAAGTTTCACTGTGTCTGACTCAGACCAATATGAGCTTGAAATGCTCTTTCACAGATTGGACACAAATAGTCAATGTGAACATTTGGGGTGAATTCTCCAATTTGTTCCTCCTGCATTTCCTTTGAACTGTTTCATTTTGGCTTTGCTCATAAAGCACAGCACCTTCTCTGATGTGGGCATGCCAAGCTGAGTGGTCCTGTGCCAATGTCTTCTATGTCACACAATCAATTCTGGAGTTCTTGAGAGAGATCTCGAGAGTGTCCTTGTATCACTTCTTCTGACCACCATGTGAATGCTTGCCCTTTGTGAGTTCTCCATAAAACAAGTCTTTTGGGGAAGCAACACATTTTGCATTTGGACAACGTGGCCAGCCACGTTATGCTCTCTGAAGCAGAGTATAAATGCTTGGCAGTTTAGTTCAAGTAAGGACCTCGGTGTCTGGTACCTTATCTTGCCTTGTGATCTTCAGAATCTTCCTAAGATAATTCAAATGGAAGCAACTCAGTTTCCTGGCATGACTGTGGTAGACTGTCCAGGTTTCACAGGCATACAACGAGGTCAGCACAATGGCTCTGTAGACCTTCAGTTTGGTAGTCAGTCTAATACCTCTTCTCTCCCATACCTCCCTTCGGAGCCTCCCAAACACTGAGCTAGCTCTGACAGTGCATGTGTCAGCCTCATTATTAACGTGTACGTCCCTGATAAGTACGCTACCAAGGTAAGTGAACTTATTCCCCAGCATTCAAAACTTTTCCATTTGCTGTAACCAACGGTTCCACATATGGCAGCATGCTTGCTTGGGTCCTAGATAATGGACAGTGCTCTCGTGCCTTCCCAGTCACCAGTGGAATGAAATAAGACTGTGTGCTTGCTCCCGTGCTTTTTAGCATGATATTTTCAGCCATGTTGACAAATGCTTTCAATGAGGATGAACACTGTCAAAGTCAGCTACTGCACTGATGGTAAATTCTTCGATTTAAAAAGGTTACAAGCCAAGACCAAAGTAAAGGGAGTATTGGTACATGATTTTCTGTTTACAGATGATTGTGTGCTCAATGCAGCCTCTAAAGCCGAGATGTAACAAAGTATGGATCAGTTCTCTGCTGCCTGTGCTAATTCTGACCTAACGGTTAACACCAAGAAAACACAGATGCTCTATCTGCCACCACGACACCGTTCACTAAAAATATTAAAGCAGAGACTAACTGGATGGCCAGATAGATACTAATATATTGCTAGGGAGTTTGTATTACACTGAATCCAAAATTCCCTAAGGTTTTTCCTAACTTGGAGACTTTGTGATTCTCATGTTTTGCTAACCTAAGACATCTTTTTCTCACGTAGAATGATTTTAGAATTGAACTGATAGAATATATTTGCAAAAATATATTGCTTAAGCATTGTCATTCATATTTAAATAGGCCACTGTTCTGTACTGTAAGAAATTTTGCTCAAAATAAAGTCAGAATTAGATTATTCCTTTATTTGTAGTTTGAAATGAATGTGCATTATATTTTCACACAAGACCCAAAATGATTGCCACACTTGGTCTCTTGTATAATTATCCAGAGTCTAATCATCTGGTAATGGTAAAAGCATAGAAATTGTGTATATTTTATAGGACGAAAAATTATGATGGATCTGTTTGGTAATTTTCTGAAATTTTATTTTTGCCTTGTGTATTAGTGAAACATGAATTGAACTACTCTAGCCATTAAAATTAAAATCTTAATATCTCAAAATCATAATTGGAAAGGTGATCAGATTTTATGTAAACTGCAGAACTCCAGCTTTCTTTCCATTCCTGAGCCTGTTCTTTATACAGTTCTTCAATTTATGGGAAGTAAATGTGAAGTTACTTACTGTATTAGATGATTAGGAAGAGAATGTTTTGTAAAGCTTGAAGCACAAATATGAGTTTTTTGTTTGTTTAAATTTGTAGGTGTGCTTCCCAAGCCTTGACTGCTTTTGGTTTCATTTTTGCCTTATCCCTACAGCCCTAGCACCTAGTTCAGTTCCTGGAATATAAGTGCTTAGTAAATATTTAATGAAATTGTCTTATAAATAGATCATTCAAAATTAGTTTATTTTAAAGCCTTCCTATATTTTCTCCATAATATCTTCATCCTGAACTACAGTTTATTTTCTCTGGTAATAGAATAAATAATCTTTTGTAAAAGCACGTATAGATAAATTCTGGGGTGATAATAATTATTCTTACCATGTAGTAATTACTGATGTATAATTTTTCACCTAAGTGAACTATACATTTTACAGTTCTTTCAATTTAGGAGTTGTTGTTAGAAAAAGAAACTGGAAATGAAAATAGTCTCATTAAATAGTGTATATGTAAAGTATGAAGATCATGATTATTGTATCAGAATAGAGCTTTATCTTTGTAGCATTCCTTTGGTTCCCAAGCATCATTTCTCAAAATGTGTTACATTTCTCAAAATGTGCAAAATGGCATGAGTATTATGTATAACTATATACATATGCATGTTTGTATACATATATTTTATTTATGGGTTGCAAAAATAAATTGCATACACACATCTAATTAAAATTCCTGTCTCCAATTTCAGCAAATATGTTACCAAATTTATTTTCAAAATATCTGTAAACTTCTTTAGACTCCTTTAAATATCCATTGTTTACCTTATATTAAGTGCCCCTCTTTTAGTAAAAGTCCTTTTTTGCCTTCTTCAATTTATTTATTTGATAAATAATAGGGGGGGAAGGAAGGGCAGTTGGGGTTAAGTGACTTGCCCAAGGTCACCTGGCTAGTAAGTGTGAAGTGTCTGAGGCCGCATTTGAACTCAGGTCCTTCTGACTCCAGGACTGGTGCTCTATTCACTGCACCACCTAGCCACCCCCCTTCACTTTATTTTTATATAGATATATGTATTCAAAGGGTATTTTAGAAATAGATCTTCTACATTTTTTCTTTTATAACCACAAAATGTGTACTCCCTGAGTTCCCAATTAGTTTTTTAGTTAAACAGGTACAGTGGCTAAAAATAATAGCTAACATCTACATAGTGCTTACTATCTGTCAAGCCCTGTATTAAGTGCTTTTAATTATCTCCTTTGATCTTCTCAACAATGCTGAGAGATAGATAGGTGCTACAGTTCTCCACATTTTACAGATGAGGAACCTGAGGCAAACAGGTGAAGTGATTTGCCCAGTCACATGGCTAGTAAATGTCTGAGGCTGAATTTGAATTCAGGTCTTTTTGACTACAGGCTTAGGGCTTTATCCAGGTCCTTATCCAGGTATCATTTAGCAGTCTGGGTAAAGATCAAAGTCATAAAATTTTGCTTTCCTTATATCTTAGGGAATGTATTATTCAAATATTGACTTGGAATGCTTCTCTGTGTGTGTGGATTTCATGTATCTGCTTTTTATATACTCATAACCTATTGATAGTATCATTTTTAGTTGTAGATCTCACTATGCATGCATGCACACTTGTACATACGCGCACACACAGGGTGGTTCATGTGATCACATTCTTTGTTTTGTTTCTTACTAAATTTCTCAACTTTGGTGTCATGTCCTTCATACGTATATGTGCATAGGAGAGTACTCACATATGATACTAATTGTCTTTGTAATTAGTCACAGTAATTAATAAGAATATAGAGAGAGCTTTGATTACTGGGAGATTTAGAAAGGAATTGGAAGCTGTCGTTTTATGCATAGCTCTAGTGCCTTTTATGTATTTAGAAAATCCAGAGATATTTAAAGATGGTGTAATTTTGGAGTTTCCCCTTAAAGACAGCAGTCTTGAAAGATTTAAAGAAAATTAGTACTGAGCAGAAATACGAAGGAAAGGGAAGACATGTTTTGGCAGAGAGGAATAGGAAGGGGCTTTCAGCAAAGTGTACAGTATGAAAGATGGTTTGAAAGTGAAGAAGATAAAGCAGATACAGAGGAAACAAGTATTCTGTATGGAAACTAGACTGTCTTAGGGTATAGTCTTGTAGCTGTTCTATTCTTAAAAGGCAACCATTTGGTGGCAAGACTTAGAATTTAAAATTAGGTAATTTAACTTATGGTAAGGACAATTGGGGACCTTAGAAGAATTCTAAGGGGAACGTCATGATCAGAATGACATTTCAAGAGAAGTTCTATAGATTGTAGAAAGAAGGAGATTCTTGGATTTAGGGCAGCAGGTAATGAAATTGCTGTGTCAATAAAGATGTAAAGTGACTAGGACCCAAGATGATAGTCTGTGGCCATAAGTAGAGAGAAAGATCCAAGTACAGTAAGTATTTTAGAGAAAAAAGCCACAAGGCTTGTAGTGAATTGAAGTCAATGGAAAAATGATGCTATCAAGACACAGATCTAGAAATAGAATAATGATACCTACTGATAGTGAAGGGGAAGTATAGTAGGGCTTGTGTTAGAAAAATGAAAATAATTTAAGAGATGGGTAAACAAAATGTTAACAAGGCAACAAATTTTAATAAAGAAGATAAATATCCTATAAACAGTGAGAAATAGAGACGTTGAGTGAGAAGACATGTTTAGAGATTCAGGTTTAGAAAGAATTTTCAACCAAAGCTAACAATAAACCCTAGCCCATCTTATTTTTAACTTAACTGTTTTAAGATTAGGAAATGAAGAGAAAATCGGTAAGTAAGGTGAATTTTCATTTTTCATAAAAATGGTTTACATGTAGAATATGCATACTGAATGTTGTCATTATTATGTCTGATTACGTGACTCTCATTTTTAGCAATGTAAGTGAAGTCACCAGTATTTCTGCCTTTGCTTTCTAAGATAAAGTGTCCTGGAGATATGCCTCAATTCAGCTTAGCTATGAACTCTCCTGTTTATACTAGAGAAGATTTTTAGATAACTTCAAAATATGCAACACCAGATCTTTAGCCTCCAAAACATTTTACCGCTCTCACCAAAATTGTCTTGAATGTTCACTGATAAAATAATTAAGCTCTGCATCTCCATTATATTTTAGATCAAATTTGACTCATGAAGTTTTTTACTTTTCTGTTCATAGCTAGGGAAGCAGAATGGTGTAGAATAGTAGTGTCAAACTCAATAGAAATGGACCCCTGCAGCCAGCATATGAACTTGGAAAAACCACAAATTAGCATCTGTGTTGCATTTTATTTTTATTTATTTTAACATTACACAATTACATTTTGAACTGGTTTAGCAGCACTTGGTGTAGGAGAATATATGTCTTAGATTTTATAGTACTCATATTCAAGTCATGACTCTGAATCTTACTTTGTGATCTTGGCAAGTCTCCTAACCTCTCTGAGCCTCAGTTTCTTCATCTGTAAAATAGAGATGGCAATACTTGTTTTACCTACTTCATATGGTTAATGTGAGAACCAGATGTGATGACAATATGTAAAACACCTTTAGGAAAATTGGGTAAATTGGCACAAATGTGCCATAGAAATGTCAGCTATGATGGGCTATTTATTATCTCTCTTACAGTTTTTTCTCTGTAGTCTTAAGGTTGGCACCAAAAACCCAGAGATGTATCTTTTTTCCAGCAAACCACTTTAAAAAAGTTATTGACAATTCTTGTTCTAATGCCATCTTTATTCCCCTGTTTATCACCTTTAGGAAAGTCATCCCTTATAACGGAATGGACTAAGTAAAACTAATTCGTTGAAAAATTCTGATGTTATATGCAAAATGTGCAGCATCCATATCTTTGATCCCCTACTTCTAGGAAGAAAACAGTTGGGGAAGAGTAGTGCCTTTTTATCTCCCTTTTTTAGGGTCAGCCTGACTTCTTTGCACCACTTTGTCTTTCATTACGTCGTGAGTCTTGTTCATCGAGTTTATTTTGTATGTCTGGTGAACATGAACATTTTAATCTGTTGTTCTTGTCGCTAAGTCACTTTTTTCAGTCATATCTAACTCTTTGTGACCCCATTTGAGGTTTTCTTGGGCAAAGCCACTGAAATGTTTTACCATTTCCTTCTCCAGCTCATTTTATAGATGAGGAAACTGAGGCAAACAAGGTTAAGTGACTTACTCCAAGGTCACACAGCTAGTAAGTGTCTGAGGCCCAATTTGAACTCATGGAAGATTAGTCCTTTAGACTCTGGCCCAGCAATTTGCTGTGTCACCTACCTGCCCTTTGAAAACCTGTGCTATATGTAAAACTTGGTGCATTAATGTTTAATAATAACCTACAAATATTAAAATATTGTTTTGGTGAAAAAAATTTGAAGCATCAAACTTTATTTGATCAAAAGGGCTTAGCTGTCAGAAGATGATTTTTTTACCAATACTGTACATTAAATAGTGCTAAATATCTTACATGGAAATTCTAAGTGTAGAATTTTTCCTAGGTGTGCCTTGCGATAGCTCATTATTCTCAACCAACAGATCTCCAGCTACTCTTTGCATTTGAATACGTTGGGGAAAAGTACCACAATTCGGGTAAATATAAACATATTGAATACTATTACTTTCATCTCACATTATATAATTTCACTATTGGAATTTCATAGAGAAAATTCCAAAATACAGAAGATTTAAAGGATATTAGATGCAGTAATTACAAAGGCAAATGCTCTCTGTTAGAACAATTGGCAGCTGTCAGATTGTTATATGAAAAGGACCTTGGTGAAAATCAGCCTTCTTTAAATACAGTAGTCGTGTCTAGTGTTTTTCTGTAAGTCAGTTTGACTCATATTCTGATTAAAGAGATTCTTGTTAGATTTTTCAAAACATTTTTATTAATTTGTAGTATGAGTTATGTTTATGTATCTTGAATTGGGAAGAAAATAAAGGATAGTTTAAAAGTATATAATTTTTGAAGTAATATAAACAAAAGCCAATGTAAAATTGTTTAGTGAAAGCTACTTAGAAGTACCAAATTTCTATTTCTGATAAGAGTTCACAGTAAGTTTTGGGGAAAATGTATTTCATAATATAAGCCCTCCAAGTGTCTGTCTAGGCAGGCATTATGGAAATGAAACAGTCCTGCCAACAAATCTCAGGTGTCTACAGTGATGCCAGGTAACACTCATCTGTGCGGCTCTTCACATTCTATATTTATATGAATTTAATTTCTACAAAAATTAGAGAATACCTTGATCAAGAAAAATCCTTCTTTGCTAGTAACTGTGGGTGGGTACTTTTGCCCTGCCCATACTATTAAGAGAAAAAATGATCCTAGTCAACCACCAAATACTTATCAGAGGACTGCTATGTGCTTACCACTATGGGGAATATAAATTTCATGTGAGACACCTAGTCTTTGCTTCCACTGAGTTTTCAATTTAATAATGGCAACAAGAATTACAAATATGAAACAGAAAATAATTTAAGACAATATTACAAGGGTGTTCCCAAAACAGAAAGGGTTGTGTAATGGCAATTCATTTGTATATCTGCTATTTGGAATTCAAAATATACTTTCTCTTTAATATTTCCTTATAAATCATGGATAGGTTCCTAAATAAGATAAGAGATCTATTTAATCCATAATATCTATAAAATATAATGCTATACTAAGTAAAAATTAATATTACCAAAATTACACTGATATTACTTGTAATAAACCATACTGTTAGGACTTTAGTGTTAAGATCCTGGGAAGAGGGTTCAATAAAGAGGAGAACTTCATCCACTTTTCTTGCATACAGAACTGAATCTAAGCATAATTTTGAAATAAGTCGGGTTTGTCTTTGGCATCTTCTCACTTCATAGTTTTCATCTCCATTATTAACCAGTGCTCTCATGTCACTGAACATCCTACTTTGGTGCTCCAGCCCAATGTTTTTCCCTTTCTCTTCTTCTGAACCTGTGTTTGGCCTAAAAACTGCGTTTCTTGCACCCCGTGGCCAATAACAGCACCTATGGCATTTAGGGGCTCTTTTGGTAATAGAAGGGCATAATGAATTCTTCAACAGCTCTTTGTATCTATGACTTGTTTGTAAACCTGTGTATCCAAGTGATACATTGTGTGGTACAGACTGTAAGTACTGGACTTAAGTGAAAACTAGATTAGTCAACAAAGATTTATAAAATAAGCTTTGATAAAATAAAATTCTTATAAAAACATTTCAATATAAATTTTTATAAACATGTAAAGTTTACGTGAATTTCAAGCTAAAACTTGCAGGATGGGTTAAAGGGAAAGAAATTATTTCGGTCAAGGAAGTAGCACAGATGAAGACATTTAGGAATGAGTATAACATATTTCTGCAACAGTGAAGAGACTCCTCCCTGTTAAAAATTGTCACTGAAAATGAGGTTGACTGGAAAAGATTAGAGACTGATTATAGAAAGCCCTGAAGGCCAAGCATAGGAATAGATTTAGTAAGCAATGGAGAGTTGCAGTTTCAGAGCAGCAAACTAATGTGATTAAAACTAGCTGTTGTGGAAGATTAGTCTCACAGGAATATGGTTTCAGTGGACGTTAATATGGAGCCAAGAATGCTCACTGTAATCCAGGCATGCAACAATGGGAACCCCCCCCAACTAAGGTAATAGTAGTGGGGATTCTGAAGTAATGATTTTAAGGGAAAGATGATTGATTTTATATAAGGAGATGGAAAGACAGATGAAATGAAAATTGCTTCAAGGTTTTTAGCCTTCACAACTGAAACAGTAGTGATGCTTTTTAAAGAGACAATGATTTTGGAAAAGGGTAGAGGGGTAGAGATGATTTTAATTTGAGACTTGATGAATTTGAGGTAATAATTTTATAACTAAATGAAATTGTCTGTTAGGTAATTGGAGGTAATGATCTAAAAACGAGTTAGTTGGGAACCTCTGGCACAGAAGAATGCTGAAGCCATAAAGAATCTTCCACAGAGACATTGGAGAGAGAACATGGGATTAAGGGCTAATGCTGCAGTTGGGAGTGAAAGAGAGCAAGGGAAGTAATGGAGGACCTGACTAGGAGAACAGTACTAAAGCTAGTCAGCTCCTCTATTGTTTCCCAATTAGTATTAACCCCTCATTGAGGGGATGGTCAAAAAGTGCCAGATGTAACAGAGACAGAGGATGTGGGAAGAGAAAAGACTTACTTGACCTTGTTTACTAACAAGTGGTTGTCAGCAGCCAGTTATAGCAGAGTGGTAATAGAAGCTAGATTGAAAGAGTGAAGTATACTTAAGCTGGTGAAAAGTTTGATAGTAAGGAGATAAAAATAGTATCTATTCAGGGACAGTTTCTTCAGACTAGATATTTTCCTGTGCTTGACTGCAGAAAGAGGCCTTTGGAAAGAAGTTATAGGACACAGGGATAAGCTAGGAGTAAAGTTCTTCAAACATTGAAAAGGAATGGGTTCAATCTAGGCCAGACATAGAGCAGTTAGCTTAAGAGAAGATAAGGGATGCCTTTTATATGGATATTTGACAGAAGGGTAAGTGGATTGGTATAGAAGCCTTAGGGTAAATTTGGAATCTCTAAGTAGTAGGCAAGACCTCTAATGAGAGTAACCAGGGAAAGGAATTGGAGACTAACCAAAAATAATTATAAAACACAACTTTTAAAAACTGTACGTTATATTGCTTTTTCTACAGCTAAAAACATTAATGGAATAGACCCTGGAGGTGGAGGAATAACTGGTGGTAGTAGTCAAAAAACCCCTTTATTTGAAACTTTCTCTGATTGGGATAGAGAAATCAAGAGGACAGGTGCCTCAGAATGGAGAGTTTGTTCAATTAATGAGGGCTACATGATTTCTACTTGGTAAGTTTTTTTTTTTATATATTAACATTTAGCAAGAAAAATTTATCTTTTTAGTAATTAAATTGTACTGATATTTCTTGTGTTTGTGATATTCACTTTAACTAATAGGTGATCTCTTAATCTAATCTTTTATGAAATCCTCATTCTCTTTCACTTCTACAATGCTGTTAGCTACCTTTTCCTCTTAAATGTTACTCCTTGGGTTTTTGTGACACTACTCTTGGTTTTCCTCCTGCTCATTTCTCTCTTGTTTCTTTGTGTCCCTTCCTGGATTGTCAATCATAAAGCCCTCTTTCCCAAACTGTACCTCTAAGGTTCTGTCTTGGACCCTCTTTTCTTCTCTGGTGTCTTATGACTTCATCATCTCCTGTGCGTCTAATTATCATCTCTATACAAATCTCTCAAGTCTGTATTTCTAGCATTAATCTCCCTTTGGTGCTCCAACCTGTGTTACCAACTGCTAACTGGATGTGTGTATAGATATAGATATATCGGCCATAAATTCTAAAATGCAACATATCCAAATACATACATACATATACACACACATATACACACATGTGTATATATCAACCTCTGAGATGCAATATGTCCAAAACTTAACTCATTTTTCCCCGCAGTCCTGCCTCTTTTGAACTTTTGTCAAGGGTTCTACCATTCTTCTAGTCAGCCAGGTTAAGGATCTTGATGTCATCCTTGACTTGTGTTGGGAGTAGCTCTAATACCAGCGCTTACGTCACTGAATAGTTAACAAAAAGAGGTTTACTTTGCTCTACCACAGCAAGGATAAAAAACTAGGATACAGTGGCACTTAGCTTCTGTGGACATGACCTTTTTCGACTCCATATGAAAATATGTCTGATCATTAGGGTAGGAAATGATGAAGTACACGGTGGCTTGTGTAGTCTTAAGAAATCCACCAAGGAGTTGTGAACTGATCCAACCATTTTGGAGAACAATTTGAAACTATGCCCACTATAAAAATGTGCATACCCTTCGACCCAGCAATACCCTTTCTAGGACTGTGTATCCCAAAGAGATCATTAAAATGGGAAAATGAGCCACACGTACAAAAATATTTATAGTAGCTCTTTTTGTGGTGGCCAAGAGCTGGAAATTGAGGGGATATCCATTAAATGGGGAATGGCTGAACAAATTGTGGTATATGAATGTGATGGAATATTATTGTGCTATAAGAAATGATGAGCAGATAGCCTTCAGAAAAACCTGGAAAGACTTACATGAACTGATGTTGAGTGAAGTGAACAGAACAAGGAGAACATTGTACACAGTTACAGCCACATTGTGTGGACTAACTTTGATAGACTTAGCTCTTCCCAACAATGCAAGAACCTAAAATAACTCCAAAAGACATGTGATAGAAAATGCTATCCACATCCAGAGAAAGAAATATGGATTCTGAATGCAGACTGAAGTGTATTATTTGCTCTCTTTTGTTTTAATTTGTTTTTTCTTTCTCATGGTCTTCCCATTCTTTCCAATTCCTCTGTACAACATGACTAATGTGAAAATATGTTTAATAAGAATGTATATGTAGAGCCTCTATTGGATTGCACACCATCTTGGGGAAGGGGAGGGTAGAGAGGAAGGTGGAGAAATTTAAAGCTAATGGGAGTGAATGTTGAAAACTAAGAATAAATAAATTAATGTAAAAAAGAAATCCAGCAAGTCTGTGGTACCACTTCTAGGTCTGTATCTCAAAAGATTATACAAATGGGAAAAGGATCCACATTTATAAAAATATTTATAGCAGCTCTTTTTGTGGTGGCAAAGAATTGGAAATTGAGGGGATGCCCATCAATTGGAGAAGGGCTGAACAAGTTGTGGTATATGAATGTAATAGAATACTATTGTGCTGTAAGAAATGATGAGCAGGAGGACTTCAGAAAAACCTGGAAATACTTATTTGAACTGATGCTGAGTGAGAAGAATAGAACCAGGAGAAAGTTGTACACAGTTACAGCCATGTTGTGTGATGACTAACTTTGATAGACTTGGCTCTTCTCAGCAATGCAGGGTTCTAAAACAACTCCAAAAGGCTCATGATGGTAAACGCTATTCCACTTCTAGAGAAAGAATCTGAATCCAGATTGAAGCATACTATTTACTCCCTCTCTTTTTTTATTTGTTTTGTTTCTTTCTCATGGTTCATTTCATTGGTTATAATTCTTCTTTACAACATGGCTAATGCGAAAATATGTTTAATATGAATGTATTTTTAGAGCCTATATCAGATTGCACGCCATCTTGGGGGGAGGAGAGAGAGAGGGAGAAAATTTAATTTTTTTTTTTTTAAAGAATGGCTTGTTTAAGAAAGGGAGAGACTTCTGATGATGCTTTCAGGCAAAGAATGAAAACACTGGAAAGTGGGAGTGAGACTGAGGGGGATAGGACCAAGAGCTTAGGTAGATTAGCCTTGAAAATAGGTTCACCTCTTTAATAATAGAGCAGTGAAGTCTGGAATCACAATCCCCGATAGGACTCCTAGCAGTTCCCCTCCCCTCTTAAATTTTGTTTTGATCTTGCCAGTAGTGGAGAGGAAAAGTACAGTGTTAGGGGTGGGAAGAAGGATTCCTTCCCCAGAGAAGCTAATATTGAACTGGAATTGTCAAGTATAGTTCTGATAATCTGATAGGAAACCTTGTACATTTCCAGATTGCACACCTTTAGGAGAGGAACAGAACTGAACCAGCCTCCAAAGCATTTACCTCTGTTTAGGAATGTCTTCTGCCTTCCTTTGTATAGACTTAAAATTGTCGCATGTTTTAAGTTCAACAGATATTTGAGTGATAGTCACATTTTAGACTTTGTTCCTGCACTTAATGTGTTTCGTTTACTAGGAAAGTTAAGGCATAGAAAATTAGAACCATGAAATTTTGAGTTTGGAAGGAGGGCTTCCCTCTACAACATCTTTGTCAGATGATCATTTTTTTTGTATGATCTGAATTTCCTGTTTTCCCCCTCATGAACTGCAAACACACTTCCCTACCACTCCCTGGCCGTATACCTAGCACAACTGTGTATGTATGGAGCAGCTTTGGTACAATAGAAAGATCACTGAATTTGGAATTGAAAAGCCTGAATTTTCATCCTAACTCTTAACATTTTAGCTGTGTGACTTTTGGGCAAGTCACTTAAGCTCTCTGTTCTTCATTCTCATCTTTAAAATGAGAATAGTAATTTCTGCACCAACAACTATGGTGTTGTGGGGGATCAAATGAGATATTGTATACAAAGGAATATTTTTAATTCAAATTTATTTTAAATTGTCAACTATTAATAGTAAGCCACCTCATATTTTCAAAAATGGACCAACACTGGAGAAATCAGTGTAAGGATTATCATTGAGAAAATGTTTGATCATGAAAGTAGGTTATCTGGTTACAGTGATGTGAGCAAGATATAACAAATGGTCCAGATGCTCTCTTGTAATGCTTAAAATATAAAAAGGACTTAGAAGAAAGCTCTAACATGATACATGGGAAGTCTGTGGAAGGATGTGGACAAGAATGACAGGATTAGACCATATTGATAGGGGAAAAGGCATATTGATGAGATCACAGATCCATTGAAATAATAACAGCTGGCATTTATACAATACATGAAAATTTACAGAGCACTTCCTCAGCAACAGCTACTCCCTGAGTCAACTCTTAAATATCAGCAGTTTACAGATGAGGAAAACTGAGACCCAGGGAGACTCAATAACCCTCCTAGGGTGGACCCCAGACCTTGGTTTTCTGGCTCTTGCTATTATATTTGTAAATTATATTACTGATATCTACAAACTTTTTAGGATTAGTAGGACAGTGATTTTATAATGATTTTAATATGAGGTTGTGTTTTTTTGTTTTTTTTTTTTCACTTCCCTTTCCAGCCTTCCAGAGTACTTTGTAGTTCCGTCTTCTTTGGCAGATCAAGATCTAAAGCTCTATTCTCATTGTTTTATTGGAAGACGAATGCCAGTAAGGGTGAATTTTATTTGATTTGATTAATATTAAGTGATGTCTTGTGACAGGCTTAGTAATTATACTTTGTTTCTTTCTAGCTGTGGTGCTGGAATCATTCTAATGGTAGTGCCCTTATAAGAATGGCCCTCATAAAAGATGTATTGCAACAGAAAAAAATAGATCAAAGGTAATCAAGAAATATGCCTTCTGGTATGAGATGTTGTTATTTTTGACAGATTATTTGTAGGTAAAAAAATGTGTTAATCTAAGCTGGTTAGAGAATATATTCTAGTAAATTACCACTTCTTCAAGCCAAGACCAGAACATCAAAGAATTACTATAGATCAAATGAGATAATATATGTAAAGTGTTTTGCAAACCTTTAAACCTTGTGAACTAGCTATATAAATGCTAGTCATCATTATAAGTTCTTGAGAAACTTACTTGAGAGCATTAGTCTTTATTAGTAATATCAGAAAAGTTAATACTCACTCCTTCAAGTATTTCCTTGATTTCAGCCCACCAGTCTGTGGGATGGGCTTCATATTAGCAAATATTTATAGAATCATAAGGTTTAAAGCATAAAAGGGACCTTAGACACTCTCTATCCCATCCCCCTTATTTTGCAGATGTACACTTGCGAAAACTAGACCCAGTGTTGTAGATCAAAGTTTTATATCTGAGACCAGGGAATAGCCAAACATTTTAGTAGCAAAATCACATTATATAAAGGACTTAATGGTAGTGGTGATAGAAACACTGATTAAAAATACATAGCAATATGTGAAAAAAGTAGTATTTAGAACCAGAAAGGACTTTAGAAATTGTTTAGCCTCACTTTTATATTTGAGGAAACTGAGATGCAGATAGGTTAATTGTTTTGCCCAAGATTACCTATAAGTTAATGGCAGAAGCAGGACTTGAACTCAAGTCTTAACCTCTCCAATCCAATGTTCTTTCTACTAGGATGATTAAAGAAGTCATATTTAATGAAACAAGGAAGAATTCAACGTCCTTTAGGATCATACTTCCCATTTTTCTCCTTACTGTAGCTATTAATATCAGCAGGATTGCATTGAAGATGTTGACTTCTGGTGCTGACGATATATAGATACTGTTTTTTTTTTCTCATTTATTTTTACCTTACTTTTAAACAAATTGGAAATTTTTACTCCATAACGTATATTTTTAACATTTATTTTACTGATATGAATACTGATTTAATGGAAATTTTTCTATTAAAGGGAGGATTAACTTACTGTTGGAATATATTGTGTTTAAGTTAGTAGTAGAAATTTAAAATTAACTACTAATCTTTTCATTAAAATACTTCTGATCATTTAAAACTAATTGATTGTTGAGAAGTGAATAAGGTTTTTTTATAGTAACTAAAGGATTTTGTTTTTATCAGGATTTGTAATGCAATAACTAAAAGTCATCCACAGAGGAGTGATGTTTATAAATCTGATTTGGATAAGAGTTTACCCAATATTCAAGAAGTGCAAGCTGCATTTGTAAAACTTAAACAACTGTGTGTTAATGGTAATCTCATTATTTTTCTTTTTTATATAATTGCTAACAGACCTTTGATAAATATAATCATATAGATATATGTTTTTGTGACATAATTTGAGCCATGTCTAATTATTTGTGTATGAAACCAGAATATTTATTATACATGATAAAAGAATGAATACAGAGTTATTTCTTAAAATATATATTACAGTTACTTAGAACCAGGTTTTGGAAATATAGAAAACAAAACGAAAACTGGCATGCATGTCTTTTCATTTATGTTGTATTAGTGATAATTTAAAATTTAGTCTAACATGTCTAAAACAGTATCTGTAATACTGTTCCTTTTAGAGCCTTTTGAGGAAACAGATGACAAATGGTTATCCTTACTGGAAAGTACTCGGTGGTTAGAATATGTAAGGTATGTATAAACTTTCTTTCAATTGGCATAAATATTAGTAAATTTTCCTAATGTAAAAAGTATAAGATGTAAAAATGAATCAACAGCAAAATGCTAAATAAATTCATAGTAGATGTTTGATGTAGATATAGCACAAGGCATTCATATTTTATTTTTAATATACTATTAATTGGCCTTTATGTGTTTAATAATTTTTCCTTTTAATTTTTCTAGAGTCTTCTTAAAGCATTCTGCCGAACTTGTGTATGTGCTGGAAAGTAAACATCTTTCAGTCATCCTTCAAGGTACTTAATTAAATTTCTTACAGTTCTATTTCTTATGATAATAATTACACTTTTCATTCAGGTAAATCATGTTTACATGCCAAATGCTTGATTGTCAAGTATAAGGAACACTTGTTTATCTCTAACAATTTAATGAAATTATAAATGGCAAATAATCCCATTTATACTTAGTTAATAAAGTATATTTCAAAATACATACAATAACAGCTTTGGTCTTGGAGCTAGAGGAGCTGGGTTTGTTTTTTGACAATTAGATTCTCTGAGCCTCAGTTTCCTTATCTGTAGAACAGGGATCATAATACTCAATAACAACTATACAGAGTTGATGTAGAAAAAAGTGCCTCTTAAACTGTAAAATACAATAACTAAATTATTGTCATTATTATTATTTCATTCATTCAGTTTTTCTGGTAAATGGATAAAAAAAACGCTCATCTGTATAGCATAGCACTTTAAGGTTACAATGCCAACCCTTATCCTTAAAAGAATATTCTTTTTCTCAACTTTGTTGTCTTTTAGGTTAATGCTTTGCCTGATTTTGTTTTGCATCTAGCACCTGCTAAATTATAGACTATGAGTAAACAGATTGTAATGTTGTCAAGAAGTGATTTAATTAAGCAGAATAGGTGATAATGAAAATGTGAGTATAAATTTGGCTGTGTAGAGGTGCTAATGTAAATAATCTACTTGAGATTTGATTGTGTAATAGCATACTTTATAGCTAATAACTTGTTTACTAGAGATATTGTTTAGGGTTGCATTGAAAGAGTAAACGTCCTAGAAAGATGTGAGCTCAAAAATTTAACCTTGGTCAAGTCACCGAAGCTCACAGACCTTCAATTTGTTTATCTGTAAAATGGAAATATTTTTATTGCCTACCATACAGGGTTGTGAGGAAAGTACTTTGAAAACTTTATACTAAATGTGTTTATTATAAGTCACAATAATAAAATGTTTTAAAATAGATTTATAGTTAAAAGTATATGTTTCATATTTCACTGTTTGAACTTAAGAAGAAATACTTTGGCTTATCTCTATTAAATTTTACTGGGCACCTTGCTACAAAATGTTTATTTGTATTGTAGGTTTTTTTTTTTAATCAATTTTAGTTGATACTTTAAATGTTCATTTGAATTTTATTAATACTGATAAATTAAGCACAGTAGTATATTTCAACCTCCTTAGCTACTGAGTGTTCATGTTCATTTGTTGATTGCCTGTTACTTTTTAAAATGTTAATTTTTCATTGATTTGAATGTATTTTAAGATATCTGACTTGGTTATTGAGTTCTGTTTACTTTTACAACAATCTTTTCAGACAATTTCCATTTTTTCTCATCTAAATTGTTTCTCTTTGGGTCTTCAAAATTTTATTCTTGAGTTTCCTATCCTTTCTGAACTAATTTTCACTATATAGAATTTTGGTTGATAGCATCCTACCTATTCTTTTTCTGAACTTTATTTACTCTACAGCTTCAACTTTCTTAATGGATAATAGGAAGTTATAAATTTTAAAAATAGCCTCTGATGTATTTTTGTAATATGTAAATGGATATGTGAATGAATGAAAAGCATTTATTGAACTTAAACTGTGTTGAACCCTGGGGCTACAAAATACAAAGGCAAGACAACTTTTCCCTTATAGGGAACCTAGGTTCTAATAAAGGGGAAGTGATGCACATAAAGGGATGTGGTGGCCAGAAAAGATTATAGAGACATAGGAGAGTCATTTGACATACTCTTTTCCAAAACTAGTTATTAGTGTTGTTTGGACTACTGTTCCCTGAGCAAAGGGTAGAAAAGACAATGAAGTTCCTGGATTGATGCAATGAAAAAAATGTTGTCTGAGTTAGCTACAGAGGGCTATGCATGTTTGCACTAGTTGAGTTACCCATCAGGACAGGATGACTCAGGTTGGCAGTTATAAATCTTACTATAGTAAGCGTAAGTCAGAATTTGCATTCATTAAGATCCTTAAAGAGTTTTTGAAGCCTTCGTTCGGGTCTTACTTAATACAAGCAAATTTGTTTTTAGTTTTTCTTTAGCTCTCTCACCTGGTGACGTCATGAGCTGCCATGGGTTTAATTCACATCTCTATGCAGATTTTGAGCTCTAGTCTCTTATTCCCACCTGCCTATTAGACATTTAAAAGTGGATGTCCCTAAGTTATCCTAAACTCACTGTTTCTAAGAGGACTCATTATGTTTTACCACAAAATTTTATCCTTCTTCAGCTCCTTATTTATGTCCACTTTCTTCTAGTCAGCTTGGTTTGTAACCTTTATGTCGTCCTTGATTCCTCACTCAAACTTACCTTATGTATCAGGTTAATTTCCAAATCTTACTTCTATCTCTAAAACATCACTTGCATCAATTCCCTTCTCTTCATAGTTCAGGCCATCATCACTTCATGCCTGGACTTTTGAAATGACCTAATCAGTCTACCTGCCTCAGATCTCTCTTCTCTCCATTCTGTCTTCCACATATGACCATGTCACTCCCTTTCTAAATAAATTCTAGTGGTCAGTTTTCTGTTACCTTTAGGATCAAACATAAACTCCTCCATCTGGAATTTAAGGCTTTACAACCTGGTACCAACCTTCCTTTCTACCCCAACTAATAACGTCTCTTTATCCTTCCTGTGGTTCAGCCAAACTAGTGTTACTATTCCTCATGTGTGGCACTAGATGTCCCCTATGCTGTGAATGAAATTCCTTTACATCTACCTACGTGCCACCTTCCATACAAGATCTTTGTCGCTTCTGCCTAAATGCTGGTGTCCTCCTCCCACTCCAAATAACGTTGTATCTCTTTTGTATATACCTATTTATTTACATGTTTCTCCTGATAGAATATAAGCTCCTGAAGATTAGGAACTGCTTTATTTCTCTATTTGTATCCCTGGTGCTTAGCATAGTATCTTGTACTAGGTACTTAAATGCTTTGTTGATCAGTAGCGTGTCCTATATAGCTTAATTATTATACCGAGGGTCTTGAATAATAAATAATTTATAATTTAATTAAATTATAATTCAATAATAATGATAACTTGCATTCATATAGTGCTTTAAGGTTTATAAAATACTTTGCAAATATCATCTCATTTTATTAAGTGCTATTATTTATCCTCATTTCACAAATGAAGAATCAAAGGCAAACAGGTTTAAGTAACTTGCCCAGAGTTACACAGAAGTGTCTGAAACCAAATTTGAACTCATGTCTTCCTGACTCCAGGCCTTGTACTCTAAGAAAATATAAGTTAATAATTATTCACATCACTGTACGTTACCTCTACCTCTGTGAGAGCAGGAACTGACTGTCATTTTTGTTTATCTCTGCTCCCCAAACATGATATTTTGTACTTAATAGACTACTCAGAATTTATTGAATGAAGAATGAGTTGTCCAGAAAAGACTGCATACATTAAACAGCATATTCTATTTAATGAATTAAAGAAGTATGTTACAGACTTTAGGAAGATTTCCATCTGGAATAAGTCCTTACCCATTTTTTTATTGGTAAAATGAGATGATTTGAGTAGGTTATCTCCAGGTTCCTTTTGAGTTTTAAAATTCTGTTTCTGATTTTCAGTTACCTGAAAGAGCCCATTTTTAGATGATGTAAGATAATTTTCATTTAGAGAATTTGACCTCTGGTCTTCCCAGTTCCAGATCCAGCATTCTATCCATTGTGGCACCCAGTCGCCTATCATTTTATTGTGATTTTTCTGCATCTGAAATGCTAAGTCAAAGCCCAGATGGGAACAGGATAGACTTGTTTTATACAAAGTACCTAGTAAGGATAATGGTGTTTTTAATATAGCTATGTTCAGCAAGCAGTATTATTTCATTTCCATTGCTCAGAAGGACTTTACTTATTTTTTAGAAAATTCTAAGAAGCAAAACTGTATTTTAATTCATTTAATAAGAAAGGCATATAGAACTATGGACATGGAAAGACATGAAGGCATGGAAAGCATTGAAGCAATTAGGAATTTTTTTTTTCGTCCCTGCCACACAGTGTGTGACATTTTCCTGTATTTTCAAAATCATTTTTCTTTTAATTTTTTTTTTTCCACAGAGGAGGAAGGAAGGGACCTGAGTTGTTTTGTAGCTTCTCTTATTCAAGTGATGCTGGATCCTTATTTTCGGACAATTATTGGTTTTCAAAGTCTGATACAGAAAGAATGGGTCATGGCGGGATATCAATTCCTAGACAGATGTAACCACTTAAAGAGGTCTGAGAAAGAGGTATGGAAAAAAACAAAGTCTAAATTAACTGTCTTTAACTTCTGGGTATACAATTAGTAAAATGTGTGTTATTATGAGATTGATAATACAGACACAAAAGTCTAATTTTGATTTTTAAAAATATTTAGTAAATCCACAATGTGTTAAGTGTCTGTTGTGTCCAGAGCTCTTATAGATACTGGGGAAGACACAAGCTACAGATTGCATTGTCACTAACTACATGGAGAAGGGCAAGGAAAATATATATGTCTACATATGTAAATGTAGACATATATACAGCCATAGATATATCTATATATAACCAAATATTTTGAACATGAGAGATGGAGTGAATGGTTATACAGTTTTAGGGAGGAGGAAAATGAACTTGAACACATTGAGCTTGAGAATGTGGGTGGGACAGCCAAGTGGATATTTCCTATAGGCAGCTAAAAATGCTAGTCTGGTTCTCAGAATAGCAATCAAGGCTAGAGCTACAGAATTGGGAGTTATCTATATAGAGGTGGTAATTGAAGTTACGAGAGTAAATGTTACCACTAAGACAGAGTACAGAGAAAGGAGCACATCAGGCATAGGACCTTGAAGATAAGTCGTCTTAATTGATTTGAGAGCAACAGTCATCAAGCATTTATTTTACTGTGCTAGATGCTGCAGATAGAAATACAAAAGAGTGGCAGTCCCTGCTGTCAGGGAGCTTTCATTCTACTGAAAGGATATTATTAAGTGTTCACAGGCAAGTATATATAGGAGATAGAGATAGAGAAATACAAAGTGATGCACAGGGGGTAGCTTTATAATGGAGAAGGATTTAGAAAAAGCCTTTTGAAGATAGTGGCACCTAATTGAGCCTTATAATGAGCTAAAGTTTGCAAGAGGTAGAAGTGAAGATAGCATTTCCCATATGAAAGATAGAAGGAAAATGGACTGTCATTTATAGGGTGCAGAAGTAGAACAGCTTTGCTGGAGCGATATACAAGGTGACCCAAAAGTCTTAGGGCAGTTTTAAGTCTTAATACCTTAAAACTGCCCTAAGACTTTTGGGTCACCTTGTATATTCAGCCAGAAGAAATAGCTTGGAGTCATGCTGTAAAGGGCTTTAAATGCCAAACAGATAGCCAGTGGGTAGACAATGAAACTTCTTGAATAGGGATGTGATATAGAATATAAATTTGGTAACCCTGTATGTAGAGGAAAAATTGGAGATGGGGGAAACCAATTAGGAGGCTTTTATAATGTAGCCTCTTATTATAATGAGGCTATTATAAACAAAACTAGAGTGGTTTAGGTATGAATAGAGACAGATTGAGAGATAAGATGTGGAAATCTAGAAGACTTGATGATTAATGGGAGTGGTACATGAGAGTGAAGTTAATGATGACTCTCAGATTGTGAGCCTGGAAGAATGGTGGTGCTCATTACAGAAATAAGGGGGTTTGGGAGAGGAATGACTTTAAGGAGAAAGGTAACAGGTTCAGTTTTGGATAAGTTATTTTTGGAACATCCAAGTGTACCTGTCTAGAAGACAGTTGGAGATTGAGGTCTAGAGCTCAGGAGAGAATTGAGGGCTCTGATTGCAGATCTAGAAATCATCTGCAGTATAGAGATAGTCATTAAATCCATGGAAGCCATTGAGGTCACCAAACAATAGTCCAAGACTGAAGACTAGGAGAATGGAGCATTTTAAAGATGTAAAAAGAGACTCAGAAAACTATAGTGTAAGAAGGCAAAGGGAAGGTATCTGGTAGAGGGTGTGATCATTTTTGTCACATGCTACAAAGTGGTCAAGGAATTTCATGATTCAAACTGTGGTCTTTGGTAACCATCAGGAGAGTAATTTCAAGTGGTTGTGGCAGAAATTACATTGGAAGTGGTTAAGAAGAGTGTGAAAGTGAATTCATTGAATTAGAGACAATTTTTTAAATGGAAAGTTAGTGGAGGAGAGGAGATAAATATGGTAACTGAATTATAAAGAGTCAAAGGAATATTTTAGGATGGGAGAAATCTGAACTATTTGTAGGCAAAAAGGGAAGGAGTGAGAAAGCACAGATATAAAATACAAGAGAGAAGGCTAACTGACTTCTAGATTATGGTACATAGAGAGGGATTAACCCTAGTGAGTAGTGGGGAATGAGATAGTATTTCAAAATATCACATTATTGCCTTTTTTACATATTGGAATATACTTTAAATATTCTAGGGGAGTTTATTATGTAAAGAAATCTTATAATGAATCTTTTTCTGATAGAAAAATGTGCTTCTGAATTATCTGTTTTTATAAAGTCAGAGTTGGTACATCATATTTTCTTACAGTAGGCCTCATCTGTGCCATTTAAAACATAAAGTGTAGTGCTTTTGTAGGGGGCAGAATTTAACACTTGAATTAGAAAGTGCTGTGTAAATGTGAGCCATTATTATTATTACAGGTATTTAGTTTTTTGCACATTAGACTAATTGTAACTGGGAATTTAATACTCTGTTCATTTAAGCTTAGATTTATTAAGACAAATGAACAGTGTTCCTAGGACCAAGTACTTTTGACTGTGGTCTTTTCTCCCCTAAGTAATTTGGTTATTCTTTGTTATCATTCTAAAAAAATAGATATGCTCATAAATTTGAACAGCTGAGGTACTAATTTTCTGTTTTGTTTTGTTAGTCACCCTTATTCTTGTTATTTCTGGACTCCATCTGGCAGCTGTTAGAACAATATCCAGCAGCCTTTGAATTTTCAGAAACTTACTTAACAGTGCTGTATGACAGTACACGGATCTCATTGTTTGGCACTTTTCTTTTCAACTGCCCTCATCAGCGAGTAAAACAAAGCACAGTAAGTATAGTGTTTTCGTTTTAATTAGCTTCTCTTTCAGGTTTAGTTCTGTTATAAGGTTATCTAAAAGTTTAAAAAAGAATTCAGGAACTTTTTTCTTATAAATTGTTAGTTTTTTAATCTAAATTTATGTAATTGGTTTGCTTTTAATTAAATTTTAGTTTTTGTTGTGAACTTAGTCATCAACAGACTTTCAGTATACAAAGAAAAACAATAAAGAGGTTTGTATTAGAAACTAAATTGTTGTATTTGTGTTTAAGAAATATATCCTAGGGGTGGCTGGGTGGCACAGTGAATAGAGCACTGCCCCTGGAGTCAGGAGTACCAGAGTTCCAATCCAGCCTCAGACACTTGACACTTACTAGCCCTGTGACCTTGGGCAAGTCTCTTTACCCCAATTGCCCTGCCTTCTCCCCTCCAAAAAAGAGAAAAAGAAAAAAGAAGTATATCCTAAATGTAGTAATATAGAAACAAACCATTTTATTTGTTACTCCTTCAGTACTTTTTTATTCTTTTTTTGCATATTCATGTTCTTGTTAATTTTTTTAAAAATATTAACCTTTTTCATATTTGGACTGTTGCTACTTTATAGGACATTTAATGAACTGCATATTTTCTGAATTTCATTAAAGTGGAGAAAAAAGGCAAGATCATTTCTTTGTATAGAGTAGAAAAGGAGAGAAAGCTTGCTTTGGAGAGATGGTTTTTTTTTATTAGTGTAGGATTGCTAAATTGTAACCTAAGAATGTCAAATACATTGTAGCGTAATCATTTTTGATTAAGGAAATGGTGGAGAACATGTTTTTCTCTAACAGTCCATAGACCTACAGAGACTCAGTCGCTGGCTAAACTATGAGTAAGAAGAAACAATCAGACTTTTAAAAGCAGTTTTTGAAGAAAACAATAATATACTGTACATGAAATATGGAAATAGAAATAATATATTCCTGTTTTAGTGCTAGGCCTTTTTAAAAAATGTGCTATGAGCCAGATCCAGGATTCTTTTAGTATTAAGAGCTCCAAAATACTAACTCACTGTTTTCTTGCTCTTTTCTCACAAAAAGGCAGCTCATAATATTTTGGGGCTATAATAGATTTTGGGGGGGGGGAGGATGCATGCACTCCTTCCAGTGATAGCGATTAGAACACACTTGTACTTGCCCATCCTGCACAACTCTTATCTAAGCCCTGTCAGTCTGTCCTGGGGCAGAGATCATTCATCCAACTGGCATGAATCCAAATGGACCATTGGGGATATCCATTAGTTATTTCTTACTCTAGCTTTGTAATTGTGCTATTTTTTTCTGGTCATACATTTCTCTTATAAACTTCTTTTGTGTTTTTGTCTTCTATATAATTCGCTGTGTATAATGTACCATAGCCTGCTTATGGCACAGCATGTTTCTCCATTGCCTTTGAGTGGTCCTCAACTTTGGTTCTTTGTAGACAGAGGTATTCCATTATAGCTGTGCGTCATTACTAGAAGAATATTTTTCTTAAAAAGATAAGCCTGTATTTCAGGAGAATCTTGTCATTAAAAGTATCGTGGAATTTCCAAAACATAATTTTTAAGTTCACCCTCCTGTTTACAGTCATGAGTTCATCTCATGCCATTCATGTTGTCTGTTAATATTGGGTACTTTTATTGAACGAGTTTGATGAACAGTAAGTGTTTTTCATCTACTTTTATCTTTATAGGCTTTCGAATTTTTGAGTAATTAGGAACTTCATTTTGAGTAAGCTGCAGTGTTTAAGAGCTGTATATAATCAGTATATACAGGAGCATTGGGAGGATCTCACCATCTGTAGCCTGAGGTTCTTTAACCTTTTTATGTATCATGAACTACTTTGCTGGTCTGATGAAGCCTTCACAAGCTTTTCTTAGAATAGTGCTTTTAAAATTCATAAAATATAATGCAAAAGATTACAAAGGAAACCAAATAGGTTGAAATACAGTTATTAGAATATTTTAAACACACATATGTACACACATTCACAGACCCCAACTTAAGAACTCTTGATCATAGGCAAAGGTCTTTGACATTTTCATGGAATATGTCAAGCCCACAATACAAATCAAAAGGCAGTTTTCCAAGAATTAAATTCATAGCTTTGCTTTAAATATACATATATTAAGCCATAAACGCCTTATGGAAAGACATTCTAGGTTACAGAGTTTTCTAAATAACTTTATACCCCTATTAGTTTACAAAAGTTCAAAACATTTCTGATAGAATTTTTTTTTTCTTTTTGGAGAAGGGAGGGCAGGGCAGTTGGAATTAAGTGCCTTGCCCCAGGTTAGAGAGCTAGCTAATAAGTGTTAAGTGTCTTGAGTCCAAGGTGCTCTTGACCCCAGGGCTGGTGCTCCACTGCACCGCCTAGCCTCCCCAATAGAAGTATTTTTTAAATATGTTACCGTTGGATCAATTCACATCCCTACCACCAATCTTACTAAAGTGCCTGCCTTACTGTCATTCTTACTTGGTCATGTAGCACATCGCAAACTGATATTTAACATCCCAATATGGTGGCTCTTCTCTCATTGATAGAGGAGTGTTACAGAAATCTTGAATGATATATTTCTTTTTTTTTTTCTTTTTTGTTTATTGGCCTCTTTCCATTTACATCCTTCAAAACCTTCAGGAAGATTTGGCAATTTGTTAAACTTCACTAGGAAATGGTGATAGTTTCTTTTTCTGTTCTTTTAATAGTTTTCCATTTTTCACTGTCACTAAGTATACACAGATCAAATTGGAGATACCTCAGTTTCACACTGTCTTCTTATTATCATTTTTAAAATTTAGTATTGATTTTGATCTTTGCTTTAGACAAGTCTACATTTTGGCTAAAAAGGCAGCTGGGTCTGAAAATAACTTTCATATCAGTAGCCAGTTGCATGCTGTCTGTTAAAATGCAATTTAAATTTTTTTTGTGATTTGGGGGTGTGAGGGTCCTCTTGCCACAAACATAATTATGTTTAATAACTTTTTTTTCCAGGAATTTGCTATTAGCAAAAATATACAACTAGGTGATGAAAAGGGCTTAAAATTTCCTTCTGTTTGGGACTGGTCTCTTCAATTTACAGCAAAGGATCGCACCCTTTTTAACAACCCTTTGTACATTGGAAAGAGTGCACCATGTGTACAAAATGGGTCAGTGAAATCATTTAAGCGGACAAAGGTAATCATGAAAATATATTGAAAATACAGGCCTTTAATAATGGCATCCATGGTTTGTTTACTTTAAAACTAAAAATAAGATGAAATATAACCAAAACTTGTGACTCTGCATACAGCATGGTGAAAGGAAAGGGGAAGAGAAGAAGTATTTCTGTAGCACCTACTTTGTGCTAGGCACTGTGCTCAGGGCTTTGTGGATATGATCGCATTTGGTGCTATTATTATCCCCATTTTATACTTGAGGAAATTCAGGCAGACAGAGGCTGCATGACTTGCCTGGGATCACACAACTAGCAGGTGTCTAAGGCTGTATTTGAACTTGGGTCTTCCTGACTCCAAGTCTAGTGCTTTGTCCACTGTGACACCTAGCTTCTTTAAAATAAGGAAGCTGAGGATTATAGAGGGGAAGCGACTTTGTCCAAGGTTATACAATAAGTAACTGGAATTTTTAGGCTCAGAACCTCCACAGTCTATCCCTTCTCCTACATGGCAAGAGTACACTTAAAATCTTAGCAGAAGTTTTTTGAAAATATTTTCTATTGAAATTGCCTCAAGTTCTGATTTTTCTTTTCCATTGTACTCATTTCTTTATGCAGTTTCATGAGAGATCATTTGAGATTTTTTTTTTCTAACTGAAAGTTTTAGCCTCTCATTACTCAATCAATATTCTTTTCTGTTGTATAGGAAGAGGGAAGTTTTCAGAATGAAGATATAGGTAAAACCTGTAATTGTGCATTAAAGAGCAAAATTATCAAGCTCATAAAGTTAAAAAGAAAATAGGGAAAGTGCAGTATTCTAAAGGAAGAAAATGAAATAGTTTAAAGTTGTTTGAGGCTAAAATTCCCTCAAATTTATGTACAATATTAAGCTTATTTTTAAAAACTTAGGTCTTTTAAATCATTATTTTTGTGAATTAGAAAATAACGAACATGTAAAATCTCTTCCCTCTATAGAAAAATTATAGCTCTACATTGAGAGGAATGCCACCTTCCTTTAAGAATGGAATCATCAGTGACCAAGACTTAATTCCAAGGAGAAATTCACTAATACTGAAATTGAAGACAGATCTTCAGCAAACTGACAGCCAGAGCACTGATATGGAGCAGTATTTTAGAGACTGGTTTTCAAAGCCTGTTGACTTGCATGGTGTAATTCTGCCCCGCCTCTCTGGAGTACACATAAAACTGTGGAAACTCTGCTACTTCCGTTGGGTTCCAGAGGCCCAGATTCATCATGGCGGCTTCATTACAGCATTTCACAGAGTATCTCTACTGGCAGATGAAATAGATATGCTCAGCAAGAGTCTTCGACAGTACAAGGGCAGTCCCATGCAAGCAAGATCTTCAGAACAGGATCAGAGTAGGATGTACTTTAAAGCAAATGGTTTAAATGATACATCTGGGACTCCGGAGTTTCTTTCCTCTTCATTTCCATTTTCACCTATAGGGAACCTTTGCAGAAGAAGCATTTTAGGAACACCATTAAGCAAATTTTTAAGTGGTGCCAAAATATGGTTGTCTACTGAGACTCTAGCAAATGAGGACTAAAACGTAGTATTTTCTGAACATATGGGAGAAAATGGTAAATCTTTCTCCTCCAAGCTAACACTGCTAACTATGGCATCCGAAGCTGTAATAATTTTATATATGAGAATAATAGTTGAATTTTGCACAAATATTTAAAAGCAAACTGAATCATGCTTCAGTCGCACAATTTTTAAAGTAGGCATAAATTTTGGTTTTGATTTTTTTCTTTCCCTGAATTTTATAGGTCTGACTTATTTTCAGGTGATGTGCAAGCAAAAAATTTGATTTACTAATGTAGAGGATGAATATGATTATGCTAATCAGATTATTATTATTATTATTATTATTATTATTATTATTATTATCACTTGCTGCATCTCTTTTCCACCTCCAGATGAGGTTTCTCTGATTAGCAATTCAAGGAAGCAAAGGCAAATAGTTTAAAAATCCGGAGTAACCATATAATATATTGCCAAAAATAAGCTGACAAGTGTGGGAGCAAAACTTTGAAACTAGGCTTTAGTGTTTCTGTATTTACATACTTCTCTAGTTACAATTATCTCTAATTTCAATTAATGCTTATATTAGTGCACTGTGACCATAATTTATTTTTTCAAATCATCTTGTTAAGTAAAGAATTTTTAGAACAGGGTTTTTAAATTTTGTGAGCTTCCCTTTACTACACAGGAACTAACTTTAAAATGATATGCACTGTTAATCATAAAAGTGTTTGCTGTAGATAATATAATTATAGCCTTAGAAGTGCCTTTAATTGAAATGAACCTTAAGATATGTATACTACACAGTGAAATGTAATTTCATTTTTAAATAGGATGTTAAAATCCTAATGTGTATTGTAAACATTTTCATATTCAGATTCATAAACTGGAAATCAGCAAAGTCATTATTTGGACCTTTAAACAGAATAGAGCATTAAGCGCCAGTATATAGAATGCCTTTGAAAGTGTCATTTAGAATGAACCCTTATTTAGAAAGATCTTGGCAGATTTAATTTCAAATTTAGTACGTCATTGTCACAGAGTGAAGTGTTTCTTTTTCCATTATGCTAATTGTTTGTTTTTATGTTGGGAAAAAATCAGTATATACTGTGAAGATTCAAATTTTGGTTTTTCCCTCTGGAAAGAATATCTGCTATCCTAAGGAAAAGGAAGCATTCATTGTATGTGTCATTGAAATTTTGATAAATTTAACTTGATGCTTTTTCTTACTGTCTTATTAGAAAAATTCAGATCACCCATTCCCAGTCAGATAATGGGTCTAACTAGTCAACAAAGGATAAACAAACTTTAGTCCAAAGGACAGGAGTGGAAGACAGATGATCTCTCAAATGCTACTGCTAACTTTGAGAAGAGAGGAGAGAACCTTTTTCCTTTGTGCAAAGTATTTTGTCAGAAATGTTGAGAAAAGGGACAGAAGTGAAAGAGGATTATGGAAATAGGGACACAAGTGCACTTCACATTTGTTGGGGGATATTTTGTTCCAGCCCCCTGATTAAACTATTATAATATGCACATATTCATTGCAGTAGCATCAATACCCCAGCCTTTCTAGGTAGTGGCTTAAACCTTAGCCAAAGACATGTTCAAGTTGAAGCTTTGGGTACAAGAGTTCCAGTATAGGATCCTGATTTTGAGGTTTTTTTCCTTCACTTCTTTCCTCTTTACCCCTTCCCTATTTAAAGGGTTGTATTCTTTAAAAGTAGCCAGATTGTTTATGGTTTCTTAAACTGCCAGCTCATTTGGGATCTTTAAAAATCTGACTAAAGTAAACTAACTAGTCAGTATATTTCACTTTGAAAAAGTGACTGCTGCCCAGGAACAAGAAAGTTTTGCATTTTTTCAGAGGTTTTCTAGGATTGCGTTGTACCTGTATATTTAATGAGTAGCTGTTTCTACTTGATGAATAATTTGCCTTTTTACAAAATTGTTTGAATGGTTATTGCTTCTTGGACTAAAGAAGCAGAGATGTTTTTATAACTTGAGAATTTTGTCTCATTTGTAAAGTCATGGTTTTGCTAGCCTGTTGGATATAAAAATAAGGGTTACTTTTAGTTTATATTGGAACCTTTTTGTTATATAAACATTTGTGATACCTTATTGATTGAAATTCAGTTTTAGTCCCTTACAGTGCTATAGATTTCCTTTCCATTCGTTTCAAGCTGTTTCCTCCCCTTTTTTGAAGCTGCTTCATTGTTAATATAGTATATAGACTGTTATGAATTCAGACATTGGATTTAACTCATTTTCTACAGTTGTTTCCCCTTACCCATACAATTCATCTCTTTTAACTTTAAAAAATTTACAGGTTTTAAAATTAGGTACTACTAATACTGATTTATAAAGATAGAAAAGTCTTTATATAAGTTTATTTTTATATCATTTTCTAGTGAAAGTCTGAATTGGTTGCCATTGTTCTGTTATAATCATTATTGTGCTATATTATATCGTACACAAAATTAACAACTGCTGAAGTTTTCGATTCTGGCAATTAGAGTGGGTGAAACAAAGCTGCACTTCGCTACTGCTGACAAGAAATGATGTGATTGCAACTACAGTACATATACTGTACCAAAGAAATCTGTAATAATGTAGAATCCCATATTAACATTCTGATAAACCTCCTTCATTTTTGCAATAATTGTGCCAATGTACTTTCAGTGATATTACTTAAAACATGTACAGTGCCTGGCCATTTATTCTCAGATGGAAATTTATATTAAAACCAAAAATGTTTCTAACCTTTTATTTAAGTAAAAGATGATTTGTTCTAATTAATAGGTGAAAACTATTCCACAGGTCTTTTAGTTACAGTAACTGCTTATAGCAGTAAACTCAGTTTTGTAAAAATTGACATTAAGTGAAATTTGAAACCTTTGTGCCTAACAAACGATGACTGTTACTTGAGTTAAGTAGGATTTGGCAGGAATACTAGAAATCTTGTCATTAAGAAGTGATGAATGTGAAGGAGATCTTGATTATTGAATAAAGTTTTTATCTTTCCTCGGTGAGTGATTGTTGTATTCATCAATATAGAATCATTCTTTTGTCACATGCATAGAATCCATTTGAGTATTTCAAAGACCTAGTCAGCTTAGCCTAGTCAGACCTAGTCAACAATCTGAGATGTTTTACTGTCTACAAAATGATAAATTTACATTTACAGCATTCTCTTTTCTATATTTGTTTGGGATATAATTAGTCATTAACCTCAGTCTCTTCTGTGCCTATATGTCATGGCCAAGTCAAAATCTGGTTCTTAACAAATATTTTTAAATACCTTATTTGTGCAAAGGGGCTAATATAAATGAGGCACTTGAAGGCCAGAGAAGTATAATTACTTACCAAGGTCATATACCTAATTTTAGTAGCAGAGCTGGAACTGCACTTTTGTGGGATCTAGTTTTTCCCCATACTGAATTTTTAAAAAATCCAAGTCTGAAGTACCAAAGTAGCTTAATTTTTATTTTTAAACATTCATTTACTATATAAACATTTTAAACTTGCCCGTGGTGAGAAAAATACTATCAATTGCTTTTAGAATAATAATTTGCAATTGAAAACTGATCTTTGTACAAATCAACAGGTAGTCTGGATTTTTCTAGACGTAAACTACCACATTTGAAGGAATTTAGAGCTACTCTAAGGATAATAGCTGACATTTTTATAGTTTGCACACACCTGTATGAGGTTAGTAGGTACTTGGGATTTTATTATCCTTGGCTTTTTTCCTTTAGACTAAAGGGTTTCCAAGACCAAAGAATGAATCACTTAAAGGCCAGCCTACTGTCTATGAACCACTTCCTGCACTTAGCTAGGCCAGCCCTCAGAAGGCAATCTGTTTCCAGGACTATATGCCTTTCTGAGGTCCATGATTAGCATAATGTCTGAGAATCCAGGATCACTCACCCTGATTGTGTGAGAAAGCATCCAAATAGGGGATTATTACCTTTTTTTGTTTGTTTAGGCTCAGAAATGGTCCCTAGACTGGAGTAAGGTTTCCCTGACTAAATATCCTATGTTAATTATTTATTAATTACCCTTTCATCTGTATGTCAAAGAAGCAGCCCTTGGAGGCCACTAGTAAATCACAAAAATGTTGGAATTTTGTGACTTTCTGGAGAAAAGCCACAGTCTACTTTCAGAAGGAAATACTTTTGAAAAACACTTATTGCTTGTGCTTATTGCATCATTTTTTAAAAAAATGAACATTTGGATCAATTCCAGTGACTTGCTATGTAGTATTACAATCAGGTTTATAGCTATACAGCCTAAACGCACTAATCTAAACATGTAGTATAATCTCTAATAGTATTTTCTGATGAATTGTACTAGTGGGAATAAAGAATTAGAATGTATTTGCCATGTATGGGTGTGTTGTGTATACACGGATAATGCCTGAGCTTGTTAATTGTGTTGACATAAGCAATGGTATAGCACTGCTAAGTGCTAGGGATACTAAGACAAAGATATAGTTTCTGCCCTCAAGGAAATTACATTCTAATGGAGGAAAAACATACAAGTAGGCCTGTGCTGCTGAAATGTAGAGTTCTTGGCCGAGTTTGAGGTATAAATTAGAAAGACAGGAAGGAGCCATTACTAAAAGCTTTAAATGCCAAACCAGAGTTTACATTTGATCTTGGAGATAATGGGAACCTCATGTTCATTGGGGGAGGTTTGGGGAGGGGGTGTGACATGTTCAGAGCTACACTTTTGTAAAATCACCTTGGCAAGTGAATTGAGGTTATATTGGAGTGTGGGAGAGACCTGGAAAGGAGACCAGTTTGCTATTGCAAATCAAAGCCAGGCTGAGCTGCTGGTGGAAAATGGAGAGTCAGCTAGGAGAAATGCTAATTGACAAATGATCACCAAACGAAATGATCAGGAGCACAGAAGAGGGGCCAAGGACAGAATCTTGAAAGACAACTATGATTAGTGGGAACTACCTACAGGAAAATCCAGCAAAGGACATTAAGGAACCATTAGACAGGAAAAGCACTAGGAGAAAGCAATATCATGAAAATCTCAAGGAAAGAGTGATCAAGACTGAGAAAAATTCAATTGATTTGGCAATTAAGACATCATGGATAACTTTGGAAAGAGCTGTTGTACTTGAAAGATGAGGTCATTAACCAAACTGCAGAGGATTTATGAGAGTAAGAAAAACAGCACCACTGAAGGCAGACGGCTCTCTCAAAGTTTAGTTATGAAGAGGAGGAAAGAGTAACTACCTGGGGTAGTGAAGATCAAGAAAAGATTTTCCAAGGAAGGACGTGTTTGTAAATAGCAAGCAAGGAGCTGACAGATAATGGAGATGATTAATGGAGACAACCTACTGAAGAAGTCTGGAAAGGATAGGATCAAGGGTACGTGTAGAAGAGTTGGCTTTGTTAAGAAGGGCCAGAGTAAGAGAGATGAGAGCAGAGGATGATGTCTGAGTGATGTGAGATGAGGAAGGAAGAAGGGGGCACTTTCAACCAATAGCCTCCATATGCAGCATTAAAACCTTGCTCCATGAAGCAAGTGTTCTAATAGTATCCAAGCAAGTATGATTCAGAAATGGGATGTGCATGTGTCTAAGAGTAGTCTAGTTAGCATAAAATTCTGTAAAGTAGATGCTATTTTAGAGATGAGAAAACAAGTTTGGAGAGCTTAGATGGAGGTACAATAACTAAAGGGGCTATTGCTGATCTTAGCTCACTGTCATATTCTCTGGATCTGTGTACAAGTCTGACAATGGATTGGGGGAAAAACAAAGGAAAAACTGCTTTGGACAAGTACTAGTTTAAGTGATTAATATATAAGTCCCAACTACACGTTATTACTAAAATGAGTCCTTATGCCGAGTAGCAGAAACAGTCAAAATTAAGTACATAAAATGTAGCAGTAACATTTTATTCTTTTGGAAGAAAAAAAAAAAAACAGCAGCAAGTGGCAAAACACGACCCAAATTCTGTAATCTCTAGCTGAGGCATTTGCTCTTAGCTCCAACTGCAACGACATGGCAGACTTCTACTTGGGCTCCCAATTGTTGCAGTTCATCCAACCAAATCATCTGCTTGTGAGAAAGACGATCATTGGGCCCTTTAACTTCTACCAACTAGAATTAAAAAAGTTAAAATGTGATTAATGATTTATAATAGCGGTCAAAATTTATATCATTTATCAAAGCATTTTTTGTTTTTACCAACTGCAAGTGTTTATTTTTTAAAATAACCATTCAAAAGGCATCCTTCCTTTGCCACGTAAGCTCATAAAAGTGCAGATGACCAAGAAAATAACAAGAGAAGCATTTTCTTGGGAGCGGTAAGGAGGTGAACCTCATAGCAATTTATCTCCAAACATAAATGAACAGGTTTGCAACAATAATTGTTGAAGAAATTCAAGTTACGTATCTTAGGATAGAGGTGCTAAGTGATCCCACTATTAGACATATGCCCTAAAGAGATCAAAGAAAAAGGAAATTCAGAGTCATATGCACAAAAATATTTGTAGAAAAACATTTTCCTACAGCAAAACAACAGCAAATGGAAACAAAGTGGGCAATTCATCAATTGGGGAATGAATGGCTGAATAAAATATATTAATGTGATAGAATATCAAGAAATGGTGAAAGAAAAATATGGGAAGGCTTGTATGAATTAATGTAGAGTGAAATTAACAGAGCCAGGGGAATATTTTCTACAATGCCTGCGACGCTATAAATAAGTATGAAACACTTAAGTACTATGATCAATACAATGACTAATTGTGTCTCCAAAAGTGAGATGATAAATCATGTTGCCCTTCTTTTGGCAGAAAGATGAAAGGCTGGAGAGGGAGAATGAGAATTAAATTTGTTTTGCTTGACCGCACCTATTTGCTACAAGGGAGGGCTTTTGGGGGGAGGAGGGGGAGGAAACATACATGAGAATTTTAGAAGTAATGACAGTCTGATAGTAAACAAAAGCTATGATGATATTGGGTATGAGAATTATTGATAATTGTCGTTCAGTAATTCAAAGGTAAACTAAGAGATAGTAATATAATTAGATATGTGACTTTCAAATTTTATCAGAGCTTACCTTAAAGTGATTATTGGGGGTATTCCATACAACCAGATCTGGGAGACCCCCTCTGTGATGCCGAAGGTCCGTAGCCAGTAGTCTACAAACACCACTTAAGAAAGGTCCTCCCAAACAGGATACCAGGTCCTTTAAGGCAAAATATGTGTTGTCATTTTTAAAAGCAGTAAGCACCTGTAGTTGCTTAGTACTGTAGTCCTGTAGTCTTAGGACAAATGAAAAAGTACCATAGTAATCCAACTCATTTGCATCCCCAAAATGAGATCTTTTAAAGGAAGTAATTTCATTAGAGGAAAACATATAAGCATACAATGAAAAGGAAAGCACCATGGCATGTTAGATACAAAAGAGTCTCAGAATAAGGAAGTCCTGGGTTCAAGTCCCCTCTGATATAAAAGGGCTGTTTAACCCTGGGCAAGTCAGTGTGTCTCTTAGGAGATCAGGCAACTTTCTAAGATGATAACTGACTTTCATTGGTGAAGGGAATTTTTTCACCAAGAGTTCCCTATACCAACAAAATTATGGATCCAGAGTGGGGAAAATGCACTGAAACATAGTACCAATTATATGCTGCTCTCTGGTTTTTTATATGAACCAGATTTGGGGTCTATAGGCAGAAAATACAGTAATTGTTCTTAGCCTATCCAACGAGCATTCAAAACACCAGAAACACAACTAGGAATTCTGGCTTCTGAAACAAGTGTAGGGGTGGGTGGGTAAAGACCATGAGATCACTGCTGGAGTAAGAAAAGGTCTTCAGATCGCACTTCCAACATGAACTACCTTTACTTTTATTGCACAAGTAACTTTCAGGTGCTACTTGATGAAGGAAGGATAGTCCATTCCCCAGAGTCTAGCCTGCACTTCTACTATTATAATCAGTGGCTTATACACCCCCAGATGACAGATAAGGGACCCAATAGTGGGGACAGGCAAAGTGGTGGAAGACTCAAGCCTGGGATGTTGCAAAAACGTGTGGAAGACCTAGCAGTGAACCACTGGGACCCAGATGATAGAAATGATGACAGGTGTCAGGCCAGGGTCTGGAAGAAGCTAGCAACTTGGATGGATGCCAAGTGAGGGAACAAAGATAGCCACACTATAGATCTGGGGGCCATGTCATAATGCTAGAAGACTATGGGGTAAAGGGACAGTAGGCTGGAGGACCTCAAGGGGAAGAAGCAAACCCTTTTAATTTTAGTACCTTGGGACAAAGTTATAATCACCTTGTCCTAGTTATGGCTTTGCTAAACATATTAATCAATTGCTCAATCAACAAACACTCATTACA
>CM053598.1:112946914-112968518 GCA_028646575.1 Pseudocheirus occidentalis | reverse complement strand
GCTTCAGCTGAGTTTTAAAGGAAGTAGGAGGGGAAGAGGTGGAGAAGGGAGGTGAAGAGTTTAAAACAGCAAGATTGGAGGTAGAATGTCAAGTGTGAAAAACAAAGGAGGCCAGTTATGCTGGATTACAAAGTGAAGGAAGGACAGTTAAGCTGGAAAGGTAGGTTGTCCCGGCTTTAAAAGCTAGGCAGAGGAGGTTCTGTTTTATCCTAGAGACAAAAAGGAGCCACTGGAATTGACTGATTAGGGGAGAAACAGGGTCAGATTTGTACTTCAGGAAAATCCCTTTGGCAGCTGTGTGGAGGATGGAGGATCAGAATGTGGGGAGACCAAACGGGAGGTCACTGCCACAGTCGGGGTGAGAGGTGATGAAAGCCTGAGCCAAGGTGCTGGCCGTGGTAGCTGAGAACAGGCATTAGATGGGGGAAGATGTTGTAGATGCTGAAAAGGCAAGATTTATTACCAGACTGGCTATGTGAGGTGAGAGAGAATGAAGGGTTGAAGATTATGCTGAAGTTAATGAACCAGGAGAACAGGGGGAAAAAAGTTTGGAAGAGGGATGTGTTGTTTTTTTGTTTGGGGTTTTTTTTTTGGGGGGGGGGGCAAGGTGGGAAGATAATTCTGTTTTGGACATATTGAGACTGAAATATCTCTAGCATGGCCAGCTTGAAATGTTGAGCTGGCAATTCATTGTACAAAACTGGAGCTCAGGAAAGAGAATGTGATTGGACAGATCTCTAAGTCATCAACCTAAATATGACAAACCCATTCCCAGAACTTCCCCAATGTTAGTAAAAGAAAATCCTGCTGCCTCACACAGGGTTGAAACTGTGTTTACATGCTAATCTTAAAATCATATGTTGTCACACAGAAACTGGACATCATGCAGTTCTTGCTCCCTATAATTTATTTCAATTTAGTTTGATGCAGAATTTATCTTGAACTCTGTAGTAAACTTTTTTGTTTTTATAAAGATTAATAAAATTGTAAATAATGTAATTTAATAACTGAAATTTATGAAGGAAAATATAAATACTATTTAAATGCATCTAACTCACGATTTTACAGAATTATATTATGTACACCAGACACCAGGTGATAAATGAAAGGCAAAGGTAAAAAAGTATAAAGTCCTGACAGCAGAGGGTCATACTCTCCTGCACATGAATTCAAAAAGCATGTGATAACACTTAGGGAATTCAGTAATCTAGAAAATGGACATAAAACAAAACCGGTTCTCAAGCTTATCTGAATGTTTTTAAATGACAAAGCAATGAATAGCTAGTAGGAGAAGTTGAGATGTGCATAACCTTAAGAGTCGATGTCAATTCTACCTTGCAATAGCATTTCCCTTGAGGTTTTTGCTAATAAAAGAATGCTGGGTTGCATGGACAATGAGTCCAACCTAATCTGGACATACCCTGTGCTCCCAATAGATTGAATATTTTTTCCTTGCTTGTAAGTCAAATATAGTATGCTCAAGAAACATATAAAACGTTAATGGCTAATATATTTTACCACTTGTTCTTTTAAATAAAATTTTTGTTTTAGCCACTTATCTGTTCTACCTCTATCTGCTCTGAATGGAAGTATCTTGTAATGTTGGTTTATGTTTTATGGGATGACTAGAAAAGAAAGTGAGGCTGGTGAATTTGCATAGCCTTCCCTCACATAAATCCAATTCACCTGCATATCACAGCATCACTTCCCTGATGTTATGAGCCTCTTTGAGAACAAAAAAAGCACTAGGAGCTGGGCCACTGGGGGCCAAACTGGAACTGGCCAGTTGGGCAATGGTCTCTGCCCCCTTCCTCCCTTCTATCCTTCCTTCTGCCGTATCATACCTTTACCCACAGCTGCTCTGCCCAAGGAACATAAATTTTGATCGCTGAAACCTTACGAGAAATGTTGCAACTTGAAAAGGAGAATCTTAAGGAAGAAAACGACACCTTGAAAACAAGAATTGGGCAAAGCCAAGCCAGTGAAATGATAAGAGATGAAAAAATGATTAAACAAAATATGAATAATGAAAAAAATAGAAGAGAAAGTAAAACATCTTATAAGAAAAAAAACCAGATCTGGAGAATAGCTCAAGAAGAGAAAATACAAAAATAATTGGACTAAACAAAAGTTATGATAAAAAAAAAATCATCTTGATACAATAATACAAGAAATAATTAAACAAAATTGTCAGGGTGGCTAGGTGGCACAGTGAATAGAGCATGGGTGCTGGAGTCAGGAGAACCTGAGTTCAAATCCATCCTCAAACACTTAATACTTACTAGCTGTGTGACCTTGGTCAAGTCACTTAACCCCAATTGCCCTGCCTTCCCCCTCTCCAAAAAGAAAGAAAAAAAGAAAGAAAAGAAAATTGTCCTGAAGCATTAGAACAAAGGAGAAAGGAGAAATAGAAAAAAATCCATCCATCACCACCTTTAAAGAGATCCCATGAGGAAAACTTAGGAATAACATTTTCAAATTCCAAAATCCCCAGCCCAAGGAAAAAATATTAAAAGCATAAAGTTAAAACAATTTAAATATGATCATGCCACAGTTAGAATTACACAAGACCTAGCAGCAGAGACATTAAAGCAGTGGTTCTCAACCTTCCTAATGCTGGGACCCTTTAATACTCGGATGTGGGTGTATCTGGATGTGGGTGGACCCACCTAGAGATGGATAGAGGAGCGGTGTCTTGGTTCCTAAGACCCGTGGAAATATGTGTTTTCCGATGGTCTTAGGCAACCCCTGTTACTCCTGTGAAAGGGTCATTCGACCCCCAAAAGGGGTCGCCTGACCCACAAGTTGAGAACCCCTGCATTAAAGGATCACAGGTCTTGGAACAACATAGCGAAGAACAAAAGAACCGAGGCTCTAGTCAAAAACATCATACCCTGTAAAATTAACTATTATCTTGAATGAAAAAAAAATGGACATTTGATAAACTCTCAGACTTTCAAGACTTAGTTTTAAAAAAATTCTGAAAAAAAAGATATGTTGGGATTTCTAGGCTAGATATTTTTTCTTAAGGACCAAGCCCTAAACCCAAATTACTCTGGCTCTCAGGGACTGGCTAACAACAGGTCCCAGGTCAAGCCCCATTTGGTCATTGGTTGGGCCTTGATTGGCTTTAAATGAATATAAATAGCAATTGTTTCTCTTTTGGCTAGCAATCTTGAGGGTCTTCCCCTCCCAGATCAATATTTTTTTTTGACAAAGTGAAAGAGACCATTCTCTGCCTCATTTCTTACCTAGCCTTCATCACTAAATGGGCATTGCCTCAGTCAAACTGAGACCTGTTAAAGACCTTAGCTTAAAAAGGTCAAGGTCTCTTACTATATCCAGGGTCATCTCTGATGGACCTGATTTTTATCTTCCCACTGATCCCAGGTGATTTTGGATGAGAAAATGAGGCAGGTGATTGCACAGCCCTCCCTTACTTAAATCCAACTCCCCTGCATGTCATGGCATCTCCTTCCTGATGTTACAGTCCTCTTAAAGAACAAAGGACAAACAACAAAGGTAAAATGAATCTGGAAACAGTACTAGGAGGAGAAGCACTTCTGACCCTGGAGAAGCAGTACAAGTAGCAGCAACAGAGAAGTAAAGAAGACGGGTAAAAGTTTCCAGTTGTAGGTATGGGGCTGGATAAGTATAGTGAGAAATTGGTCAGTTCAGGGATAGAAAGACACACTTCTATAGCCCTTGGTTTTGGAAGATGCTCCACAGAAGCCACCCTCAATTTATTTGGGAGAGATTATTTTCTGGCCAACCTAGAGTAGGATGTCAGACACTTCCCCTTTACCTGTGCTTGCTGAAGAGAAGAGAACCTGTCCCAGTTGACTCCTGATGCAACTTTACCCTCCTGAGCATTCCATACATTTGCAATCCACTCTTTAAGAGTCTCAGGAGAAGCCCTGTGAATCATCTGGAGCCTAGACTCAATGGCATCGCGTCTGTTTTCATAGAAGCTGTCTGTGTACAAATCCAAGGGAAAAGCCTGCATAGAAATGTAAATATGCTCTGTAATATGGTGTCTAACTGGAATTAGAGAAATTTTCAAAGCTGTCAAGTTTTTAAAGGTCAATTTAAATAAAATGTCATTCTCATCTAAATCTTTTTTTGTTAAAAGGTAATTCATCCATAACAGATGGTTGTATAAAAGCAATTTGTGATGCTAATTTTTTATAACTGATATAACCTCAAAAGATATTTAGGCTAAATAATGAGAGCTTAATAGGTACCCAGATGGCATATTCTGAATTCATAAGATTAATTTACTAATAATTTGGAATTCAATATAACAATTATTTAAAATATCAGTATGATAAATGTATAGTATAAAATAGTACATAGTAATAACATATAGTGCAATAAAATAATTTCAGAATATCAAAAACTAAATGTTTTCAACCTTCTATTATATATGAAACTAAATAGCAAAAAATGAATTAGTTTAAAAATTGTTTACTTAAAGATTTATAAAAATATATACAAATACCTGATAGGAATTTCTAAAAACATCTGGTATCCCATCCATGAAAATAATGTCCCATAGTAGAAGGCTATACAGAGTAATAAATGTGGACCCTTCCCCATGAATACCTAGAGCAAAAGCCATATAAACATTCTGACTTGCAGTAATAAAATGGACATCTGACAAAGTTTCATTTGTTCATTTAAATTAATTGCAACAAACCCTCAAACAGATAAACATTTACCAAATGCTTAGTTTTCAAATTAGTAACAGAAATTTTTTGTAAGGACTATTGCACAGTATAAAAATATATTACATACCGATATTGCTGTTTGTTTATGTAAGGGAGCCTGGTTTAGAGTAGCAAAATGTTATTCCTGATAATTAAAAATTCTTTTTATCAGATATTATCAACTGTCATTTTGGACATTTCAAAGACCTAATTAGTGGAAATGATGTAGTGTGGGGTTGCTGGGAATCCCAAAATGTCAGGGTACAGGGCAGCATCCAACTGAAATGAATTTACACACTCAAAGCTTCTTCCAGTCTGTCAAGAGAAGTGGGCAGGGCTCCTAGTGAACCTGCAACTTAATGGGGGTGAGACTGATGCTTATATATAAAAAGAACAGTGAAAGGATCTGGATGGGATTCAGGAGTGGTAAGCAATCTGGGGTGGGCCAGGTGAAATAGTGAAAGGAATATTAAGTAGTCTGGGCTGGGCCAAGAGCAACAGTGAAAGGACTGTCACGTAAGCTAGGTGGGCTGAGGTGGGCGAGTTGCCTTGGAGAGAGGCCAGTGATCCAGGCTGCTGAAAGGTATGGGAAAATTCAGGAACTGGGTTGCTTTCAAAGACATTGTCTTTTCCTTTTAGGGATTAAGGTCCCATCACTCCATCAGACACACATGGAAGAAGTGCTGATTTGTAATATATGGGATCTTGGCTGGGACTTCAAGAAAGCCAGGGAAGCCAGCAGCTGTAGATGAGGAAGGCTCATTCTGGGCATGGGAGACAGCCAAGAGATGGAGTGTATTGTTCATGGAACAGCCAGGAAGTCAAAGTAAAACAATTTGGGTTCTATTTGTTCATATACTTTAATTACTAATCTATTGAGGAATGGTTTTGCTCTGGCTGACCTGCCAGCATTCTGCTGCAACAGAACAGAAAGGAGGCGATGAGGGCCTACACCAGATTGGAGAGAAAGAGGCCCATTGAAGAGTCATTACAAAGGCGACAGTTCCTGGCAACAGACTAGACATGGGGATGGGAGGTCGTACAGACAAGAGTCAGCAAGAGTCAAGGAAGACACCTATCCACATTGTGAGGCAAAGGGAATGGGAGCATGGTGTGTAACAATGATGGTAAGGGGATGCAGACGCCTTGGGGAAAAGGTAGTAAGTTCAGTTTTTGGACATACTGAGTATAAGTGAGGAGGAGCAAGATTAAAAAAAAAAAAAGCTCCTGAAATAAATATGGTCTGACTAGGGCAGAAGGGTGACCAATTGGTTTGATCCAACTCAGCAAGGAGGAAAGTGCTAGACACATCTATCCACTGGCTATAGTGTATTTAGAAGTTAAAATGGTACAACAAATGCTCTACAGAAACTGCTTTAAGTTTGAGCCTACTCCTTCCAGGGACTAGGATGGTATGGCAGTCAGTGTGGCCCCAAGGGCTGGTGGGAAACATTGGTGGAGAGTCAAGCCAATGGCATTAGGGAATCATCCCAATTCCTTAGCTATTCACCTAGAAACCCAGCAGGCAGAAGCAGCTTTGCTCCATGAATTAGTGAGTGGGATCTGGGATGAGAATTCTTAGAACTATGAGCCACATGGGATGGTGGGTTAGGGAGAGAAGAGACCTCATTCAGGAAAATGTAAAGCCTTTTGCATTTTGGAGAACCCACTGGAGAGATTCTCCACCTAGGACTTGCATTACTGTAGACCCTGAATCCACTAGAAAAATGAGAACATTTTTTCCTCTTTCTTTTAAACTGCAATTTTCAGATTTGGGGTATATATCGTTAAAAGTCAGATGAATTCTTTTGGGATAATCTTTGCCTGTAAAAATGGTTATTATGTACCATTATCTATTATATTACAGTAATCCGGTATGCTCACTTCAGTTAACATGAGAAATTTTTGGATTTTGACCCCTAAAACACTATTAACTAGTAGTTTGCCTAGAACATACTATAATAGCTCAAAAATGTTCATATTATTTGCTTTTACTTTTGAGCAGACCCAGACTGTTTGCCCTTATTTGTGATGAGTCTAGACAGCTTGTCTTTGAGGTCCTTTTAGAAAACAGGTCCATTGAATAATGCTTGTTTGCTAGCATCGAAAATCCCAAGCATTCAATTCCAAGAGTTTAATCCCTTTTTCCTGAGAGCCTCACCTCTGTTCAGGGCTTACTTGATATTATATTTAACCTCTAACTCAGCCTATTTATCCTGGTATTGAGTGAGTTTGGAATTCCTTGCTGTAGCAGGTGTCTCCTGGGGGAATATTCCAAGAGACTGGGTATAAGAACTCAAAGCAAATCTGCCTACAGTTCAAAGAGGATTAACTATGTCACCAGGACCCATGGAGAAATTTTCACGTGCCTTATGTAGAACATACATAGACATACGTAGACATCTTAAAAATCTCCTATAGACCATACTGGATGGCCTCATGCAGGGGTGGGGAATCTGTGGCCTTCAGGTTACATGTGGCCCTCTAGGTCCTCAAGTGCAGCCCTTTGACTGAATCTAAACTTCACAGAACAAGTTTCCTTAATAAAAGGTTTTGTTCTGTAAAACTTGGACTCAGCCAAAAGGCTGCACCCAAGGACCTAGAAGGCCCCTGTATGTGTGGATGGAATCATAAAAGAGTTTTCATCAAGACCAGTCTGGTTTCTCACTGAAGGGTGGGAGTGGGGGATGATGAAGTCCTATCTAGGTCCCATATCCCTTCACAGAGAGTACCACATGATCGAAGAACTTCTGTATTGTTTTCCTTTTTGAAATAGGAAACTTTATTTTCTTTTGCTTTTTAAGTTAGTGATTAAACCTAGGATGTGTGTGGCAGGTGGAGGTGGAGACTCAGAGGAAAGAGATCTCTTTAATAGAAAAGGAAGAAAGTAAAATACCCCAGAATTCAGTGCCAGTTCTATTGTAGCACTTTGTAACTGACTAAAGGACAGCCAGATGGTGCAGTGAATAGAACACCATGCCTGGAGTTAGGGAAACCTTAGTTCAAATGTGGCCTCTGACACTAGCTTGCATTTCCCTGAGCAAGTCGCTTAACCCTGTAAAATTTGTAAAATGAGCTAGGGAAGGAAATGACAAACCACTCTAGTATCCTTGCCAACAATACCCCAAATGGGGTCACAAAGAGTCAGACACGACTGAAATGACTGAACAACAAAACTGACTGAGCCCAGACTAGCAGACTGAGCCCTCTTCAGAGGAAAGGCAGGGGGCAAGGACTCCATCCCCTAAAGACAAGGGACCAGGCAAATCAGTCTGGTTTTTGATCTTCTGATTTCCAGTCAAGCCAAGTTCCTCAGTCCCTGTGGTGAGAAGCCATGTGCTCAAGAAGCACTTTAAGGGGCCTCTGAGAAAAAAAGGTTTGGTTTTCTTTTCTTTTCCTTTTTCTCTAATGTACTTTTTTTGGGGGGGTTGGGAAAGGTCCTCTCTGCAAGCAACATGATGGGGGTATATGTTAATAAAACTGAGAATACAAAAGAAATAGAAAAATGCCTTCAAAAATGCAAAACACTTAAACTAATAGAATACAAAGTAGAGATCTTAGATAATTAAACATTAAAGAACTGGCTGTAAAAGGAACTACCAAAGCGGGAGGGGAGAGGGAGGAATTGATCCATATGGGTTCACAAGAGAATCCTAGGATAATTAATACCTCTACTGTACAAATTATTCTCAAAAGTTGAGAAAAAAATGCTCTACACCAAACTCCCTTTATGAGACATTATAGTCATAATTCTTAAAAAGGGAAGGATTAAGCACAGAAAGAAAACAATAGACATCTCAAACTGTATGTCTTATAGAAATCTTAAACTCAAAATGTCTAAAACTAAACTCATACTCTCCCCTCCTCCCCCAACCCTTCCTTTTCTCTTCCAAATTTTCCTATTACTATCAAGAAATACCCCCATCGTCCCTTGTCACTGAAGCTTACAACCCTGGTGTCAACCCTGACTCCCCACTCTCTCTCTCTCCCAGTCCATCAATCAGTAGTCAAAACCTACTGTTTATACCTTGGTAACATTTCTTGTATATACTGTCTTCTCTACTCTCACACAGCACCCACTCTCTTGTAGGCCCTCTTAACTATTACACTCAACTACTGCAGTAGCCTGCTGGTTGGTTTCTCTGACCAAAAGACATTCCACAAAGATCTAAGTAGTCATGTGATATGAAGAAACAATTCTCAACATAAGAAATGTAAGCTATTATCAATCATATGAAAGAAATGACCAAATGATTAATAAGAGAAATACAAATCAAAATAATTCTGATGTTTCATCTCACATTGACCAAGATCACAAAGGACACAAAACAATCAATACTTAGAGGAATTGTGGAAAATCACATTAATACACTGTTGGTGGATCTGTGAATCTAATTTTACTAACCATTTTGGAAAGCAGTTTGGAATTACACAAATAAAGTGACTAATATACCCTTTGATATAGAAAGTCCAATGCTAGGCATATTCCTGAAAGAGGTTACCAACAAGACAAAAGTCTTCACATATACCACATTTTAAAAAAGTTATATTACCTTGGTCAAAACCATTCTGCCTGTAATATGCTAGAGCCAGTTCTTCAACTGAACACATGACTGTGGTTGGAGTAAATTCATCTCTTTCTCTATCAGTTTCCTCCATAAGAAACACAGATTTTCCCATTCCACTTTGGGGACACATTTTCCCTTTTATGGTCACCTGAACAATATTGAAACAGATATCAAAACAAATCAGCCTACCTTAATAGAACTGTTTTCATAAGTAACAAAATGTCCTCTTAATTCATAGTTGGCCATGGCCAGACTAGATACATTTTCAGTAGATAACATAAGTATATAACTGACAATCTTACAACAATAAGAAATGTAGAATTTATACTGTTGTTCCCTCACCTCCCACCCACCCCAGGGACAGCATGTGACTGCTGGAATTTACTCCTCTGAAATCAATTCAGGATAAAAAACTAGCAAAATGTCACTGGAAGCTTCTTTTCTCAGATGATATAATGAAAACCACAAAGATAAGAAAAACTTTTATTTACTTGAAAGAAAGAAAAATACTGGACTTTGTATGTTTGGTGTAAGTCACACATTCTGTGAGCAACTGCTCACAAAGATAGGAACTTGAAAAAAAGAACAGAATTTGTTCAAAATGTGAACAGAAAATTTCAATACTGAAAGATACAAAAAAACCCAAATGTACTGGTCTTAAGTTATTGACTGTATAAAAGAGAAAGTACAGTCAGTTAACCTTGACTATGTGGGAAACAAAAGAAATTTACTCACATGCGTAACATCTTTAATTGTTATTACTGGCATTTTGTGAAAGAGGTGGCTGAATTTTTTACAACTTGGTGAATCTTTCAGTCGCATTGCTCGATGGTAAAGAGAAAAGCGATGTCCTGTTCTTACATGTGGATCCAACAACCCTTCCGTGATACAGTGAATTGCCTAGGGCACAACACAATCACACCTGAAAAATCTTAAATATGGCAGACTTTCCTTTAGCTTAATGGGGTGCTGTGAATTATTCAGCTTAGCAAATTAGCAAAAATAAACACTTTAAAAATCAGGGCTGCTGTAATGAACTTTTGCTTTATGAAATTCTGAAACTCCTCTGATATTCCTCATAGTAAATGTATGATAAAGCACAACTTGCTAGCTTAGTTGCCTCTGTTACCAGTTACAGAGCACAATAAGTACTGGCTACCAAATCTTTGCAAAGAACTTTTGAATCACAGAAACCACAGTGCCAAATATGCACCAAATCACATATCTGTTCTAATCCCCTCATGTTACAGATGAGGAAACTGAGGTGCAGAGGTAAATAACTTACCTAAGGTTACATAAATAGGTAGTAAGAAAGCCAGGACCAGAAACTAGGTTTTTGCCCAGGTTTTCTTTGAATTGTTCTTCCCACATTCATAATCTAAGGGGGGAAAAAAACCAGCAGCAACCAGGGTCAGGTTTAAAGGAATAAAATCCAAATAGCAAATGCAAGGCAAGAAATGACTGGCTATAAAGGTTTATTTACCAAGAGAACCTTAAGTCAAAGGTAGTGATACAGCATCATTACTTTCCAAAGCTTGGGAAGAACACAACACACAGGACTAACAAAGGAAGCTCCTTAATTTGCCTTTGTGGTCAGTTCTTTATTAGAATATACTATCTAGTTGTTTATTCCTTCACTACAGAGGGTTGGAAAGGGTTGAATGAGAATATTCAAGGACTGTCGGCTAAGTCCCATGAGGAAAGGCTTAAGAATTGAGATTCTTTAGCAACAAAAAGAAAGCTGAGGAAAACTTAAGTATCTGAAAGTATACAAGATAATTTTCAGAGAAGCAACCCCGGTGGGGGTGGGGTGGGGGGGAATATTATCTGATATAAATCTAGATATTAATTCTAAGCTCACGGGTATATGAAAGGAAGGCAACAAAGTCAAAAGACTTTCTGGGGCATTTTTACTGTTTCACTCCAGTTTAAAAAAAGCATGGAAGTCATCAGAGATAAAAACTAAACACCATACCTGCATATTTTCAAAGAGGAAAATGACTTTTATTCACCTAAAACACTTTGAGCAGTTTTTTTAGCTCTGCAGCATAAAAGAAATATGCGCCATTTCTACATTCCATGCTTAGTTCTTTCCACCCTGAAGTCATCATAATTTGCTTAATGTGCCCGTTGAAAAAACAAAAGCCCAAAGAGGATCAGACTGAACCATTCAATACAAATGCAAGACTGGAATGAAGATGGGGGTGAAACCAACAACTGGACACACAAAGAGCTACTGTTCTGATTCAGCTGTGCTTAATAGTCTTTTGATTCCCACTCTGCCCTCTGATAATGTCAGCCAACAAAACCACTTTCTACTTCAAAGCTCTTCTACTCCACTAACTGCAGTATTGGGTAGGAACAGGTGAACCAAGTCAATGGTTATGAGGTTAATCAGTCAATAAATTATATCATCGTGTAACACACTACTGTACAGGGTTTCAAAACTTTCTTTTTCTTAATCATGGAATAACACAGCAAGAAAATGGGGAGAACACGTAGGACCATCTTTTGTCATTATCTACTTAGAGCAGCACATAGAACCCTGACCATAGAATAGGGAAGACCTATGTTCAAAGTCAATCTTAGAAAACTGTTTACTTGTGTGACCCTGGGTAAGTCACTTAACCTATCTGCTTCAGTTTCCTCAACTATAAAATGGGGGTAATAAATACACCTACCTCAGAGATGTTGTGCCGAACCAATAATATAATTTTAAAGCACTTAGCCCAGTGCCTGACATAGTAAACATTTAATCAATGCTTGTTTCCTTCCCCTCTGTCCCTTCTCCCTGGGATCTCTCCTGGGCACCACTGACTCCACACATCCTAAACACAATGCCTTCCCCAGTCCTGACCCTCCAAACCCACTTTCACTCAAGTTTCCTGTGTCTGTTCATGGCAAAAGCATTCTTCAAATCACTCAGGAGCAAAGCCTGGTTATCATCTCTGGCTCCTTCCATCTTCCTTGTTCCCCAAATCTTATTGATTATGCCTCCAAAATGTCTTTCTTATCTACCCCATTTCCACTATTTTTAGTTCAGGCTTTTATCAACAATAACTTCAGTTAGTACGAGTCTTCTAACTGGTTTTCCCACCTCTACTCTCTCTGTCTTCCATTAAGAGATTAAGCTTCCCCAAATATAATTCTGATCATCTAATTATTTTAAAATCTTTTCAGAAAAAAAACCCTTCAAATCAGTACTCATCATAATAAGCAAAGCATAATTAAATGCCTGCAGTGTGTGAGTTATGGTATGCTAGGCTCTATCTAAAACAAGTAAGAGTCCTTGTCCTCTTGGGGCTTACATTGTAATGCTTACCAAGTATAGTCCAAAGGCCTAGCATTCAATGCCATGTTCTAGCTTCAACTCATTCTTTCCAATCTGTCTTTAAGTACCTGCCCTCTTAGGCTCCAGCCTATTGTCCAAACCTGCCCCCTACCTTTGCTTTTGGGGTTCTCTCATCACCTTTTGTCTGATGAAATCCTACCCATTCCAAACCCCCGCTTAAATCCACCTCTTTCAAAAAGCCTTCACTGATCACTCAGAGAGAAGTGTTGAAATGGAGAGAGACCTGGATTTAGAGTCGGAGGACCTGTGTTCAAATCCTCATTCTGCCTCTTTTTCTGGGGTCTCAGCATCCTTATCTGCAAGAGGAGGGGAATAAACTAGATCTCTCAAGAGAACCTCTCAAGTTCTTTTCCAATGAGTCTATGTTCCTATGATCCTATAGAGCAGTGGTTCTCAACCTTTGGGTCACAACCCCTTTGGGATCAAATGACCCTTTCACAGGGGTCACAGGGGTCGCCTAAGATCATCAGAAAACACATTTCCAACAGTCTTAGGAACCTCTTTCCACCTGTCTCCAAGCAGGTCCACCCACATGCAGATACACCCACATATGACTACTAAAGGGTCTTGGCATTAGGAAGGTTGAAAACTGCTACAGAGCCTCACTTTTAACTCTTAAGAGTCTGCTGCATATAGTTCTGATAGTTACCACGTTCCCCTTTGCTGTCAGAGGCAGTTAGGTGGCACAGTGGATAGAGCCAGGCCTGGAGTCAGGAGGATGTGAATTCAAGTCCAGGCTCAGATAATGTGACCCGGGGACAAAGTCACTTAACCTTGTTTGCCTCAGTTTCCTCATCAGTAAAATAAGCTGGAGAAGGAAGTGGCAAACTGTAAGAGGGTATCTTGTTTTGTTCCCACAGATGTCAGTAGGAGATACTTAACACTCCCATGCTATGGAGAAGCTCCCTTATCTTATTTTACCAAGAAAGTGGCCAGTTTGGAGCCAAGTAGACTACAAAAGTTGGGATAATACAACTAGTTCAAATCTGAGAAGTCATGCCAGGTCACTCCTCACTACCATGCCTACATAATCTGCATAAGGAAGGAATGTAGGGTAATGAAGAATGTAAACAACCCTAACAAGAATGGTAGAACTGTTTAACCTCACTCCTGCTTCTGTATAAATGTGAGTATTCTTAGTGAGCACCACATCTGATTCCTTGGGAGAAGCATAAATAAACGCCTTCCTCTGCCCACTTGGTTTCTGAGTTCTTTCAGTGAGAAGGGATCTTATGTGGATCTTCCTGAGGGCACACGATCTGGAAAGCAGTAAAATGTGGAAATTCCTTTGGGCTAACTCCCTGACTTTGCCTGGGAAGTTCTATGATCCCCACAAGAGTGTTTCTTACACAAACCACTCCAAGATCTTTGCCAAGAAGAATTATTATTCTGCATATATATATTCTGTGTTAGTTTTTTCCATTAGGTTGTAAACTTCTTGAAGGCAGAGAAGGTCTTATATTATCTGTATTTCCTCCATGGTGTTTTTTGTATAATAAAGTGATCAATAAATAATGATTGAGTTTAATCTATTATTCTGACACTTCAATAAAATTATTCAAGTAGTTGCACACATGAACTAAGTAATATTGAGAGTTTATTTCTTAACATATTTACCCTCATGAAACAAACTTATTCCACATTTAAGATGATTAGGATATCTACAACTTTCATGAGACTACCCTATATTAAATTCAAAAAGCATTTCTTAAGTACATGATATGTGCTAGGCACTGGGGATACAATGAAAAATATGAAAACAGTTTCTTCCCTCAAGTGACATATACTCTATTGGAGGGCATATGACAAATTCTGCTACTAGGACACTGTAATTTAAAATTAGTTTTGATTAACAATAAATAATAAATATTAGACCTCTATTTAGAATTTTCTTTAGAATCCTTATGAATTTTTTTTTTAGAGGGGGGAAGGATGGACAAATAGAAATGACCTAACAAAGAAGTGTTTTAACTACTATATTTTTTCAGGAGTCTTACTCAAGTACTTAAAAGATTTATATAGCCTTTTCAAATTGTAGCACAACAGTTGATCATATATATATTTTTAATTTAAGTGTTATTTAATAATGATACCTGTTCTATTCGTTTCAAATGTTGATGTAAATTAAGTGCCAGTCTGTCCCACCAGCGACCTCTGCTCTCAAGACAATATATTTTTTGTGACAAAAGATTTTCAAGTTCTTCCACTGCTTCCTATAGCAACAAGAAGCTTTCATTTAGACAAATGAAAATTCATTCAGGACAAATTAAATCTATAAACCAGTTAACATGGACAGCCAGAGTTACAATTCACACTTCTACCCACAGATGAAGCTGATAAAACATCACTTATTTCACATGCACTTTGAGTTATCTCTTATATAGTAAGGATGAGTTGGACCACCACATTTTTCATCAAGCCATTCTTGTAATCAAGTACTGAGAAGATCAATCAGGTTTCAGGAATGTGGTTTGTATGCATGAACTTTTCACAATTTTTCTCCAGGCCATGCAAACCGGTACCTGTGAAAACAGTGCTTTCAAACTACCATACTCTGATCAAGTGAACAAAAAGGCCCGGGTGTGACTTTATTATAGTTATTCTTTACCTACATATGAAGTCACCTTTTCAACAATGAACTTTTACAATAGAGAAATGCCAAGACCAGAAGTAAAGCTTAACAATTCTCACAAATTATTCCTCGTATAAATATAAAGTCAATATCTGTTTGTTTTTTTTAAACTTCTAGTTATTTCCTTTCCAAATAATCCATGACCCTGGGTGAAAAACGGACAAAGGTAAGAGTCTATTCTCATAGCAAGCTTGTCTTTTACCTTTATTTTTTATCTCTCTTTTCTCATGTACATTCTGCCAGATCTATTCAGAAGAGGGTGAGAGAAATGACCATTTCTCTCTTGTGTTAATATTATTAACTAAGATTGTCCTTTTCTATTTCCTCATTCAGAAATAAAACCCTATAGGTTAAATCCAGCCTCCAACATTTAACACTTACTAGCCGTGTGACCTTGGGCAAGTCACTTAACCCCAATTGTCCTGCCTTTCCCCCTCCAAAAAAAAAAGGAAAACCCTGTAGGTTATTCAACCAGTTTCTGAAGGCCACTGATGACAGACGAGATTGCCCAAATCCTTGTTTTTCAATCCTGGGTGGGACTCCACCTGACTAGAAAACCTTACCAAAAAAAAAAAAAAAAACCTTACAGAATTGAGTCTAGGCGATATCTTGCCTTTAGGAAATAAGCCCCTGTTCTTGGGACCTTCCATTAGAATTTAGGGTGACCCAGCTTATGAAAGGGAAAACCAGTCAGCAAAGTCTGGGTAGAGATGAATTCTTTTGTCCTGATTGCTAGAAGTGGCCAAGTCTCATGATTCTCTGCAGGAGGAGCTGAAGACTTTTTGTACACTCCCTCATTAATATGTCCACCCCCTCACTGAATGTTAGCCAATCAGAAAGACAAATGACCATCATTTTATTAATTATCCGCTAGCTACAATTAACAAGACTGATTATTAGTTACCCAGAAATAACATCTCTCAGACTTTTCATTCATCACAAGGGGAAACAGAGTAAGAGTTCCAATAATGTTTAATAATCTTAAGGAGTCTCTTCCTCTCTTCCCTACCCCCCACATACAAAAAAAAACAAACCCACAACCCAATGAATTACTTATATTGATTATTTTTAACTATGTTATATTGGCTACAAAAACATATGAAAAAATTCAGAGCTAGTCTACACCTTGGCAGCAAAATAAGATTAAATCACGCAGAATCTGATTTTTTAAAAAAATCTTAGCATTTTTATACTAAAAAGAGCAGAAAAGTACTCAAGACATACCTCATACATGTGCAGTCTTTGTAGTATTTCAACTGCTCTAGAGAAAATCCTTGTATAAACCCACCCAACAGTAAAACACCGCAGGAAAAGTGGTAAATCCTCATGGTATCTAAAAAAAAAGTTGTCGAAGTGAGAATTTAATGTTAATTACAGTTTTGATAATGCATGCACAGATCTGGGGTTTCAGAGTGGATATTACTTACATGGATTCAGATCACACTCTCCCATAGTTAATTAAAAGCATCTAAATGGCACATGGCTAAAGTGCTGGGCCTAACGTCAGGTCTTCCAGAGTTAAAATCTAGACTCAGATACTAGCTGTGTGATCCTGTGCAAGTCAACTGATCTGTTTCCCTTAGTTTTCTGAACTATACAAATGGGAAAATAACATTACCTACTTCACAGGGTTGTTTTGAAGAGCAAATGTGATCACTGTAAACTGACTGGTATATGGGAGGTGCTATCTATATAAATGCTAATTTCCTTCTCCTTAATTAGGTGGTTATTACTAAAAAAATAATTGCCATTTGATGACCCACCTTTTAATGATAATTTTAAAAATTGGTTCGGGGTGGGAGTGGGATCCTTGGATAACAGTTTATTATCAGATTCACTTTCAAAGCATTTCCACTTTGGCAAGATCAGCTAGAACTTATGTTCTAAGAGTCCAAGGTCACCTCCATGCCATGATTAGGCATCAGAGTAATACTTGAGTAGAGGGCATCAATAATAAGGTAATATGGAGTTTTCAAACAAAAAAATAAAAAACCCACCAGTTATCCAAAGTTTAAAAATAAGCTGAGCACCTTTAAAAACCACACATTATCCACTTCAATCAGCAATGCTTTATATGCTTTTCCACATTCTAAGTACAAATACAAATGAAATTCTTCTCTCTGTCCAGGCTTTTAGTATATATCCTTGCATCTTGGAGAGGCGGCCCTGCATCATGTATAAAGATCTAGACTCGGAGTCAGCCAGAGGCAGGCTCAAGTTTCTCTGACACATACATTGCGCCTGTGAGACCCCAAGCAAGTGGCTTCTCTCAGGGTCTCAGGCAACTCTTCTAAAGACTCTAAGCAGCAGAACAGCTACCCATCTGCAGTAGTGAAGGGAGCTGCAGCATTAAACAAAAGAACCAGTATTCTTGGGTCACTCTACTGGCCATTCACCATCTATTTCATCCACAAGTCGGAATCTAATAACGAGGATTACTTTCCTAAAGAATAACCCTTCAGGGTAGATGAGTACTTCTTTTAAGTAAGAACTATTTCCTTATGGGATTTATGTTCTAAATATTCTTAAAATGAAAGGATTTCATTGATGAATATTTTATAAATGCTGAATGGTAAAAAGAATGAACAGGATAGAATTTCTTGATAATACTTAAATACTGAAGATGCTCAGTAACTGTCACAAAACATGATATGAGACATCTTGTGCTGACCACATAGAACTTTTAAAGCAACTGCTCACTCTAGTTTCATCTGCAAAATTGTATCCACTTGAATTTACATTTGATGAATAAACCTTGTATTTTTCCCATAACCTCTGTACCATTTCTTTGTTTCTTCTGCATTTCAAATTCAACTGACTGGTGCTTAGCCAATTAAATGACAACAAATGAAAACCAAGATTGTTGTTCACATGAATTTTTGGCACTCAGAAAAGTGCACTTTCTTAGGTAAGAATTCATTTTAAGCTTTTGGATTGCTTCTATTTCAACACAAGAGTATCTATATAAGCAAGAAATGTAATGCTTCCAGCTATATTGTAGGTTTGACCACAGAATTAATCAGCATGATCTTCATTCTCCTCCAACCCCCCAAAAAAGTCTTACATAAATTGAGCATGCTCACTGGGATGTGCATTTGAAGACACAGCTATAAGATATTACCTTAGGGATGGATGATTTTTTAGCTTGTTCCAATCCTCCTTTGCACATCTGCAGAGCTCATTAGCTTCCTTCCAGTTCCCATTAACCATAGTAGTAGAAATATCATTCAACATATGAGTAGCTGAAGCATATCTGATGTTTTAAAAAGTCATAATGAAAAGGCAAGTGAAAATAGCATTTGCATAAAAATAAATTTAACCCATTACTTATACTTAATTTCTCTCCAAGATCAATTCTTCAAAGTTAGAAAAGACATAGTAGTTCAATCTAGTAAGTATTACTTAAGAACAAAATACTTACTTCTGTAGCAATAGTTTACTAATACTCTACTAAACTAGAAGAGCTAAGACATTTAGTTCCATAAAATAGTTCACTGATCAGAAGAATTGTAAGATACAGAGCAAAACAGAAGTCTATACTTTAAAGCACTTTGCTTATCATCAACGTCTGAGAATAAGTTTTTAACTTTTTTTAATAACTGTCATATAAACTTGATAAATTACTCATTCAAATTCTGAAAACTGCTGGGGTCTTTCAAAAACAATGCCAGTAACACTAAATTTGAATGGCTGACAGCATGTCAGATATACAGTTGCCTCTATATGAGACAGACAGTGTTTATAAGCAAAAACACTGAACCTATTACTTGTAAGCCATGAAGGCTTTGAAAACTTTGCTGATTATGTGGCAAGGCAGAAGACAGAGGCAGCATTAGTCTATTCCTGAGCAAAGGAAGTCTCTTCATTTAAAGACAGTATAAACCAAGTGAAGACAGAAAGTTTTTTTGTTTTTTTGTTTTTGTTTTACAAAACTAGAGCAGTATCCATCTGACCATTTCACAGCTGTGACGAGTTTCACCTATGGATATTGTAAAATCAATATGCCTCAAAGGAAGAGCATCATCTCTCATTAGCCCTTTGGATATCAAAAAAAAAAATCAACCCTAATACTGTCATTGAGCCTTCACTTTTGCCATAGACATATTTAAAATATTTTCCTTTGGGTTCACTTTTCAAAGAAGAGAGTCTGATAATCAAGGTACAAAAACTATCACATTGTCAAAGTAAGAAACAAAAATAACTACACAGTGTAACAATTTCTTTTAGGTACTTTTCTGTGAACTTTGTTCATAAACCATTTCATGGCAAAACCTCCTGAAGAAAAGGAACCCCAAAACAAATTATTTCAAACAGGTCTGAAGAAGCCGAGAGAGGTTCCTGAACAATCAAAGAAAGACCATTTCATCAGTACACTAACATTTAAGCTCCCTGAAGGCAAGGTTTTTTTTTTTCATTTCTCTCTTTGTATCCCCAGCACTTAGTCCAATGAGATACTTAATCAAAGCTTTTTGAAATGAATTAAACTTTTCATAGCTAAAGATAACAGATTTAACCTCTGGTTTCAATCACTGCTATCATTTATTCACTTTTTAATTATGTTTTTTCTTAGTAACATGGTTACAGCCATTATTAGTTAGTATTTACTATTCAAAGGGCAGTAGAAATGTGTTATGGAGGTAGAAGTCTGTTATGACATCTATCATAATTCCATTTTCAATAGGGTCAAAGATTGAATACATCATGTAAAATTACTTAGGAAAACGTGTATTTCTTTAATACTGTTATTAAAGATAAGCTGATCATCTTCAGCCTTGTTAGTGAAAACAATTCATCTCATTTTAAAATATATTATTTAGAGTGAGATAAAATAATAAATTAAAGGAAGTGAAGTAGGATAATAAATCAAGAAAACTGACTGCCCAAAGCAAATGACTTTGATACATTAATTCTAAGTACTGTTTCTTTGTAGTTCACGTACTTAGAAAATTATTTTTACATAGGAAACAAAAAACTCAAAAGTTTGTTTTTATTCTGAATAATATTAGCAATCAAAAATATTAGCTGTTTAAAGTTACCTGGCATAATCCTACCTGATGAGATCTTCTTTATCTTGGAAGATTTGTGTTTTCCTACTTATCGTGTAACTGGGAAAAGTCATTCGGCCTAGGTTGACCATCAGTACTGCGAAAAGTTGGCCTTGCCCACCACAAGCAGCATCTTCCTCTTCCACTGAATCAGTCAATGAAAATAGCAGCAAAATACGGGAAAATACAGCCCTAGGACCTTTACAGATCCTTACAGACTGTCCTACCAAATCCTTTGCCCTAGAACGAAAATTCATACTATACATTTATTACTGTCATTTAAAATATATTAGATATATGATATTAAATGAAAATTAGTCAAAAACTGTAATCACAAAATAACTTTAAAAAAACCCCAAAAGTATATATTCATTCTGTAATGAAAAAATAAATGTTAAAATATCAAAAAAATTATTAATTGTTGCAAAAAAATTACATTTTCAATATCAGCAATTCTCAACTACTGATCCCAACAACTTTTTCAAACACATGAACAACATTTATGTGAATTCTCATTATTATCATCACTCCTTGGTAAAGAGAAACATCATTTTGCATGCATGGAAATGGTATGGCACTGAAATGAAAGCCAACCTAGACAGTACAATCAGTTTCCACCTCTGGGGGCTAGCTGTATTCCAGTTATTTACAGAGATTACTGAGGCAGCACAGGACTTTCTATGAGGTTAAAACACTGGAAAGAAAGCAAGGGGTCCATTGAATAGGATGTAGCTGAGCAAATTATGAACTACAAAAAGAAGAGAATGCTATTATGCCAACACAAATGACAAATACAATGCATTTAGAAAAATATAGTTAGGCTTGAATGACCTGGTACACGGCAATGAAGGCAGAAGCAGAGAAGGAAAGAACTGACCACAATAACATAAGCAAAAATAACATGAACCTGGCGTAAATGGCATCACTAACCTTGGTCCTGAAGCACAAACAACAAAACATTTCCTTCCTCTCAGTAAAGAGGTGAATGACTCTGTACGTGAAATGCTACAAAATTGTCACATACCATTGCTGAGTTGGTTGATTTTTCCTAGTGCCAAGAGAGGGTTTATGAGAAAGTGAGTGCATATTAAGAAATGACTATGGTGTAAGAAATACATCAACAAACCTTTTTTTCCCTTTCTTTAAAAAGATGACATAGTAGAGTGCAAAGAAAAGCAGATTGGAATAATCGCAAGAATACTGACCTTAAGAGCCAGAAGACCTGGGTTTAAGTTCCAGCTCTTATATTTATTAACTGGGTGATTATGCACAAGTTGTCTAACTACCAAGAGCCTCAG
>CM053598.1:112927248-112946414 GCA_028646575.1 Pseudocheirus occidentalis | reverse complement strand
AAGTCACTTGCTTCCATTTGCTCCACTCTAATTCTGAAGGAATTATTCTCTTCAGCAAGCTTCTGAGATTCTTTTTCCATCTGGCAAATTTGACTTTTTAAGGTATTCTTCTCCTCATTGGCTTTTTGGGTCTCTTTTGCCATTTGAGTTAGTCTATTTTTTAAGGTGTTATTTTCTTCAGTCAGGATGTTGACTCTCTTATCATGATTTTCTTGCATTATTCTCATTTCTCTACCCAATTTTTCCTCTACTTTTCTTATTTGGTTTTCGAAATCCTTCTTAAGCTTTTCTATGGATTGTAACCAGTCTACATTTTTCTTGGAAGCTTTTGGTGTGGGAGTTCTCACTGTGTTGTCTTCCTCCTGTTCCATGCTATGATCCTTTTTATCCCCCAAAAAGGAATCTAAAGTTGGATTGCTGAGCTTTCTTTGCTTCCTTCGCCTGCTCATGCTGCCAGTCAGTTACTTGACTTTTGGGCTCAGTAAATCTCTGCTTTCAGAGGGGAGAGCTCTGTCCCAAATTGCTGGGGTTTTCACAGCTGCCAGAGCTATTAGGAAGCTGCAGTCTCTGCTGCCCCCACCAGCTTTGGCTCACTGAAAACATACCTCAGCACCACCATCCAACACTGCGATCCCAATCAGGCAGCTCAAGGCAAGAGCACTTGGCCTCTGAATGATTGCTTGGCCCCCCTACAATCTGCAAGTTGCAAGCTCTGAAGCCGCCATGTGGAGGCAGCTGTAGGGCCACCACTTCAGACCGCTTCTAGCTCTGGAGGCAGTTGGCTGGACCCTCTCCCTGAAATTTAGCCAAGTTCCACTGATCTTTTCCCTTTGTCCTAGGTTTTATAGGTTGGTAATTCTGGAAACCACCACAACTCTCCTGAAAACTCCAGCTGGGGCTTCTCCTGGATGGCCTGAGGCTAAAACTGCTTGGGGCTGGGCTCTGCTCCCAGCAAACTGCGATGGGCCCTTTCTGTCAGTCTGCTGGGCTGTCTTCAGCGGGAGCCTTATTTCTCTGTCATTTTATGAGTTCTGGAGCTCTAAAATTTGTTTAGTCATATATTCTTGGTATTTGAGGAGGTTATGAGGAGAGCTGCAAAGTTTTCTCACTTCTATGCCACCATCTTGACTCCACCCCCCCCCCCCAACTTACAATCTTAAAGCCTTCAAACTTTAGAAGCTATTTCTTCCTTGTGGGTATTCCATCTTCTGCTACAGACATCAACCACAATATCAGTCTTCATGAATTGTAGTACCATCACCCACCCCCACCTTTTGTCCTCCCCACCCCCTCCAAACAAAATCAGAGTGGCCAAGACTCCAGAGAAAAACCTTCCCAGAAATAGATAACGCTCTTCCTCAGACAACAGATATAGAGTCTGGACTCAAGGTCTTTTAAACTTCCTAAGTCCTCCCAGAATCTGTGTTCCATTGGCATAAAGTTTAAAAAATAATTAATCAACAAACACTTATTAAAGGCTTACTATGTACCAGGTAATTGCTACAGACTGAGACAAAAACACAAAAACCTATCCTTTTCTTGAAGAAACTTACATCCTAATGGAGAAGAAAACATGTAAATAAACATGTATATCTACCATGGGTAGAGAATAAAAAGAACACTAGAGGGGAAGGCTTAAGTAGTTGGTGGGGATCAGGAAGACTTTAAATTGAGGCCTGAAAGATGCTGAGGTAGAGATAGAATGCTCTAGGCATGGCCAATAGACAGGGCAAAGGCACAGAGGTGGGAGAGTGTCATGTGCAAGAATGGTAAGTTGGATGGTATTGCTAAACCACAGAATTGATGGTAAGAAATAATGCATAAAAAGGTTGGAGAAGTAGGAATGGTTCGACTGTGAACAGCCTAAAATGTCAAATACAAGAATTATTATTTTAATCACAGGTAGTAAGGAGACACTGGAGTTTACTAAGCAGGGGGGTTAACATGGCCAGTCCTATATTTTAGCAAAGTCACTTTGGGGACTCTGGACTATGGATTAGAATGGAGCATCTGGAAGCAAGGAAATCAATTACAGTTATCCCTTTCATATCGAAACATTCCCCATCGCCGTTTCAATATATCAAAGGCCAGCATAAGAAATTAAATAGGAATATTGGGGGAGTTTTGTGAAGCTGCAGATGACATGCAAAGGCCAGCAGATGACAAAGAAAAAGTTAAGAAACTCAGAAATGCATAAAATATATAATATTGTATAATATCAACATATTTTATTTTTAATACCATAATAATTCAGACTTCTTCTCTGGTACAAAGGGAGGACCAAAACATTTTGTACAGATTCTCCAGAACATGGTGGGCACTGTGCCCCTAACCCTGATACATGGAATGAATAACTTCAGAATATTGCAATAGTCCAGTCAAGAGGCAATGAGGACTCAAGTTAAGGCAGTGGACATGGGGGGTTGAGAAGAGATATGTAAGAGATGTTACAAATGTAAACATGTTAAGATTTGACAACATCTGGATATACGGGGTGAGTGAGAATGTGGAGGAAAATGAAGTTGTGAACACGGGAAACTGGGAAGAGCATGGTGCCCCCAACCACAGCAGCAAAGTCAGAAGAGCAGAGTGGTTGGGGAGGAAGGATACTAAAGTTCTGTTTTGGATGTGCTGAATGTAAGATGAGTAGAAGACAATTTAAACTCAGGTTTACCTCCATGCTAAGGTATCAAAATAGGAATTCATAATATCTAAATGGATCTGTGACCACATCAATTCAGGAGTTACCTCCAAGGCTTTGCCACCATGAAAATGACCACTGGGGCAGAGGTCCAGAAGGAAAACCTACTGAACCAGGTTTGAAGAAGAAACTCTCTTGGAAAGTACTAAATATAGCCATCTTAGAAAGAACAAGCTCAGTTCTAGATGCTTCCAGCAAGGCAATGGGATACTTCTTGCACCATGGTTTTCATTTCCCTTCCCCCAAACCCCAGGCTGCCTGCAGTCATGGTGGGGACTGCTGAGAAGAGCAACAGACTGTTCACATTCTTTGAATAAACCAGAAATCACTAACTACAGTCCTTCCTGTAAGAAGGATGATCATCAGGCCTTCCCTCTGCCCTTCCACTGTACCATCTAGACCTCTGGCACTGCTCTCTGCCCTGCTAATATACCCTATGGACTCCTGGATCTTGCCATCAATTCAGTGATATGTCTTTAGGACTTCCACACCTATTAGACTTGAAACTGAACTCTTCTATATGTGTTGTCTCCCCTAATTAGACTGTCAACTCCTTGAGAACAGGGACAGTCTTACTTTTTCTCTTTGTATTCTTAGAACTTGGCCTGGCACTTAGCACATAGTGAGCTCTTAATAAACACTTTTTCATCCATTCATTCAATATTTCTGAAGATGAAGATAAGGTGGGCAAAAGTAAAAGGCAAACTTTAGCAACATTACTGATTTCAACTTTTAATTCTACTATCAAAGAGGGCTAAGAGTCTCTGAGGGCAGCTTAGACTCCTGACAGAGGAAGAAATCAAGAACAGATAAATTCTTCCTTTTTGTGGTACCTGCTAATGATGCAAATCTTCTTTGGTTATTTTTCTCTGTTCCAATTATAGCAGCATCAACCAGTATCATATAACAGCAGACAATGTTTAGTTTTCTCAGCATTCTTAATCTGGACTTTGATCATCCTCAGTTTCAAGTGATTTATTACCCCAAAGAGAAGACTGAAGTTGCCAACAATTCAAATAACCAAGGAATTCATTTTGACCAACCAGATGTACAGTGCTATATTCATGCTATTCTAAAAGCAATTCAGACATTATGTTTATTTCACATTTCTTATTACTAATCATACCTGTTTGCAGAAAGCCTACTTGCTTTAATTCTTCAATCACTGGTGATAAATCTTGGCCAATCTCTCCATAATCTATCTTGTTAGCTTTTATCCAAACTTGCTTGCGCTGAAAAAGTCTTACATATAACTTCTGCCCACTTGCTGAAGTGATTAAAAGAGGAAAAAAATACATTAACTTTCTTCTTTAAAATAATGAATATTATAGATCTAAAAAGAGCTAGCATTTATATAGCATCTACTATTTGTCAGGTACTATGCTAAGTGCTTTATATCTCATTTGAAACTCACCCTGGAAGGTAGGTGCCCATTTTACAGTTGAGGAAACTGAGGAAAACAAAGGTTAAATGACTTGTTCAAGGTCACACCGTTAATAAGTATCTGAGGCTGAATTTGAACTCAGGACTTCCCACCTCTAGGTCCAGCACTCTCTCTATTGCACCATCTAGATGCCTCATGACTTCCATTATTTTTCAGGAATGCAAATATGCAAATATGCTCTTTAAAGTAAAAAATGTTTACAAGACTGAATTAAAGTACCTCTTCTAAGAAATCTTTCATCTCTTTTTGAAAGAGATAACAGAATAAGAGGGTTTTGAGCCAGAAAGCAAGTTAGACATCATCAGTTCCAACTCTCTTATTTTCCAGATGATGAAATTAAGGCCTTTCATTTCAGGTAGAAAGAATTTATTTTTAAGAGGGAATATATTTTATTCAGATTTATGAAAGAGTCTCCTTGTCTATGGGAAACATTACTGACCATAGTAGATAGGGCCACTGAACCTGAAGTCAGGAAGAGGTGCATTTAAATTCTGCTCTGTACATTTACCAGCTGTTTGACTGTGGGAAAGTCACTTAAACTCCTCATCTGAATCATCGGCAAAATAATAGTACTGGACTTAATGGCCTTTGAAGCCCTTTCAACTTCTACGATTACATTCCACATCTGACTCTTTCTGAATTCCGGGAATTGAGGGAAGTCATTATATCATAACCTAATCCCAACCTCTCTTTGCCTACTGCTACTTTCCTTGAAAGGAATCTTTCTGACTCATAAAATATTAAGCTCATCTCCTTTGCCTAAACAACTGCTAAGTTATAATACAGTCTAAAATTATAACATGAATCTTCCTTTTCAATTTTGCCACTAAACTAAGAAAAGTCAAGTCACTTCTTTCCTACAAAAACTAAAAAAGAAAAAGAGAAAAAAAAATCTAATTTTAAAAACAGAACTTTAAAAACTCAATTACATGGGGTGGCTAGGTGGTGCAGTGAATAGAGCACCAGCCCTGGAGTCAGGAAGACCTAAGTTCAAAACTGGCCTCAGACACTTAATACTTACTAGGTGTGTGACCTTGGGCACGTCACTTAAGCCCAGCTGCCCTGCCTTCTCACCTCCAAAAAGAAAGCAAAAAAAAAAAAAAAAAAAAAAAAAAGAAATATTTTAAAAGCTCGAATTTACGGTTACTTATAGCATATAATCAAGTTCTTTTGATATAAAAAACTCAACATAGAAACATGACTATCATTTTATAGAGCTTAATCTTCAAATTTCAATTATAGCATATTATGAGTTATAGTATATATATGAGTTCTTAAACTTATATCATAGACCCCTTTAGCAGTCTGGTTAAGTCTATAGAACCTTTCTCAGAATAATGTGGTTGGTTTTGTTTTTTAATTCACAACTGATAGAAATACTAGGTGTCAGATTTTACTGAAAATAAAGATGTAACTGTTTTTTCCTATCCAAGTTCATGGATCCTTAAAATCTATCTAGAGACTCAAACTGGGCTATCATAATCTTAACTTGAATTTTTATAGGAGTCCAATCCAAAACTGAACTGTTTTTTTAATTGTTAGATTAGATATTAGTTTAATATCTAGGTATTAGATTTTGATGTCTAACAAAATTAGACTAGATTTTTGTCCACGAGAAAATCTACAAAATAATCACAAACCAAAGAAATGACTAGTTTTGAACAAGCATTGTTGAGGCATCAGGAAACTTTAGCTCTAATATCAATTCTGTCACTAACTAGCTTTTGTAATCTTGGCAGGTTACATTCTCTAGTTCTCAGTTTTCTCATCTGCAAAATGAGGTTAGGCTGTATTATCTCTAATGTTGTTTAGAGCTCTAAGATTCTATAACCTATCATAGGAATTAACAACCATACTCCTTTCTCATTTTTGTAAAAGCAACAAAAACAATTAGCAGTGGATTTCAAATAACACAAAGAAACATGATTACAAAAGATTTGCCTTTGAGAGACATGCATAAGAACTAAACATGTAGAACTTTCATTAGGGAAAATGGTCTCACTTTTGAATTATAATGAAGCATACAACCCATTAACTATTCAAACTGAATTCATGATAATTCTCATTAATTCTGTTTGTACCAGACAGAATTCTAAATATTCTTGATAGGATAGTAAACTTGACATCATTGTGTCCTTTCTTCTATTGTGAGTAAAAGAAGGAAGTAAAGAGGGATACAGGGTAGATAATAGGGAACAATTATCCCCCAAAGAGATGTTTTTACACACTAAGATATAAAATAATTAGGGAACACTAAAATGATCACCACACTGAGACTTACAGTAAGGCGCTTGCTCATCAGCAAGTTTTAAACATTATTACAAACCCTTGTTCATCAGCAATATTTAAATATTATTAGCCATTTGTATGGATAGGTTACCTGGTACTCTAGAGGCTGGTAAGGCCCAAGTCAGCTTTTTGCAATTCCAGAGAGATCTCAAGTTTCCTGTAGGCATTCCTTTTACATAACACATTTTAAAGTAACTTTTCCTTCAAATTTGGACTATTTAATTCTAGATACAACTGACTTCCCATGAACAGAGAAGCAAGCTGTAAGTTTTAAAAAACTTATTTTTATCACTGTTATGACTCTGTACTTTCTGTTTCCTTTTCACTTTTACTTGAGAATAAGTCTGATGGTCCATACTAATACAATATTTGCTAAAGGAGCAGAAAAGTAAAAAAAAAAACCCATCAGACTCCTCAACTTTTTCTTTTTTTCTTGTTAAATAACAGAATTTACATTTTCTAAGAGAAACTGCTCTTTTAAAAAAAGTTTTGTGTCAAATATTTTGTATCACTTAATAAAGCAAGCTTTAATCAAAACCACGAGACCACCTATAAGACATGCAATACCAAAGAATTAAGTATTACTAGACATAAGGATTCCCTTACATATGAAGTCCTATGGTCAAGAACCTGATAATGAATAATCTATGAAGCTACCACCTATTACACAAATATACTCTTGTTAAGATTATGAAAGCAAATGTGATTCTAAAAGTACAACTACATTCAGCTAACATAGAAACGTAGTAGAATCTGGTACAATTGAAACAATTCTTTCCCACAAGAAGAAACAGAATTTTTGTTTTCTTTCTTTGGATACCTGATAGTTTATAAAACTTGTTTAAGATTTCCATATCCTGTTCATCAAAGAGCTTCAGATCATCTTCATTTTCAAAAACTGCTTTTAGTACCATGAGAAAATTCCTAAGGTAATATGGATGTTCTGAAAAATCAGAGCTCAAGTCCAAATTACCACTACCCTGATTTACTTTTTCTGATTCCTCATCAGCTGGCTCTAATTCTTCACAGGGCTCCAAAAAAGCTGAGTCATGAATGATTTCATTTTTTAAGTCAAGGTGACTTTGCTTCAGAAGTGTTCTTGTGTCATCCCTTTCAGAATAAGTACTTATAGAACTATTATATTTCATTGCCAAATTAGCTGGTGGGAAGGCATTTTGGGGCCACTGAGTTTGGTCTTCTGAGACAGCAGTCATTATTACTTGATTACATCCAGTTGATTGCACTATACCATCTCTTCCACTTTTGCTACCCACAACTTCAAAATTCTTCTCTGTCTTAAGAATATTTTCTGAAGTTGACAATTTACTACTACAAGTTCTATCCATAAAATCAAGTGTGGGGTTTGATATTCCACATTCTTGGAAATCAGTCTGACTTTTGTTTTCTAATATTTTTTTATCTCCTAAGGTATATTCAGAAGCAGTACTTTCTTTATTAGAGCATACAGAAGGCTTTTCAGAAACAAAAAAATTTTCCTTTTGAGATCCACTTCCCAAAACCTGATCTTCAGACCCATCTGTGGCAGAGCTGGCTTCTACTTCATTAACAGCAAGAGGTATCAAACTTCGTGTCTTCTGAACTTTGCGTTTCTCTAGTTTCTCATTTTTAGCTACCAATTTTCTAGCTTCTATGTATCGTCGGGACAATTTTGATGACAGGCTTCCTAAGGGAATAATTTTCATTGTCTGATGTTTCAACTCCTCCCGACTACTGCTTACTAAATTATCATTATTCTTAAAGTATGGACTAGTTTTCTGTGCCATATCATTTTTAACAGAATCACTTTTGATGGGGCTCAAAGTTATCTGTGGAGGTAAAGATTGCTTTGGAGGTGTATACCCTGTGTTTGTTTTGGTGAAATTAGCTGGAGATAAATTTGGATTTACTGAGTTTTCAAAGGCTGTTGTATCAATTTTAATTACTTCCTTATTGTTCTGCTGACACATTTCATCGATGTGTTTATTTAAGTCATATCTTGGCACCATCTGACTACAGATAGGACAAGCAAGTTTGGCTGGGGGCACATTGTTGAAAAATGAAATAATAGAACTGGATTTGAATAGCCCCTTTTTAGCACAGGTTTCATTCTTTTGATTTTTACTTTTTGACAAACTTTTACGTGGTCTTTTTCCTTCAGGAGAGTCGTCTGACATTTTGAGAACAAGAAATTATACCACATAGGTTGCTTCATATAAAAGGAAGTAATGGTAACATTCTAATTTTGAAGTGATAAAAATGGTCATTGTTTTGTTTCATGTTCTTTGCCTGGATAATTTCTTCTTCCTAAAAGTAAAGACAAGACTCATTTAGAATCATCTAGCAATTTTAAGAAAAGGAAAGAGGTGAAAAAAATCAAATGATTTAAATGATTTAAATTTAAATTTGAATGACAGAGTGGCTTAAAGGAGGAAAGCCACTAGATAGGAGACAGAAAAAATTCTGCCATTAGTCTCTAGTTTCATTCTGCCACTTACTATAGTTGTGTGACTTCAGCAGCCTTTTTACCTACGATTTCTTTTCTTTTTTAAAAATATTTTATTTCTTTGGTTTTTCTGTCACCTAGATTTCCCCCAGCATTCCACCCCTCTTCCCCTGCCTCCCCAGGGAGCTATTTTATAACAAATACTATTTTTTTTTTTAAGGAAAAAGAGGAAGAGAGAAAAAATTCAGCAAATCTAATCAATACATTGAAAAAATCTGATACTGCATGCACTATTCCACTCCTGTGGACCCCCTACATCTGCAAAGGAGTCAGAAGCTATAAGACCTATTTTCTTGAGAATGAGTGAGTTGGCCCAGGTAATCTCTAATATTGCTTCCAATTCTAAAATTTAATAATGCTAGACATGAAAATTGAACTGTAAAAACAACTTTTTAAAAGTTTTTAGGACCATAAATTGTTTCATTATATCATTAATATTTCTAAATCAAAATTTCATGATCATAATAGGAATATTCTCTTTAGATACCATGAATCAGTCACATAGATCTTCCCAAAAACTTTTCCTGTGCCCATTCTTTAATACTGTTATTGTGTTTGTCCTTTTGTTTTCAAAGAGGACCACAGCATCAAGCAAACAATGACATGATTTGCAGTTGACTTTGATTTGAGTGAGGGTTGTACAAGGTCACCAGCCTCACTTTTTCCTCCAGAGCCATCTGAATCCAGTGACCAGATATTCTTCAGGACAACTGGGGATGACTTAGGATGCAATGGGAGACCCTGGCCCTTTTAGGCTAAGGCCTTTTCAGGTGCTCACTTAGAGTGATGTAATGCCCATTCAGTGAACAGGCCTCTTTAAGAAGTAAGTCAAGGGATGGCCCCTTTAATTAGAAAAAAGGGGGAAAAAAATCCAGCTGGGAGTAAGACTCTCAGAACTGATGTTCCAAAGAGAAACAATTACCATAAACATTGACTCTAAGCCAGCAGGGCCCACAATACAGCCATGAAGTAGAGCTAGGACTGGGACCTATTCTGGTGTAATCGATGAACTTCAGAGTGAACCGGGTTAAAGATTTTAGGAAGGAAGGAAGGAAGGAAGGAAGGAAGGGACTAGCCAATAAACCTTAAGCCCACCTCATTTCCCTGATTCCATGTTCCTCTTTGAAAACAAAGGATAAGGATAACCTATAAGCAGACCAAGTTGCCTGAATGGGGATCCAGCTAGTTGGGTGCCTCAGCTTGTCCTCCCCTTCTCCTCCTCTCCAAAGGAATGTAAAATTTGATGGACAGAAGCTGTCCACTTAACTTGGGGTTTACTGGCTTGCTTGTTTCCTTCCTTCCTTTCAGCAAAAAACCTTAATTCCTCAAAATAGCACAAATGTAAAAGAGGAAATAAATGTTTATTTTTGTTACTCACGTTAATCTAGAATGGTTGTAAAAGCTTCTAAGTACAGCCTGAAAAACTGAAAGGTAGAAAGAGATGTTCAGACGTGGATATTCTATCTTCAGAATCCCAAATGCCCAAAGCATCCAAAATCCTATTAGCTGCGTGTAATTATTCTTCTGGGTTCTCACGAAACTAATGCTTACATGAGAATTCAAACTCCAAAGAATGACTAAGAAAACAGGATTCCCAGTAATTTGGGTTGTTTCTCTAAATTAAGAAATGCTCTTCTGGTCAATCATGATCCTCTATCTTTCTTAGGTCAGCTAGGCAGTTAGCTGGGAGTGAGTGAATAAAGATCCAAGTGCAAATTTAACCTCATACCCTCACTAGTTGTGCGGCACTCAGCAAGTCACTTTATCCTGTCTGCCTGTTTCCTCAAATGTAAAATGGGAATAATAATAGCACCTACCTCCTAAGGTTATTGTGAGGATCAAACGGGTTCTTAGCTCAGTGCCTGGCATATAGCAGGCGCTTAATAAGTACTTAATCAGCACAACGGCTTAATAAACGCTTTTTGATGGCTAAGCAGCTCCTTGTGTGTACTTCAAGTTGGTAAACAAACAAGCATGTATTCTGCATTTACTTGTTTGTACGAATTTCGTCTTTCTCTCAATAAATTGCAAGTACCCTAGGGGAAGAGGGATTTTTGTCTATTTCCCCAAGAACAAAGTACATGGTAAACGCTGAATAGATGTTTATGGATTGATCATAAGCTCGGAGCTCCGAGTGGCCTCAGTGGCCGTCCATTTACAGATCAGAAAACTGAGGATCAACTGGCTGATCTCAGTTAATATGCACTTGGAACAAAGTCCGGACTCGGATACTGCTGGCCCCACACCCAGCTTTCAGACTGTTAATTTATCCATGTTGCATCCCGGCCCCCCGCCCCCAGTAGAAGGGAAGCTCCTTGAGGGCAGGCACTGTCCCATTTCGGTCGGTCTAATTAAGGAGGACCACCCCATGCCGGGAAGTCCTGCACTGACTCTACGGGGAGGGGGACTCATTACAAAGGAGGTGGGGGAGGGGACGGCTAAGCAGGAGCGCACCAGGTCGCTCCGTCAAAGATTCCCCCATCCCCCACGCCGGGGACTATGCACGGTCTCCTCCAATGCGCTCCCAATTTCCCTCCCGCTCCACCCCCTCATCAGTCGCAAGGCTTCCTTCAGGGGTTGGGGGAGAAGGAGAAAACTGCAGAGGTTAGAAGAGCCCGGAATCATCAGCCTTCCGCCTCGCGGTTTCCCTTTTCTCACCTGGTTCTGCGCTCCAATGCTCCCCAGACATCCTCAATCTGTCTCCTTCTCTGGGAACCTTCGGCCGCGCAGGCACAACAGGAGGAGCGTAGAGCGATCGATCCCGCTTAAACAGCTAAAGAGTTTTCCGGCGACTGCCCCCTCCCGCCTCCAAAACAGCTAGGTGGGGTAATGAATAGAGCCACGGGCTTTTATTCCGGAAGATCAAATCCAGCCCTAGCCAACGTAAAATGTCAGGATGAGAATTATAGCAACTATTTCCGGATTAAATGAGGTATTTGCAAAGCATTTAGCATAATAGGCCTTTAATAAATGCTTGTCTTACCTTGGGGTAATGAGTGCTTTGTACAGAAAAGTATTTAGGCAGAACCTGGAGTTTAAATCCAGACACTTGCAAGTTGAATGACCCTAGGCAAATCACTTAGTCTGTTTCCTCAGCTGTGAAATGGGGATAACGCTGGTACCGATATCCCAGGGTTGTGTGGATATTTGTAAAGCATTTTTTTTTCAAACATTAAAGCACTATGTATGACAGATATTTTGTCCAGATACCACTCAACTGTCAACTTAGGTCCAAGGGGGAACCTAAGAATCACCTCGATGGCCTTGCGTTTATTTTGCAGCCAAACGTTTCATGATTGCTTGGAGCCAGGGATTTGAAAATAGTCCTTCAAGGGACTTAAACTACCTTACAGGATAATTCTGAAGACCAAATGAAATAATGAGCAAAAAACTGTTTCTAAGGGCTAGGGGAACGTACGCTATTAAGGAGACACAATGACATGTCTGCGTTATCTGCCCACAAGTTGAGCTAGGCTGTATCACTCATTAAATGTGGCTTCCTGGCTCAAGTACCTCAGTGGCTTGTTTATTACCCATTCTAACTAGAAGCTCTTCAGTTCGGCCTCTTTGGGTGTCTGTGGACCGTAGCTGACATTAGCTGTATGACTGTTTATTAAATTTGTTTCCTCAACTATAAAATGGAAATGGCACTTTCCTCCCGGGATTATTGGGAGAACCAAATGGGATACTTATCCCAGCAATGGCTGGCCCATAGTAGGCACCATTTAAATGCTTATTCCTTTCCTTTCAGACTCCTTATGTAAGATCAGCTTTGAAGAAATTATGCAGAGAATCCGTTTTAGTATCAGTTCAAACTACAAGTTTTCTGTCGATTTCCTTTAAATCAGATTGTCAGGAACTGCTTTTCATCACTGATCTCCTGTTCATTATTAGAACTTACAGGGACTTATTATGGGAGGTGATTCAGATGGCACTACAACCACCCACTTTTCCAATAAACTGCCAGCCTGCCTTTAATTCTTTAATTCACTTCCTTTTTTTTCCCCCAGTTCCCTCCATTGTTACTCCATTACCTTATCCTCTATTGATCCCGAGTATGGATTGCTAACTGGCTTTAGACCCACCTCCCCTTTCAGGTGAGAACCCAGCAATTTTGAAAACAAGGCAGTTTTCAATTCAATGAACTGAAACTCTCCCCAATAAAATGCTCCGGGAGTGCAATTTAAAAAAAAAAAATTAAAGTTTGAAAACCACTCCTTGGTCCCTCTCCATTAAGATTTGTGTTTTTCCAAAGCCAGACTGTATTCTTCGCCCTAAACAATGACTTTGCACATGTCTGCCATTAATTAAAAAGTAGGTGTAGGTGAAGGTGTGGATGCATCAGTACCTCTACTTTAAAAAAAAAATCCCAATTTTGATCATTTTATTGACCAATGAAATAGTTTCATCTATAAAATGCCATCAGTTTTGTAGATCATTACCTCTAATCTCACCATCATGCTACTAACTCTAACCTTAATTGACATCACCTCTCAGCTTCTTCGCTCTAATTTCTTTTGGGGCCACAGGGCAGAGTACCAGACTCCTCCCAAAGCTTTCCTTTATAGAGGGCAGAAACAGGACTCTCAGCTCACTCCACTGTGCTGCTGGTGTCCTCCCTGCTTTACCCTCTACTGACTACTTTCCTGACTCCTTTTGTGTACTGTTTTTCCCCCACTCCCATTAGACTGCAAACTCCTTGAGGGTAGAGATTATGCTTGGCACAGTGCCTAAAACGTGAGAGGCACTTGATAAATGTTTAATGGATTGGATTGGCAGCATCACTACTCCACAAACATCTACAGCAGTGGTTCTCAACCTTCCTAATGCAGCTACCATTTAATACTCGTATGTGGGCACATCTGCATGTTGACAGACCCACCTGGAGACAGAGGAGCCATGTCTCAGTTCCTAAGACCATCCGAAATACGTGTTTTCCAATGGTCTCGGGCGACCTCTGTGGAAGGGTTGTTCAACCGCCAAAGGGACCCACAGGTTGAGAACCGCTGATCTACAGTTTTAGTCTTCAAAACTTAAGAAATTGCAAATATTTGCTATAATGAAAAGAAAAATATCCAAAATTTTATTAAGAAACAGGATGATGACATCAATATTTGCTTAGTTTAAAATTTACATTATGATAAATTATGTTATAGCTTGAGTTTATGAACAGAAATTTCTTTTTTCTTTTTCTGCTTTTTTGGTGTTTTCTTGGCATCCTGTATTTGTATTTTCACTTGATCTTGTAATTGAGAAAAGAAAGCTTGAGATGACTTCAAGGCCTTGTCTTTACCTTCATCCTGCAATAGGAAACAAAGCATATATAAAAAAGTATTCTGCAAAACAAGGATTTTTTACCTAACAGAAGACCTATCAAAAGTCATGTAATAACTCATATACCTTATACCCAAATATTAAGTTCTGATAGTTGCATTTTTGATGGGATTGCTATAATTTCTAAATATGGTGGATTTCTTTCTTGCTCCCATACATGTCCCCCCTCACCCTCAATTCCCCAGCAAAGGAATTAGGCAAGCCACCACTACCACCAGAAATATAAATAAAAAACAAACACCACTGAGTGGCTGATTTTTCTTTGTAGTCACAGAATATGCTTTTATTTTTTAAAAGAAGGTAGGTTTATATAAACACAGCAATTAAGATAGGAATCCAAATCTCACCAATCCTGCCTAAAACCTTGAGAAAGAGGTGTGCACAAGTAAAGGGGGTGTTGGGGTGGTGGAAGAGGCTTAGAAAGAGGCTATAAAAAGTCAATAAATTAAGCTTCTAAGTATTTAATCATTTTACTCTCTGAATAAAACACCAATAAACACTAAAATAAATGTTGTGCTTATAAATTAACCTGATCTTTTGTAGTTAGTTTTTTCTTTCAATTTAGTGACATATTTTAATAATATTTTTCTTACAAGGAAGGAAATAATTAAGATCTGAAGGGCATAAGAGCTGTACTGATTTTCAAAAAAATATTTGAAACAAAATATAATAACTTCAGCATGGTGAAATTCATAATTTAAGTCAATAAATAGTCTACCTAGACTGCTACATCATCATTTATTCTGTTATAGCATATTCAGATTATAGCATTAAAACTAAAAAGGAACTTTAGATGCCACTGAAACTGACTCATCCATGAGGGCAAAAAGAATTGAAGTTATGTGTGTTAATGTCAGTCAGTCAAACACAGAGGTAATCTTGACATCTGCTTTTATACAAATACTCTTATTAAAAAAGATGTTTATATTTCTAATCGGTCATATTCAGCCATTCCTTACCTTTAGTACAGAAGCTTTGCCTGCTTTAGTTAGTTTCTTTAATTGTGCAGATGCTGCTGCTTTGGTGTATTTTGTAGCCTGTTCAGGATTAGTTTTTGCTAACAATTTCTGCCTTTTTTCCTTTTCTCTTAATTTCATACGCTTAAGATATTTCTTCTTTCTTCGTTCTCGTTTCTTGTCTGTGAAAGATTTCTCTGCATCTGTTTTTATGTCCCCTGCCTTATTTTTCTCCTATAAAAACAAAAACAATACCTTTAACTCACCCTTAAAATTCAAGGAACAAAAAGAGGCAAGTAATCTCATTGTACAGAAAAAGAAACTAAAATACAGTAATAAGAACCTCATGATTCCAGAACAAATCAGTGATATAGATCTGACATGACAGGGTAATCTTCCAAATTATGGACATATTCCAAAAGTTACTTTTAAAGTTTATTTTTTAAAATACGAAGCACATAGTTCAATAGAAACAATAAAATATATTGGAGTTGGGCTCCTAGGCTGACCCACAACATAGCTGAAACATGATAATAATCAGTAAATCACTATTTATAATATTACAGTGGGAAGACATACTTAAAATTCCAACTTAGAATTCAAATCAAAAAGTAAGGATCAATCACATGAAGCTTTAAAAATGAAGTCTTGTTAGAAGGACATGAGAATTAACAGCTAAAAATAAGATTCACAGTATCAGAGACTTAGAACTTTAAAGGATTTTAAAGGCCCTCTGATCCAGTCCCCTAATTTTGCAAGTAAGAAAACTGAGGCCTAAGGAGGTTAAATGATTTGCTCAAAGTCACATGGGTTTGGATTTAAAGGTTTTTTTTTCTGATACTTACAGAATCAGGACTTGTGACAGAATGGGGCAAAGACCACCATACCTCTGTCACACAGGGGAGTGAGAGAGGAGAGAGGAAGGAGAAAGGACTTGTTTCTTGGGCAGAGGCCAGCAGGACAGGTAATTCATTGTTTGAAGCAGCCATTCAAATGTGTATAATATTTGTACATAAAAGAGATTGCCTATATATCTAGTGCACCCAACTTTTAACCAGATATCCTAATTCCATTATTAATGCCAGATTCCATTGTTAATAAAAGTTAAAAGGGAAAAAAGTCTTCTGGCAGATTTTTTTTTTAATCAATGCAATCATTTAGGGGTCATTTAGAATAATTTTTGTCATTAAAAAAATAGAAATGTAATATCATAGATACAATTAAAATTGTATTTTTTTTTCTCGGTTTAGACCTGTGGACTCAGCTGTCTTGTGTCTTCACTGACACAGATTAGTAATGACTCCATAGTTTATTATTTAAAAAGTTGCCTGAGACCCTGAGAAAATAAGTGACTAGCTTACAGTTACATAGTCTACCCTATATCAGAGGCAGGGTTTAAATAGGTCTACCTGATTCCAAGGGTGGCCATCTATATACTATGACTGCTGCCTCTTTATTAGTCTTTTAGGCATTTATGTAGCATTTGATATGTACTAGCTGCTCTTAACCCTCTTGTATTCCTCTTGATGAGCAGGAAAAAAAATAATATGTAAAATTTAAATATTACATCACAATATTATCTGTGTGAACATCCCTGGAAAAGATAATAATGATGAAAGAGAAAGACTGTATTATTCTCGTTAATTTACATATAATCCACTATATAAACCTTCCCTTCACAAAAGAAATAAGCAAAAAAGATATTCGAAAGCACATTTAAATTATCAATGTGTAATTTATAAAACTGCATGTTATCGATATTTGCTTCTTACCCTGATTTCCTCTGGAGCTAGGAGGGCTGCATCACTAACATGTACTGGTGCTACTTCCTCCATGGTTATAGCAGGAAGATTAGAGACAACTTTAATCTCTGGAACAGGCTACAAAATGAATTAATATAAAATAACATTTTAGGAATCACTCTAAAAACACAAGAGTAGTTATGATAATGCTATTTATTTGAAATCTTGTAAGGTATATAGTGATATAATAAAAATATGCAAAAATGAGGTAACATTCAGGTTAAGTACTTTGATTACCTAAACTTAGATGTGATCAGATCAAAATGGTCTTGATGAAATAATTGTGAAGTCATCGATTTTTTTGAGACCTGTCCAAAACCCATCTTTAGAAGGGGGGAAAAGGAAAATCTAAGAAATTATAGTCTTCAGATCCTTATAAGGTTTTTAAAGGGAGTATATGAGAGATGGCAGCTGCCATTATTGATCAGAGAAACAAAGATTTAGAGCTCAAAGGACCTTTAGAAGCCATCCAGTCAAGGTCTCTCACTTTATTTGTGAGTAAACTGAGGACCAATCAGTTTAATTTTGATATCTGGAAAAAAAAATAACTAAAATACATGTATCAGTTTGCAAACACCCAAAAGAAAACGAGAGGCAACAAAAGGCAAACTTATTTTCTCTTACAACAGAAAGAAATTTTTAGTTACAAATGGGATTAAACATTTTGCTTGGTCCAAGAGGTAAGAACAAAGATGAAAGAATGAACTTCACAGGGAAGCAGATGTAGAATCTGAATATAAGAAATAAATTCCTAAAAACTATCTGAAAATGGAATAGGCTTCATCTTGAGACTGAGTTTCTCATTACTACACGTGTTCCAACAAAAGCTGGTTAGGGGTATCAGTCACAAGAAAAATCCTAAGTGTCATAAATGAATGTCAAACCTAGAGAATACTTTGAGGAGAGCTTGGTTTTACTGGATTGACAAAAATTAGATGAGTGGAATGCAGAGTTAAAACACACAAGAATGAACAAGGGCAGTGTCAGGGAAGGGTAACAGGAACACTGCTGAGACATACATGATAAGAGAATAGGAGTAAGAAAGTGGGGCAGTGAGCAAAGTGAGATGTGAAAGGCAGGTGGTGGGAGTCAGAATGTACAAAGTTTTGCATATTAGACTAAGGAGCAAATCATCTTCAATTCACAAGAATCTTAAATCCTGGTATACTTACTGGCTTAGGTGTAAAATGAAAGTCAGAAAGAGCATCCAGTTTTTGAAAGAGTGAATCCATCATCTTCTGAATTTCTACATGCTCTGGGTTTTCTTCTTCTTCTTTCTTTTCCTAAGATAATGAACTCAGTAACTGAGCTTAACACAAATCTCAGAACAAAATAGTACCTCTGAGGATAGTTTTATTGTCCCAAGAACAATTTTAGGCTTTTGTTTTAAATGGCACTTCAACAGCAGCTCTTTTTATGGTGGCAAACTGGAAACTGAGGGGATGCCCATCAATTCAGGAATGGCTGAACAAGTTGTGGTACATGAATGTAATGGAATACTATTGTGCTATAAGAAATGATGAGCAGGTGGACTTCAGAAAAACCCGGACTTACATGAACTGATGCTGAGTGAGGGGAACAGAATCAGGAGAACAGTTACAGCTACAGTGTGTGATGACTAATTTTGATACACTTGGCTCTTCTCAGCAGTGCAAGGTTCTCTAAGACAACTCCAAAAGGCTCATGATGGAAAATGCTATCCACATCCAGAGAAAGAATTACGGAGTCTGAATGCAGATCAAAGCATACTATTTGCTCTTTTTTTGTTTTGTTTTGTTTCTTCTTTCTTGTGGTTCATTCCATTGGTTATAATTCTTCTTTACAACATAACTAATGTGAAAATATATTTAATATGAATGTATATGTAGAGCCTATATCAGATTGCATGCCATCTTGAGGAGGAGAGAGGGAAAGGGATGGGGAATTTAAAACTCAAAAGCTTGTGGAACTGAATGTTGTAAACTAAAAATATAAAAAAATAAAGGGCACTTCAGGAGGCCCATTAACTGCTATATATTGAGAGTCATCTAGTATCTAATTCCAACTTATCACATTTGAAAATGACATTCATAGAATGTTACTGAATTTGACAATGGATTACAAGTTTTTCTAATTTCCCTACTAAAATCGTTAGCAC
>CM053598.1:112903737-112926748 GCA_028646575.1 Pseudocheirus occidentalis | reverse complement strand
GTCTTCTTACACTTTGTTTCCTTCCATGTACTCTATAATCCCGTGACTCTTGCTTCCTTGTTCTTCCTCACACAAGATACTCCATACTCAAAATCTACCAGTCTCTATTTCTTATATAGTTGTTTATATGTTGTCTCTCTCTAATCCCTCACCCCCAATTAGACTGAGTTCCTTGAGGGCAAGGTCTATGTATGCCTTCCTGTGTAATACCACTGCTTAACATAGTGCCTGGCATATAGCAGATGCTTAATAATCACTACCTGTTGTCATTGTGCACAGAACTAAGCACTTACTAGGTGTTTGTAAGACATGTAAAACACATAAAATACTAAAACAGCGGTGGCTTTATGAAATATGATCAGTAATATACATATTCTGTATGCTGTATAGATTACAGCTAAGCCTTTTTATCCTTTGCACTTTCTTAAATGTATCATCCATTAAATTTTCCAAAGGTCTGGGATGCTTGCCTTAACAAAGTATAACTTAATACTTCAGGCCTCTTACCTTCTTCACAGGTTCTAATGGATTCTCAGGATTGGAAGGAACATCCTGGCATCTAGTTCAAACTATACCTGAACAGAAATCCCCTATACGACAAATGGTGACCTAGACTCCACTTCAACTTTTCTGGTGGTGAAGAGCTCACTACCTTCTAAGGAAGCTCATTCTACTTTGGCCAGCTCTGATTTTTAAGTTTTCTCTCTTTACCTTCTACCTACTGTTTCTAGTTTGGGTCTCTGGTGTCAAACAAAATAAATTTAATCCCTAATACACAACAGGTAAAGACACCTGACATTTACTCAGTGAATCTTCTCTAGACTAGACAGCTCTAATTCCTTCAGTTGATCCTTGTATATCTTTATCTCAAGTCCCCTCTTCTGACCACACTCCAGGATAGTGGAGATTCTCAAAATTCTTAAACACAGGTACTGCTTCCTCAGTGAAGCATCGGTCCTCATAGAATTACAGAATCTAAAGGCAGGAATGGAAGTCAGAGAGCATGAAAAACACATTCTGAACCAAGAAATCCTTTTAATACATTATTGAAAGGTTCTGCTTGAAGACCTCCAGTGACAAGGAACCCATTACCCTTTGAAGAAGCCTATTCTGCTTTTAGACAATTATATAAACTATTATAGGCTATATTTCCTTGTATCAAGTTCAAATTTCCCTTTCTGCCACTAGTATCTAGTACTACAAGTTCTGCCTTTTGACACAGAAGGGAATCAATCTACTTTCTTGTCTACATGAAAGATCTTCAAATATGTGAAGGGCAAACCCTAACCCTTTACAAATATCTCAAATTATTGATGAGACCTTGAAATCTGTGCAATAAATTTCACATGGAAATTTAGCCGGACTGGTTGATTGATCCAAGTGCTCTCTGGTGTGTTCAAAGCCCTTTGTAACCTGCAAGTCTTCTTACATCTTCTCCCTTCCCCCAGGTATTCTCTAATCCAGTGACATTCTACATCACTGACCATGGTCCTTCGCACAGGCTCGCCCCCAAGCCTGGAATTCTCTCCGGCCCCCATCTCAGTCTGCTTCTTCTTCAAGTCCTAGCTAAAATCTCATCTTCTACAGGGAGCCTTTCCCGGTCACTCCTATGCCTTCCCTCGGTTGATTATCTACAACTTGCATATAGCTTGTTTGTATATAGTTATTTGCATGTTTGTATTAGATTGTGAGCTCCTCGAAAGCAGGGACTGTATTTTGGCCTTTTTGGCATTTCCAGCGCTCAGCAAATGTTTATTTACTTAAATCTCCAAATATTATTGTCACGAGGAATCTGGTGGTTAGCCCTTGGCGTGTCAAGCAAAATTACCGGTCTAACTGCCCAGGCTGGACTATCTGTAGCCGCAAGGAGGCAACGCTTAAAATGTTACCTCCACGCCAACTGCGATGCCAGGGCGACAAAGATAAACCGTCTTTTCTCCCGTCCCTCACCCTGGCGAGATGAGTCTAGGAGAGAGGGGCAAGACTGAGAGCCGAGGCCTCGTGGCCATGGGCTCCTCCACGCCGACTTCCCCCCGGAGCTCTGGCATATCAGGATACTTACGTGAGAAACTGCTCTGGGTGAGCCGTCGAAGCGTCCAGCTCCTTCAGGCAGCGATCCAGAATCTGCCGGCGTTTGCCCCGTAAACTTTTCTTCGACATCTTGACCAGTCCAGGTCTTGCATGGAGCGGAACAGGAAACTCCGGAAACCGTTTAACTAGAAAGATGATCCAACCCGAGGAAACTTCCGACTAAGGGACAGTGGTTCCGCAATACACAAGTTCCTAGACCCCTCCCTCTTTCCCTGGCCCCACTTCGCTACCTATATCCGCCGCGCCGTGCCTGCGCTACAGGAGCCTGAGGGAAGTTACTGAGAAGCCGTTCGTAATGGCGGCCACTACTGCTTATCAGGCTGGCTGGAGAGTCTTTAGTAATAGAAAATCCTATTGCAAGAGCGGGATGATCATTAGATCGATTTTGAACTCTGTTCTCTAAGAGACTGTCAATAAAGTTGGAGTTCAAAGCCCTCGCAGAAGCTCGACCTATCAGACAGGCGGGCCTGCCTTCTCCTTTTCCTCCTCCTCCTCCTAGTCGCTCCACCAATCACAGTAGCTACACGCGCTCCTAGGGCACTCCCCGCACTCCCCCGCCCCTCCGTCTCCTAAGACACGCCACTCTGTCCCAATCCCGAGGCCGCGCGCGAGCCACCGCCTCCTCCACTCACCTACCAAGCCCACCCCCTTGGAAGATGGCGCATGTGCAGAAGGTGGCCCGGAGTCTGTTAGCTGCGGTTCGGGCTGCAGGTGAATACCTCTGGGCACAGTGTGAGAACCCCAGGGCGGGCGCCGGGTGGGCGGTCTGGACCGAGGTGGAGTAGAGCTGCCTCCGCTTCTAGGCGGGAAGCAGACTGTACTTAAGAGGTCTTTCAGCAAACTGGGCGGGGTGAAAGTAAAGATTTAGAGTTGGAAGAGACTTTAGAGATCATCTGGTCTTCCCCATTTTACAGATAAGAAAATTGAGGCTCAGAGAGGGCGAGAAGATCAAGGTCATACAGGTAGCAAATGTCAGGAGGCTAGATCTGAACCCAGGACCTCTGACTCCACTGTGTTAGGCCGAGCCTGCGAGTAGGGTGCCTCCTAAGCCAACCAAGGGCAGCGGGGCACAGTTCCCACCCACTCGAGGAAACCTAAACATTTTAAAGTCCTTTATCAGCGTTCAGCAATCGTGGATTGAGCTGGGATTTTAAGGGATGGGGACTTTTGAGGACAAAGCCTCCCGTCCTACATTCAGTTCCTAGATGGGAACAGGTAGTCCTTCCTGTGGAGGAGGCTAACAGGGTAAAAGCCACTTGTGCCAAACTGCCATCCCCAGAGGGCAGTGGAGATTAAGTCATTTGGGGAAAGATCATTTAGGAAAGCTTTCGAAGTAGGTTCTTCTGATCTAAATTGGATTTTTTAAAAATGGCTCATTTTTTAAAACTCCAATAAAATAAATGGTCAGTTTTAGCTCATATCCCATAAAGTAGTAAAAAAAAAAAAAATCAGATCCAAAGCTTTTAAAACATCGATGAAGGCTTGGCTTGTGATTCTGTCCCATAATGATGGTGGACACAATGCATTCACAGAAGCTAATAATAGTAACTTATCATTCATATAGGGTTTACTATGTACTGGCCACTAAGCTAAGTGCTTTACAATTATTGTTTCATTTGAGCCTCACCACAACTCTAAGAGGTAAGGTGCTATTGACATCCCCATTTTACAGATGAAGAAACTGAGGAAAAGAGTTAAATGACTTGCCCAGGGGCACAAAGCAACTAAGTGTCTGAGGCCAGATTTGAATTCAGGAAGTTGAGTCTTCCTGACTGACTTCAGCCCTAGCAAATTACCAGTGAGGTGCTAAGCCCTTGGGGAAGAAAGGTCAAGAACAGCTCCTGCTCCCAAGGAGTTCTAATAACTGCTTCCTAACTTAAATTCTGCCTCCACTTCTTCCCTTTCCAAGTGGTTCTAACCAGTTACTGCTCAATTAATCTTCCTAAAGCAGTTCTTCAAAGGCACTAAATTACCTTCTGAATAAATGTGGTAGTAGCTGGAATATAATAACAACAACAAAAAAAAAACAATCATAGCCCTCAAGTAGCTTACACTGGAAAGAAAGCAGCAGGTAGTTATATGTTAAACACAAATAAAGCAGATGTAAGGTAACCTTGAATGAGAAGACATTAGCAGCTAGAGGGACCAGAACACAGAAAGTAGTGCTTAAGCCAAGTCTTGAAGGAAACTAGTGAAACCAGGAGACAGGTATGAAGAGGAAGAGCATGAGGGGCAATAATTGCAAGCACAGAGACAGTAGAAGAAATGTCATGTGAGTAATAGCAAGGAAGCTAGTATAGTTGGTTTACATGGAGGGGAGTACTGTGCCCAGAGAAAAGGCCTGATTGTAAAGCTTTAAATGTTAAGCAAAAGGATTTACATTTGGTCCTAGACCTAGAGGATCAAACATATCAAACATCAATAGGGAGACACTGGATTTGTTGAGTAGAGTGCTAATAAGATCAAATCTGCACTTTGGTAATGTATGTAAGATGGACTGGTGTGGGGAGAGACCAATTAGGATATTGTCAGAGTCCAGGGAAGAGAAAATAAATATCTGAACTTGGTCCTAAGTAGACAGAAGGGGTCATATTCAAATGATGAAAGGACGGAACATTCCAAAATCTAGCAATTAATTGGATATGTGGGGCAAGGAAGAGTTAGGAGTCAAAGATGATACCCTAGTTACAAATCTGTGTCATTGGAAGGATGATTATACCCTCAACAATAATAGGGAAGTTTGGAAAAGGGGGAGGTATTTAGGGGAAAGATAATGAACATAATTGATTTTGAGATGCCCATGAAATATCCAATTCAAAATGGACAGTAGGCAGTTAGTAATGTGGGACTGAAGTTCAAGAAACCAGGACCGGATCTATAGATCAATCTGAGCATGACCTGCACAGAGATGATACTTGAACCCATAGGAGCTGAAGATGTCACTAAGTGAGAGACTACAGACCTAGCCTTGGGGTGCACCCACAATTAGGGGGCGTGACAAGAGTGATAACCCAGCAAAAGGAAGTGAGAATCAGACAAGAGGAGAACCAAGAGAGGAGGGTAACACAAAAACCCAGACAGGAGAGTACCAAATGCTATAGAAAATAAGAATACTGAAGACTGAGAAAGGGCCATCCAGTTTAGTTGGATCACCGGTAGCTTTAGAAGAGAGCAGATTCAGGTGGATAATAAGGACAGAAGTCATTTTGCAGAGGAATTGAAAAGCAAAAATATAATGGAAGTGAGTGTGAATAGGTTTTTCCATTCTCTTCACTTACCCCAGCTGAACTTTAACCAAGCTGGACTTAACACTGTCTGAGCTTTTCACTATTTCTCCATGCTTTTGCTCATGTTTGCTCCCTAAATTGCCCCCCCCGCCAGCTCCACACATGTTATTCCTACCCCTCTTTCAATTTCTAGCTCAGATACCATGCTCTGTGAAGATGTCTTTGCTCTCCCCAACTAAGCTGCTCTTCCTCTGAATTTCCATTTCACTTTGGACTTCTTTATTAAATTGAATTTGAGTACATACAAGTTTTTTTAAGAACTGCATTTTAGGTGGTCTTTGTATATCTCACTAACATGAAGACAGTTGCTTTGGACATAACATGTAATTAATATTTGGGGAATAAATGATTGTACATTTCTTCTTTTTTCCTTTGCTTTTTTCCTTCTCCAAACAGAGGAGCAACTGTTGTTTTGACAGGAAAATATAGAACTGAAATGGAGACCTGAGCCAACCTAGGTGAGGCTGAGGTTGGCAGTCTTCTAAAATAGTCTTAAATCTTAACTCAGGCATTGGCATCCACAGGCACCATCTGAGTTGATGTTCAGTAGCATGGAACCTACTGGCACAGCGTTAAGTAAAACTGCAACGTTTGTCTTCACTTCCTTCTTTGAACCCTTTTCCTATCTTCTGCCTCTTCTTCCTTCACCAAATGCTCAGTGTCCTCCTACCACCATCTGCCCTCATCCCTCCCAGGTTTGCCCTGCTGCTCCAGAATTGCCCAGTCATTTCCCTGTCCTAATAAAATATCTTAGCCTTGACTTCTACTAATCACAGCTAGTTGTTGATTTGACTAATTTACAGTTCCAAGCCTAAGACCTTCATACTATGGTATGAATGACTTAACCACTAGGTCCACTTAACCATGCTGCCTCTCATACACAAAACTGTCATAGAAGTTAGTATATGATTAAGTGTGTGGCAACGGTCAAGTATCAATGCATACGAATTTGGGAAAGGAAGGAATCATTTAGAATTGATTCAGTAGTGTATGTATTATAATAATGTGGAATCCAGTCTTTCATGAACTAGATTTTTTTAGCACCACTTGGGACTAACATTAAATGACAAGACAAGGCAACTAGGGAGATGTGTGGCACTATTGAAAGCAGTGTTATGAACAATTTTGGAGACTGCTGAGTTAAAAAAAGAACTTTTACCAGCCCATTGTCCCCATGAGCCAATTTTGTGGCCACTACAGATAATACTGCACATTATCCAGTTCTCTTGCTGCATTTGATATAGATATTAACAGATAAAGTTAGAGCTCATGCAGTCTTCTACAGAATAATGTGGTGGGAAATATCAGCCTGATTGGATATGTCCACATATTTATAAGACTGACTTTAAAACTCCAATACACAAGGGCTTTATTAGGCCATTGTCCTTGGGAACTGGCTGTGTTATATGCTCTCTAGATGAAGGCCATTATGATCCCCTTTGGGGCAATTCAGTAATTAAAGAAGATGGTATGGAATATAAGAAAGACTCCATTGTGTTTTAGTGCTTTTTAGCTTCAGAGCTCCATTGCACAATGTTAATAACAGAAAAGAACTTAACTCTGGGGTCCTTAAATTCCATGTGACCCAGAATTTTACCAGAAAGTAGTCTTTTGCTTTCTTCCTTACATAAGTAACATTGTGTACTATCAAAGTGTTTTTCCTTTTAAGAGCCAATAACAGATCAGTGTTGTCTAGTTTTTTCTCATTCTAAATGTTGCGCTTTAACATAAATTGAAGTTTTATAATCTAGATTATACTTAAACCTTATACTACTATAATTCTAATTTTAGATTGTTTTCTTTATGTGATGATGAACATTAAAAAGTTTTTTTTTAAGCTTGATATTTAAAGAACAATAAATCCCAGGAACAAATAGCTGAGAAAGTGTTTCAGAAACAGAATATTGGATTTGAAGTGAGTTAAACTGGATTTTGAATGCCAGCTCTGCTACTTACAACCTATGTGATCTTTGGAATAGCACAGTCTTTCTGCACATCAGTTTGTTTTTTTTTTTCACCTGAGGCATTTCATCCATGTTTAGCTGATATATAAGGTCTCTTTCAGCTCTAAATTTATACCTACAGATCTAGGTGTCCACCTAAATCCACCTACAGAGATTAAAGCAATTTAGGAGATAATCTACAAAGTTAGCCTGGCTGTCATATTAATCACACCGTAGCCAACCTGGTAATTAGTGTTTCTGAATTTCACTGGGTTCTTCCTCTGACAACAAATATACTGTCCCTGAGTCATACTGAAACCCTTTCCAGTTTGCTAGGACTGGGCAGAGTTTGGACTTATACAGTTGCCTTCAGCAAACTGTATTGGTACTCAGTGTGGCATAATGAAAAGAGGATTAGCCTCAATCAGAAATACCTGGGTTCAAGTCCTGTCTTGAACTCTGTGGTAAATGAAAAATGAAATGACTGAGGAAACAAAAGTTCAAGCTTCTGAGCATATTGCTTTATTAAGCAATACATGCCAGTTGCATAACAAATTGGGACCAAGCTTCCTTAGTTTTGGCATTGGACCCTAAATACAGGGGGAGACAGATATTTATGCATTAAAAATAATTAATTAAATAAGGCCAATTAATTAAAAGAAAATAATTAACCAGGATACAAAATTAGGTAATCAGATTTCTAATTGAAGGAAAGATTAGGTGCAAAAGTAGGGAACCTGTGGCCTTGAGGTCACATTCAGCCCTCTAAGTTCTCAATTGTGGCCCTTTGACTAAATCCGAACTTCACAAAACAAATCCATTTAATAAAAGGGTTTGTTCTATAAAACTTGGATTCGATCAAAAGGCCAAACTCAAGGACCCCAATCTGGCTTCAAGCCCACAGGTTCCCCACCCCTAGTCATTAAGGACTTTCCAGAGTAGGAGGGGGAAGAGTAAACAGGTACAATTACCTGAAATCAGAAAAAGAGGTATCCCACTCTCCTCATGTGTCAGTATTCAGTCAAAGGAACTTAGGAACAATAACTGATCAGCCAGGATAGAATCAGTTTTCAGATAAGACATATGGGTTGCTTGAGATGTATAATTATGAGAAAACTCTTTGGATCTGACTGCTGTCTAATAATCATAACCTTCATTAAATTTTGCTAAGCAACAAGGACAGGTGGTCCAGCTTCCTAGCCACACAGAGCTAGATTTAAAACAATGCAATCAGGTTTCCTCATAATTTTGAATAAAGTTTTCTCACAAGACAGAAATTAGATTAGATGTGTAATTAAATAGCAAGAAAACTGAGATAGCTCCAGAATTAAGTCACAAGATGGAATAAGTGTGGTTCACTCAATTCCCACTACTACTTCATGTTTTAACTCCCTAAATTATGTTGTTGTTGTTACATCATTTCAGTCATATCCAACTCTTCATGACCCCATTTGGAATTTTCTTGGCAAAGATGCTAGAGTGGTTTGCCGTTTCCTTCTCCAGCTTATTTTACAAATGAAGAACTGAGGCAAACAGGGCTAAGTGACTTGCTCAAGGTCATATAACTAGTAAGTGTCTGAGGCTGGATTTGAACTCATGAAGATGTGTCTTCCTAATTCCATGCCTAGTGCTGTATCCACTGTGCCACTTAGCAGCCCTAATTCCCTCAATACATACTGAGTGTGTGACCCTGGGCATATCACTTAACCTTTCAGGATTCCAGGTGATTCTAAAACTGTGAGTTATAGAGCAAATACTGGTTTTCACTGGTGGAAGGAGTTCCTTTCTGGGAATTCCCTATACCACTGAAATCACAGATCCATTTCAACCCAAGGTTAACACCACATTGTAACTGAGGCATTGAGTAGGATTAGTGAATGACCAAAATAGTAATATGTGATTATCTTTTAAAATCCTATCAGTCAGTACAAATGATTATAAAATATTTCTTCTTCATTTACCTTTTCTGAATTTATTTCATAACTTCAGAAAAAATATTGGCTATATATAGGAGAAAATATGAAGCACTTCCTCTTATTTTTTTATATTTCTAAATAGTCTATAGTACCCCTTAAAAGATACAGTACAGTAGAATATGTATATTAAAATTTTTATTACAAATGGAAAAGATTTACATTGATTTTCAAATGAATTATACCATTGTCATTCAATTTTACAGGGACTTTCTTCAGACTGCCAAGTTTTCCTCCAATAGTAAGAACTTTTTCTGGGTCATATCCTTTGTCTCAGAATGTTCCAGGAACCTTGTGGAATCTAGGTCGATTAAATCATGTAGCAATTGCAGTACCTGACTTGAATATAGCCAAGTCTTTTTATAAGAATATGTTGGGGGCCCAGGTAAGTGAGGTGGTCCCTGTTCCTCAACATGGTGTCTCTGTCGTTTTTGTGGAACTTGGAAATACTAAGCTTGAATTACTACATCCGTTGGGAAATCAAAGTCCAATTGAAGGCTTTCTGCAGAAAAACAAAGCTGGAGGAATGCATCATATCTGCATTGAGGTATTGTGATTACTTAACTAATATTTTAAATATTTCTTTTTTTTCCCACAATTATCCTTGACTTTCTAAGGCTGTTGATGTCATTAAAAATCTTTATTAGAGATTTCCATAGATTATGTTGGCAACATTCCCAAAACATTATATAAGCAGTCTGCCCTCAAGACATTAAGAAGAGAAAATACTAAAATATTTTCACCATTTTCTAATGAAATGCAACTAACTCTTCTTCAAATCTGTATCTTTGGAGTCATTTCTTCTCCTAAGGGTTTGTATGATTTTTAACATTTTACTTGTATCTAATAATAATGCCCAGAAAAAAACATGAGTCTTTCAAGAATATACTTGCTATAAATCCTTGACCTCCAGAATGTCCTACTTATATTCAGAGAAGACTTGATTTTTCAGGTACAGGACAGTCACAATTTAGTTAGAATTCATTTTTCAGGACCTCAAGAATACAGTAAAATAAAATGTTGAATCTGAATATGTCTCTATTATAATGCAGAAGAATCTTGGGTTTATTCATAGATGACGCCTGTAATTCAGATCTTTAGTAGAATGGATCGTAGAGTTATATTGAAGAAATTCAAAACCCCTGAAGCCTACAAAGATGAGGATTGGTTGCTAAAGATAGCTCTATTATGACTAACAGAAGGCAAAGTCAGACCTCTTAGGGTGACTCATTTACTGTTAGCTTTTGCTTCTGGAACCTTTCATCTTATTTGTTTCTAGAACAGGGGTGAGGAACCTGTGGCCTTAAGGCCTCATGGGGCCTTCTAAGTCCTCAAGTGTGGCCTTTGACTGAATCCAAACTTCACAGAAGAAATCCCTTTTATAAAAGCATTTGTCTTGTAAAACAGACTGTCCAAAGGCCACGCCCAAGGACCTAGAAAGCTACATGGGGTCTTGAGCCCATAGGTTCCCCACCCCTGCTTCAGCATCTCCACCAAAATTGGTTACCATCTACTCTGGCCTTTAGACCTCTTGGTATTACCATCTGACCTGCCAGTGTATCCTAAGGACCACCAGGTACTTAAAATAGTTCAGCTAGGGTCTGGAGTCAGGAAGACTCATCTCCCTGAATTCAGATGTGAACTTGCTAGCTGTGTGACCCATAGCAGGTCATTTAACCTTGTTTGCCTTGGTTTCTTCATCTATAAAATGAGCTGGAGAAGGAAAGGCAAACCATTCCAGTATCTTTGCCAAGAAAACCCAAAATGGGGTCACAAAGAATCTAACATGACTAAAATGAGCAACAAAGTAGCTATTTATATTGATTCCATCAATTAGTATGTGAGTTCCTTAAGAACAGACTTGTCTTGCTTTCCTATTTTTATGTCCAATGCTTAGCACAGTACTAAACACAGAATAAGCACTTAATAAATGTTTTTTTGATCATTGTCAGTCATTCATTGATTCGCCTTGACTGATATGCTGTTTCTAGGTAACCAGAGAATCAAATTTACTTGCAATGGCCTAGGAAGACAGAATGCCAAGGGTATTTGAATGGCATTTAAAATAAGACTAATTTGGTTCTGGAAGAAGAGTACAGTGTCCATATAGTACATGGACTTTATGAAATATACTTTGGTTCCTAAGGGAACTCTTTTCTTACTTTCTGGGTTTGAGCTGCCTTTCAGATACCTAAACTTTGTGAATAACTGACCTCTAGATACAAAAGGAGAGATGTGACTTGAATAACTTCAAATTCACATTGTTTAGAACAGTATTTCATCATTTTGTCTTTGGTCATATGAAAACTAGTTTTAAAGTAAGCCAGTATACAGCCTAGCTTATGTAATTAGTTAGATATTTTGAAGAGTTTTATATAGATAATTGAGTATATCAAGCAACAAACATTTACTAAGTGCCACTCTGTATCAGAAACTGTGTAAGGTACTAGGTGTACAAAAACAAAAATGAAATAATTTCTTCCTTTGAGGAGCTATTCATTTAGCTGTGGAAGACAACATGTATATATGAGAGACACAAAATAGATACAACATAATTGGGGGGTGGTATTATCATGTAAGGGAATTAGGACAGGTTTAATGTAGAAGGTAGAAGTTGAACTGAGCCTTGAAAGAATGAAACTAGGAATCCTAAAAAAGACAAAGGAGTGAACATAGTCCAGAAATGTGAGACAGCCAATGTAAAAAGAACAAAGATGAGAGATAGAGTGCTGTGTGTGTGAAGGATAGTCTGAAAAAGTAGGCCTGGCCAGGTTGTAAAGAACTTTAAATGCCAGAAGAGTTTTTATTTTCTCCCAGATATAATAAAAAGTCTTCTGTAAAGCCAAGCATGAACAGTTTTCCAGAGTACTGCTGCTGTGGATAGCTCTAAGGTTCTGATCATATAGTAGAGTGAGCTCTCTATTTATTCAGTAGTAAATTAAAACAACATTCACAGAAACCAAAGTATAGCATTCACAATGTTACAACAACTTATCACTAAAGTGTCCACATAGTTTTAAACAAATGATATCATTCAGTAAGTCTTTAACTAAATCATCTTTAAGAGGTACAAAGTACAGAATACAAAGTTGTCCTATCCCTAGGCTAGAGTAAATCATGATCTTCTCACTTAGCACTAAATACCCAAGGAGAAATCTTTTCATATTGACTCAAGGCTGGCTCTGAGATTCCGTGGTTCCTCTTACATAATCCCAGCTTTTGCCTGAATTTACCCAGCTATCACCTGGATTCAAAAGTAGACAGCTCTCAGCTCCTTGTCCAGCTCCTCATCCAGTTCCCGTTCCATATTGAAGCTCACAGGGCCCAGTCTACCTCCAGTCCTCCACAGTTTCTGTTTCTGGGAAGACAAAGCTTAACAGAAACAAAATAACCTTCAAGCACATTGGTGACACCTTCATTAATTCACTATATGCCTGTGAAATAAATACAGATCCACCCACAAGGTCTGAGAACTCAGCACAAGCCCACAAACAAGGTCTGAGAACTCAACACAAATTGTCAGTATAGTCCCAGGACCTCTGAAACCCTCCTTTAGGACTACTGTATACAGACAACAAGAAAATTCTCTATCAGGGTTTACAGTAAGGTCCCAGGGCTTCTGTACAAAGTATCACAAACAAAAATCAACACAAACAGAACAGACAAACAGAGTGTCTGGCCACCACAAAGTTCCCCTTCTCTATTCTGCCCTCTCTCAGCTTAGGCTTTTCCTTATATTTGGTCATTAGCCCCTCCCTGTTCCACCCCTTCCTGTTGTATCAGTAGGTTCCTCCCACTGTGGGGTTCACAAGTTTTGTTTCTTAACAAACACTTGATATGTTCATTGAAAAGGCTCAAAAGAAACTTGAACTGAAACAAGGTGCTAAATAATTAAATAGCTGAAACAAGGCACTAAGTACTTCTTTGCTTGCCATTATACCTTCCAAATTTATGAAGTAATAGAGCAGCATAGTCAGATCTGCACTTTAGAAAAATTTCCTTGGCAGCTTTGTGGAGAGTAGTTTGGAGTAAGGAAAGATTTGAGGCAGCGAGAACAGTCAGAAAGCTATTGCAGTAAGCCAGGTGAGTGGCAGCCATGTGAGTGGAGAGAATGGAACAGATTCAAGGGATATTGTGGAGATAGAAAAGAAAAGATTTAATAGTATCCAATATTTATATAACACATTAAGGCTTGCTAAGCACTTGGCAAATATTATCACATTTTATCCTTACGACATCCCTGTGAGATATGTGTCATTATTTTTCTCTTTTTTACAGATAAGGAACCTGACATAAATAGAGGCTTAGCAACTTGCTCAGGGTCCCTTAGACATTAAGTGTAAAAGGCTAAATTTGAACTCAGGTCTTCCTCATTCCATGCCCAGCACTCTGTCCATTGCATTGTCAAGCAGTTAATTATATAAATGGAGTGAGGGAGAATAAGGAGTTGAGACTAATGCCAAAGTTACATATTTGGGTAACTATAAGTAGTCTACAGTCTTCTCCAGAAATATGAAGAATTGGAAAAGGAATAGGTTTTGGGGGAAGACAATGAGTTTTGTTTTGGACATGTTGCTTTTAATATTCCTGTGGGATAGTCATTTCAAACTTTCCAACAAGTATTTCATGATATGGGGCTCAGGAGATAGACTAAAATTTATATGAGAGCCATAATCATAAAGATCATAAACCCATGTAAACTGATGGGGTTACTAAGAAAGATAACCTAGAGAAAGAAAAGGAAAGGCGTTGTTGGGGTGCTTGAAATGGATGATAAGTCAGCAAAGACAACTGAGGAAGAGCCAGGTAGGAGGAGAGCTAAGAGAGTACAGTCATGAAAACCCAAAGAGAAGAAAGCAACTGAGAGGAAAGGATGGTCAACAGTTATACAAAGAGGTCAAGAAGAATGAGAATTGAGAAAGGGCTATAAAATTTGGTGGTTAAGAGATCATTGGGAACTTTGAAAATATCATTTTCAGTTTCCACATTTCAAAGAGCTGTGAATAGAAAAAGATGAGAGGAAATAGAGATAATTGGTATAAACATTTTATTCTAGGAGCCCGTGAAGAAGATGAGAGATATAGGACAATGGCCTAAGAAGGAAGGGTCTAGAGATATTTTTGGTTTTGGTTTTGGTTTTTTAGGGATAGGTAACATGGGTATAATTTTAAGTAGCAAAAGAAACTGATAGATTAGGGAGAGCAAAGGTAACATTATCGGAAAAATTTGCTAGAGAAGATGGGGATCAAAGGGTTAACCTTGACAAAGATAACGACCCTCTTTATCCGAGTCTGGAGCAGGAGAGGGAAGATTAGAGGATGATGTCATAGAGTGCTGAGATGTAGAGAAAGGACAAAGACACAGTTTATGGCAGATGGTCTCCATTTTCTCGGTAAATAGTAAGGTAAGGTGCTGACCTGTGAGGCTTTTAGAGAGTTATTATAGAAGGCCTGAGGAGGGAAGAGAAACAGTTCAGATGGCATATCAATTTTAGCCAAAGTTCAAAGACACCCTTCTCTTTGTAAAGCCAATTTCATTAAAATATTCTTTATTTAGGGGGCAAAGTGATCCTTCAAGTTCATTTTATTCCCTATCTTTTTCTATCATAAGTAGAATGTTTTAATCATGCTTCAGATTTATTAATCACCTAGTATTAAAACTGCTGTAACCATTCTTTATATTTCTTGGTGCAACAATCTTGAAAGCAGTTAGTGAATTAGAATTAATAAGTACACTATGAAATACTATTGAGGGCTTAGACAGAATCCCCCAATTTTTAGTTGCTATGGTAATGTCATTGGGTGCAAATGCAATTAAAACTTATTTTATTAATTTAGATATTCAACTCAACATTGGTATGAATTGGAAATTTCTCATGTAAAGCTAAAAGCTACAAAAGATGACAAGACTTTCATAGAGTGCTGCACCTAACTTAGAAAAAGGACTGCAGATCAAGATTAAGGTCAATAGATGAGTGAAGAAACTTTTAAATTGTATTAGCAACACATCCCAGGAGTTCAAAACTCATTACAATCATTAATTAAGTCTTTTAATGCCCCTGTGAGTAAGGTAGAGGAATTCATATGTCATGGAGATGTTAAGAAGTTAATTGAATGACTCACGTATCTAGAAATAAGCTCCAGCTATTTCCATTTAGTTCAGTCTTTAGGACTTCAAGTTTCTTATGCATATAGCATTTTTTAAAAATAACTCAATGAATTTATATCCTCTGGAGGGATATCAAACATGATTCACTGTAGCATGTCTGTCTGAGACCCTGTCAAAGGAGTAATAAAGCAGATATCTATAGATTTTTAATGGTCAAGAACAGTGATTTCCAAAGTAAGGTATCCTCACTCCATAGCATGTGTAGCACAGTTCATTGGCACGAAGAAAGAAAATACTAAAACTTAGAAGCAGGCCCTTTAGTAACTATCATGAAGTATTAAACCAAGATCTCAAAAATAATGAAGGATATTTAATTACCTTGCTGTCTTTTGGAGAACAAAAAGATGTTTTAACTCTTAAATAACATTTTTAAAAATTTTAAATAGTTTATTTCATCTTTAGCTCATAATTTTAAATTTCTATTAGTATAGTCATACACATTTATGTAATTTGTAAACATATATATTTGTGTGTGTGTGTGTGTGTGTATACAGTGCTCTTAAAGAAGTTTAGAGATTCCAGATCTGCACTACTAGAAAGACCTGGTTAGTTAATACCTCAGTATTATATAATAGTCCTCCTTAACAATCTGAGAGAGAGAACTCACTGAAGTTTTTTAAAAATCTAATACTCAGACCTAGTACCTATGTGAACACAACTACAAAACACTTTTCACACAAATAAAATCAGATCTAACCAATTGGAAAAACATCAGTTGTTCATAGCTGGGTCAAGCGAATATAATAAAAATGACAATTTTACCTAAATTAAATTACATATTTAGTGCCATACCAATCAATCTACCAAAAAATTACTTTATAGAAGTAGAAAAAATAGTGACATAATTCATTTGGAAAAACAAAAGGTCCAGAATATCAAGTCAATTAATGAAAAGAAATGCTAGGGAAGGTGGCCTAGCCATACCAGATTTTAATCTTTATTATAAAGCACCAGTCATCAAAACTACTTGGTACTGGCTTTGGAATAGAGTAGTGGATCAATGGAATAGATTGGGTACAAAAGACTCAGTAGTCAATAATTATAGCAATATACTGTTTGATAAACCCAAAGACCCTAGTTTTGGGGATAAGAACTCAGTATTTGACAAAAATTGCTGGGGGGAAGGTTGGAATACAATATGGCAGAAACTGGGCATTATCTAACGCCATACACCAAAATCAAGTCTAAATGGGTGCACAATCTAGGTATAAAGGCTGATACTGTAAGTAATCTGGGGAAGCAAGGAATAGTTTACCTGTCAGACTTATGGAGTAGGGAAGGCTTTATGACCAAAGAAGAGTTGGAGAGCATTATAAAATGCAAAATGGATAATCTTGATTACATTAAATTGAAAAGTTTCTGTACAAAGCCAATGTAACCAAGATTAAGATGTAAGTGGGAAATTGGGAAAGAATATTTATAACCAGTGTCTCTGATAAAGGCATTTGGAACTATGCCCAAAGGGCTATAAATAATTGTCTACCCTTTGACCCAGTAATACCACTTCTGGGGTTGTATTCCAAAAAGATCATAGAAGTGGGAGGAAGACCGACATGTACAAAAATATTTATTGCAGCTCTCTTTGTAGTGGCAAAGAACTGGAAATTAAAGGGATGCCCATCAGTTGGGGAATGGCTAAACAAGTTGTGGTATATGAATGTAATGGAATACTATCGTGCTATAAGAAATAAGGAGGAGATTGACTTCATATTTACCTGGAGAGGCTTATACAAACTGATGCTAAGTGAGAAGAGCAGAACCAGGAAAAATTTGTACACAATCACAGATACATCATATGTGTGACAACCAACATTGATAAACTGGACTCTTCTCAGCAATGCACAGTTATAAGACAAATCTACAAGTCTCAGGATGGATGGAGATGTCTACATTCAGAGAAAGATCTAGAAAGAACAGAGTTTAAATAGAGACTGAAGCAATCTTTTCCATGTTTGGTTTTGTTTCTTCTTCCCCATTGATCACTCCATTGGTTACACCCCTTCTATACAACCATACTAATGTCTAATGTGAAAGTATTTTCATATCCTATATCTGATTGATACCGCCATCGCAGAGGGGATGGGGAGGAAGGGAGTGGAGAAAATTTGAAACTCAAGGGGTTGTGGAACTGAATCTTGTAAACTAAAAGTAAATAAATCAGTTTTTAAAAAATCTCATACTTGATAGATACTTTATAGACCTTATCTCAGTTCCTTATAACATTTCTGCAGAAGGTGGAGTTTTAGCTGGGCCTTAAAGCAAGTCAGGGAAATGAGACAGAAATTAAGGGAAAGAACATTCCTCAACATTCCTGTTGAGGAAAGGGTAAATTTCCTCATTTTGCAGATAAAGAAATTGAGGTAAAGAACATGTAAGTACATAATCAATGAGTCAAAATACATGAGTCAAAAACGAAGTTGAGTATAGCACTTTACATAACCTTTTTAAACCAGTTTACTGACTGTATTGAGAAATATTGGCAAATAGGCACATGGCAAAATTATTACAAGACAGTAAGCAAGCTTTTTCAGGATGAATTCTACTCTTGGAGGACAGAAGGTATATCTTTGCATATATCTTTCATCTTTGCAGCTCTAGTACCTATCATATAACAGATGCTTAATAAGTATTGGTTGAATCTAGAACTAGATTAGCTTTGCTGTTTTCAAATAAACATGCAGTTTTGAAATTATCTTAACCTTCAATTCCTCAGTCTCTTATTTCTGTCCTAGGCTATCACCCTTGCACTAGCTAAATTTTCCTCCTTTCCATTCTTTACTTGGTGAACCAGTTCATTTCTATACTCATCTCATCTATTAAGCTCTTTGCCCCCTTATCAAATTGCTGTTCAATCCCTGCCATGCCTCTCAGCCTTGGACCACTCTTACCATCTTCTCTCCTTCACATATGTTGCTGAACCAAAATGGAGAAAATCACACAGCCAACTCTTTTACACCTTCTCAATTAACTCACTATCAGAGGCAGCTAGGTAGTGCAGTAGATAGAGTACCAGCCACAAATCAGGAAGATTTGTGAATTCAGTTTTAGTCTCAAGACACTTGAGCGAGTCACTTAATCTCTCAGTTTTATATAGTTGCCTCTAACTTCTGTTTGATGTTCAAAGCCATTTATAACCTGTTTCATTCAACATGTTATACCTTATACTCTTTTTTACCCCCCGACCACTTCCCCATACTCTGTAATCCAAGAACACTGACCTCCTTGCTGTCCCTCCAGTTAGACTCACCGTCTTTTGACTGGACATTTTCCCTGGGTGTTCTCCATGCCTAGAATGCTTCATTTCTGTCTCCTCATTTCACTGACTTGCTTTAAGTTCCAGCTAAAATCCCACCTTCTACAGGGAGCCTTTCCAATTCTGTTTAATTCTAACGCTTTCTCTCTTTTGAATGTTTCCAAATTAATCTGCTATATACCTTGTTTATAAATAGTTATTTGCACATTGTTTCTTCTAGTAGGTTTTGAGCTGTTTGGGAGCAGAGATTGTCTTTTACCTTTCTTTGTGTCCCCAGTGCCTAGCAAAGCCTTGGCACATAGTAGGTGCTTAATAAATGTTTAACTGACTGACCCTGAAGGTATCTGCTACAGCATAACAGTTTCATTAATATTGTATAACTGGGATATTCAGAAATTGTTTTTCTAAAAAAAGCTTTGAATTTCTTTTTGGCTTCATGGCTTGATGATTTTTTTACTAGCTGTATTTAACCTTTTATTGCTATACCTTTGAAATGTCAGAGCCACCCATTAGGGAAAAAACAAAACCACAGTTCAATCAACTGCATTTGTTCATTTGAGGCTTTCATTATGTTTCACTTGATTGTCATAGGCCCCAATAGGTCTTCAAGCTTTTAGTCTGCTCCCAAACATCCTACCCATCACTGCTAGAATAATTTTCCTGAAGCACAGATTTGATGATATCATTTCTTCCCCCAAACCTTCAAAAGCTGCCAATTTTCTACTAAAATCCAAATTTCTTAGCCTTAGCATTTTAGACCTGTCACAATCTGTCTTCCATCTGTCTTTCAAGTCTTTTCTCACACTGCTCCCCTTCAAATACACTACTCTCTAGTCAAATTAAGCTATTCACTCTTCCTCAAACTAATGTTGCCATTTCCCAACTTTGGGCCTTTGTTCAGATTGTATCCTATGCTTCTCCAGTCTTTTCCCTTAGAATATTTCCCTCAATTCAAAGCCTTCCTCAGGTAGCCTCTCTTTCTTTCACTTCTGAGTTTTGAGTATCTGAGGTACAAAACGTATGGTGTCCAGATTACTGAGACATCACTATATTAGCAAAATGCTTAAAATTATCAATTATTTTGACATCTGCAGGCAATTTTATTCTGCTAAGACCAAAGCATCTTTTAAATTCTTGGCTAGTCTTGCCTAAAACTTAATCTCTCAAAAGACAAAGAGAGAAATTACTATTTAGAACTTAATTCTGATGAACAAGGAATAATTGATAGGAAGGAGCTTTGGAAACAAATGATAATATAATTTTATATCTTGTAATCTAGAGGGGAAAGGATGTAGAAGATAGATAGGATATTATCTTAGGATTTAGAAAAACATTTTTAAAACTTGGATAGGTATGGTATAGGTCCAGAGAGTATAAGAGTGACTATAGCTTAAAAGAGATGTGGCATTAAAAGCAAAATTCTGACTCCATACTCATAAGTTTTCTCAGAGAAGAAGAAAAGCTTTCTTTTGATTGTCACCAAAGAAACCAAAAACTTTCTACAAAAGATGACAGAGGGGCACCCAAGACTAACATAAAAGGATTACATAAACTTTTAAGAATAATGCTAGGTTGAATAACTTCTTAAGATAGTTGAACAAGTGTCCAGAATAACTGAAGTTCATGAAGAATAGCTAAGGAAAACAGAAAAGATTTTATACATTGTATTTTGGGCAGCTAGGTGATGCAGTGAATAGAGCATTGGCCCTGGAGTCAGGAGGGCAGGAAGCAAAGGTCGTCAAGTTCTGTGCCATTCTTGTTTCCCATGAGGGATCATGTTCTTCAAATTCTAAAAGATAAAAGGAACATAATAGAGAAGATAGTAGAAGTGTACTTGGCAATTTTAAATAAATTTAAGTTTACAAGCCTAGATAAGTCACATCCCAAAGTACTGAAAATGCTTGAAGTTGTGATCACGGAACAACTATTAAAAGTCTTTGAGGCATAGTGGGAAATAGAAGTGCCAGAAAACAATCCAGACAGATGTTCTAGCAGTCAAGCTTTAGTAAAAGGTAGATTCCCTCCTCCTCTCCATGAATTGACTTCCATGGCCTTCTTCAAGTCCCACCTAAAACCCCATCTTCTCTAGGGAGCGTCCCCAACCCTCCTCAATTCCAGTGCTTTCCTTCTGTTAATGTTATCCTGTTCAGCCTGTATATTGCCTGTTTGTACATACTTTGTTTGCTTGTTGTCTCTCCAATTAGACTGTGAGCTCCTTGAAGGCAGGGACTGTATTTTGCCTTTTTAAAAAGAAAAAAATCCCCAGTACGTAAAACAATGCCTGGGACATAGCAGATACTTAAAACATGCTTATTGACTGACTGATTGACTAGACACTGCCAACCAAGGAACTTGATGCCAACATCCAGCAAAATTCTGTAACACATTATTAAACACATATTTCATAAATATTTTAAAAAGAAAAGATTCACTAGATCTACCATTAGTTCATCCAAAAGATTAGTTTACCAAGTGAGTCCTTGGAATATCTTGGGGGTAACCTATGCAGAGGAGGTAAAGTAATAAGTGATCTTTTTTTAAAATAGGATTTATTGAAGATTTATTTAAAGGTGAATTGAAATCTTAGTAGATTGGTCACAAGATGAGAAAAAGGGGGAAAAATTAAGCACAGCTAAATTCAGACAACCTAGGGCATTAGCAAGAGAGATCCCATGAACAAGGGTGAAAGCACAGTTTCTAAGAGGCAGAGGATTCTATGATAGTTGAATGCCTCCCAAGCATACTCTATTGTGTGTACAAAAATAAATTACAATAGTGACAAGTACATAAAGGACAGCATGAAATCCATTTGGCTAAACTGAAAACTATAGAGTCCTCAAAGGCAGAAATCAGAGGAGTACAAAGAAAACACATTCTCTCGTAGTGAGTCAGAGAAAGCAAAGCAAGCAAACACACACAGGTGCACTGTAAGTGATATACAAGGCAATAGAGAAAATGTTATTTATTATTTCAGTTATAAAAAACACCAAAAGATGATAAGCAACTTCTATTTTAGGGAAAATACTAAAAATAAAAACAATTATGACCAAAAAATTACTTATGATAGTAGAGTTGGAAATCAAACCAAGGTAGGGGAAAAATGGTTGAAAATTTAAAAGTAAATATGTCTACATTTTAAAAGTTTAGAAATTTCAAAGTAAAAATATCCAAATCAACAGATCCTGGTGGTATATCCTTTTTTCATTTTGCAGATGTTATTTTAGTACCATCTGTGGTTATTTTTAAGAACTCTTATAAGAAAAAAGTGCCTGAGACCTAGAAATAAATAATTATAGCACCCAGCTTTTTAAAAAGGAACAATGATTGCAGCAATTAAAGTTCAATCAGCTTACCTTCAGGGTCTAGAAGATGCAGAATATTTCTGCATCTAGGAAAGACAAGGCAACACAATAGGATGATTTTATTTCTACAAAATATGTCCGACGACATTAATTTCCTTCTGTGATGTTATATGTCATGTGGATGTGTCAATATAATATACTTGGACTTTGAATAAGACTTTTGATTCCATTCCACATGAAATTTTTAGCAATAGCCTACATTTATGTGGTTTGTATTATACTACTGCATGACTTTACAGCTGACTAATAGATTGTTCCCAAGAATGTTGTTTATTGCTGTTTAGTGACAGACTCCATTAAGGATGATATTGTTCAGCTTCAGTTAATTTAGGGAAGGCTAGAAGGTAGCGTCAGCCTTACCTGCCCAGGTATGAAAACATTTACAGACCTTGCCATTGAGGAATAGTATGCCTTAACATCAGTCCTCTGGAGTTGTGGTTGGTCAGTGTATTAATCGGAGCTCTTAAATTTTCCAGTCCTGTTTTTCTTTATATTATTGTGTAAATTGTTTTCCTGGTCTGCTTATGTCACTCATAGGGTTCAGGGAGGTCTCAGGTTTCTCTGAAACTATCCCTTTCATTTCTGCAATTCTCCTAGCTACTACCAGTTAGTGCTGACAAGAATACCCCTACTACCCTTAGCAATATCATGTGGTTTGACTACCTTTAGTTGTGGTAGTGATGGGGGGAAGAAGTATATTACATAATCCAATCAGTTATGATTTTCTACAGAAATAGAACTCTGTGTTGAAATAAACTCATGTTTTTTAAATTTAAATAATTTTTTGTTTCCTTGTTTACATCATTCATTTTCATGAGATTTTTGAATTACCAATTTTCTCCCCATCTTTCCCCTACCCCAACCCTAAAACAGCAATCCCACTGTAAAGCCCCTCCCCTGATCTGCTCTCTTACTTTCTGGTAGGGCAGGGAGG